>OY787663.1:0-1200000 GCA_963678985.1 Spisula subtruncata | reverse complement strand
TATATGCGGCTTTGGGTCAATGTCTTAAGTGTTTTAAACTAGGTCACACCCGGGGTTGTTGTGCCTCATTTGGTCGCCGTTTTGGCATGGCTATCTGTGTGCATTGCCCAGGGTAGTTGTGTTGTGGTGTTTCTGATTTCTGTGCATCGGCTGGTTGGGTTGAGTTCAACCTTTCCTGTCGGATTTTCTCATACCTTTTTTAAAATATACATCAGAATATATCAGTAGTGTCGCGATTATTTTAATATTTTGCTACGTAAGACAATACAAATGAGCCGTTCTCCAGGAGAACCTGCTATGTTGACACCATGAAATAACAATATAAAACAAGGTTTTAGTAAAGCTTTAAAATAAGAAAAAATACACATCATTTGAATCGATTTTAAGTACTTAACCCATATACAGTTTGGAAGTGTATTATGAAGTAAAATGACGCTATACGAACAACCTTTTTATGTGTCAATATCACAAGGACATTGTGTGGTCCACTAGTAAATATCGACAGAAAAATCTCACAAGTTTAAGATAACAATGATTTATGTGGCTTATTACACCATACTCAATCACCACGAAAACAGACAGAGCTGGGAAGAAGCGTAGGACAATTACTGTGATATATCTTAATTTGAAGCAAGGATCATTCAAACTTGTCTTCATGTCCAGAATAAACGATTAGAATACCGTATGAGACGCTTAACAAGATTTATCCAAGACTTCGCAAATCCTGTAACACTGTTGTTGTTGTTGTTGTTGTGGCGGTGGTAAGTTTAATGATGTCTGTGACAGTATGTCTGCTATTCTGACCTTGTAGGTCTGTGGTGTGCTGTTACCCTTACATTGAGCTTATATATTCTCTAATTAAAATATATTGTTGTTCTTTGTTGTAATGGTAATGATAAATATGTTGCGTGTCATGTTCTATTAAAGCAAGCTAGTGATTTATGGAAGTTAGAATCATATACTTAATGTCAAAAAACGTTTGACATCCGTTGCATTGTATTAGGTTTACTTCCGTCCACAAGTTATGTTTCCAGTAGTGTTGACTGAAATACAAAATTGTACAAAATGTACAAAATGTACACCAATTCAGATCTCAAGTTATGTTGTGTTTGTAGGCATCGTACTAACGTAAGATTATCATTCATCATAGAATAATTACAAATACATTTAATGTAATTAGCATTCAACGACAACTGATTTCAGACAACTGGGGACTTCATCAAACAACGTTCAACGTATCTGCGATTATGTAATTATATTGAAATTGTTTTAAAACTTATCACCGTCTCGGAGTACCTCCTAAGGTAGGACCCACTGAGAAACAGACGTGTTAATTGTAAGTAGTATTTATATAAAACAATTTATTGGTCGCACATTATAATAATACGTTATGTAATTGTATGATTAGCATATGGTTTGTATCATTAAGACCTGGCTCTCGTCACTCACCAATTTTATGCGTCCACATTAACATTGGTTCAACATTTGGAGATAGTTTCTTGTCGCCCAGATTTTGAATTGGATTGTAATGTGCCTTGCTACTTCAGTGTTCATGATGTTTTTATTGTTATCTTTTATTACTTGTGGTGATAAATTTGTGACGGGCATTATCTCACAGTGAGACAGAAAAGCTCCTTTGGTTTTGTAGGGAAATTAGAAACATAATTGACAGTCCACTGATGTTTTCTTCTCACTAAATCTGCAAAAAGTCATTTCAGCTGAGTATGTATACCACGACCAACATACATTATTTACAAAGACTGTGCAACTTTTATATTTAAGTTTAACAAAGAAAGCAATCTAACACTAGTTTCTAAGTTTGGGTTAAACATTACCCCTCAACAATGCCAGAAGTATGACCTATTGCAAAAAACAAATCATATAAATGAGTATTCAAAGCAAATGGTACTGTAACAGTACGTGGGTTGTCCCAGAATACCGTATAATCCTGCTATAATTTGAAAACTATCAAGTACTGTATGCCCAATTATGCCGACTTTTAGAGAAATTATTTCTTGACATACTATCCATGTTTCATGATATATCTTCCTAAAACATTCATAGTGTGTACATTTGACGAGTACCAGGTGACGCTTCGTGTCCACAGAACGTCAACGCCAACACTCGCCAACGACGTCACCGTACCTCAGTTTTCCAAAGAACTCCCATTCGTACATATTGTGTCTATTTTGATAAAAAGTAATCGCAAATTTGACACGTTAAATGCGTAAATGAATCGCAGTGAAGTTACATTGTACTCTACAAAAGACACACAAATAAACAAAATGAAACGGTTGGATATGAAAGAGCGCACCCATCACAAACATGCGAGCGCAAAAGGCACAAAAAGTAACACAACATAAGAAATACATGTAACACAGATCACAAATAAATCTGATCAATGTCCAACAGGAGAACCTGAAGCTTAACCGCTGCAAATCCTAACTACACGTATATGTGTCAAATAAGGCATATTATATAAAAGTAAAAGAACAATTATATTAGATGGTAAGAATGTCCCTGCATCTGCATATAGAATTGTTGATGCGATGTCTGTAATTAAATTGAAAGTAAGTAAATGAATAGGGTATTATTTGGAAACAAAAGTAACTGCGACTAATTGAAACACAACATGGTACATATGTATCAGATGTCATATATTTCATTACAAGGCTAGTAAGAAGCACAAATGTCGTATAACCATGCATCTACATCAATACAGGTATTCCGTACCCACAAGCGGTATACCACTTACATGTATGACACGGGTTCGTGTTGCATTAATTTAAACAACACAAAATCTTAATCACAATCCCCCTAGAAACCTACCTTCAATGTGGAATATCGTATGGTAATATTCAATAAGATCATGTTAAAATGTCGACAGACTAGGCTGAGATATCCTAAACTAACATAGAAATCGATGACGTAATGATGCCTCTAATTGCTCTCCAGTGAACTATTGTCCTCATACAATTTTCTCCTATTTGATACATAATCACAGATTAGCAGTTATTTGTCTGAATACGTCCCCTCTCATTCTCCTCGCAAGCAGGGAGTCGATGAAGAACCTGCAAGTGAGTGATTACATATTACTAGTGAGGAGCGCCATATCAGACTTGCTAATGGTATTTTATGATAGGGCTGCATGATGATTACCTTGTCATAGTTACATTATCTACGCCATGTGTGACAAATTATCGATACTTATTAGCTATTTCCCAGCTAATAAATCCCTATAAAATTATATCTATACCTTGGCCTCAATGAGATACCAACGTGTCGAGTATCAGTGGGAATATTACGTTAAACCAAGATAATAAAACATGAATGCTTGCGTCCATATGTTTGGCCTGTGGGGTAAGATCAATCTAAAAAAATGCACGTATCGATGGCTTAGAACAAGAAGGTCGTAACTACAAAATCGATATTTTGAGAAAACACGGAAAAACTGTCTGACATTTACTCTTTACTTATGGTAAAACAAACTTTTACAACTTCAAATTGGTCAACATGACAAGTTCAGATTTTTATGAAAATTGGCTCAAAAGAAGCGCCTTGTGATGCTTATTCTAAATATGTATGAATCTTAAAAGGTCGCAAGTGGCACTTGCGACCTTCTAATTTTAAGCTATCGATATATTGATTATAGGTTCAGTATGCTTGTATGCATATCACCATATTTACAATATTTTTCTGCCCAGAGTTTACACCTTTGCAATTAGCTGTTTGACAGCTGCGATTTGGGAATTAAAATAATTAGTTCGGTTATATTTTGGGCATGGTGCCATAATTTGTTGTTTGTGATGTTTAAAGTTTTCTGTGCTCGGCTTGTTACTTTTTGTGCTGCTTTAATTGTCCAAATTATTAGCATCGTCTTGTTAAATACATGTGAATTTTGGGATAAATCTCGTCAGGTAATCAAAGTTGAACAGATATATTGATGACACAAAGTAGGTCATTTGAAAGTGAAGTAGCAGTTTTAGAAGTTGGCTTCTTGTACATCATTCTTTGAAGGCCTCGTCTATTAGAGATAATTACAAACAAAATTGCATTTGAAAGGCCGGTTGCAATTTTGTTTACAATTACACAAATTGTAACCATGAACCAAATCATCATTTCTTTTTTAAGTGATATATGGATGTGTTGGGAATTCTTATAAGTATGTATTCAAATACATTCTCGATCAGGCGAACTGAACTAATAACACGATGTTATTCCTCCCGGAATGCCTTCTCCTTATGGTCTTAATTAATTTTGATGCTCAGTAGAAAATAGTGAGTATCGGCCTGTCTGCTTTCCGCCAAGAAGTAATTTTACATAAACCAGTGATGAGTGAGGACCGTGAATACAAAGTTTAACCAGTAATTACTGACCGATTCCCTCTGTGTATTAACCTTCGGTCATTAATGAGAAAACACAAATCAACACATCAAAGTGTACACCCAAACCAAAACACATGAGAGAATGATAACATTTTCTGTATATTGTCCGGTCAACTATGTGTTAAATTGTGTTAAATTGTGGTTTCATATGTATAACGAACGTACATATACTGTGTCGGAGATGTACTACAAATATACAACAACTGAAATGTATGTATTCACTTAAGGAAGTTTAATATAAACACATTTGTCTGTTTTAACGTCTGTAGGGACTGTCATTAGGATAGTCTAAATACCAGTTTACATAAATACGTCCCTTGCGCTTAACATAATTTCCGTTCTCGGTGAACGAACTCTTCCCATGCTACCATATTGCTTGTCAATCACTGCGTTTGAGGTACGTTGTGATTGTCACGAAAATGGTGACTTGATAACATAATTCTCTGCCATAGTATGATTTATGATTACAAAATATAACTATGTCCCGTTAAATATCATTATTATCTCATTCCAGTAATAGTACATGTGTCAATACGCAGTTTAATTAGTTAATCAGCGTAACCCAGGTAATTGTGTGTGTCTAGATGAGAAACATGACCTGGTTACATTTATGTTATGAATTAATTTGCCTAACTGTGTATGTGTATACTATTGGAGAAAGGAATGTGTATGGTACGACATGAATGAATTATTTGAGCGAAAATTGTAAAACCGATATGGTTGGTGATTGTTTGTATGTGTGTTCCCATGCATGTCATTCCTTCCCATCTTATTTTCTTCTACAACTCTTTACTAGCACTCCTTCGTTGACCATAGAAGGAGTCAGGTGTACGTATTTTAACAGTTGTACTTAAATTCTATACTACTAGATTGATTTAGCTATTTATACTTTCACAAGTAATTATTTCTATTGGTCCTGGCTCTTCTGTACCTTCATGTCAACTATACGTATATTAAATACATCGTTCAACTAAATTATCGACTTGGTAGCTTTCTACATCCGAACACCCTGTTACAAATGGCACCAAACGGGGAATCGAATCCCGGTCTCCCGCGTGACAGGCGGGGGTACTTACCATTATACAGGATGTTCGGGGTGTCAGCACTTCTGCTCAGAAGGGTAGATCTCAAGGTCTGTGAAGGCCTGATGTCCTCTGAACTAGGAGGCTGCACGCTAGAATGCAGTGAGGTAAGGTATATAGGGTTGAGGTCTTCTAAGAGGGGGTGTAACTTCATCCTCAACAGATGTGGTGAATAGCAGCATCATATGCAGGTGCAGGTTCCTAACAGATCCCTGTTTATCCACTTAAAGTACTTTGTACATCAGAACATCCGGATTTTGCATTGATAAGACAGTGGACACATTCTGTTCCCACCAGTCGGCCAATTTGTTGGTACCTTTCAGGCCAACTTTCAAACCAGCACTCGGTATCCAAATTGAAGACCAGAGTGTCTTATATTAGGCGAGGCAATCATCTCTATCACAACAGTTAATGCTTTTCTTACGTATATGATCCGTATGGAGCAGAGTCATTATGTGTAACAACTGCACATTATTCAAACTGCAAATGTATTTCTTTAACATAAGATGGGTCTAGCTGTCCCTAGACTTCTCCATATAAAAGGTCATGTACAAGTTGAAGGATCACTGAAATAGTACTAATCTTTCCTTTCAATGCACACACAGTTGTACCATGAGCCAAAAATGTTTAATACTATTGTTTAACATATTGATCAACCCAAACATCCAATTAAATGAGTGCTCTGTCGAAGCTAAAACAGTGACACATAAGGACAAGTTCCGTTTTAGAAACACGAGTTGGTGAAATTTCATGTATGATAATAAAGTGTATAATTTTTAAAAATCGATATTTTATATTTTCAGGGCATAGATGAATTCATGTATGACAGATGCGGAGCACATCTACCAGGTAATGTGAATATATTTGCGGATTAACTATCACGAAATCATGTGACAGTTTATACACATTGGCAATAATTATATGCATTTTTCTATCAGAAAATTGGAGTAAATATCTTGTGCGTGCATAATACTAGTCACCAATACATCAAAATGCTGCCACAAAATCCCAAATTCTGCTGAAAGTGAAATGGTAAAGAGTTAAACCATATACATGAGATGCTCGTATGTAAGTCGTATAGAAAGAATACAGTCATAAATATATTAAATACACCCTAAATCTTTAAGAGCGTATTTACCGAACACAATCCTGGAAATGTTAAATGCTATGTGTGTTATGGGACTTCGATGAAATTATAGACAAGCGATATAGTCTCATTGGGACATAATGTTAATCCATGTATTATTGATGAAGGTTATGGATATGCTATGTTCTACTTGATGTTCGTTCTTCTCTTTCTTGATATGAGCCAAATTAATTAAAATATTATGAAGGAATAGTTTCAGTAATCTTACTTGAGCTATATGGAAACGTTTAGATTTTTGTTTGTGTTTTATGTATGTAATTTAACACCACTTCCAAGGTTATTGGCCATTCTACGCGTTTATGGTATTACCATGATAGTGCTATTCCGTGAAATGTGATTGCAAGAAAACTGCCATTAACGAATGATTGATGGAAAAACGTAGGATAACTCACAAGTATTAAAACATTATTGACGTGTACTATAAATGACACCCGTATTTTGGCGTTTCAGAATATTAAAGTTTTAGGACGTGTTGCTCGCGTCTGGTTGTGTTTGGAAGCTATAGCTAGGATAGTTGGTGTTTTGTCTGCCCGTTTTGCTATAGTACTGGTAGGTTGTCATTTTGAATATGCATAATTTGGAGCATTTAAACAAATTGCATAGAATTTTCTAGCATGTGTCTAAATATGTACAGCTCTATGTTGTTGTCAATGATGATCGCATTTCAGTTCCTTCTTGTTGAACAAGTGTAAGACATCCATTCTCTATAATGCAAACCATTGTTAATATGTGCATCTTTAAGATGGCGTCAAATGATATTGACTTGAGAGCATTAATTGTTTAAAGCTTCGTGTCCATATGCCAGACCTAAACATATAAGATATGAGCTATACACTGTACAGTAGCATGGGTGTCGTTTGCAAGTCGAATACACCGAGCAAGAGTTGTTTGTGTAATGGTCGAATAAACTGAGCAAGAGTTGTTTCTGTAAACTGAAACAAAATCTGGTCAATCTTTGAATATGCGTTTGTACACCAGATGAATATGTTCTGGCAATACCAATAATACAAATGTTGGTACTGAATATATTTACGTAAAGCATGTACCTCTCAAGTATGGCCTGATTCAAGGACACCGTTCCATTAGCGGACGAAAATGCTTCATACTAGATGCTATTACATGTGTATGTAAACATATTTCAATTATTCACAGTCGTCTTCAATAATGGCTTACGTTGAAGTACAATATATTAACTCGCTAATAATTAACACATAAGCGACGACAACATCTTGAACAATTCATCCGTGCGGTGATTATCGTTAATCGACATTTAACACAAAAAGTAGTTCACTAAAATTATCCTCCGAGCCGTACAAATTGTGTTTTACATGAACACTACTGTGATTACAATTTCCGGAAAAGGCGTAGAAACTAATAATTATCTCGTCAAATCGATTGTAATTGCCAACAAAGCGCGAAGAAAAAAATCACACGATTACAGAAAGCGCTTGTTCGTTTTACTTCACCAGCTTATAAACCAAACCTCTTAAATCTTGGAGCTATTAATTCGACTCATCTCGTGCATTTAAGCCGTTAAAAGTTCACTAAAATTAATGGCTTGCGCTATCACATGCATCACTATTGCTCAATCCTTTTTTAAACGCTCTAAAACTCTTATCAGTGAGGGTAAAACAGTAAACGAGAAATTGATTGAAAAAGGTCTTTTAAAATCCCAAGTTTCAGTATTAGAATAAACACTAGGTTGAAAAATCCCTAATGTAATGAAAAGGAAAAACTAAAACATTAATCAATATTGCTTTAGAAAATACAGAAGAATCTGAGGAATCATGATTTAATTTGGTGCATATCACATCCCGACAGAGGTCAACAACTAGCAGAAGTAGCCGTCTTATACAGAATCATGTTTTGTATTAAGGAAAACTAGTATAACGAGTTTGGAAATAAATCGTTGCATGACATTGTCTTAATTAATATTACTGAGTGGTTTAACGTGTATACACCAGAGCATTGCAAGACAACATGTGCTAGTTAAAAAGGTGTTCTCATTTAAAGCATCCCTTTGAATACGAATTCAGAGACATGAACGTGTTGACACATTTCTAGCCTGTAATATGAATTAATTAACAAAGTTTCTTACATGTAACTTGAGCTTAGAACTTTTCAACTTAATACCTGTAGATTCAATGTAATGTGTTTTGTCAAAATTGAATTTCTATATGTTGCTAGGCAACCAAAATGTCATTATTTACTAGCAGATGTTAAATATTCTTACTTGTTGTTAAAATAAAAATAAATTATAACATGTTATTGTATTTGACATTGAAAAGCCATCATTTTGCACTCAGACAGTGTTACTTAGTAACAGCATTTTTATTTCATTATACTGCAAATCTCCAAGATAACAATGTGAGCTTCTCAGAATCTTCACATTTTATCATTTACTGCAAAGAAATGAATTATTTGATCTGAAAATCTAATTCACAGCCACATGTATAGAACTGTTGCCATAGTAACTATTATAATATGCAAAATATTGCCATAGTAACCATTTTTTAGAAAGAATGTTGCTGCTCAAGCAATATATGAACTAGTTGATGTTGCATGGCATAAAATTAACGAAGAAAGAACAGAAGATCTCGGATTTTCCTTTTGAAGGATTTATTGGCTTTGTACAGGCGTTCTACCTCTTTATTGTGTTTTTCGGCATCAAGTGCATGTGAAGAAAATGCTGTAAAACCGACAATCACCGGGATCATCTCAAATTTTCAGAATTTATTCTTAAAAGGCTGTTCTTCAAGATTATGAAGAAAACTCAAAATGTGAAATTTTAGCATCTGACCTGATATATCACTGAAATCTTATCGTCGAGCTCTACAATAATATCTTATCTAATAATAAATCTGCCAAATACAAACGAAGATATCCAGTAATGATTTGCTCGATCTCCATTAAATAAATCGAAAACTAATTCTTATACTTTTCTAACTCCAGGAGACGGAGCACTTTACATCTAAACAATTATTTCTAGCCAATCAAATTGAATAGTTTGCACAGGTGACTCTTAGTGTTTCAGTAATTATGTGCTCTTTTGCATCAGCTATATATAAAGAACTCCATAACTTAACTAAAGAACTGCTCTATATCCACTACTTTGAGTAAAGAACTGCTCTATCTCCACTACTTTGAGTAAAGAACTGCTCTATATCCACTACTTTGAGTAAAGAACTGCCCTATATCCACGAGTTTGAGTAAACAACTGCCCTATATCCACTACTTTGAGTGAAGAACTGCCCTATATCCACTACTTTGAGTGAAGAACTGCCCTATATCCACGAGTTTGAGTAAACAACTGCCCTATATCCACTACATTGAGTAAAGAACTGCCCTATATCCACTACTTTGAGTGAAGAACTGCCCTATATCCACTACTTTGAGTGAAGAACTGCCCTATATCCACGAGTTTGAGTAAACAACTGCCCTATATCCACTACTTTGAGTAAACAACTGCCCTATATCCACTACTTTGAGTGAAGAACTGCCCTATATCCACGAGTTTGAGTAAAGAACTGCCCTATATCCACTACTTTGAGTGAAGAACTGCCCTATATCCACTACTTTGAGTAAAGAACTGCCCTATATCCACTACTTTGAGTAAAGAACTGCCCTATATCCACTACTTTGAGTGAAGAACTGCCCTATATCCACTACTTTGAGTGAAGAACTGCTCTATATCCATAACATTGAGTAAAGAACTGCCCTATATCCACAGCAGTGAGTAAAGAACACCAGTAACAGGCGGTAGAGCAGTTAATTCCTACGAAAAAATGAAATATTGTGACAAAATTGCTCTATCTCCAAACATAAATGTCTAAATAAATATAATTATACAACATTAAAAATATAATAACTTGTTATTCGAAATCTATTTTAATGTTGATATTATCCACGTATAAGTTTGTTCCCATATGTGGAACGGTTACAGAAATACGACAAACTGAAACTCGATTTTCTTAAAATAGTGCAAATGGTAGAGAGGAACGCTCCACTAAGGCGACGAAATGTAGATCAAATCGAAAGGAACACATGTTGTTATTCTTCCGTTACTCAAACCAAACATAAGTTTTCTTATTTAATATGTGACTTTTATTATAACAGATTACAACTTGTATGTAGTTATGGACGTTTTAAATTGATAAGTGGTAGAATAATTGAACACGTCGACACATTTACACATGCATCGTACAGGCTATTTAAACAATGATATGCACACAGTATTCACCATTATGTGAGACAAAGACAAGAAGCACCGCATAAGGATGCATCTAATTATTGAGCCGCAACGTACATACTCTAGACTTTTAACAGTTAGTGTATAGAGTATCTAAGACTTCATATTTCAGAGTTAATGAGTTGATGGTCCTGGTTGTTTAAACCTCTACCTACAGTTTGTATTGACATCTTAAAGTCTTCCTTGTGCATCATTATACACCGTATAACAATGGTTCCGCTTGGTAAATGTCACTACAGGATTAAACGACCATTTGTTGACGTTAACTGATGCGTAAACACAAACTCTAAAGAACATAAAAGCTACCAGTCAGAATACAGGGATTCGCCAACTTTGGAATTGTTGCTTGTTTACTTGAAGGAAACAGTGTCATTGTGTCCATACTTGCAATGAATATCCTCGCTTCAACATTAATTCATGCAATTACTACAGGAGGTGCTGTTCATTTTATAAGTCACGAAATTATCATAAAAGAAACCGTGTTAAAGACATAAATTTAATGTCGCTTACATACATATTCCCGAACAGATGTCTAGCTATATAGCCTCTGGGAATGCAGTTTAAATGAGTTAAATAAACCATATAACCTCAGACAGTTTCACAGTACAATGTATTTAGTTGATTGTGTGTATGATGTAGATTGTAATAACTTAACAACACTTTTACTCATATGTTGTTGAGACTTTAAACAATACATGTCAACTACTCGTAAACCATTAAATTATTATATTGACAATTTTGGGTTCTGTGTTTTATTCGTTCACTTGGCGCCAGCGCGTTTTTGGCGTATCCTTGCAGGGATGGGTTGTGCTGTTGTTTCACAGCGGGGACTATTCCTGTTTGTTGTTTATAGTTTCATTAGGTTCTAATTTCCCGCGTATTTGTGTAATGTGATGTTGCAAATATGTTCTGTGTTCGGTTGATTACGTGCTGCCATCCCTGTCTGATTTCATCATATCGGTATGTTTTGAAATTAATGACAAATAGTTTGTGTTGTTATAACAAAACTTCATAGTCTTTATTCCAATAAATTTTCGTTTCAGTTCTGTTGAGTTTATTGAAATTAATGATTGTAATACATCTACCAGAACAAAGCATATTAGACAAGAAATATTAATATCGATACATTATGTTATTACGACTGTACTTGTTCCTACATTAAAACTCGAGTTCTATCGCGACGAAAGTCATAAATACAGTTATGACATTATATTCAGTAGTTGCATTTGTCTTGTTCAGAAATGTTCTCGCAAACGATACGGGTTGTCTTAAGCGTCTCTATAGTACTGAAGATGTGTGATATGATTGATACCATATGCATCTCATAGACGTCTGGATTGCGTCCCAGTTGACTTGAAATTATAATAAATGGTTGAATTATGCAACAATACACTAGCAGCTACCCTGACTTCGACTTGTAAATTGAAACACAAACACAAGCTTGAAATGGAAGTGTTTATATTTAGAAACAGACAGCCGTGGGTTTTTATTTGTTAGATTGAATGATCGAACTATAGATGTAGTAAACCAGTACAGATGTATCATAGGAACTACATACAGTGTGTTTGTGCTGCTCACCGATCGTATCTGCTTCCATACATGAGTAATTCCCCGCGATGACAGAACAACATGCATTTAGAAACAAACTGGTATGTTTGGAAGTGTCTACTCTATGAGTAAGCTTACATTGACGGTTAAAACAAACTTGATGATATGTGTGTTGTTCAGGAAACACCAATAAGTGTACATGTAACATTGATCAGCAAAGTGATTACAAGTTATTCAATTATTCCATGAAATGTATCTTAATATTTGAAATCCAACATCGTTGCACATATTTGTACTAGTACGAATGTATTTTATGCAGTCTTCTCGCGAATATACTGCGTTTTTTATATTTGATAAAATCGAAACCAAATGAGACTGATTGCTATGTATAATAGATAATGAATATTTTGCAATATTGGATTATTTATATAATGTTCTTGACGTTGTAAGGACACCGTCTGCAAATGCGCTGACAATGATTTACATTATATATAATTATTACATATAATATTATACTGAAAGTAATTTAACACATATATCAATTAATGAAAGCAATTAACTATCGGTACAGGTGGCCAGATACAGTTTCGATTCAACTGCAACAATGAAATGAAGTCCGTAATTATGTACACATGATAAATGTATAGATTTACATATAGATATAAACCATTCCACAGACAATTAAAATTTAATTTCAACAGAGTTGCATCATTTCTGCAAATTCAATTTAACTCATCAACATTGCTGAAAGTTTAAAAAGCATCATCTACATAGGCGCAATGATCTAACGTATGTAAGCTGGTTATTTTAGTACAACATTTGTTTGTTTACATCTTTATAGTACTATGAAATTCACATATTTCGTCCTACAATGTATTTGTTAGAAACATAAGTCAATTTGGCAATATATCCAATCACCAATTTATACAATTATAACCAGCGACTGTGAATTTGTATCATTTTCTACATTACTTTCAAATTATTTTCGAAAATAGAGTGCTTCCAGGGCACTCAGACTGTAATGTAAATTGTAATATGCCATTTTATAGCTGAACAATGTATATCAGTAGCTGAACTACATTATATAAACAGTCTGGGAAAATTACCTAGAGGTAAAGAAGACGAATGTCATTTTTGAGACGTTTATAAACTTTATAATACAAAGTTATTTTAGGTGTTTATAGACGCGAATGTAATTACATTACTGTTGAGAAATAAGAATTTAATTGTCACGTATGTTTTGTGAATATGTCGCTCACATACACTGTTCGTTTAGTACAGAATCATGGTATTATGAAGGGGTGATCACAAATTACACGAAAATGTATTAACAATATTCTTTAATCTAGAGAACGCAAATGTACGAAATGTAATTTTAAAAAAAGTGTCTTTGTATTGCTCATCCTTCATGGAAATGCGTTTTGGTTAAGTCTGCTTGGATCGATTGTCAGAACTTTATAAACGTTAAATACAAAAGTGCCTTAAGGTGTGGGAAGCGACAATGATACGATAATACGACTACCTGAGTGGGGAGCGGTGGCCTAGAGGTAGGGCGCGCGCTTCGGGATCGAGAGGTCCCGGGTTCGATCCTCCTCTGGACCACTGGTTAATTTCTCTGAGCAAGACCCACAGCTCCACTCCACCATGGTGTAAAATGGTACCTGTGAGGGCAGTGTCTATTCCTGGGCGCCGCAGATCGATGTTGGCTGCCACACCACAGGAGAGAAATAGTCTCCCCAGGGAGATACGAGCGTAGGTTTCCATATGTAGCCCATCGAGCAGGGGAAGTTGAAATGTCATAGGGTGCTTGAGCGGCCTAACAGCTGAAAAGAGCCCTAGAAAATTGGTAACTTAACTTTAACTTAACCTGTAGGGTTATTAGAATATAATTGTCACGTATGCTTTCTGAACACATACAGTGTTCGTTTAGTACAGTATAATGATAAATAATTGTGTAGCGGAGATAATATTCTCGTTTTATTCGTATGTTAGAAAAAGATCACACCGAATGTAATGCAAAGGAAATATTACGATTTGTACCTATTCAATTATATTTGAAGGAAAACACCAAGTTAGTCCATACCTAGTGGTAAAAACGACAATTGTACCTCAACAATTAGATAAACGACTTTATTGGAAATGGAACTACAAAATAGTTGAATTTATGCGTATTACGGTGAACCATTTGATGTCGGTATTGCACGAATATTATGCAATCTTATAAAAATCATTATGTTATGTAATACACACAAATGCACTAATAGTGTTTGGAGATGAGCAAAACCACATTGTGTTGACGAATGTTTAATCATCAACAGTATCCGACGTCAAAATTATTTGAAATATTGGAACACATAATTCGATGTGCATATTTTTGAAATTGATAGCACAGAAAACATGTAAATCGCCACCTTGCGATGTGAAAGTGTCTAAGGGAATTTATACACCATGTGCAATTACTTGTCAGTTTTGAGTTTATATTCACCATTTACGTATTAACGAAGGGATGTGGGAATGCGGGAGCTAAAATATTACTGAAGTTTTGTTCAATGTAGTTATAGAGAATAGAATAGAATAATATTTATTTTCCACATTCTGGACCCCCTCGGGTCGTTTTGAGGAAATGTGATACCATACACAGGTTTGAAAAGCTCAATACTATACAGAAGGACTCAAGTTAATAAAAAGAAAGAGAGTTTGTATAAGTTTAGTTCTAGCTTACGTAATTATATTCAAGCATCTTGATCAATGCAAACTGTCCAAAGTTTCCTGTTTGGATGTCCATTATATCTAAAATATTTTGGAAATGATGTTCAAACATATGCAAGCCCATGTTTATTTGATTGTATATACTTCAATGTATGTATCATATTTAATAAAGTCACAGTGTATCCTGTAGATATGCCAGTTTATTATATAATATTGCGACAGATGGAAGAAAGTTGTCTCGTTACTTTTGATTTTTATATGTTTACATTCTTTTATAACTTGTTGCTGGTGCCTTTTTAAATAATGAAATTTCATATACACCATGTTGAGGTTTGTTTTCTAGCCGCGACAATGACTACATTTGATGTCTGTAGTTAATATTGGTTGAGAAAGAACTATAACTTTATTCATTCGTACAGGTAAGTATTGACACTCGGAGAAACACGTTTTGTCAAATGAACGATCGTCGTCGACAATGCATACCAGTAATGGCACAATCACTTAATTATTTGCTATGTAATGTTTGACTGTGTGGATTTCATCTAATTAAACGTTCTGTGTATCTGGGATTTACTCCTGGCAATTTAAGAACCCCTTTATCAATTAGAAATAAGAGCAAGACACACTCCTTAATAATGCTGTTTCGGAACTGGTAGATGTTTTGGCTTCAACACTTGAATGCAGTGTCATTGGACGTACTTAGCAAGGATAGAGTGCTGTATAAATATTGCTGTCTGGAACTTTTAAAGTGAAGGTACAACAAGTTCAGGAAAACTGATCGTAAAACGAGACAACATTCTTACGTTTGATCGCAATATTAAATAATATACTGGCTTCTATACGGGATCCATTGCTACTTTATTAAATATGGAACGTAGATTTGAGTTTATTTAATAGGATAAATATGGGTTATTACATACTTGTTGCATCATTTCTCAAATATCTCAGATATAACGAACTACCAAATCAGGATATTTAGAAAACTTTGCATTAATCACGATGCATCTTGTTTGAAATATGATTAACAATGATAAAACTGTAGTAAATTAATGTCTCTTTTCTTAAATATTGGATTCTCGTCCCATTTCGAGCGTTTTAAACGTGCATTGAACGTACATTATTGCCTGGAAACATCACTAGAAATTGAATAAGTCTTCAGTTATACTTCAGTTTTCAAAGTATTATTTTAAAACGTCAAATTAGATGATAGTGAATTTAAACTCGTATCTCAACAGTAATAGTTACTAAAGTAATAGTTTCCAGCATGCGTGACAATGTACGACTATATGATAAAATGAGCTTCAAAATATTAGATGCACGTATGTGCCTTTTAATTGAGGTAAATATACGCCTCACGAAGTGTTTCTAGTTTCCAAGTGATGAGCATGTATGCAAAACCTGATGGTCTATACGGATGCATAATAAAAATAGTGCGGATTTGTGGGATATTAATTGCTTATGAAGAAAATTTATGCTAAAAAAGGAAATACTGTTCCAATCTACACCGCAAATTTATACTACCAAGCATATTCTAAAAGTTTGATAACTTTATGGTAAGTTTGAATAATGTGTGCTAATGATAAATGACACAGGACCACCTGGATGACGTGTGGACATTCCAACCAAGTCGCAAAGATATTAGATGTAGAATCTAGTTACTTATAACCACTACACACTTTATTTTGTTTCGATAGAACAAGACATTCATACACGTCCACGCCTATTGTAAGCCCACCATATAGGAGTATATCATTTCTCAGTGTATGCCTAAATATACCTACATATACCTACGATGCAGTATCATTTCAAAGAAAACTATATAATCCCCTGGATATGTGTAACTGCAGTATTTCTCTAGGGATGAATTAGAACAAAGAAAACATGACTAGTTTTTTTAATCCGATAGAACAGATAATAAGTGTGTCATTTTAACAGCAATGCCTATCACCCACACACCCTTTATAATTTGATGAGTAGGCAGTAAGTGTGAACAGAAATTCGAATTTAAGTCTTGTGAGCACAGATATAAAACACAATTATATGTATCGAAACGGTTACAAATGATGACAGTACATCTGCACATAGTACATGTCATACCGAACATAGGCTGTTGGTCTCGGTTTTCAAAAAAAATCCAAGTCCTGAAACTGACTACGAGGGTCATTCAATATATTCGTAGACAACCGTTCTAATTTTATTATATTTATGTTTAAATAGTAATTTCTTATATCATTATAAACATTTATCTATTACCTACCGTAGATACAAATTTATCTTCGATTATGCCACACAGTATCATGCCATCAGCCGTTGTATTACCATAGTAACGCGCTACCACCCCCGATCGACGTAACGTACCCTTTTCACTAGTTCAACTAGTCATAAATTCCGAATTAATTAAGTTACAATCCCATATGTTTGCCAGATTATAACAGGATATTATCATAATATTTGGTGAAACTATTAAGTTGTTTGGACGTTTGAGTTTGAATTAAGAAGTATATGATCTATGCCTGTCACGTTTGCACTTACGTCAAAATGCCAATGAATTTACGAAAGAAAATTCATGCAACCATTAAATCGTGCACTTGTCTTGGAAATACACAACAAAAACGCATACGCTGCTTATGAGAGCAAGCGGAGACCATACAGTATTCTGTGTCACTGTGTTTTAGTGGTAAAATCAAATTTCTGAAGAGCAGCATGGTATTAAATTATACTGGGATCGAACAAAATTTGCAAACGTAGGGACGTTTGAGGAAACACCAGTCAAAATGATCGAGGTATTTCAATTTAGCATACAACAATTAAGTCTAGCTTAATCCTTTTACTTTGAATACATAAAATGATGTGGTAGATCTATTTAATAATAGACCATTTAAATATTTATGTTTAATTCGATATGAATGACATAATTCAATCTCGGGTTTACCATTTGAGGAATAGCAAAACGTCAATAACGTCGCTGACGTCAGGGTATATTTGCGTTGTGTGGTGGTTGTGGTAAAGTGATAGTTTTGTTTTAGCCATATTTTCTTTAAAAATGCGTCGTTTCATGAAATATATTCTGTACTTGTGTCAGAAAGGCTGTAGTTTAGTGTGATATAATTAGTTATTCTCTGTGTCAATGTGTATTAAAATGACGAGTCCAGTCCACGAATTTATTGAATGACCCTCGTACAATTCTTCAAACACCCACTAATTAGCTTCAACACCAAACCTAAATACTAGTAAATAGAAAACATTTCGTGGTTACATAGATATCAAGTCCAGATTACAATATGTAACATCACTTCATACACAGCCTACTCTAATACATGTTTACTCTTTTTTGTTCACAACAAACAGCAAAACCATCCATTTTTCTGCCCGTCCCAGGCCAACAAGCCATGTTCGACCCCCAATTATGCGCTAACGGTCAATGATGGAAGTCTAACAGCTGCTGGTATTTACAGATCAAGACTAGAAATCTTCAAGAATGTCATAAGAAACCCTTGCATTCCCTGCCATTTTTTCACAAAATACCTTTGAAAATGTACCACCCAATTCCACCCAAAAAGCAGTTATGTCAGTCAGTAGACGTTTGGTGTCGGGATACAAGCTTCTACGAGATCAGAAATGTAAACACATCAAATTCGCATGCATCATTAAGTAATATTATGGTCACTGCCATGGATGAAAACCCAAAACAAGCAATGAAATATTCTATAAATATGCAACAGCCCAATATTTAGCCAAAATGTCCTCCATTATCAAATATCTCCATGGCCAATTTGCATATGAGGCTTGAAAACTGTGGTCTGGTTCCATACGTGTCATTTAAATTCTAATTTCCCTACAAGTAGTCGTATAATGTATTATAGTCACTTCCCACACCTTAAGGCAATGTTCTATTATAAAATTTATAAAGTTGTCTTAGATGTAACATTGTTAAATACATTTGTGTTATTTACCTCCAGGTAATTTTCCCAGACTGTTTATATAATACAGTTCAGCTTCTGTCTTTGTTCAGCTAGGAAAGTGCGTATTAGCATTTTCAATTTAAATCTTAGTGCCCTGGATGTACTTAAAATTCGAAAAAGGGTAAAAGACAATGATAGCAATCCCACCTTCGCAGGTTATATTTGGATCAATCGGTGCGTTGGTGTACACTTAAACGAATTTCTAATTGGCCACTCAATGAAATATTATATTGTGCGATATATTCAATCAATATTTCTAAAATTGTGGTTATTTTCATTCCATGCACTTATCTATCGATTTCAAGATATAAATTATGCGTGCATGTATAAAATCATCCATGCGGAACAGTTAGTGCACAATGCCTAACGTGCACGTGGTTCACGTGCCCGACATGTTTGATTTTTTTAATTAGTAAAAATGTATTCTCTGTCGATTGGCTTAATGAACAGCATTGATACTGGAAAAAATAAGTTATATTGGGCGCGCTGAGGCCGTTAGAATAACGAGTACCAGCATCAAAATCCAGACATGTACGTCAAAACGTCAAATGAAAAAAGCGATATTTATAATAACGGTAAGTTCAGTTCGAATTATTGTGATAAACATATGTTTTATCAATAAAATTGGACAGTATCGGTGTTTCGATTATTTGTATTCTTCTAAAAGCATTTTTTTAAACTAATTTGTAAAAACACGTGGCCAATCGGAAATTCGTTCAAGGTATTCATGTATCTGACGTCATGAGCGCGTTCCACCTGGCTCATTCTCACAAATTATAGTGTTTTAAAAAAAGTCAATCAACAAGGAACAAATTCATACCAAATACGATACTATTCCAAATTGTGCACGAGGCCAACGTGGAAAAAAGCAATTTCGCACCAACCGTTACACATGGATGATTTTGTACATGAATACGCCATTTCTTTCCGCAAATCGATAGATTAGTGCGTGGAATAAACAAATTAGTCCAGTCATTTTAATTTTTAACCTCAAACTAATTGCAAAACAAACAGTTTTGTGTTTATATGGTGCGTAAAGCTATCTTTAGCAATGTACAAAATGTTCTTATTGAATATTTGTGGGACTTTTTGAGATATTTACAAATATATTCAATTGTCACATGTTTTCGCGATATTTGTCACTTTTGATGTGAATAAATCTTGACTTGTACCAGTAACTAATTTTTACATCGTGCTTAGAGGTCGCAATTTTGGTCTGATTTTTATGAAACTTGGCAGCAATGATCATCGGTAGCTAATCTAGGTCATATAAAAAATTTAGTTAACCGGGGCCAAAATCTAGGTCACTAGGTCAAAACATAGAAAAAACAAGATATAGTCACCAGGGGTCGCAATTTCGACCTTGCACTTGTGAAGTTTAGTTACAATGATCACCTTACAAAAATCAAGGTCATGTATGAAATTGGATTAACTTGAGTTAAAAACTAGGTCACTAGGCCAAATTATAGAACAAATCTTTAGAATGCACCCTTTTTACCTAATCTTTATGAAACTATGTCACATGGATCATGAAGACAAAATGTAGGTCAAATTCAATATTTACTTATCATGAGTTAAAACTAGGTCACTAGGTCAAATTATAGAAAAACCTTCATGCGCCAAAAAGTCGCATCAATTATTTTAACCTATTGACCTAATTTTGACCCAAATAACTCAAGAACATACTTGTCTTAGATGTTTTGATATGAGCATTGTGACCAAGTTGCATAGATATTAGACCAAAATTGTGAATTTTGTACCTACACAACGTTTACCTTTGATTTTAACTAGCGACCTACTTTTTGACCCCGAATGACCCAATTTATAACTTTGACCTATATTTTGTTGATATTATAATTGTGACCAAGTTTCATAAATATAAGGTCAACATTATGACCTCTAGCGACTACACAAGGTTTTGCTACAATTTGACCTAGTGAGCTAGTTTTTTACCCTTGATTATCCATTTTCTACCTTGGCCTAAATTTTGTTCAGATGATTACTCTGACCAAGTTTCATAATCATAGAGTCAGAATTGTGAATACAAATGCAATATTGGACGAACAGACAAAGAGAACAATCACTATTTCTCCAGAATTGATAGATTCGTGTACATTTTGTATATTGTCTGTATTGTATACTGTCCAAACACAAACATCCCTTTTCCATAAGACACACACGTATACAACACATGATATGTGTAAATTTTAAACAAATTGGATTAATATTAAAGAAATGAATAAAACTTTTGTTTCCCCTTCCAAGTGCTATTTTGAGTCATTTTGTCGACATTTGAACGGGTAGTATACCAACACGTAGACTGGCATATATATGAAAAGTAAATTGTCTGATGATAAAATCAATAGTTGTATTCGATAGAAGAAGGTTATATCTTTCAGAAAATATAAGCTTTAAGGTGCAATTAGTAAATATTTAACAACTTACACGGGAATTATTAGAACTTAAAATTCCCCATGTAGTATGAAATAAGGAAAATGCTGAAATTGCTACCAAAAGTGACCTTAAACATGTCGATTTTTTTGTATTTTCCCCACTGAACTCGCTTATTTGACGTTTTGTCTGTAGTCGATAATAGTCTGTTTATTATGAAAATGCAAAGAAACTCTGTTTTGCAATTTGTTTGAGGTTGACCATATTTTTTAGCTTCAATGACTGGACTAAATAGCACAATCTGAGATTTATTGATATAATATAACAGATGATATAATATTTTTTTGGGTGGCCAATTAGAAATTCGTTTAAGTGTACATGTATTGGCACAGCGACTTATGTTTGGAACGACCAGGATGGATTATGTGAATAACATATTACAAAGATATACACATCAAAATGTTTGCAGCAACTTTCGATTTCTGTGCTTTTCCAGGATTCAATTTTCAGAGTTGTTTGAACTAAAGCTTGAACATTATCCTATTTCATGTGACCACGTGATCATGTAAAGCTGGCATGACCTAAAAAAGCTGACGTTTATACTTCAAGGTGGTAATATAAAATAAAATACATCGTCACCTAGCAATGTTGAATTGTCTAAGGGTAAATATACGTAAAATAACTTGTCAGTTTTGAGTTTTATATTCACCATTTACGTTACAACGAGAAAATGTAGGAATGCGGGAGCTGATATATTGCTGAAGATTTGTTCAATTTATTTATAGAGAACCGAATAGAATAGAGATCAATTTCGGGATCCTGGACCCTCTCGGGTTGTTTAGAGGACATGTTTTACCACGCACATGTTTGGAAAGTTCAGTACTTTACAGACGGGCTGTAATTTAATTGAAAGAAAAGAGAGTTTGTATAAGTTTAGTTTTAACGTTAGTAATTATATTTCAGGCATCTTGATCAAAGCAAACTTTCCAAAGTTTACTGTTTTGATATTCATTACATTTAAATTGATTTGTAAATGATGTTCCAATACATGCAAGCACAAGCTTATTGAATTTTATATACTTCAATATACACTCAGGGACAAAAGAAACGCAAAACTTTTTCCGGGGTCATACTTTTCTAAATAAGTGCGATATATTGTTTTCGTTTAATGTAAATGATACATGGGTTAAAACCTTGACATCTCAGCACTTTTCTACATAATTAAATGTGTTTGAACCGGTTTTTACCAGTTTAGGGTAAAAACCCCTTTTTAGCACATGGAGCACGTGCGAAATCGCAAAGCGGAACTTTTTTACTACCGAGTGACAGTGTATACATAACACCTATGAAAACTCATCAAATAAAATTATATAAAATAATTTTACACATAACAGGTTTGCCTGAACACACACGGTCTGAGACAGTCGGACTGCTCCAAATGGGTTCGAGTCCTTCTGATATACTTGGACAATTCCATTACCACCCTTCAATCATTGCAAGGCTACATGAACAATATCAGGCCTCTGGAACGGTTAAGGATGGCAAACACACTAGGAAACCAATGATAACCACTCCACGACAAGGCGGGACCATACGCATGCTGTATCCCAGGAACCGCTACCGGTCAGCCAGAATTACAGCTAGGATACATAGGAACCCACGGGTAGGCAAAATGACAACTTTTTTGAAAAAGTAAGGTTCCTTTATAAAATATGTCGCACGTTCATTTTGATTCATTTTCTTTTTCAATTTACACTAAAGACGATAACGATACACTTCAAAGTCGTTTATATTCAGCCAAAAAAGTCATAACTCTTAAATTTCTTAACAGCAGTATCATAAACACTGACTTAATTTATGAATTATATCATTAACATATGTGCGTGTTTTCTAGTGCATTTCTCCAACAACCGAAATCATTAACATGCATAATACAGCTTAGTAGTTCACAATTGGTAGATTATAAACAATCAATTTATATTAACAATGATTTGGAACTTCGTCTATGTTTTCTTGGCTTTACAGCACATGGGAGGCTTTTATTCGTGAGTGCAACTTTATCCCACGACTATACATAAAAAATATTATATCGTGGATGTTTTAAGTGCATTCGTGTTCGTGTGCTTACACATGACAATGAATGTGACAAAGCTGTGACTTTGCAATGTTGGAATATTAGATTAAAACCTATGTAAACATATTATTCAATTACAGAAATGAATGAAATTTTGTAGTATGCCTCAATAATATTTCACAAAAGATCGTGTAAAATTTCAGTGAATTTGAAAAAAATAATTACTTTGGAAAATACCATTATATATGTTTTGCGTTTCTTTTGTTCCTGAGTGTATAAATCATATTTAATAAAGGCACAATATATCCCGGAGTAATATCATTATATTATACAATAGTGCGGCACAATGTAAGAAAGTTGTCTCGTTGCTTTTGACTTTATATGATTACATAATTGTATTTACCTTGCAGCTGTGGCCTTTTTAGATAATAAAATATTGATACAAGTATACACAATGCGGAGTTTCTGATTCTAGCCGCGGCAATGGCAAAACAGGATACCGTTATTGAATATTGGTTGTGAAAGAACTATAACTGTGTACATGTAAGTATTATTTTATTAAATGGACAATTGTCGTCGTTAATGCATACTAGTAATGGCACAGTCAATTAATAATTTGTCATGCAATGTCTCACTGTTTTGGCACCAGAAAGCTGTGTTGTGTACATGATCTATACACCGGATCTTTAAAGAACCAGTTTATCTATTAGCAATAAGAGCAAGAGACACTCCTTAATAACGTTGTATCTGCACTGGTAGATGGTGTGGTTTCAATTTTATAATACATTGCCATTAAACTTATATAGCACGGATAGGGTGATGTATAAATATTGTTTTCATACCTCATACCAGACCACAACATCAACCGAGACAATATTCCTACGTTTGTTCGCAATATTACATAATATACTGTCATTGCAACGAACTCCATCGTGACTTTATTAAATATAAAATATAGATTTAAGTTTGTTTAATATAATAAGTATAGGTTATAAGTAACTCTAGTTGAGAGTGTGCTCCCCTTTGAACGACTCTTTAATCTCCCATATGTCAAAACAAAATTTGTGAGCACGTTACTTCGGAATCTCCCGTGCATTTTACACAACAGCTTTGAGGAAACAAAGTTCTCATCATTTTATAACGCGATCGTATACGATCTCAACGTAAAAATATATTCAACGTCTGCGTAATAACGGTATATTACCGGTGTCAGGGGAAAATGTTGTTCCACAAAATAACGTCTCTAGTAAATATACGATGCTTCATTCGGTTGTCCGGTTAACCGTTCGGAAGCGGTTAGCAATTAGACCGAATAGTTACATCCCTAGTTATAACATACATGTTACATCATTTACAAACTATTTCCAAAGTTTGCATTGATCACGGTGCATCTTGTTTTTTAAATATCATTTAAAAGTAGAACGGTAGTGAAATAATGTCTCAATTATTAAATATTGGATTCTCGTCCAATTTTGAGCGTTTCAAACGTGCATTTACTGTACATCATTTCTTAGAAACATAACTAGAAATTAGATAAGTCATCAGTAATAATTCAATGTGTTCAAAACCTTGGCTAATACGTCAAATTACATGATGATGAATGTAAACTCGTTTCTCAACACAAGGTCAATCCTACTTTAAGCTAGCCATATAATATAATATCATTAATCAGTGTACGCCTACATTCATTTACTTCGCAGTTTCATTCCAATGAAAATTATATGATCACCGAGATATGTATAGCATTATATATGTGAACTGCAGTATGTATTTCTGTAGGGATGAATTAGAATAAAGAAAAATACGAAGTGTTTACTTTATTAAATCCAATAGAACATATAATAGCAAGTATGTCATTTTAACAGTAATGATTACAACCCTAGAGTCCTTTCTCATTTGATTTACACCTAGTTTGTATGAACGAAACCTCAACTTGAAGTAATTTGCTTACAGATATAAAACACAATTACATGTAGATTTGTATCGAACCGGTTACAAATAATGGCAATTACATACAGACATCCGTGGATTAGGTATATTTAGAGAACAACACATCTACTGCCAGGGACTAAATACCCGCAAACGTGTGTGCTTCAGGCTGCTAGCATTTTAGATAAAAAGGATACATTTCTGTTTATTAGATACCCAATCAAAATGGCTTAAAAAGCTTAAACCAAGAGTACTTCCCATAACTTTTTTAAGTTTGATACATAAAGATAATATCAATGGATGTACCAACAACTTACAAAAATGTACAATTTATAAATTGACCATTTTTAAAATGTCAAAGGGGCCTTGAGCGGATTAACAACTAAAATGAGCCCTAGAAAATAATGCATTGTATATATACACGCATCTTATGCGTTAAGACACTCAGCACTGTATTTTTATGGCTTATTACATTCGTATTGTTTACATTTCCTTATGCCTATTTTCCTACACAGTTCCATGTAATGTAACTTAGTCCCAGTAGTTGTTCAATTGTACTAGTCCACATAAAAAATTGGGTCATAAACTCAATTTACAAAACCTACACTAAATCCGCATGCTATATGTAATGGTACATTTAATCTTTTTGGCGTGTATGATGTCCCAACAACTACCTGATGTTTCGAACGACAATGCTTTGTTAAAACAATTGAACTGATACTTAGATTTAGAAGTATATGAACAAGTACTGCCAGCAATTTCGATACGATGTAACCTACACTGTTGAATAGTCAGCATTAACTTTTAACCCCCAGAGCGATTAACACCACAGCTTACATTAATGTAGTACCTTTTACATTATTTGGATATTATACATATTGGCAATACATTTAGTCTGCGAAACTCCGTGTCATCGGAAATTATATTTCAAATGATAACGAACAGATTTATGTTCACACAATTACGGCTTTCCAATGATTGCAGAAAATTGATTTCAAGTCATTATGAAAAAATATTAGCACATTTATCAAGTATACATGATTACGTACTACATCACTGCAAAAGTGCTAGATATTTATGATTGTGGTTGTTTCGAAAGCATGTGTAGCTACTTGTATCAAAGATTAATTGTAACTTATAGATTTGAGACAGCATTGCAGATTATTATTGTTAATATATCCTGTCTATCCATAAACATGTACATTACATGTGAAGTTAAACTGCCAATAAGTGGCGGCACTTGTTCCAAAACTATTGGAGGAACCCTTGTTGATAACTGCATTCGAAATAACATCTTAACGCCGAATCGTAACATGGTGTAGCCTCCTGAGTCGAGATCTAATAATCAGCTATATTTGCTCATACATGTTATTTATCTATTATTTGCAGTCCATGCAACTTGAAGTAAATATATATTTACACGTATTTGTGTTTGGTGGAAAATACATTTGGGGTCCAAGTAGACTGCATTGTACCTTAATTTGTTTAACTGCCAATGTAAGCTCAATGACAGATGCATACATCGTGCTGAATTGTCTATTTCAGTAATGTCAGGTTAAGGAGGTTACACGTTGAAGAGATCAGGCCCGGTGATTATAATCATTGGGGAACGTACTCCATGCTCCAACTCATACTCCGTACTCCAATTGGAGCATTTCTAAGTTACAAAAACTGCTGTAACTTCTTTACAACTGAATGTAAACATATGAATTGGGGGTTCATTTTCTTAATTAGATCATATGCTACTACATTGTAGTTGGTGGTGGTTTTGATGCAAAATTCTATAAAAATCTGTTTTTCAAGTTTGAGCATGGAGTATGGAGTTGGAGTATGAGAATGAGAAATGTTTATATTCACTGAGCCAAGTATAGTTAGCGGTCAGCACTGATACAATGTTTATGCTCCTATGACACATGTAGACGTTAACTCAATCAAAGGCTGGACGATGTCAAACTAATAAATATGTGTCTGTTCACAAATATCATCTCATGATCCAGTTCGCGTTTCAAGTAGATTCTAGACAATTATTAAATGTCAGGGTGGCTGCATTTTTACATTTGTATAATGCATCCATTTGTCATCATAACGAGTCAACTGGGACGCAATCCAGGCGTCTAGAAGATGCATATGGTATCAATCATATCCGAATTACGTTGTAGAGACGTAAAACAACTCGTATTGTTTGGCATGGAAGTGTTTTAAACAAGATAAACACCACCTCTGACGATGAAGAACATACTATTTTTATCTGTAACGTTGATCTGTCTTCGAGCTATATTATTGAACTTGTGTTGCATTGTCATATAGAGACACACTTTTTTAAGCGTTGCTTGTTTGTTATGGTAGATGGATTACAGTCATTATTGACGATGCTGTAAAACAGCGGGGTCAATGGTATAATACTAGTGGTCTGAGCTCTAACAATTGTACCCAATAAAAATGACCGAGTCAGTCCGATTGTCTAAATGTAACAAACTTGTGACGATCTGTTTCCGGTTCCGGTCGATAAATATAGTCTAGTTTATTGATAAGCTGTTTGTGTTCATTATTTGAGTATTTTTACATCGTATTGTTTAGAAGCAGAACTGATATAAAATGGCACCAACTAATAAACAGTTATAAACAATAGAACATCCCGAATATGTGTATGCGTGAATCAAAATCATAGAAGTGTTAAATTGCAATATAGAAGAACATTATAAACGAATACATTGATTCGTCCATTCGTCAAGTTTTGGAACATTCAGGAGGAACGCTAACTGTACTTAATCAGTATACATGTTGGATCCTATGTAATTGTTTTGTTTTTATATATTAACTAAAGCATATTGATACTATCGCACTTAACGTGCGTCATTCAATGTTTTTGTTTTCTAATTATATATTAACTAAAGCATATTGATACTATCTCACTTAACGTGTGTCATTCAATGTATTTGTTTTCTTATTATATATTAAGGTTAGAAACCACCAAATAAATTTGCTCTTTAGCTCAATGTAAATTGCCCGTAGTAGGCCCCAATTTTCAACTTTTTTTAGTCTATGGCCACCTGGACCACATATATCATTTTAAAGAGGGGCATTTAAGCTTCAAAATAATACAATAAAAAAGGGGGGTCATGTATCTTCTAAGAAAGTTTTTGTCCTTCAAACATGGTCTACCCGTTTTTACACATGTCCGGACAGATTAGTTCTGGGTTTTACCCTAGTCTACTTTCGCTTTGGTGTCAACAACAAAATAGCGGAATAATACAAATAATACAGTTTTACTTCATCACATACATATTTACCAACCATTTAAACTCAATTTCATCATTCAACTCAACATATGTCAAGAAATATCTCCATTTACAGGCAAACCAAAGTTTTTTTAAGGACTACTTAAGTGTATCACCACTTGGTCCGCGGAGGCATTTAGTGGTTCTTTACCTTAACTAAAACATATTGATACTATCTCACTTAACGTGTGTCATTCAATGTATTTGTTTTCTTTTTATATATTAACTAAAACATATTGATACTATCTCACTTAACGTGCGTCATTCAATGTATTTGTTTTCTTTTTATATATTAACTAAAACATATTGATACTATCTCACTTAACGTGTGTCATTCAATGTATTTGTTTTCTTTTTATATATTAACTAAAACATATTGATACTATCTCACTTAACGTGTGTCATTCAATGTATTTGTTTTCTTTTTATATATAACTAAAACATATTGATACTAGAGCACTTACCTTGCGTCATTCATGTATTTATATTCTTTTTATATATTGTCTAAAACACATTGATAATATCGCACTTAACGTGTGTCATTCAATGTATTTGTTTTTCTTTTTATATATAACTAAAACATATTGATACGGTCTCATGCAATGATCGCTATTATATACTGTACTAGTAATTTATTTGTGAAACTTGGTCTACCTGCATTTTTTCAGCGGGGACGTGGCTTTTGATTGTTTCTTCGGCTTATGTGCGGATATTGCTCAGTGTAGTTGCTAGGAATATGTTATATTACTTCCCATCCCATTCCAACCTTGTCCATTATTTTAAACTAGGTAAGGTCGTAGGTAGCATAACGTTAGGTCACTGTCCTAAGTGTTTTAAACTAGGTCACGCCCCGGGATTGTTGTGCCTCATTTGGCCGCCGTTTTGGTATGCGTTTGTTAGGCATTGCTCAGGGTAGTTGTGTTGTGGTGTTTCTTATTTATGTGCTCGGCTGGTTAAGTTGAGTGCTACCTTCCCTGTCGGATTTTCTCATACATTTTTTACAAGTAGTAGACAGGCATTATTTCAAGTATCAGAAACATACGAGTGAAATTAACACTTCTATTAATTACAGTATCGTCTTCTGCTAACGCCTTGTAGTATGAAATATCATCTAGAACAATTTTGAGCATAAATAATGAAATATCATTGTTACGGTTCTGTTGTGTTCTCTGAATACACATGGGACATAATAATTTGGCATGAATGATTTTCTGATGTGTTTGTAATGAGGAGTGCATGCCCAGCGGGATTGAGCGTTTCGTTCTACGTTTGCATTAACATGGATGTGTACACATACTAACACGATTTAATAAGACAATATGCCTTGCCTTATTTAATGTATATCCCAGATAGAAGTCAATATGTTGTAGACATTTCTAAATAATTGAATTCAACCAAAGTCAACCATGTAATGACAATCTGTTCAGGTAATTTACCATTACATTCCTATTAGATTGTAATGTGTTCCTAAATTATAACAGACGACGTCTTACGCACAAGCAACTAGTGTTATATACATTGTACTGTGAAACTGTCTGAGGTGATATCGTCTATTAAACTAATTTACTCTACATTCAAGAGGCTACATGTATACAGATATACATCTGTTCGGAAATATGTTACGTAAGCGACATTAATTTTATGTCTATAATTCCGTTTCTTTTAGGGCATCGTGACTTATAAAAAAATTAAATGAACCCACACCTTATGGAGTTATTGCATAACATAATATTGAAGCGAGGATATGCATTGCAAGTATGGACCCAATGACATTGTTCCCTTCAGTTGGCAAATCCCTGCATTTTGATTGGTAGTTTAAATGTTCTTCAGATTGGGTGTTTACACATCAGTGAACGTTAAATAATAGTCGTTTAATCCTATACAAGTATAACTCTAACGCGATAAACTGCAATTTCAATATAAAATTACCTGGATTTAGGTAGATCCGAAGTTTATTGTATCTATTTAAACATTTTAACCAAATTCTACAGTAAGTAATACGTCTTGGCTTAATGGAATGAATTGTCTACTATCAATCTTGCAGTCCGAGTTCGATCCTTTGCCTATTCATTTTTTCCTTATAGATTTGTTTATTAAAACACATTCCTTTTATAATCGTATTCATAATTCTCACACTCAGTATTGTTCATTGTAAATTGTATTGTAAATACCCATACCAATAATGTCCACGTGCGTATCTTGTCCAGTCTCTGCAGATAATTATAATAATAATAATAACGACTTTATTTTAAGAGGCGACACAGTTGGGCAAGCCCAGTCTTCCCTGTGAGCCTCTATAACAAAATATGTTTACAAAGAGTATGACATAAATAATAGACAATTAGAAATACAACAACAAAATTTAACAATGGCATCTGTCAATATCTTTCCACCTGTCGCAGGCAATTTGGCATTGGATATGAATTGGATGTGTTGATTGGGATATGATTAATCAATGAATAATGGTTACTTAAACAAAGTTGATTATAATTTTACATTAAGACAATTTGTTTGTGTTCAGGCAAGATACCTGTAAGTGAAATAGTATGTTCTCGTTACTTACACATCTGTTTCTTTGTTTAACACAGGTTAATAACCCACATGAACAACCCATCGGTAGGTTGTTCATCTTACTTACTAACCCGCGCACGTGCACAAGTTGTTCATCTCAACTTATCAACCCGCGCACGTGCACAAGTTGTTCATCTCAACTTATCAACCCGCGCTCGTGCGCCAGTTGTTCAAATCCGTGCGAGTATAGAACCCCACGAGCTGACTTATATAAACATCTGTATGATAGATGTTTACATAAAGGCTGAAAAGATATGGTAAAATGAATTTATGTTCAATACACACAACGTCAATGTCACAACAGCAGTCGTTCATTGAAAATGAATAGACAAAACATCTTAAAGTCAAACCCGTGTTAAAGCCCATCCTTAAAAGACAACCTGTCGATAAAAACTTACCTAAACTAAAATCTTGTGCTGTTTCATAGGTGATGTTTATATACAGTTTAACTTGATAATTGCGGTCAAAGTATAACTATACTAAATTAAAGTTGTTTCAGACATGTGCCAGTTCACCAGACTGTACAGTGCCAACCTCTCCACACAAAAGTCATATAGTCACTCCTCGGTTGTCGCAAATGCAAATGTTTAGAATTTAAAATAGAATATTTAGTCGTTAATGTTCAAATATTTAGAATTTAAAATGGAATATTTAGTCGTTAATGTTTAGAGAAATTTAAAATGAATGCTCCGGTGAGAATCGAACCTTAAAGTCAGCATCCTATCATAGACAATCGTTCCCCACTCAAAAAACCTGCCTACAAAATGATTTGCTGTTCCCCATTGTGGCACTTACTAATATAAGACAGTTCTGAACGTACGTATACAAAATCACACAAAGCATATTTCAAAGAACTCGGAGAAATGGTCCGATGATAAAGTGCAGTTACATATCAAAAAGAGTAAAATTACAATGTTCATTTAAGGTTTTAACTTTAATACAATCACATCATTATTATTTTGGTACAATTATGTAATTTTATAAGCAATACGATTTTACCTGGATACATGCGGACGCACTGTAAACATCCTTCCTTCTGGACGGCTATTTTAGTGAATTTATGCTCATCCAAAATATGAGAGCCTGTATCAAATTCGCATCGATCTTTTTATCACACATCATGACGTGTACATTGTTATACACAGTTGTGTAAGTCAGTTATTGACCTCGTATTTCGGTATTCCTTAATATAAACAACTCGCGCACGTTAAAACTTAAACACCTCGAACGCTTCGCGTTCTCGGTGTTCACGTTTTTACGTGCGAGAGTTGTTCATATTAAGGAAAACCTCATACTCGGTCAATAACCATTACTTATGGCCTGTGTATAAAAACTGAATATACATAAAACATTAACATCATAAAATATTAGAACGTAACATCATATTATTTACAAAAATCTCAGAAATAATTTAAATTAAGTTTGTTCATCAGAGTAGAACCATGATAGGTACGACCTTTTGAAGGATATTTGTGAATTCGACTGGCAAACATTGAGGGGAATATTGTTCCATACAACTGGTCCTGAATAGGCTAGTGATTTTCTACAAAATTCAAGACGTGGTTTTGGTACATATAGTGTGTTGTTTGAGTGTGATCGTAAAGATTTGTTGTCTGATTCTTTAAACAGATTTGACATGTATTCTGGGAAAATATTGTTCAGAAATTTATATACAAAAATTGCCTTTTTGTAGATAACGAGGTCATGAAATTTCATCCATTTTAGTTCCTGAAATAAGTTTTGAGAAGGTGCATCGTATGGTTGGTCAAGCATTATTCGCGCTGCTCTTTTCTGAAATTTGTATAGTTTATCAACCAATGTATCACTACAGTTACCCCATATTGCACAGCAGTAATCAAGATGTGGTAGAATGTAGGCATTGAAAAATAGTTTTCTCAAATGGGTAGAAAGAAATGGTTTTATTCTTAAAAGCAGGTATAAAAGTGAATTACACTTTTTAAGTGTGAGTTCAACTTGAGTTTTCCAACTAAGCTTGTGGTCAACATAGACTCCTAGTAATTTTTCAACTTCAGTAAAGTCAATACTTTGATCATGGAGCAGAAGGATATGGTCCTCATTTAAGGACAGTTTATAGATATTGTTTGATGGTGAGATCACCATGGCTTTAGTCTTATGATGATTTGGTATCATTGAATTTCTATGACACCAATCATGGACAGTGTTAAGACTAGTTTGTAGGGTTACACACACAGTGTGTAAAGATGGCCCAACTGCAGTGATAGTTGTATCATCGGCACACATGTATGTAGAAGAATTTTGTAAGTGCAATGGCAAATCATTAATGTAAAGAATACTACTGCTTTCAGAACTTGTTATTTCCGGTCAAACAGTTCAGGCAGTTTTCCGAGGTGAATGGTCCTTGGAAAATAAAATAAAAAATTATGTAAACGGTTGCCCCCTATCATTTTCTTTCAAATTATAACCATCTTTAAAAATATTCAACAAATAAAACAAACTATTTTAAAAAAAACAAAGGCAAGTAAGAAATACGCTACTGTACTGGATACACGGCGCTTGCGATATCAAATGTGGATATTTGATGCATGTTTCATTTGGAGAAATTTCCTACTCTAATGCATAGCGTTTGTGTAATTAATTGTATCTCTTGAAAATGGATTATATCAAACAAAGCATGAACTAAATCTTTTATCAACTATAAACATTATTATAATCAAACGTTGAACCATTGTGTATTGACTGAACGTCTTAAGAAAATCTAGACTGATAGCGTCGAGCTAAACAAATTCAAATAATTGAACTGACGCCTATGAGTAGGATTGCCATAGTTTAGTCCCAGACAAGTTAATGAATTCATACTGACAAGTATTTTCTGGTACATAGAACGGTTCCATTTATTTTCATCTAGGAAAGAAAGGACAAAAGTGTGACGATAACAATTTCATCTATGTACGCTATCGAATTTTCATTATTTGTGCTAATTGTGATATACGATGTAGCATTTCCTTTCCGTTAATTTTAAGTCGTTTCACAAGTAGGTATCACTTTTCATTGCTTTCTAATTTCCCCAAGTTGTCATGGCGCGATGCTGACTATTGTTTCATGCAGTTATACAATAAACGTCCAGGCAGTAATGTCAGTACAATACTTTAGCTTGTGAATAATATTTCACATGATAAAACAAATGGTAAATCAATATCTGTAAAGCATAATAAAATGTTTGATATATTTCTGACTATCATACTAGTTATCAGATGCGTTTATTATCACAGTAACCGAATAAACATTTTATACATTTCTCTTACTACTATCATAATAAGCATGCTATCAGGACGGCTCACATGATGTACTCCTATCTAATCCTATAAATGCATCATTAAGTCGACAATATCAAATAAAAACACCCAACTTATATGCTATGGTCCCAATCATATTAAGACGGCCTCTTACAAAGGGAGTACTAGATCAACCAGCGTGTAGCCTGGACGAAAAGTAAACTTTCATAATATTAGGACGATCACAATTCGTGTAAGAAATACATCCAATCATAGATCAGGAAACCGCTAATGTGGAAGACGTTTCACTATTCTTGTGAGAAATACTTCAAATCGTAGGACAGGAAGTGGCTACTGTGGTTAACGTTCATTAGCAGATCTTCAATTGGTTGTGAGTGGGTTTCACTCTATAATGAGGAGGTTTAAAGATATTGATATGTCACCAACGATACGAGAAATAAATTGAGGTTTAAAAATGCATCGGAAAGCATTTCACAGTATAAGTGGATATTAATATAGAACCTTTCGACTTTATTTTCCTTTTTGACTTCACGACGTGTTAGCAACTGTTTTTGTCTTTTGTCATTAAGAAGCATTGCTAATTGAATAATTAAAAGGCTAGAAATATGTCAACACTTTCACGTGTCCAGATTCGTAGCCACATGAATGCTTTAAATAAGGACACCTTTTTATATCGCACTTATTTTCTTTCAATGCTCTTGTGTATACACTTTAAAAGACTCAGTTAAATCAATGGAGACAATGTCATGCAAAAATTTGTTCTAAAACTGCTTAATTCCAAAACATGACTATGTAAAAGACGGCTACTTGAATCCACATCCGGTATTTGTTGACCTCTGTCGGGATGTGATATGCAGTAAACTAAATCATGATTAAAATTCCACCAATAATCGGCTTCCTCGGATTCCTCAGATTTGTCTAAAGCAATATTGATTTACGTTGTTGTTTTTCTGTTTCATTACATTAGTGATTTTTCAATCTAGTGTTAAGTTTAATAATGAAACTTGGGATTTTAAAAATATCATTTGCAACCAATTCCTTGTTTACTGTTTTGCCCTCACTGATTAGAGGTTTAGAGATTTTAAAAAAGGATTGAGCAATCTAAATGCATGTGACAGCGCAAGCCATTCATTTTAGTGAACCTTTAATGGCTTAAATGCACGAGATGAGTCGTATCAAAAGCTCCGAGATTTAAGAGGTTTGGTTTATTACCCTATATTAAACACATCATTAGCTGGTGAAGTAAAAAGAACAAGTGCTTTCTGTAATTGTGTGATTTTTTCTTCTCACTTTGTTGGCAACTACAAGCGATTTGAAGAGATAATTATTAGTTTCTGAGCCTATTCAGGAAATTGTCATCACAGTAGTTTCCTAGTAAAACACAATTTGTACGGATTCGGAGGATGATTTTAGTGAACTTTTCATTGTGTTTAAATGCCGATTAACGATATTCACCCCAAGGATGAATTATTCAAGATGTTGTCGTCGCTTATATGTTAATTATTTGCGAGTAATGCTAATATATGGTACTTCAACGTAAGTCATTATTTAAAACTACCGTGTAAAATCGGAATAAGTTTACATAGTCGCATTTAATGTGACGAACTTTCTTCTGCTAATTGAACAGTGTCCGTGAAACAGTCCAAACTTAAGAGCTCAATGCTTCATGTAAATATATTCAGTACAATCATTTGTATTAATGTTATTGCCAGAACATATAAATCTGGTCGTCGACTTCAATAAGTACAAACGCATATTCAAAGCTTGACCATATTGTTTTATTGGTTCAGTTTACTCGATCCATACACGAACAACTCTTGCCAAAGATATCTCTGATACTGTATAGCTAGTATGAGCCAGTCTAATTCAGCAAATGGGAACTTATAAACAAAGCTTTAGACTATGAATGTTTTCAAAACAATATAATTGATCGTCATTTCAAAGATGAAAAGACAAACAATGCATACACTTTTTCAAAATGATGAACGTGAAATGAGAGCATCATTGACAATGACATAGTGGTTTTGTACATGTTTGAACATATACACAAAATTCTACGCCATTTGTTCAAATGCTCCTAATGATGCATATGCAAAATGATAATCTACCAGTACAATAACAAAATGATATAGGGGGCTGATAAAAACCCAAACCCTATTAGCTCTAGCTTCAATAAAACGACCAGGCATCAGTAGAACACCCCAGAAACTCTTATCCTCGTAGATTCCATAATGCGGATGCAAATTATAATTCACCTATAATGAGAATACGCAACACTTAATATACATTGTTTTTCCACTCTGTTATATTTCATTTACATGTTTTGTTAAATGTAATTCATGTCATCCAATCACATTTCACATTACAACACAAGTGTGATACCCTGACAGCGTAGAATGGCCAATAACGTTGGACATGCTATAAAATGACGTACACAAAACACAATAACAAATATATACGTTTACATATAGCTCAAATAAGATTACTGAAAATTTCCTTCTTCAGGTTGTAATTAACTTGGATCGTATCAAGAACCAGAAAAACGACCTTATAGTAAAACATATCACAGCAATAACTTTATCTATAATACATGGATCAACATTATGACCCAAATGAGACTAAATCGCTTGTCTATAATTCCATCGGAGTCTCATAACACACATATATATTTTAACATTTACAGGAATTTGTTTGGGAAAGTCGTTAATAGCGTATGTTGTATTCATTTTTTATTACAAATTGCGTTGTTTCTTCACGACTTACATAAGTACAAAAATTATACAGCCAATAGTATATATAGTATTTTTATCATTTCACTTTTAACAGAATTCGTGATTTTCGTGGCTGTATTTGAATTTCGGCTTTTATGAGTTAAAAAGATCGTCAAATAAAGAATCAGTAATTCTTTAGAATTTGCACTAAAGTACAATAAAGAATTATACGGCGTGATGCAAAGTTGAATGCGATGCTAATTTGAACTAGCAGCACTTAGTTACTTGGTTTATTCATAAATCGTTTTTTTCCTGAAGACAATCATTTCCAGAGCGACCAAAACATACCTCAAACACAGTGATTAACAAGGCACTATGCTAGCATGAGAGGAGTTCGTTCACCGCGAACGGAAATTATGTTAAGCGTGAGAACATATTCATGTAAACTGGTATTTAGACTACTCTAGTGTCAGTCCCTACAGACGTTAAAACAGACAAACGTATTTATATTAACCTTCCTTAAGTGAATAAATACTTTTGTAGTATTTGTGTATTTGTAATAAAACTCCGACACCGTCTATGTAAGTTAGTCATACAACCATAATTCCACAAATATAACCTGTTGACTGGCCAATATACCGAACGTGTTGTTTTAGGTAATACATTGCTTTAGCTGTTATATGATGTTGATAATATCCGTATACATGTAACTCAATGATGATAATCGTAATCCGATATGTGGATGGTAGATTTATGATCATTCATTTTAAGATGACAGAAGATTAATACACAATGGCAGTTTGTCAGCCTAGTTGATGAGTCTCGGCGTAAGAATTCGTTCACCGACTGCGTAATAAAAAGTGACAGAAAATGGCACCATTATGATATTGTTGGGTTCGAAATGTTAGAAATATGAAACCTGTCATCTGTTTTCGCAAACGCTTGTTGTGGTTAATATTGACGGGAATGCAAGTGATAAATGAATGTTGTAGACAATGTCACACAATATGCCAACTGTGTCATTCTGTAAAACTGTTTTACATTTATTATTGCTTAAACCGTTTTGTTGTGATCTAATCACTAAGTTATCTTTGTATTCAATGCAAATAGTAAAACTCTCTTCAGTCTTCCTGCTGTTTGTTTTGTTGACTTCAGTGTCATATTATTACCCTAGACATTATTCGGACGATATTGGAAACACACCAAGCCATATTAAATAACATAAACAAGCAAGAAAGTTTAGCCCCTATCAGTACATGAGAACTCAACATTAACTGCTAGTCAAACATTATATTGTATTCCCATTCGTTATATTTTTGATACTAGTTTTCAATCTGTATGTGTGGATATCATTATTGTAAGGTGTCACGCATGCTGATGGAAATGCTGCATGGTGTGTGAAGTTTTTAGAACTTACGCTGTTTAACCATGTGATAACTTATTTCACAAACATAATCACATTCAAAAAATTAATTGTTTCCTGCGTGTTTAAAACATGACCGATGCATTGACTTGGTTTAATATCGGCCTCGACACATCTCAATGATGTTTCATATTGTTTAATTTTGCTTGTTCTTACACTGATGGTTACCACTACTACTCAAAACCTGTTATCACCACCTTGGTATCTTATTAATAATGAAGCCAATTTATAGACGTAGTTGTCTCGGGATTCATTAGCTAAGAAATAGCCATAAAGTATTGATAATGTGTCGCACATGGCGTAGATAATGTAACTATGACAATGTAATCATCATATAGCACTATCATAAGTTACCATTAGCTAGTCTGATAAGGCGCTCGTCGTTTTAATATGCATTCCGTCACTTGCTTGTTCCCCGTCGACTCCCAGCTTGCGAGGAGTGTGAGAGGGGACGTCTTCAGACAAATTACTGCTAATCTGTAATTTTTATATGTCAAATAGGAGAAAATTGTCTGTGAACAATAGGTCACCGGAGAGAAATTAGAGGCATCATTACGTCAATCGATTTCTTTGCTATTTTAAGATATCTCAGCCTAGTCTGTCGACATTATTACAGTATCTTATTGAACACTACCATACAATATTCCACATTGAAAATAGGTGTGTAGGGGTAGTGTGATAAAGATTTAATGTTGTATACAATTACAACAAAGAACAACACTATCATTTGATTAGAGAACATATAATCTCAAGGTTAGGGTAATATTACAAAACAAACATATTGCCAAAGTCAGCATTATAACTTACCACCACAACAACAACAACATTGTTGCAGGTTTTACGAAGTCTCGGATTTATCTAGTTAAGCGTCTCGCACGGTATTCTAATCATTAAATTCTGGACATGAAGACAAGTTTGAATGATCCTTGCTTCAAATTAAGATATATCACAGTAATTGTATTTCGCTTCTTCCCAGCTTTGTCTGTTCTCAAGGTTATTGAGTATGATGTAATAAGCCACATAAATCATTGTTATCTTAAACTTGTGAGATTTTTCTGTCGGTGTTTACTTGCGGAGCACAAAATTTCCTTGTGAGACTGACATATAAGAAAGGTTTTTCGTATTTTTAATGTATGTAATGTAATGTACGAGTATATTGTCTTCTAACTTAAATCCGTGATGTGTCCTGACTACGAGGGCCATTCAAAAAATACGTAGACAACCTCGATTGTGAGACTATTTATCATCTGATTTTCATTAAAATTGGTAGAAACCAGGTTCTATTGGTTATGAATTCAGTTTGCATTTTTATCATGAAAAATATATGTTACATTCGAAAATATGGTAGTTATAGCAACGTAAAATTGAACACACGGGACAACCCATCGTTTTATCCCGTAGAAATTGGTGTAGATTTCTTCGCCCCATCACTACCTTTAACGGTTGCGAAACCTTTCGAGAATTTATGTGTGTATCGTACAAAACTATGTAGTTCTGCATTTCAAATTATGATGTCATATTTAACACCGTTACAGAAATAATGGTTATCATATAAAGTCACTCTGAGTAGCAGAAAGAAAACGCGACCTCACGTTAAATCACGGACCACGCGTAATCCTCAAATTATGAGTTGCGCTTGATATAAACACACAAACTTACTTGAATTGTGGCCGAACATTGGAAATTTCACCTAGATGTAGTGCCGGAACATCGTGTCAAACATACAGTGCCGGTGTTGTATATATCCCTTGACTTAATCATCTTAAACATGTCCCCTACAGTCCCCATTTCCAATTTTTAGACGTCCAGACTTTGACATTGGTGCGATGTGGGTACGTGCGTTTGGAACTCGAAACAACACATGGACTAATTTATGCCAATTTTTCTTTTTTTGTAAGTTTAAATCGCCGTTGTAAATTGATCATTATACAGAATGGTTGGTAACACAGTTGTACAGTGAGTATCATTCTGAGGTTGTGAGGTTACCGAAACCTATGACGTCAACAACGACGTCTGGAGTTGCCCCGTGGTCACTAAAGGCGCAATGCATAAAACAAGATCCTCACTTAACCGTCGGCCCGATTTCTATGAAACTTTAGGATTTTGGCGAATGAATGTGGTGGTACACAAAACTTAAGAATTATTGATTTATCAGGAAAATAAGCTAGCAAATTGATTTGTCTACGTATTTTTTAAATGCCCCTCGTAAACCGCAATGACATTTATACGAGTTGTCATCTGACATTATTCCGTGATATGTCCTACTATTTTAAAATGTACAATGCAATTGTCGTGTGGCTTCTCTTAGGAAATAATGCGGTTTTCAAAACATATTAAATGTGACCATCAAGGGACCGAAGTTTGCGGTCCAAAGATGTCTATACTTTATTAAAAACACAATTGATTTTCTAACTCTATTTGATCCTAACAAACTAGTGATAGTCGACTGCCAAAATCATTAATAAAGTAAATACTAAAAGGCAAGACAAACAATTACTATAAACAGTTCCCAAACAGATTGTCCGCGTCCTAATTAAATACATTATATAATTATACAGGCAGAAAACTTAAGGTTACAACCTCATAAAACCAATGCATATTTGAAATCTACATCACCAGGGCGCTTCTAATGAGCCTACTTGTATGCAAATGTTGACCAAATCGAAGTTGAAAAAGCTTGTTTTACCATACGTAAAGAGTGGTTGTCACACAGTTTGTATTGCTCTCTCAACATATTGATTTTGTAGTTACGACCTTCTCATTCTAAGCAAGCATTATTTAAAAACATACTTGTCAGGATATTAAAATGCCATTTAATCTGGAGCATGTTGCAATTATTCCTCAAAGCAGAACTTCGTACACAAATGAACAGTAGATTGCCTTAGAGACATGGATGTTTTTGGCAGGCTTGGTTAGTGTTGATAAACCTATTTTCGTTTTGCTTTTGATTCGAATGTTTTTTAAACACATTGAAAACACGTCCTTCATTCATGCCGTATAAACAAATACAACCATATTTAGGTATTCCAAAATTCATCTTCTTTTCTATATATTGTGGAACCGCACACGAGTGCAAAAAGTTTAATATTTCAGAGAATTACAGCACGAACTCCTAAAAATTTACATATTCCCAAATTCTTCTACTTGAGTAATATCTGATATATATTTTGCCAAAACAACCAAACTACAATGAACATGTATCTAAACATCGTCTGCATAGCGTGTAAAGGACGTAAATCCCTCTTTGCTTGGTTGTAGATCTACACTTTACGTCAAGTGGCATCTACATACAGGTCAGGTTTGTTTGGTTGTGATGATATCTATACTTGTAAGATGAAAGATTTCAGAAAAAGTGATAAAGTTTAAAAGGTGTCTTAAATAATGTATATGTTGGCGTCGACAAAGTTGTCAAACGGTTAATGGAAAGTAAGAAACATTTTAAAAGTTTAAATATTTTGTCGAGAGAAAATTACTCCGCTGAAGGCGATGTACTCATTTGTCATTTAAAGTTTTGTTAAAATTAAACAAGTTCGACGTCTGATAGACTAATTTATAGCGGAAGTTCATGACTCTGGTATAAAGGAGACTATTGATGTAGGCGAATGTTACATTGAGGCTGGGACATTGTTCTACACTTTAGTTTCTTATCTAAGACTCTGTTTATTTCTACCATCTGACGACATTTTCAACATTCAATATGGTAACCAACTGTTTATACGTGAACAGTCGTGTATAAACTATTTTACATTAACTCACTATCATTTGATTCATACATGAATGATATGCATTTCCTTTGGTTGAATACGATTTAAAACACCACATATTTTATGCATTGTAACAGATATACCTGACTACCATATGGTAATACGCCGATTATCACTCTTCTATCGATATTCGCCACATTTTCTGATAAAGACTATGTGAAAGTATTTTGTATGTTTATATTTTTATACTGCACCAACATAAAAAACTGAATACACAGTATGTATTATATAGTTTTGAGAAAATCGGACAGGGAATACAGCGCTCAAATTACACAGCCGAGTACAGAAAGCATACACATACCACACAACACGGTAAAATGTCAAACATGAACTGCCAAGTCTCAGCTGTCAGAAAGCTGACCGACCTAGTTAAAGCAATCACAAAGTTGAATGCCCTTGCTGTTTCCGTCCAACAAAACCGATAAGGACATTTTAATGTTGGGTTTGATGATAAGATCAAAGTACATGTAGCCCCCGTGAGGCTGATACGATATAATAAAATATGACCATAATACCTGAGCACGGTAGCACCAACTGCAATAAAGATAAACTGTTTATTTTACTGATTATCAGTGAGCAAACATGACACATGTTACGTATATTTTATATGAACTATCTTTCACATGACGACACAGGCTTTTGGTTCTGGATATGTCATGTAAGAGAGGAAGAGTGCTCTATCATAATCACGTCTACGTGCATACTGTGACATTTTACAGTTTCTATAAATGCAATTTCTTGCACTTATCTTGTCCTTATCATTTTACTCTCCAATGATTTCAACCATGATTATACAAACGTGTTTGGTATAAACAGTAACAATTAACACCAACTTTGATAGATATGTCTAGGCCATTCGATGTTGTCTATTTCGCAGGTTCACCTGATAATTGCTTAGTGGCTAAGGTTACTGATTAGTAGGACATAAATTGTATAACACATTACCAATATCTTAAATGTCCACAGATATTAAAGGTAATATTGTGTTTCAGAACACGTGCGTTTGAATATAAGACAATGCGTTCGAACGTACTTGTTGTAACCTCTTCCTTTGTCTGTTGTAGATTTTAAATATACATCAGTCTGTTAAGGTCGTAAGTAGTACTTACGACCATCTACTTACGACCACCACTACTAACGACCACTTCATTCTAAGCCAGGGATATAAGCTTTTAGTACGTCAGTAAAATATAGGGATGTTATATGTTAACATAGATATTATGCACATTGTGGGGAAATATCAAACTAAACAGTTCGCGCCAATTAAGTTGTTATACAAATTCAGTCCAGATCAAAACACATGTTTCACGTTTACCACAATTCCAAAACAACAATCTTATGTATTTGAACCATTATTAGCCTGACACGTATTTTCTCGTCTGTACCATGCGAAATATTGAGATTAGATAATTCAATCTATTCCAAATTACGCGCCGTTGTACAAGTAAAATGGAAAATAAATTGCTTGTTTACAATAACTTACATTGATTCAGAAACAACCGATGTGATTTATTCAATCTTACTCATTAAATTTTCCAAGATGAATGTATTTACAGCCAGCGACACATCATGCCATAATTATATTGTTAGAAATCCAATTAAATCAAATAATATACAATTTGTGGCTCAATTTTCTTGTTCAACAAGAAATCATATTTCACTCTATCAATCCTCGTGTCGTTCAAAACTGCTTACAAACATCAGATTTGCATTTAAAAATCATAAGATAAGGTAATTGGTTCATTGTTGTATATTTCACATTTCAATCTCCCAATATTGTTGTCAGAGAGTGTTTTCATCTACAAAAGACGTTCCCTGTTTTAATACAATGACTTAACTTCCGCCATATTTCATGTCGTCTCGTGTTAAAGTTGCTATTAATTTTAACACAGAATATTTTATATTAACGTGATCGATAATAGTTTAAACCATGTGTAGTTTTATATTGCTGTACACGCAATATTATAGTAACTGAAATTGCACGTTGATATAACCAGGCGTCTATAGTTAATCAAAGGTACGTTATGCATATAAGTGTGTGTATATATATAACATGGAAATTATCATCTTACTTACACGAGCAATTTCCTCCCTTCGAACTGTACACAGGAAAAATTTCTGCGTACGCTTAGGTCTGGCGTACGCATATCGTACGCGGATCGTACGCTTTTCGTATGCCTTTTTTGTCGTACGAACCGCGTACGCCAAAACAGCGTACGCCAGGCGTACGATTTTTGACGTACGTCTAAAGTTGGCGTACGAATTTCGTACGCCAAAAATGTCGTACGAAAAACGTACGATCCGCGTATGGATTTCGTACGTCAGAATGAAGCGTACGCTTAACGTACGCTCTTATATGTGAAAATGGCGTACGCTTTTCGTACGCTTTTTTGAAGAATGAACCAGGTCGTAATTAAGTTGTCATGCGGGACCATTTCCAAATTTCAAATCTTTAATTTATTTAGTATCATATAATCAGATCAGTATTATAATTTGTAACAACTATTTAAGAATTGAAGGCCAGCTTGGCTATATTATAGTGTAGATCTATTATTATTTGTAGAATCCATGTCCACTAAATCTTTATATAAGGTACAAATTACCTTGCAATGATTTTTCCTTTTTTTAAAAAGTGAACACTTAAGCTTTTAAAGTGTTTTTATGTAGCTTACATGATAATTAAAAAATATATCTACAGCAATTTTTTATCGACGGCCCGTACTTTTTTTGTCCGGAAAGAACGGGTTTTTGCCGTACTATGACGTAGAGCACGTGAAAATATTCAGAACAAGAACAACAACAATTCAGTCAGTCAGCGTTCCTGGTTGCAGAAGATCGTGTAAAATGCGATGATACAACGTTTAGTCAAATGCATATGTTGGAGAATGATTGTGAAGAAGCAGTTAACTCAGCAGGTAAATATTTCCGACGTTAAAAACGAACCACAAAGGCGTCTGTTGTTGTCGATGTTTTGGATTGGATTCGCACCCACGCCATTTCGTAACAAAGTCTTATTCATAATTTCCTCTTACAAATTGTATTGAACTGTTCAAATCGTGAATGAAATGTAATTATGACCGATTGTCTTACATATGCATCAATGAATCGAAATCTCAATGGCCACTCAAAACCTGGGATTGGGATTTTTTTGTTTCTGACTCTGAGTTCTCAATGCATGAATCTAAATCCTTCAGGGCTTAGGATTTGTCCTCTATACCAAGGGCAATTTTTCAACTAACCCTATGAATGCTTTGTTATGCACCAGGCAGTCCGTTGCATACATGACCCCCTCCTGGGGTTTTGGCAGTGGATAGCTGGAGAAACGGCCATGTTTTTACCTTCCAACTTCCCCGGCAGTGCAGCCATTGGGATTTTTGTCTCCAAACCACTTACCGTAACCAATACCACAGGTACAATATTTAGCTTTTAGTGGCCCAGGAAATAACAGAGATTTAAACCACCAGCTGTTCCCTGGGTGGTTGATTTGACAACCCAATAGTAAAAAACCTGGATCATCCCAGGGGTGGGGGCCATGGTAGTTTGAGCTCTTTGACGATAATCATTCCATTATAAAGATGAGCGTCAGTATCAACAAAAGCTAAATTTAGTTATGGTATCCATAACGCATGAGCCTTTAGAAGGGTAAAATCCCCCTCCCCAGACACATACAGTCACACTTATACAGATGATGAACCACAAAATAATCATCACATTTACATTTCCCTGCTATCATGGCCTGAATCTGAAGGCTTAATTGTACTCACAGACTCAGGGCAGGGCGGGGACATTGGAAAGGTATTAATTTAGGTAAACACATGGGGCTGTTCCCAAATTAACCTGGATTCTTCTTCTTGGATATGATACATACCGTCTATTTTTCTAACAGTTCGGTATATTTCGGTATGATACAATATTCTCTAACAGCAGCTTAAATACTTCATGTCTTAAGTGACGATGAATTTGTTGCTTCTATAACAGCAATTTAGATGTGTCTATCAACTACTTCAAATGAATTTTGACAATATGAAGCATATTTTAATACAATTGAAACGAGCGATACCCGTATAGTAATTGTACCTAATCAGTAGGCTGTCAGATATTTTTGTTGTCTTAATTAATATTATTTTGCTCATAAAAGCGCTTATAAATACTGAAGTAACCGAACCTTACCGAAATTTAGAAGTATTTTACCCTGAACCGTGTGGGATTCAAGTCTGTGGTGTTTCGTGTATCGCGGTATGCTGTTGCAGCCCTAGTACTGAGCTGTGAATTTTAACTAGCGTCTGATTGAAATCTTGCCTGAAATGCATGGTTTATTATCTTGATAGAATGGATTCCCCGATAGATGGAAAATCCCCCCAGATGACAGATGTACCAAAATAGCTAAGCCATTACATTGTATCAGTTTATTGGTGGTTATTATTGCATATATTTAAATAACTTATTTGTTTTCTTTACAGCCATTGTAACAGACAGTGTAACCACCAGAATAAATAGATTGGCTCTACCAGTACATAGTCAGAGAACTTATTGATCAACATGTATGTCTAATGAGTACTTTGGATGGCAGTGGACATTTTGAACGGGTCAAATGCAGGTAAATTACTTCTTGATTGAATTTGGGTAAAAGAACATTTTTAGAAGTCAAACTGTGATACAATTATATATTCATCATGGAACAATGTTCTATAACATGTTTCATAACAAATGCATCATGTCACCACCAGCTTTCGTTTGCGAAGACCAATTCATATTGACAAGGCAGACAACCCAGTGATATAGTATCAATAAGACTTAGAATTATGTGCCCTTTTTCTGGAACAAGCATTTATTATATTCTATTCTGTCTCCACTAGCATGACTGGATTCAGTTTCAGGAAGAAGTTTCTATATCTTAATACTCGTCATCTACTGATGCAGAGGCATATATCAGTGCACCTGTCCATTCCTTTGTCTGTCTGTTACACAATGTTGCAAATATTGTCCATCTGGCATCAATCCATTGATTTTAAACTTGGGGTACATATTATTATAAACTTACTATCATAAAAACAGAAGACATTATCAAAGCCTGGTAACACTTGAATGACTTCGCTTTTTGTTATGGACACAGCTTCCGCTGGGCATAACTTGTGTTTATGTCTCCATGTATATTTATTCAATACTAGTATTGTTACATTTCCAGATACTGATAATCCCCAACCTGATGGGTCTGCCACCGTCAATGTTCACAGAGAAGAATGTTAGATGTGGAACATCTACATATATCAGCTAACCTACAGAGGAGTGTGAAAGGGCCTGTCTGCTCATCGTGTAACATGGTAAGACTATCTTACCAGATTGTCTGTTATAATAAGATATAAAAGAAAAGGTCCTAAGTGATTGCAGCCAACTTGGATCCAGCCCAGCCTCTACTAAAGTGCAATCTGATCAAGATACAAACTTTTTCGTTTCGGCCACAATTAGAATGCAAAGCAAACAAATCTAGGCCAAGTTCAAAACTGGGGTATGTTGGGTCAAAAACTAGGTCATTAAGTCATTCTGAGAAAATCCTGGAGGTCACAGTTTTGATCCAATCTTCGTGAAACTTCTTCAGAATGACATTTTCATTGAATTCTAGGCTAATTTTAAATCTGAGTCTTGTTAGGTAAAAACTAGGTCACTAGGTCAAATCTTAGAAACACCTTGTGTTCACTCTAAATACACAAGTTTTGATTCAATCTTCATGAAACTTAGTCATCATGATCTTGGTCAATGTTCAACTATGTCATGTTCGGTCACTTGGTCAAATCTTTGAATATACTCGTATGCATGCAGTCTATGTACACTTCCTCAGTTTTGATCCAATATTCAAGACACTTGTCTCTCAAAAGTTGTCAGGTGAGCGGCCAAGAAAGGGCTCGGGCCCTCTTGTTTACATATAATGCAGGTGATATGGCTGTCAATGACTGCTTTATGTTTATGATAAATTTTGTCCTGAAAAGATTGTGAGAAATATTATCTACTTTCATTTGAAAAATCAAAGCAATTATATTTCGGGCAATTAATAATAATAATTCTGAAATTGACATTTAGTTATAAATAATGTTTGTAATACATTTATTTATTTGTTACAGACCAGAGAGATGAGCAATTAGTGGAGGGCCGCCAATGATCTGAAGGACTTCTGACCAGAAATAAGGAAATTGTTTGAAGAGGTAAGCATGATAAGCATCTCTGAATCACAGAAACGCACAAGTTTCTACTTATAATAGCTTCTCTTAAGCAAACATTGGCATCGATCGACGATGACTATTCGCGTTTATCCAATATGTTAATAAATATCGTTATCATTGGTACTGGTCTTTCCTAGGAACAATATTTTATACTTGATTTGGCATATTTGTACGATAAATTGTCGGGTCATATTGTGTGATGAAAGTATTTTCTATTGGCCTTTATGGCCTACAGGTTTTCGTTTTGTCGTTCAAATTAAAATTTTATCGGCCCATGGCTGAAGGTGCCTGGGCCGATCCGATCTGAATCCCTGAAACTAGTTGTACAAAGTACAATTAATTGTATACTGTGTACTATGGAGGGATATAACACCCTTGAGAGACATAGTAATAGTTTGTATACAATTTTGTCTGCCAATGTCTGGGGATAATTCCCCTAGCTTGTTATACTGTCCTAGTTTCAAACACCATATTTTGTAGCCCATTTCGTTTGAATTAATGAGTTAAACTGGTAAATAATCTTTGCTTTTTAAACGAATACATTTCGTCTGTCATTTTATCAACCTAACACAAGGTCATTAATAATAGGTAATTAAATGCTGTTTTCTTCTGTATTTTCAGATTGTAGCCCGGAGCCTCAAGAGAAGAGATAGAAGAATCATGTGTTTTTAATGTGATATAACTGAAAATAAAATTAAAACTAATATTTGGTTTGTGTATATTTACAATGTATGTCTCAGACTATGGTATACAGTGCCATGAGATGAAGTATTGGGATCACTTTATCAGTTGCTGTCTGTCACTCTCCTAAACAATGTATATCAGTTATAGATCATTGTATAGAAGGTGTAATTATCCTACAAATGGTTTAAAACCAGATTTTCCAGAAGAAAAACAACAGTGTTATTAGGAAGGCGAATTTGACTGAGGATCAGCAGGCGGAGGCATATGGCTACATTAGTGTACAGAAACAGAAGAGTATTGGTGTACGAAAACCATATTACCTAAATGGCGCATGAAATGCGTATGCATAGCGTACGAACGGCGTACGCCAAAATGAATTTTTATGTATCTACATTACTGTATATTTTTGGCGTACGAAAAACGTATATTAAGTCCTCGTACGAAAGGCGTACGCGGTGCGTACGATTGGCGTACGCCAAAAAATCACTGTTTACGATCCGGGTACGCCGTTCGTACGTTTCGCGTACGCCAAATGGCGTACGCCAGGCGTACGTGGGCCCTTTTTTACGATCCGCGTACGCCAAATGGCGTACGAAAAACGTACGCGAATCGTACGAACCGCGTACGCAGAAATTTTTCCTGTGTAGGTTCCGCCTGGTTCCCCGGGGTCACTCTACAGGCCCTTACAACGTAAATATACAAGTTTAATAGTAAATATGTTTACAATGATATAATTTCAAACATCATACATGTACGAAATTGGAAGAACTACGAATTCGTGTAATAGTGTATGCAGAGAACCGAACGTGTCTTCCACTAAATGTTCGCTACCATAACCATAGTCGTCTGTGTCATATGGTAAACTTCAATTCGTTTACTTACAGACAGTAGTATGATACAATGTACATCCATATGACATGAAAGGAAGCAGCTTTTTACACACTGACCAATTATAAGTATTGATTATTACTCATTAGTCAGTTGATATATTGGAACACTTATGATGTCAGTATGTGGCTACTTCATTGTGTTCATACTCCATAAACATATCATCCTGGCCCACTCTACTTGCAATACCACATCGTTAACTTGCAGAAAATGCTTTGTTTTCAAAGCATGTGTAATTAACGAATGATGATCATGTTGAACTATGTGGGACCAAACAGTCAGACGTCTAATGTGCGCCTAATGTATTAATTCATTTGTGTTGAAACTAACAGGGAGAAGATAAAAACACGTTCTCATTAAAACGAAACACTAATTTGAATCTAAACACTGACTCTAATTAGTGTGGGTTGCTGTACGTCGAAAATATTCATCCTTCTACACTTATTTAAGAATATACACTTAAACGAATTTCTAATTGGCCACCCTAAAAAATATTATATTATCAGATAAATTATATCAATAAATCTTAGGCTGTGTTATTTGTTCATTCCACGCACTTTCTTATCTATTTCTGGAAAGAAATTGCGTATTAATATACAAAATCATCCATGCGTAACGGTTGGTGCTAAATTGCTTTTTTGCACGTTGGCCTCGTGCACAGCTTGAAATAGTATCGTATTTGGTATAAATTTGTTCCCTGTAGATCGACTATTCTTTAAACACTTTAATTTGTGAAAATGAGCCATGTGGAACGCACTCATGACGTCAGATACATGCATACATTGAACGAATTTCTGATTGGCCACGTGTTTTTATTAATCAGTTTTTTAAAAAAATGCGTTTAGAAGAATATAAATAATCGAAACCCCGATACTGCCCAATTTTATTGATGGAAAATATGTTTCTCGCAGTAATTCGAGCTAAACCCCACGTCATTATAAATATCACTTTTTACAAAAAGACGTTTTGGCGTACATGTCTGGATTTTGGTGCTGGTACTCGTCATTCTAACGGCCTCAGCGCGCCCTGTATTACTTATTCTCGTCAGTATTAGTACCTTTCATTAAGCCAATTGACAGAGAATACATTTTGACAGATTTCCAAAATCTAACATGTCGGGCACGTGAGCCTCGTGCACGTAAGCCATTTTGCACTAACTGTTCCGCATGGATGATTTTATACATGCATGCGTAAAATTTTTCTTGAAATCGATAGATAAGTGCATAGAATGATAATAACCACAATTTTAGAGATATTGACTTAATATATCGCATAATATAATATTTCATTGGGTGGCCAATTAGAAATTCGTTTAAGTGTAGTATAATATAGAATAATGAAGAAGCATTTCTAAATTTAGTAAAGTTGGATAAATACTCTTGACGTACGGAAATCACACTAATTGACATTGCTATTTGTCTGCAGTTGTTAACCCATTTGTTAATTACGCTGTAAGACATGTGTATTTGTCCTTCATGTATGTTTTATACAACATTCCATATGTGTGACAATAAGAAGCTCAAATGCATCCCGTAGACACGACCTACAATGTGTGTCATCTACAAAACGTGATTGCAATATGCATCTGTGCCAATGCATGGCTACTTCAATGGGTGCGGGTATATCGTCCCTTCCTGGTGTTTCATCATTGCCTGGCAACCCTCGTGTCCCGCGTCTTCCATTTATTTGCCCCTTGACTCCTGGAAATTCTTGTTATTGAAGTAAGCAAACAAAACTCATTAAATAACGATATTGTTGAGTATGAACTATACTATTATCACTATAATTGAAGGTAACCACAAGCAAACTACACGTACTTACATAATATGCGAAAGCTTCAATGGTCGCCAGCATGCTGTAACACATGTGATTTTATTTACCCAAATGGACAAAGGAAGAAAGGCGGTGTAGTGTAGTTGTTAAAATACATTTGTCTTCTTTTTTGTGTATTTGTCTTGTGGCATGTTGTGTGTTTCATATTATATCAGTTTTTTTAGGCCAGCCCCTCCTATTTTGTCATATTTGTTACATGTATTAACTGTTTTATAAATCGAACGCAACTACATAAAAAATCCTCAAAACAAAATTGTCATACTCAAAGCAATTTAACCAAATATCAGTTAGGGTAACCCGTTTGTACAAACTACGGATACATCCTTTGGACGGGTGAAGTCATGCCCGTCAACGAACTGACATAAAATAAACATTGATCCAATAGGTTGTGGTGGAGAACTTGAATTAAAATATAAAAAAGAAACAGGGCAATTGTGTTCTCGTTACAAGTTCGCACGCAAATGCGATGCGAGGAATGCATTTTATCGACCATTTCGGGAATAAACAATGCATAAACATGTCATATGAAATTTTCATTGTCTTCATCAAGCTAACATACGGGACAAAAAACATGTCAATTGTATTTATAATCAATTATAGGGGGCATAAATTCTGATTTGATGTTGTTTGTGACACAATAAGACTTCCAATATGATGATGAATTGTCTGTAAGTGATCTGGTGGGAATTTAGGTATGATCTCATTATACTAACTGGAATGTATAATATGAACAGACCCAAGTGAAGTGTAATGGTTTTCTCTAATTGATGCTAAATCTTTCTTGTAACGAAATAAAATTGGTTGACTAGTCTGTAGTCTGCTTTCGTGGATGTTCATACATTGGCGACCATTGTAGCTTACTATGGTTTGATGTCAAATGAAATTGTTTCAATTACCTTTTGAATGCATTGTAAAATTTAGTAAAATACATTCATAATATTATAATGCAGTCAGCTGCTAGATACATCTTCAGTTAACATGTGTGTTTCATGAAATACAATTTCACTCCGACATTAAAATATGTAGATGATATTATAACATCTCAAAACTTTAAAACATTGAACAGTACCTACATGGCCGATTTATTAATCATATTTTACCGACAGTTACATGTATCAAGATAAGTATGTACATGGTGATTCATAATATCTGTTACACTTTCAACAGAATGCCTTAAGAAAACGTTTGATGCCATGTGATATTTTTATATACCAAAAGAAAGCTGACATTTCAAAGTTTTATTTAGTATATAACATGGCTATGTTACTATGAAGGCAACTACATAAAAGCCATTATTTCGATAAATACCAAATGACGTTAATATTAATCTTGATTTCTAAGTTCAATTCAATAACACGTAAAGTATCGCAAGATATAATCAGTTTTAGAGTGTTAAGAAACAAATTTTTATATTAATTTTAACGTTACATCTATTTGTGATACCTGAAAAAATACAAGTGGTACTGTTGCTCTGGTTACCAGTTGCTACGCGACAAATCAACCAAACCGTGACTAAACATTACTTTATCGTATTTAACAGATAACTGTGTTTTTATTGTTTTGTTTTCTCTGGAAATGGTTCTTTCAAATTCACCAATTGCTTTTGTTGATAACGTTTATATTCTATATACTGACAAAAGTGAAATTCAATCAATCATCAAGAAAGAATAATAGACTAGTCGAACATAAGACCACTTTGGCTATATGCGAGAATGTATTTGTGTGTCAAGTTCTTTCGTTGCCTAGCGACTGGTAACCAAAGTAACTAAAACATTAACTTACTTTTTTAATTATTGTAGAATATAAACAAAAGTTTTAAATCTAGATGTTATATCGGACATTATGGTTTAAATAGTCGTCTATATATTCATCATATATTTGAAATGCATGTATTGATTTATTTGTATTGCTACACTGACATGCATATACGACAAAGTAAGGGGATATTTACAACATTAATAAAGAAAACATACTGTATTTATACGTGAACTGAGTGACATAAAAGTTATACCAGTCCTGAAAGTAACAAAAACGTCATAAACCAGCTGATGTATGGATTTACAAAATGAAGCACATAATACAATATCGACTTCTGTGGTACTGTAAAATAAGGTTTCAAATATCACGTTTTATCAAATAAATAACGTGATATTTCATGTGATAACAAATGGCGGAACAGTGTTCTCCAACACGTGTGATAACAAATCAGCGAAAACGTAACGTCGCCAGCTTAAATTAGTTATTTCAGACGTCGTTTGACTATGTAACTAGGATAATGTGATAAAAAAATCCATCATTCGTTCTCTTTGAAAGCAGCTTTTGTGTAATTACTTGTATATCTTGACACATGAAGATAGATTATTGCATGTAAAATTACGATGCCTCGAACTACCTTCGGACCGGGGAAATAGTTCGAGCCATCTACTGGTTCGAGGCATCGGGGTACGAGTATATGTGCACTGTAAATGTATAAGTTCGAACGCCTCTCGGTACGTGTACCTGTCAATCGTGTGTAATTGTCGTATTTTGAGGGTCTGTTCGTATTTTATGCATATTTAATGCATTTATGTCAAATTGTAAAATAGTATGCATAATAATAATAAAACATGATATTGTTTGACAAAATTGGCTTGAAATCGTCGGCTAGCTTCAAATATTCACATTTGTAAACAAAGTTCCCTGTTATCCCCCCATTACCGTGTCCTTCGTCAAGTTGTTTAGTACAGCCTTAATTTGTAGACGTTACGTTACTTTTCATTTTGACAATGATAAAATTAATAAATTCCGATAAATTTTTCTACGAATAATGACCATTCAACATTGTTTTAAAGAATACAAACATTTAAATTAATGACAAATTTGTTGTTTCTAAATTTTATTCACGAAATATAAATCAGTTATAATTTTCTTCATTAAGTAATAAACGGACATAAAGTGAACAAGTAAGTTTTTTCACAAACATGTAATACAATACAGCCGTAAACATTTTTTGGGTACAGTAATAGATACAATCCGGAATGTACAATATTATGGGTTTTCCGCAAATTTGCATGCGGTACAAATAATGTTGACCTTAATCCTTTGCTAATGCTATTGTGATTTAAATAAGCATCGCTCATTTCAATAGTTCATACATGAATATTTATCGAACGAAAGCATGGATAACGGTAAAGTTGTTTGTACGGCGGGATTAGTGTGGAAAAACCAGAATGCATTGAATTCCGGAGTATATCTATTGTCACAAGGTGTTAATAACACCTTTCACGGACTTCCCGTAGGCATACAATGGATTTCAACAATAAATGAAAGGTGCGAAAATTTGCATTGTTCGAGTCATCTACTGGTAAATCATAGCAAGGGACCAGCAAGTCAGTTCGAGTGTTCGACCCTCGTACTGTTCGAGTCATCTATGGTTTTTCTATATGAATAAAGAATGTATTTTGACGGGACCGGAGTACGAGTTCGAGGCATCCGGGGTGTTCGGGGCAAGTACTGTTCGAGGCATCGAAGTTCGACTGTATCAACTTTATCAAATATAATTATTACATAAAACAAACATTAAACCATTGTACATTGGCTGAGTGTCTTCATATATGTAGAATTCTAGATAATTAGAATCACGCTAAATACCTTGGAATAATTTTACTGGCGCCTATAGGTAGGATTGCCATAGTTAAGTCCCAGACCAATAAATTAATTCATACCGACAATTTCTGGTACCTAGAACGGTTCCATATATTTTAATTCTGAAAAGTAAGAACAAACGTGTGACGATAACAATTCCAATTGTTAAACATATGTACGCCTTCGAATTTTCATTATTTGAGCTAATTTTGATATACGATGCAGCGTTTCCTTTCCGTTTATTATAAGTTGTTTCGCCAGTACAAATGTAGTGTCACTTTCCATTATTTTGTAATTTCCCTGAGTTGTAATGGCGCGATTAATACTCTTTGTTTTATGCAGTTTTACGATAAAAATCCGGAAAGTAATGTTGCCATATTCTTATCAGTACAATACTATAATTTGTGATTAATCTTCCACATGATAAAGCAAATGGTAAATCAATATCAGTAAAGCATAATAAAATGATGGATATAATTGAATTACTGACTATCAAACTAGTTATCAAATGCGTTTATTATCACAATAACCCAATCAACATTTTATACGAGTGTCTTTCTACTATCATAATGATCATGCTATCAGGACGGCTCACATGCTGGACTCTTATTTAATCCCATAAATGCATCATTACCTCGACAATATCAAGTCAGAACACCGAACTTGTATGCTATGGTCCCAACCATATTCAGACAGCCTCTAACAAAGTGAATAATGGTTCAACCAGTGTGTAACTTGGACGAAAAGTAAACTTTCATTATATTAGGATGATCACTTATTGTGTAAGAAATACATCCAATCTTAGATCAGGAAACCGCTACTGTGGAAGACGTTTCACTATTCTTGTGAGAAATACTTAAAATCTTATAGCAGGAAGTCGCTACTGTCGTTAACATTCATTAGCAGATCGTCAAGCGGTTGTGAGTTGGTGTCACTCTATTATGAGGAGGTGTAAAGATATTGATATGTCACCAACGATACGAGAAATAAATTGAGGTTTAAAAAAGCGTAACGGCAAAAGTGGATATTCATACAGAACACTTCATTTTTATTTTCCTATTTGACTTCACGATGTGTTAGCAACTGTTTTTGTCATTAGGAAGCTTTGTTAATTTAATAATTAAAAGGCTAGAAATATGTCAACACTTTCATGTCTCCGAATCCGTATCCAAATGGATGTTTTAAATGAGGACACGTTTTTATATCGCACATATTTTCGTTCAATGCTCTTGTGTATACACTTTAAAAGACTCAGTAAAATCAATGGGTACAATTTCATGCAAAGATTCGTTTCCAAACTAGGAAAACTGTTTTTGCTTAATACAAAATAAGAGGGCTACTTAAACCAACGTCTGGTATTTGTTGACCTCTGTCGGGATGTGATATGCAGCAAACTAAATCATGATTAAAATTGCTCCAATAATCGGCTTCCTCAGACTCTTCCAGTTTTTCTAAAGCAATATTAATCCACGTTTTATTTTTTATTTTTCATTACATTAGGGATTTTTCAATCTATTGTTTATTTTAATACTGAAACTTGGGATTTTAAAAATATCGTTTGCAATCCATTCCTCGTTTACACTTTTGTCCTCACTCATTTGAGTTTTAGAGATTTTAAAAAAAGATTGAGCGATCGTGATGCATGTGACAGCGCAATCAATTCATTTTAGTGAACTTTTAATGGCTTTAATTCACGAGATGAGACGTATCCATAGCTCCAAGATTAAAGAGATTTGGATTAATACCCTGCATTAAACAAATTATTAGCTGGTGAAGTAAAAAGAACAAGTGCTTTCTGTAATTGTGTGATTTTTTTTCTTCGCGATTTAGCGAGATAATTATTAGTTTCTACGCCTATTCAGGAAGTTGTCATCACAGTAGTATACATGTAAAACACAATTTGAACGTATTTGGAGGATGATTTTGGTGAACATATTTTTTGTTTAAATGTCGATTAACGGTTATCACCCAACGGCTGAATTATTCAAGATGCTGTCGTCGCTTATGTGTTACTTATTTGCAAGCAATGCTCGTACATGGTTCTTCAACGCAAGGCTTTATTTAAGACGACAGTGAAGAATTGGAATGTATTTACATAGTAGCATTTAATGTGATGTACTCTCTTCCGCTAATTGAACAGTGTCCGTAAAACAGTCTTAATAGGTCTATGCTTCACGTAAATATATACAGTACCAACATTTGTTTTATTGGAATTGCCAGAACTTATTAATCAGGTCGCCGACTTTAATGTGTAAACACGCATATGCAAAGTATAACCAGATTGTTGTATTGGTTCAGTTTTCTCGACCCATACACGAACACCTCATGTCAAAGGTTCCCTTGATACTGTATAGCTAGTATAAGCCAGTTTAGTTCAGCATATGGGATCTTATAAACAAAGCTTTAGACTATGAATGTTTTCAAGTTAAAATCATTGATCGCCATTTCAAGGATGAAGAGATTAACAATGCATAAAAATGCCCTACACTTTTTCAAAATGATGAAAGTGAAATGAGAGTATCATTGACCGCAACACAGTGGATGTTGTACATATTGGGACACTTGCTGGAAATGTTACGTCTTTTGTTTGAATGCTTCTAATTATGCATATGCAAAATGACAATCTACCAGCACAATAACAAAATGCTGTAGGGGCAGACTAAACACCAAATATCCTAACTATGGCTTCGATAAAACAACCAGACATCAGCAGAACATCATAGAAACTCTTATATTCGTAAACACCGTAATGCGGGTGCAAATTATAATTCATGTCGAATGGGTATACGCAAACACTTAACATACATTGTTATTGCAATCTTTTATATTTCATTTACAGGTATAGTTAAATGTAATATATTTCCTGCAATCACGTTTCACATTACAACACAGTTATGATACCTTGACAACGTGGAATTGCCAATAGCATTAGACGTGCTATAAAATCACGTACATAAAACACACAAAAAAAGATTAACGTTTACATATAGCTCAAGTAAGATTACTGAAACTATTCCTTCTTCTTGTTGTAATTAACTTGGATCATATCAACAAACAGAAGAACGACCATATAGTAGAACATATCATATCAATAACCTTTATCTTTAATACATCGATCAACATTATGTCCCAATGGGACTATATCGCTTGTCTGTAATTTCACCGGAGTCCCATAACACACATATCATTAACATTTACAGGAATTTGTTTGGGAAAGTCGTTGATGTAGCGTATATTCTATTCAATTTATTACAAATTGCATTATTTCTTTCCGACTTACATATGTACAAAAATATACAGACACTAGTATATGATTGAACTCTATCATTTCACATCCAACAGAATTCATGATTTTTGTGGCAGTATTTGCATTTCGGCTTTCAGGAGTTGAAAAGATCGTCAAATGAAGAATCAGTAATAATTTAGAATGGGCACAATAGTACATATACTGCTGAGTAACTAATTACACTGCGTGATGCCAAGTTGTATTATCGTTCGAATCAGATGATCATTTTAACTAGCGGTACTTAGGTACTTGGTGTATTCTTAAATCTAACTTTGATGAAGTATTTTGTACCAAGACAATCATTTTCATAGCGACAAAAGCATACGTAGTGATTAGCAAGGCACTATGCTAGCATAGGAGGAGTTCGTTCACCGAGAATGGAAATTATGTTAAGCGTGAGGACGTATTTATGTAAACTGGTATTTAGCCTATTCTAATGTCAGTCCCTACAGACGCTAAATCAGACAAATGTGTTTATATTAACCTTCCTTAAGTGAATAAATACATTTTGTAGTATTTGCACTGTCTGTGTGCGTTAGTAATACAACCACAATCCACAAATATAACTTGTTGACCTGTAAATATACCGAACGTGTTGTTTTAGGTAATACATTGCTTTAGCTGTTATTTGATAATCTCCGTATAGATGTACCTCAATTATGATAATCGTAAACCGATCTTTGGATGGTAGGTATCTGTTCATTCATTTTAAAATGACCCAAGTTTAATACACAATTGCAGTTTGTCAGCCTAGTTGATGAGTCTCGGCGTAATAATTCGTTCACCAACTGCGTAATAAAAAGAGACAGAAAATGACACCATTATAATATTGTTGGGTTCGAAATATTAGAAAAATGAAACCTGTCATCTGTTCTCGCAAACGCTCGTTGTGGTTTATATTAACGGGAATGCAAGTAATAAATGAATGCTGTAGACAATGTCACACAATATGCCAAAAGTGTCATTCTGTAAAACTGATTACAATTATTATTGCTTAAACCGTTTTGTTGTGATCTAATCACTAAGTAAGCTCTGTATTCATTGCAAGTAGTAAAACTCGCTTCAGTCTTCATGTTGTTTGTTTTGTGATGTCTTATTTTACAAACAGAACCAGATTCATTGTATACCATTGACTCCTGGAAATCCTTGTTATGGACGTTAGCAAATAAAACTCATAAAATAACGATATTGTTGAGTATGAACTATACTATAATTACTATAATTAAATGTAACCACAAACAAACTACACGTACTTACATAATATGCTAAAGCTTCAATGGTCGCCAACGTGCTGTATCACATGTTATTTTATTTACCCAAATGGACAAAGGAATAAAGGCGATGTACACATAGTGTAGTTGTTAAGATAAATTTGTATTCGTTTTTGTGTGTTTGTCTATGTTGATTTTACTTGTGGCATGTTGCGTGTTTCATATTATGTCTTTCGCTATCAGTTGTTACAGGCCAGCCCCTCCTATTTTGTCATATTTGTTACATGTATTAACTGTTTAATAAATCGAACGCAACTACATAAATAATCCTTAAAACAAAATTTCCATACTCAAAGCAATTAAACCAAATAACAATAAGGGTACCTCGTTTGTACAAACTACGGATACATCCTTTGGACGGGTGAAGTCATGCCCGTCAACGAACTGACATAAAATAAACATTGATCCAATAGGTTGTGGTGGAGAACTTGAATTAAAATATAAAAAAGAAACAGGGCAATTGTGTTCTCGTTACGCAAATGCGATGCGTGGAATGAAATATTTCGACAATTTCGGGAATTAACGATGCATAAACATGTCATATGAAATGTTCAATGTCTTCATCAGGCTAACATACGGGACAAAAACCGTGTCAATTTTATTTATAATCAATAATAGGGGGCATGAATTCTGATTTTATGTTGTTTGTGACACAATAAGACTGCCAATATGATGATGGATTGTCTGCAAGAGATCTGGTGGGAATTTAAGTATGACCTCTTTATACTAACTGGAACATATAATATGAACAAACCCAAGTGAAGTTAAATATTTCTTTCTAATTGATGCAAAATCTTTATTGTAACGATAAAACTCGTTAGCTAGTCTGTAGTCTTCTTTCGTGGATGTTAATACATTGGCGACCATTGTAGCTTACTATAGTTTGATGACAAATAAAATTGTTACATTTATCACTTTAATGCATTGTTTAATTGTAGTAAAATACATTCATTATATTATAATGTAGTCAGCTGCTAGATATTCACAGTTAACATGTTTTCTTTCATGAAATACAATTTCACTCTGACATTAAAATCTGTAGATGATATTATAACATCTCAAAACTTTAATACATTGAACAGTAGCTACATGGTTTCTTTTATTAATCATATTTCAACCACAACTATCAAGATAATTATGCACAAATCATATCTTAACAATCATTATGATGATGAAATAATGTATCAAATGAAGATAAAGTCTTACAACCAACATGCGTGTGGTCTTGGTCTGAGACACTTGGGGACTTAATTGCTGGATAGTGTTGTCGTTTACATAGGAAATGTACCAGATATATACAATGCATACAAGTATATGGTATAATATGAGCTAACCCTATATCAATTCAACTACGAGGTAATTTAACGGTATGTTGAAATGTGAGCCTTTTGATGTCATGCAAAGCAAATATTGCACATTGAATGAAACATGGTCCCCACCATTACCTTACACACAATTAGTCATGTGATCACATGATCACCATGTAGTATCCTATATAAGAATAGATGTACTTTCTAAGATAAAGTTGGAAAATGGTTGCTATTTAAGTTGTCTAAACACGTTAAACGACAGCTGATGAATGTGATTTAGAGATAATAGAATAATTTATAAATTCGCAATCAAGCTTAACTAATTAATTGATCAAGTTGGTTCAAAGATGATTAAATTTCTGTGCGGCATGAAGTTTCTTTTACTCAACGTAAATGTGCATCCATTGCGACAGTGCGAACATGCGCAGGACATTTTATGCAATTCATTTTGTTAGCACAGGGGTGGTTGTGCCTCATTTAGTCGCCGTTTTGGCACGGGTTTGTGTGGTTGGTACGCCGTGCAGTGGGGCCTTGGGGAACTTGGTCGAGTATTCGCTGCGTTTCATTCTGCAATAACCGCTATTATATAATTTCCTTGTGAATGTGGGTCATCCTGCATTTTATCGGCGGGGACTTGGATCTTTAATTTTGTTCTTCGGCTAATGTGTGGGCATTGCTCATTGTAGTTGTTAGGAATATGTAATATTATTTCCAACCCCATTCCTAGTCGTAGTTGTGCCTCATTAGGTCGCATAACGTTAGGTCACTGTACTTAGTGTTTTAACCTAGGTCACGCTCCGGGGTTGTTGTGCCTCATTTGGTCGCCATTTTGGCATGGCTGTCTGTGGGCACTGCTCAGGTTAGTTGTGTCGTGGTGCTTCTGATGTCTGTGCTCGGCTGGTTGGGTTGAGTGCTACCTTCCCTGTCGGCTTTTCCCATACCAACTTTTGGCCCTATCGGAGATTATGGTTGGAATAGACGCCTATATATTCATCAAATATTTGAAATGAATGTATGTATGTATTTGCATGTGCTACACTGGCATGCATATACGACAAAGTAAGGGGATATTTACAACATTAATAAAGAAGAGATACTCTATTTATACGTGAACTGAGTGTCATAAAGTGAAATCAGTCCTGAAAGTAACAAAAATGTCATCAACCAGCTGATGTATGGAGTTACAAAATGTAGCATATAATAAAATATAGTGTCTTGTGGTACTGTAAAGAAGGGTTTCGAATATCACTTTTTATTTCATAAAAAACTTGATATTTCATGTGATAACACATTACGGAACAATGTTCTCCAATACGTGTGATAACAAATCCGCGAAAACGTAACGTCTCCGCCTTAAATTCGTTATTTTTGAAGTTGTTTGACTATGTTACTATGGTAATGTGATAAAAATCCACCATTCGTTGTCTTTGAGAGCAGCTTTTGTGTAATTACTTGTATATCTTGACACGTGAAGATGGATTATTCAAAGCAAAGCATGAATTACTTCTCAACTTTTTCAAATTTAACCATTATATCAAACAAACATTTAGCCATTGTACATCGAGTGTCTTCAGATACGTATAATTCTAGATAGTTAGCGTCACGCTAAATTCATTCTAATAATTTTACTGGCGCCTATGGGTAGGATTGCCATAGTTAAGTCCCAGACCAATACATTAATTCATACCTACAATTATTTTCTGGTTCCTAGAACGGTTCCATTTATTTTCATTCTGGAAAGTAAGGACAAACGTGTGACGATAACTATTCCATCAGTTAAATATATGTACGCTATCGAATTTTCATTATCTGTGCTAATTTTGATATACGACATAGTGATTCCTTTCCGTTAAATATAAGTCGTTGGGCCAGTAGTGTCACTTTCCATTGGTTTGTAATTTCCCCGAGTTGTAATGGCGCGATTTATACTCTTCGTTTTATGGAGTAAAACGATAAAAGTCCCGACTGTAATGTCGCCCTATTCTGATAAGCAAAATACTATAATATGTAATTAATCTTGCAATTGATAAAACAAATGGTAAATCAATATCAGTAAAGCATATTAAAATGTTTTCTATAATTGAATTACTGACTATTACACTAGTTATCAGATACGTTTATGATCAAGATAATCCAATCAGCATTTTAAACGTTTGTCCTACTACTAACATAATGATCTTGCTATCAGGACGGACTCTAATCTCATCACATAAATGTATCATTTCGTCGATAATATCAAGTCTGAACACTCAAATTATATACTCTTTGGTCCCACCCATATTTAAACGGCCTCGTAAATAGTTAATAATCGATCAAACAGTGTACAGATTGGAAGAATAGTAAACTTTTATAATTTTAGGACAATCACTATTTTGTGAGAAATACTTTCAATATCAGATCGTACTGTGGAAGACAGATCAGGAAGCCGCTTTTGTGGAGAACATTCACTAGCATCACACTATTATGAGGAAGTTTAAACATATACATGTCCATAATATCGAGAAGTGGTTGATAGAGAGTAGTACAGTACTTTGAGTCAACCATTATTTGCAAGCCATTGTAAGAAGCGGACAACGTTTTGCAATGTAAGAGGTTACAAACATACTGTTACACACAACCGGTAAACAGACCGTGCTTCAGAGTTCTGATATGTCAACTTCAGCTTTATTTTCTTATTTGACTTCACGATTTATTATCAACTGTGTTGTTCATTTAGAAACGTCGTTAATTGATTATCATTACAGGCTAGAAATATGAAACATTTTCACGTCTCCGGATTTGAATTCAAATTAGAGAATTAATTAAGGACACCTTTTTAGATTGCACTTACTGCCTTGCAATACTCTGGTGTATACACTTTAAACTACTCAGTACAATTAATCAAGACAATGTCATGCAATAATGTGTTACTGTTTTATTTAATACAGACACATGCTATCGTATATCTGCTGAATAATCCAGCTATTTAATCCACTTCCGGTATTTGTTGACCTCTGTCGGGATGTGATATGCAGCAGATTAAATCATGATTAAAACTCTAAGGATAATCGGCTTTCTCAGATTCTTCAATTTTTTCTGGAGCAATATTGATTAACGTGTTAGTTTTTAGTTTTCATTGCATTAGAGATTTTTCAATCTAGTGTTTATTCTAATACTGAAACTTGGGATTTAAAATTCTATCATTTGCAATCAATCGTTCATTGACTGTTTTAGAGCTTTTAAAAAGGATTGAGCAATTGTAATACATGCAACTGAGCCCACCATTAATTATAGTGAACTTTTAATGGCTGAGATGAGTCGCATTTATAGCTCCAAGATTTAGGAGGTTTGGTTTAATACCCTGCAGTAAACATATTATTCGCTGGTGAAGTAAAAAGAACAAGCACATTCTGTAATTGTGTGATTTTTCTACGCGCTTTGTTGGTAATTAAAAGCGATTTGACGAGATAATTATTTGTTTCTACGCCTTTTCAGGCAATTGACATCACAGTAGTTTCCATGTAAAACACAATTTGTACAGTTTCGGAGGATGATTTTATAGAACTACTTTTTGTGTTAAATGCCAATTAACTATTCAAGATGTTGACGTCGCTTATGTGCTAATCCCCGAGCAATGATAATATATGGTACATCAACACAAGCCATTATTTAAGACGACGGTGAATAATTGAAGTTTTTGTACAAAGTAGCTTTTAATGTAAAACATTTTTGTCCGCTAAATTAACAGTGTTCAATAAATAATTCGATACATGAAAGCTCAACGCTTTACGTAAATATATTCTGTTCCAACATTTGTATTATTGGTATTGCCAGAACTTATTAATCTGTTCGTGCAATTTAATGTTTACAAACGTTTATTCAAAGTTTAAACAGATTTGTTTATTGTTTCCGTTTTAACGGATTGCTACTGTATAGCCCGTCTAAGGCATATTGGAACTTACAAATACGAATTTTATATTATGCATATTATCAAGTCAATATCATTAACCGCAATTTTAAAGATGCATATTTCAACTATGGATTTCTGCATTGAGAATGTCACTTTTTCAAAATGATAAAGGTGAAATGAGATCATCATTGACAACAACAGAGTGGTTTTGTTTAATTCGGAACACATACGTGAGAATTCTACGCCATTTGTTTAAATGCCCCTAAATATGCATATTCAAAATGACAATCTACCAGTACAATAACAAAATGTTGTAGGGGCTGATAAGAACCAAGCCCTCTTACCCTTAGCTTCAGTAGAACGACCAGGCATCTGCAGCACTTCATAGAAACCCTTATATTCGAAGACGCCATCAAGCGGATGCAAATTATAATTCACGTCGATAGAGGATACGCAAAAAACATTACTATACATTGTTATTGATAACTCTTTTATATTTCATTTACATGTATAGTTAAATGTGATACATTTCCTGTAATCACATTACAACACAATTGTGATACAGTGGCAGCGTAGAATTGCCAATTACATTGGGCGTGCTATAAAATCACGTACATAAAACGCAAACAAAAAGATAAACGTTTACATATAGCTCAAGTAAGATTACCGAAAATGTTCCGTCTTTTTGTTGTAATTAACTTGGATCATATCAAGAACCAGAAGAACGACCATGTAGTAGAACATATCATATCCATAACCCTTCATCTATAATACATGGATCAACATTATGTCCCAATGAGACTATATCGCTTGTCTATAATTCCATAAGAATCCCATAACACACATATCCTTTAACATTTACAGGAATTTGTTTAGGAAAGTCTTTTATGTAGCGCATGTAGTATTCAATTTATTACAAATTGCATTGTTTCTTTACGACTTACAAATGCACAAAAATATACACTAGCATATGATTGAACTCTTTATCATTTCACATTCAACATAATTCGTGATTTTTGTGGCAGTATTTGCATTTCGGCTTTCAGGAGTTAAAAAGATCGTCAAACGAAGAATCAGTAACGATTCAGAATTTGCACAAAAGTACATATACTGGGTAGTAACTAATATCACCGCGTGATGCCAAGTTGAATATGATGATAAATTTAAGTAGCGGCAATTAGTTACATGGTGTATTCATAAATCATACTTCGGTGAAGTGTTTTTTATCAAGACAATCATTTTCATAGTGACACAAACATACCTCAAACGTAGTGATTAACAAGGCACTATGCTAGCATAGGAGGAGTTCGTTCACCGAGAACGAAAATTATGTTAAGCGCGAGGACGTACTTATGTAAACCGCTATTAAGACGACCCTAGTGTCAGTCCCTATAGACGTTAAAACAGACTAACATTTTTATATTAACCTTCCTTAAGTGAATAAATACATTTTGTAGTATCTGTGTATTTGTAATACAACCCGACACTGTCTATGTGCGTTAGTAATACAACCACTATTCCACAAATATAACATGATGATCGGCCAATATACCGAACGTGTTGTTTTAGGTAATTCATTGCTTTAGCTGTTATTTGATTTTGATAATCTCCGTGTACATGTACCTCAATGATGATAATCGTAATCCGATATGTGCATGGTAGATTTGTGCTCATTCATTTTAAGATGACCGATGTTTAATACACACTGGTAGTCTGTCAGCCTTGTTGATGAGTCTCGGCGTCAGAACTCGTTCACCGACTGCGTAATAAAAAGTGACAGAAAATGACACCATTATGATATTGTTGGGTTCGAAATATTATAAAAATGAAACCTGTCATCTTTTCTCGCAAACGCTCGTTGTGGTTAATATTGACGGGGATGTTATTGATAAATAAATGTTGTAGACAATGTCACACAATATGCCAGTTAGCTCTGTATTCATTGCATGTAGTAAAAGTCGGTTCAGTCTTCATGCTGTTTGTTTTGTTGACTTTAGTGTCATATTTTAACCTAGACATTATTCAGACGATATTGGAAACACATCAAGCCATATTAGATTACAGTACAGCAACCAGTAAGAAAGGTTAGCCCCTACCAGTACATGAGAATTAATATTAAATGCTAACTAGCCACACATTATATTTCAGTCCCTTTCGTTATATTTTTGTTACTAGTATGCAATATGTCCAATCCTCATTTGGTCGCCGTTTTGGCATGGGTTTGTGTGGGCATTGCTCAGGGTAGTTGTGTCGTGGTGTTTCTGACTTCTGCGATTGGCTGGTTAGGTTAAGTGCTACCTTCCCAGTCGGATTTTCTAATACCTTTTCGGTATATGAGCATATCATTATTGTTAGGTTTCACGCATGCTGATGGAAATGCTGCATGGTGTTTGAAGTCGATAAAACTTACGCTGTTTAATCATGTGATAACTTATTTCACAAACAGAATCTGATTAATTAATTAATTGATTTTATCTTTTAATCATGACCGATGCATTGACTGAGTTTAATATCGGCCACGACACATCTTAATAATGTATCATATCTGTTAATATTCTTGTTCTTGCACTGATGATAAGCGCTACAACTCGAAACATGTTATCAACACCTTGATATCATATTATTAATAAGGCCAATGTATTGACGTAGTTGTCTATGGAATCATAAGCAGAGATATATGACGTATTGATAATGTGTCGCACATGGGGTAGATAATGTTAATAAGACAAGGTAATCATCATAAAGCACTATCATAAGTTATTATTAGCTAGTCTGATACGGCGCTCTCCACTTGTAATATGTCACTAGCATCATCGACTCCCTGCTTGCAAGGAGAATGAAAGGGCACGTCTTCAGACTAATTGTTTCTAATCTGTGATTATGTATAAAATAGGAGAAAATTGTCTATGAACATTAGGTCACCGGAGAGCAATTAGAGGCATCATTACGTCAATCGATTTCTATGCTAGTTTAAGATATCTCAGCCTAGTCTGTCGACATTATTACAGGATCTTATTGAACACTTCCATACAATATTCCACATTGAAAGTAGGTGTCTAGGGGTAGTGTGATATGGATTTAGTGTTCTTCAAATACAAAACAAAATGAACCTGTACCATACGTTTTATAGCTCCTATGAGTATAGAATGAATGTATTGACGTAGATACATGGTTATACGACAATAGTGCTTCATAACCTTGATATGTAAGTTATCATACCTCAAAATATGTTTTGTTTCCATCAGGCGCAATTATTTTTGTTCCATATACTACCCTATTCATTTCAATTTAGTTACAGGCATCCCATCAACAATTCTTAATGCAGATGCTGGGACATTCTTACCATCTATCGTATTTCTTTAACCTTTCTATCATATAACTTACTTGACACCTGCAGCGATTAGGCTTCATCTTCTCATTTTGGATATTGAGCCGTTTGTTTGTCGTCTGTTTAATATCTTAGTTTGTGTTCCTTGCTGGACTTGTTGTGTTCGCGTGTTTGTGGTAAGTGCTGTCTCCATTGTCCAATCGTTGCATTCTATGTCGTTCGTGCGTGTATGTTTATGTAGAAATTGATACACCACGATTCTTCATGCGCCTTACATACATGTTGGATTAATTATAACCTATTTGATTATAACAGTATATATGTGTCACTTGCTTAAACTACTTATCTATCTTGTATGTTTCGTTATTTGCAATATGTCATACAGTACCTCTGGTTTAACTAAATTAGGGAAGTGACCTTGCTTGATTAATAATCGATTCAATACTTGATGCACACATTCTTGAAAAGTATGGTATAAATCATTTATCTTTGCAGGTTTAGTGAGAGTAAAACATTAGTGAACTGCAAATTATGTGTCTAATTTCCTGGCTCACTGTAAGATAATGGCCTCAAGACATTTATCACCGCAAGCGATAAAGCATAGAAATAAAGAAACCAAGGTCACTGAAGTATCAAGGCATTTAAGATCCGATTTAAAATCTTGGCGACAAGAAACTAACTCCAAATGTTGACACGAAGGTAATTCGGAGGCATAACGCTGGTGGGTGACGACAACTAGGTCTTAATGATACACGCCACATGCTAATCATACAATTAGACTCTCTATTAGTATAACTAGCGGCAAACAAGGTATTTTATATCAATAGTAGTAACAAATTGAGACTGCGCGTTGGCTCACCGAGTTGTTCAGTTGTCTGTGTATATCAGAAATCAATAAAAACGTATGTTCTGTTTCGCAGTGCGGCCTAACTTAGGTGGTACTCCGAGACGGTGATTAATTTCCAAATAATTTCAATAGAATTACAAAGTCGCAGATACGTTGGGAGTCAAAATCATTAATTAAGTAAATACTACAAGGCAACACAAACAATTAATATACTACAGTTCCAGGAAAAGATTTTCCGCGTCATAATTAAAAACATTATATATACAGGCAGAAAATTTAAGTTGAAAAAACTTGTTTTACCATACGTAAAGAGTGGTTGTCGGACAGTTTTTCCTGTTTTCCCAACATATTGAGTTTGTAGTTACGACCTTCTCATTCTAAGCCAGCAATATTTAATAACATACTTGCCCGGATATTAAAATTCTATTACATCTGGAGCATGTTGCAATTAATCTTCAAAGCAGGACTTTGTACTAGTAGTACACACATGAACACTAGATTGCCTTATAGACATGAATGTTTTTGGCAGGCTTGGTTAGTGTTGATAAACCTATTTTTTTGCTTTTCATTCGAATGTTTCTTAAACACGTTGAAAGCACGTCTGTCATTCTTGCCGTACAATCGATTACAACAATATGTAGGTATTCCAAAATTCATCTTCTATTTTATAAATTGTGGAACTGCACACGAGTGCAAAAAGTTTAATGCTTCAGAGAAATACAGCACGAACTTAGATATTCGCAAATTCGTCTACTTGAGTAATGTCTGATATACATTTTGCCAAAACAACCAAACTAAATTGTACATGTATCTATAGATCGTCTGCATAGCGTGTAAAGGACGTAAATCCCTCTTTGCTTGGTTGAAGATCTACACTTTAACTTAAGCGTCATCTACACACAGGTCATATATATATCATGTTTGTGTGATTGTGATGATATACAGGGTGTCTCAAAATACATGTCCGCTTGTTGAGGAGGTATAACCCTGTGATGTATTGCTTTACATATCTGATTCATATGTAAGATCAAATGGCATTCAAATCAATGAAGAAATTATGAAACAATTATCCGAAACAATGCATACGAAACCTGTAGAATGCATTGTGAGTAGCTAACCCCAATTCGGTAAAAACCTGTGTTTGACGTCGTTTGACAATTTTAATGACGTTCACATACCTTTGAGTCGGATGTGACGTTTCTATTTTCTCCACAAATTGATAATTTGAGTTTCGATGTAGTTATATTTCTTGATTTGTACAATCTAACTCTCAAACAGTATAAGAAGAAATAAATATTTAGGATATTTTGGTTAGTTTTTCCTGATTTCAATAAAAGTAGCATTACCAAATTCATTCTCCTTCCAAGGCAGTTTTTGGTGATTGATACTTCATTAACTTCTATTTTATCATTTAAAGTTACATTATATGACTATTTTTGGACTGTGGGAGCTAAGCTAGACATACTGCTTTACATTCAATCCAGTATGTTCATTTGAGGTGATTGGTGCATCTTTTATAATTATGATATGCCTAGAATTGTGTGAATATCAAATTTTCAGTCCTAATTGTTTTTAAAATGTGTTCCTCCCTTAAATACGTCCGATTTTCCGATTTCATTTTCTAATGACCCCTGATCAGTTTCTTAGCTAGTGTGTGCATAGTAGTGTACGACTGACTATTACTATGCCGACATATGATATAATTTTTACCCATGTTACCGTACAAACTATGTTATCTGCCTCTTCGGACATTTTAGAACGTCCGTTGCTAATGACATTAGTATAACGTATATGACGTCATCAACTGTTCGAGTATTGACACATGATTTAATTCACCCACATGTTTTAAATTTAGCTTTCATATGAGACTATGATTATCAATTTACTAACTAATTTGGCAAAGTTATGACCCCTCAACAAGCGGACATGTATTTTGAGACACCCTGTATATACTTGTAAGATCAAATATATCAGACAAAGTGATAAAGTTTAACTGGTGTCTTAAATAATGTATCCGTTGGCGTCGACAAATTTGTCAAACGGTTAATGGAAAGTCACAAACATTTTAAAAGTTTAAATATTTTGTCGAGAGAAAACTTCTCCGCTGAAGGCGATGTTTTCATTTTTTATGTAAAGCTTTGTTTAAATTAAACAAGATCGACGTCTGATATACTATACTAATTTATAGCGGAAGTTGTGACTCTGGTATCAAGAAGAGCCTTTATGTAGGCGAATGAGAAACTTGGACATTGTTCTACACTTTATCTTAAACTTGGTTTTTCTCAACCATCTGTAGACATTCCCATCATTCAATATGGTCACCAAGTATGTATATGTGACCAGTCGTGTATAGACGATTTTACATCAACTCACTATCATTTCATTGATACATACAGGCTATGGGTTTGCTTTGGTTTTGATACAGTTTAAACAACATATTGTAGTGAAGCAAAAAACAACGCGCCCTACTTACTGTATGGTTATCTGGGCACTGTTTAATCAAAACATTTACGAAAACTTTTAACTTTTAACTTAACGCTTATATATTATGCAATTCATCAGTATATTAAAAAGAATATATGTAAACAGAATATTGGACAACGAATGCAGCACTCAAATTACACGGCCGAGTATAGAAAGCATACACATCCACAAATACTAGGTAAAATACCAAACACGAACTGCCCAAGTCTAAGCTGTCAAAAAATAACCACCTAGTTTTAGCAATCACAAAGTTAATTTCCCTTGCTGTTTCCGTCCAGCGACAAAGATACGGACATTTCATTGTTGAGTATGATGATAAAATCAAAATATGTATAGTCCCCGTGAGGCTGATAAGATACCATAACGCATGGTCATTATACCTGAACAATGTAGCATCCACTGTAATAAAGATAAACTTTCACATGAAGATTGAACTCCGTATTCCATCAGTGAGCAAAAATAAAACATTTTATATTTTATATGAGCTATCTTTTTCATGAAGATACCGGCTGTTGGTGTTGGGTGTGTCATGAATGAGAGCAGGTGTAATGACTACGTAATGTTGTCCTATAAATTATAAACACTGTGGGGGAATATTGTGTTGAATATTTCAAGCCAATTAAGTTGTTATGCAAATACAGTCCAGATCAAAATACACTTTTTACAGCCTTTCTAAGACCACAATGCATAACGCGTATAATCTCGACGTATCGAAAGTACATGCTCGTCTTATCTTGTAATGTCTTTTCTCGTCTAAACTATGCGAAATATTGAGATTAAATAATTCAATCCATTCCAAATAACGCGCCGTTGTGCAAGTAAAATTGAAAAGAAATTGCTTGTTTACAATAACTTACATTGATGCAGAATCAACCGATGTGATTTATATCTGAACTCGTATTAACATGCGACGTATCCTGCCATTATTACATTTTTAGAAATCCAATTAAATCAATTAATATACAATTTGTGGCTCAATTATCTTGTTCGACATGAAATCATATTTCACTTCATCAATCCTCGTGTCGTTGAAAACTGCTTACAAACATCAAATTTGCAATGAAAAATCATTAGATAAGATAATTGGTTCATTGTTGAAAATTTCCGTCTCCCAATATTGTTGTCAGAGAGTTTTTTCATCTACGGACGACGTTCCCTGTTAAAATACTATGATATAACTTCCGACAAGTTCCATGCCATCTCTTGTTAAAGTTGCAATTTACTGAGAATAGTTTGTAATAACATGATCGATAATAGCTGAAACAATGCATTCTACACAACGTTGTTCTATATTGCTGTCCACGCATTTGTTACTGAAACAGCAAACGGGAGTTTGGTATAAATGTAACCACACGTGTATAGTTAGTCAAAGGTACGTTATGCATATAATTTTGTTTATGTATTACATGGGAATTATCATCTTATTTACACGAGCAATATCCCCCATTTGAACTATAGGTTCCGCCTGAATCCACGGGGTCCATAAAACACAAACATACATTTCAGCATAATATTGAATATATTGATATTTATAATTTATAAACTACTCGCATGTACATATGTGGAAGAACTGCGAAATCATCAATAATTATATGTAGCAACTGAACGTGTGTTGGCTACAAGAACCATAGACATATGTGTCATCTGGTTTATAACCTTATACACCTCCACCCGTATAATTACATTCAGTATTATGATACATCCATGTTACATAAAAGGAAGCAGCTTTTTACAAACTGGCAAATAACAAGAATTTCATTAATACTCATTACACTTTTGAGACATTGGAACAATTATGATGTCAGCATGTCGCTACTTCATTGTGTTCATTCTCCATAAACATAACATCCTGTCCCACTCTGCTTGCAATACCACATCGTTAACTTTCAGAAAATGCTTAGTTTTCAAAGCATTTCTAATTAAGGATTGATGATCATGTGGAAATATTTGGGATCAAACAGTCAGATGTCTAATGTGTCTCTAATATATTACTTCATTTGTGTAGAAACTAACAGGGAAACGTGCAATACACGTTCTCCTTTAAGCTAAACACTCATTTGATTCTCACTACCGGCTAATTAGTTTGGTATATGTACGTCGAACATATTCATCCTACTACACTTATCTTATAATAGAGAAAAGTTAAGAAACATTTGTAAATTCAGTATAGTAGGATGTTTGTCTGCAGTTTTTAAACCATTTGTTAATTACGCTGTCAGTCATGTGTATTAATTTTTTTCCTTCATGTATGTTTTATACAACATTCCATATGTGTGACAATAAGAAGCGCAAATGCATCCCGTAGACACCACCTGCAATGTATGTCATCTACAAAGTCCCAGGCTAATAAATTAATTCATACCGACAATTATTTTCTGGTACCTAGAACGGTTCCATTTATTTCATTCTGGAAAGTAAGGACAAACGTGTGACGATAACAATTCCATCAGTTAAACATATGTACACTATCGAATTTTCATTATATGCGCTAATTGTGATATACGACATAGTGTTGTTTCCTTTCCGTTTATTATAAGTCGTTCTACCAGTAGGTGTCACATTCCATTGCTTTCTAATTTCCCCGAGTTGTCATGGCGCAACGTTGACTATTATTTCATGCAGTGATACGATAAACGTCCAGGCAATAATGTCAGTACGATACTATAGCTTGTGATTAATATTTTACATGATAAAACAAATGGTAAATCAATATCAGTGAAGCATAATGAAATGTTGGATATAATTGAATTACTTACTATCAAACTAGTTATCAGATGCGTTTATTATCACCATAACCCAATCAGCATTTTATACATTTGTCTTACTACTATCATAATGATCATGCTATCAGGACGGCTCACATGACGGACTCTTAACTAATCCCAGAAATGCATCATTACCTCGACAATATCAAGTCAGAACACCCAACTTATATGCTATGGTCGCAACCATATTCAGACGGCCTCTTACAAAGTAAATTATTGATCAACCAGCGTGTAGCTTGGACGAAAAGTAAACTTTCAAACTTTCATAATATTAGGACGATCACTATTCGTGTAAGAAATACATCCAATCTAAGATCAGGAAACCTCTACTGTGGAAGACGTATCACTATTCATGTAAGAAATGCTTCAAATCTTGGATAAGGATGTCGCTACTGTGGTTAACATTCATTAACAGATCTTCAAGCGGTTGTGCGTGGGTTTAACTCTAGTAAGAGGAAGTTTAAAGGTATTGATATGTCACCAACGATACGAGAAACATATTGATATTTAAAAATGCATCAGAAAGCATTTCACGGCATACGTGGATATTCATACAGAACCCTTCAACTTGACTTCCCGATGTGTTAGCAACTGTTTTTGTCTCTAAGACGCATTGTTTATTGAATAATAAAAAGGCGAAAAATATGTCAACACTTTCACGTCAGCGGCTCCGTATCCAAATGGATGCTTTAAATAATGACATCTTTTTATATCGCACTAAATTTTTTTCAATGCTCTTGTGTATACACTTTAAAAGACTCAGTAAAATCAATGGAGACAATGTCACGCAAAGATTTTTTTCAAAACTAGGAACACTGTTTTTGCTTATACCAAAACATGATTCTGTATAAGAGAGCTACTTAAATTCACTTCCGGTATTTGTTCACCTCTGTCTGGATGTGATATGCAGCAAACTAAATCATGATTAAAATTGCTCCAATAATCGGCTTCCTCAGATTCTTCCAGTTTTTCTAAAGCAATATTGATTCACGTTTTAATTTTTCTTTTTCATTACATCAGGGATTTTTCAATCTATTGTTTATTTTAATACTGAAACTTGGGATTTTAAAGATATCATTTGCAATCAATTCCTCGTTTACTGTTTTGCCCTCACTGATTAGAGTTATAGAGCTTTTAAAAAGGATTGAGCAATCGCAATGCATGTGACAGCGCAAGCCATTCATTTTAATAACTTTTAATGGCTTAAATTCACGAGATGAGTCGTATGCATAGCTCCCAGATTTAAGAGGTTTGGTTTAATACCCTGCATTAAACACACTATTAGCTGGTAAAGTAAAAAGAACAAGCGGTTTCTGTAATTGTTTGTTTTTTTCATCGCAATTACAAGCTATTTGGTGAGATAATTATTAGTTTCTACGCCTATTCAGGAAATTGTCATCACAGTAGTTTCCATGTAAAAAACACTATGTACGGATTCGGATGTTGATTTTATTGAACTGCTTTTTGTGTTTAAATGCCGATTAACGGTAATCACCCCACGGCTGAATTATTCAAGATGTTGTCGTCGCTTATGTGTTACTAATTTGCAAGCAATGCTCATACATGATACTTCAACGTAAGCCTTTATTTAAGACGACAGTGAAGAATTGGAATTTGGTACATACGAGGGTCATTCAATAAATTCGTGGACTGGACTCATCATTTTAACACACATTGACCCAGACATAAACTAAGTGTACATTATATCAAACTAAACTACAGCCTTTCTGACACAAGTGCAGAAAATTTCGCTGGAAACGGGGCATTTTTAACGAAAATATCGCTAAAACAAAACTATCGCATTACCACAACCACCACACAGCGCAATTATATTCTGATATCGGCGACGTTATTGACGTTTTGCTATTTCTCAAATGGTAAACCCGAAATTAAATGATGTCATGCATATGGAATAAAACATAATTATTTGAGTTGTATATTATTAAATATATCTGCCACAATATTTTTATGCATTAAAAGTTATGGATTAAACTAGCCTTAATGGTTGTATGTTTAATTGAAACGCTTCGTATATTTTGACTGACGTTTCCTTAAACGTCCCGGCGTTTGCAAAATTTGTCCGACCCCTACATATCGTTTTTAAGACCACGCGGCTCTTCAAAAATAGATTTTGCCACTAAAACACAGTGAAACTGAATACTGCATGTTCTCTGTTTGCTTTCATTAGAACATCTAGTGTGTTTGGTGTGCATTTCCAAGACAAGTACGCAATTTAATAGTTGCACGAATTTCCTTGCGTAAATTCATCGGCATTTTGACGTAAATCAAAACGTGACAGGCATAGGTCAAATACTTCCCAATTCAAACTGAAACGTCCAAATATTTTAATAAGTTCAAGAAATCTTTAGATACTATCTTGCAATAATCTGGCAAACTTATGGGAATGTAAATGAATTAGTTCGGAATTGATAACTAGTTGAACTAGTAAAAATTGTACATTACGTCGCTCGGGGGTGGTAGCGCGTTACTATGGCAATATAACAGCTGATGCCATGTTACTGTATTGCATAATCAAAGATAAAATGTTACCTTAGGTAGGTAATAGATAGATGTTTATAATGATGTAAGAAATTATCATTTAATCATAAATGTGAGTATATGACAACGCTTGTCTACGAAGATATCGAATGCCCTTCGCAGTAGCACTTAATGTGACGTACTCTCTTCCGTTAATTGAACGGTGTCCGTGAAACAGATCATACTTAAGAGCTCTATGCTTTAGGTAAATATATTCAGTACCAACATTTGTATTATTGGTATTGCCAGAACATATTAATCAGGTCGTCGACTTTAATGTGTAAACAAGCATATTCAAAGTTTGACCAGATTGTTTTATTGATTTAGTTAACTCGACCTATACACAAACAAATCTTGCCCAATATACCTTTGATACTGTATAGCTACAATGTGGTATGAGCCGGTTGAATTCAGCATATGGGAACTTATTAACAAAGCTTTAGACTATGGATGTATTCAAGTAAATAGCATTGTACGCCATTTCGTGGATGCAGAAATTAAGAATGCATAAAGCATGTCCTACACTTATTCAAAATGATAAAAGTGAAATGAGAGCGTCATTGACAGCAACATAGTTGATGTTATACATATTGGGACACACGCTGGAAATTTTACGTCATTTGTTTAAATGCTTCTAATTATGCATATGCAAAATAAAATTTAACAGTACAATAACAAAATGCTATAGGGGTAGACAAAACTATAGCTTCGATAAAACAACCAGGCATCAGCAGAACATCATAGAAACACTCATATTCGTATGGGATGCAAATTATAATTTACCTGGAACGAGTATACACAATCACTAAATATACATTCATTAGTTATTCCACTCTTTAATATTTCATTTACATGTATAGTTAAATGTAATGCATTTCGTGCAAGTAAATTTCACATTACAACACAAGTGTGATACCCTTACAGCGTAAAATGCCCAATAGTCTTTGAAGTGCTATAAAAGCACGTACATAAAACACAAACAAAAAGCTAAACGTTTACATATAGCACAAATAAGATTACTATAACTCCAACGCGATATTCTGCAATGTCAATATAAACAGAAATCACTGATCATTACATCGATTTAGGGAGAGATAAAGTTTATTTTACCTGCTCACTTCTATTCACCAAGTAAGTTAAAATAACAATAAAGCTTGGCCACATTGACATGAGCCTGACCGATTAGCATAATCTAACAGTCGATATATTGTCTACCTTTACAACACCGAGTGTATATTTTCATAATTGGGGAGTATCACGGAGACACTCAAGATGTAATACAAACACAAATCTGAAATACCGATATTGCACGATTTGCTTTCGTCAATTGATATATTCAAACCCTGTAATATATTCTTGCATAAAGGTCAGACTCAGGTCAAAACAGCCAAGCTATACACATTGAAAAGATAATCCCTTTTCCAATATCCTTATGTTGTCATACCTGCTTTGCATGTTTACTTTAAGTGGCACAGGCCCCAATACCGCGGTTGAGTAATAAAACTATTAGTATGATATCATATAATTTACTTTGGAATGTAACTGCGAAGTAGGTCAACGTAGGTGAATCACAAAGTTCGTATAATTAAGCTATAACGCTTTTTTATTTTCGGAGTTATTTTCGTCATATGTATGCTAAATGAACTCAGAGACATCAAGTTTAGTCATTGCTGCAGCTAGAAGCTGAAACTCGGCATTGTGCAAATCAGCATTTCATTATTTAAAAATTAATTATGTCGCAATGTTATATAATATATATATATATATATATTATATAGTACAACACTGGGATACATTGTGACTTTATTAAATATTTAATATTAAATATTATTGCTTATATTGAAGCATCATTTACAAAATAGTTCGGATGTAATGAACATCCAAACAGGCAACTTTGGACAGTTTGCTCAAGATGCTTGAAATGTAATATCTAAAGCTAAAACTTAGCTACAAACTCTTTTTTCTCTTTTTCCGTCCGTCTGCAATTTATTGAGCTTTCCAAACATAGGCATGATATGAAGTTTCCTCGAAACCACCCGAGAGGGTCTAGACTTTTGAAAATAAACTCTATTATATTCTATCCTCTATAATTAAATTGAACAAATCGACAGTAATATTTCAATTTCCACATTCCCACATTCCCTCGATTACACATCATAGTAAATGGTGAATATAAACTCAAAACTGACGTGATATATAGTTTCTCTTAGACACTTTCATATTGCGAGGTGACGATGTATTTTATTTTATCTTACCACTACGCCATAATTTTGCCGAAATCGCCCTGTCTTGTAAACTTCAGCTTTATCACGTCATGTCCGCTTTACATAGTCATGTAGTTACATGAAATAGAATAATGATCGACTTTTCGTTCAACCATTTTATTGACTGTATCGATTTCACAAATGTCTACATCGATATGTGTGTTCCATTTCTTTGAATACTTTTGAGGCTCGGAAACTTGTTTCAAATTCAGCATTTCTCACTCTAGTCACTCATTTAACATAAATACGATAGCCTATCATTCGTTAACTACCGGCACCAATGGGTCATCCATGATACGCATGCAATCACCTATGGTAGTGGTTTTATATTCACTTATCTAATATCTGCGGATCAAATTTCTTTATTCAATTGCTAAAACAATCGTCTGTATTGTACAATTTGTATGGGCACAGTGATGTAAACAACTCTGAAGGTTGAATCCTGGAAAGTTGCTGCAAACAGCTGGATGTGTATATCGTTGTAATACAAGTAGGTGATTCACATATTTCGTCCTATTTGTTCCAAACATATGTCTATTTCCCATCACATGCAAGCACCGATTGATAAAAATATAACCTGCGAATGTGGGATTGATATCATTTTCTACATAACCGTTTTCTCATATTTTAACCCTTGTCATGCTGGATTCTGAGTGGGTGGAACCTGTTGCAAGTGCTGAATTTTACCGGCAGTTTACTTGCGATAAAAATATGATCTGATCTGATGTGATACAAATGTAGTGACTACGTTTAGCAACTAAGAAAAAAACGAAAAGCAACCGGAGCTGGCGGATCAGCTGCCAAACGAAGAGATGCTAGTAACAATGCTCGTGAGTTTTATAGCAGATATAAAACACCGTTTGGCGCATACACTGGACGCAATCGAAAATATCAAAACAAAGATGCTGCAGAAAGGCTTAAGATGTTTCGCAGCGGTGTTGCAAACATAAGCACAATTGCTGAAGACCACACTTTCACCTGTGATCAACATAATGGCATATATTTTAACTAATTGTGACAGTGATTTAGTGACTTATTAATTTATAAATTATAGCAAAATGACGTTCATAATAACGGTGCTCGAGCCTATAGGGCGCTTCAAAAGTAAATACACACTAGCGCGACTCACAATCGCGATCAGCACTGATAGAAGGTATCGTGTAGCTTGGCTATAGTCGCGGTCAGCACGATAAGGGTTAAGTACATCCAGGGCACACAGACAGTAATTGAAATTTTACTATGCACTTTTATAGCTGAACATTGTCAGTCAGTAGATGAATTATATTATATTACAGTCTGTGAAAATTACCTCGAGGTAAAGAAGACGAATGTATTAAACAATATAATCTTAGACAACTTTATAAAATTTATAATACAAAATTGTCCTAAGGAGTGGTAAACGATTGTACAATGTAATACAGTATACGATTACTTGTTGGGAAATAAGAACGTATGCGTATGCTTGTGCATATGTCGCTTAGTTAGTACAGTATAATGTTATTGTGAAGCAGTGATCATATGTGGTGTTCTTGTAGTGTTATCTTTTGCTCAATTATTTAGAACCTTCTATTTATTTGTTCAAAAAGCCTATGCTTTTGTTGCATGGTAATAACAATGACTGTCTGTTTTTATACATAACAATGCCATATCCAGGTCATGTTGGAGTTCCAAATTAGTTTTTCCATTCAATGTAAGGGTTGCTGCATCTTTATTGTTGCATAATGCAATCATCTATTATCATTTCGAGTCAACTGGGACGCTATCCAGACGTCTAGGAGATACATACTGGCAAAGCAGTGATGACCGGCCGCTAGTAATTACCGGACAAACAGTCTCCTCGCTTTGTTTAGTATAATAAATCGTATATTTTTGTATCAAAACACTCAGAATCGTGTTAAACAGGATTCTGGCAGAAAAAAATAACAAAATCAACAAAGCATTACTTATTTATCAAAAATATCGTCCGCTGCTGCGATGTTGACATTAGCAGCGCCGGGGAAAAGAATTTGTGTGTGCGCATGCGCGAAAGAGCGCGTGCGCCAATGATTTTCTATGCTCAAATTATTAAATTAAATATTTCATGTTGAGACCGTGACCGAGTAGTTAACGACGCAGGAAATGTTTTCCAAATTTAACTTGTGAAGGCCGCGGGTTCGAATCTCCTCGGTGGCTATTTTTTTTTTTTTTTTTTTTTTTAAATCTATACAACATTTATTTTACCGCAATTAATAAAGTGTTTTCTCGGATGTCGGATAATTAAACATTTTAATATCATGTCCATACATTTTGAAGACTTTTAAGTCGTTTGAAAATATTTTTCTCGATTTTTTGGTCAATAAACACGGTACGGTATATTATTGATTTTAGCCTGTCTCAGAACGCCCCCTATCAGGAAAACAATGTGTGTCACGTGTTGTTATATCGTAAATCATGAATATTTTTGCATGCATACGAAGAAAGGGCACTGTTCTAAACATTCCTGGTCATATTTTTCAAAATATTAATCGAGGAATATTCGTAACAGACTGTCCGGTCATTACTTCTGTACATCGTTGAAAAAGGCGCCAAAAGTACACATGTTTGGGCCCCGAATTTGGCAATTCACGTGACGTCATATTTTTGGTGATCTATTTTTAGCAACGACCTTGAACACAGGTATGTGTCAACACAAAATTTTGTAAGGAAAAGCCGATTTTTAAGTTCATACGACGTATTTTATGCCAATTGTGTCCGGTCATCACTCCTTTGCCAGTATGATATAATTTCATATCACATATCTTCAGTACTATTGAGACGCCTAAGACAACCCGTATCGCTTGCTAGAACTTTTCTGAACAAGACAAATGCCACCACTGGATATAATGTTATAATTTGTATCTATGACTGTCGTCGTGATAGAACTCGTGTTGTAACGTCGTTTCTGTCTTGTTAACTTAATATGTCTTCAATATCAATATTTCTTGTCTGAGTATTTGTACGCTTTGTTCTGTTAGATGCATTCCAATCATTAATTTCAATAAACTCAGAAGAACGGCAATGAAAAAGCATTGAAATAAACAACATGACAATACACACTATTTTTCAATACATTCTAGACAAAATGATATGAGGAATTCAGATAGGGAAGGCAACACTCAACTTAATCAGACGACTACAGAAAACATTAACAACATCACCTTACCCAATTATACGGCGGAACTATGTCCATACAAATGTACATAACCTAACGAAACAATGAAAAATACCCGCTGTAAAATAACTGGATCACATAGCACGACAAGGATATGCCAAAACGGATGACACCAAGCGACCGATTAAAGCGCGAAACCGAAGCCTGTCAATAGTTTAGAAACCTTTAGAAAGCATGTGAACTGTAATATTTCGCTTTGTACAACTTGGTGTCAAATTGTTGTCTTGTTTTAAATTTGTATCCTGACTAAATTAATTGTATATATAATGTAAAATATCGCAATGTAAGTAAATAAATGTTTGTGTATTGTCTGTTAAGGGTTTACGAGTAGTAGATAGACATTGTTTCAAGTTCCAAAAGCATTACTGTTACAGTAAAATTAGCACTCATATTAATTATCAGCTTTTTGACTAACGTCTTGCTATTATGAAATATCCTTTAGAGCATTTTGAGTATAAATATTAAAATACCATTGTTACGGTTGTGTTGAGTTCTTGGCATGAATGATTTCCTGTAATGAGGATTCTATACTAAGAGAGATTGCGTGTCTTTAGGTATGCCTTAACAAGGATGTGTTAAAATACTAACACGTTTTAATGAGACGATAACACCTACTCGGCCATGCTTGGAACACAAGTACCATGTACGTTTTCATCAATCATAAACGGATATGATTATACCAAAGTTGCAAATAAAATCAATTTTATAATGTATTGCTCTTTAAGCAGTCTTTCTTGACTTATTGGGCAAGAACGTTGATGCCGTCCTGACGTATTGCATCAACACTTGCCTTATTAAATGTATATCCCAGATAGAAGTCATTATTTCCTAGACATTTATAAATACAATAAAATGGAATTGAATTCAACCACAGTCAACCATGTAATGACAATCTGTGTAGGTAATTTTCCATTACATTCCTATTAATTTGTAATTTGTTACAAACGACGTCTTACACACAAGCAACTATTGTTAGAAAACATTGTACTATGAAACTGTCTGAGGTGATATAGTTCATTTAACTCATTTACTCTGCATTCCCAGAGGCTATATAGGTAGAAATCTGTTCGGGAGTATGTTACGTAAGCGAGATTAATTTTATGTCTATAAAAATTCAGTTTCTTTGAGGACATCGTGACTTTTAAAATGAACACACACCTTATGTAGTTATTGCAAAGCATACTATTGAAGCGGGGATATACATTGCATGTATGAACACAATGACATTGTTCCCTTCAATTGGCAAATCCTTGCATTCTGGTTGGTAGTAAATTATCGTCTTCGCCTCGGACAATTTCTTGTTAGTCCTAACAAAACTATCCTATAACGGTTGTAAGAGGACACTTTTGATCAAAAACTAGTACTGTATCTATTACATATTTAGGTGGAGGTTTAAACAACCAATATCATCAACTCATTAACTCCGAAACACGAAGCCTTAAATACGCCATACAAAAACTATTGAAGTCTAGTGTCTGTACGTCGCGGCTCAACAATTAGATGCATCACTAGGCGTCTTTGTGCGATCTGTCTTGCCTCTGCTTCAAATAATGGTGAATACTGTGTGGATATCATTGTTTAAATAACCCGTACGATAAATGTAGAAATGTGTCGACGTGGTCTGAGGTTCTATCACTTATCAATTTAAAAAATAAATTCATACAGACAAATTGTATTATGTATTATATTTAATTAGAAGACATATGTATGTTTGGTTTGAGTAACGGAAGAATATCAGCATATGTTTCTTTGGATTTGAACTACATTTGCATTTAAAATGGCGTTATCTGTGATAGTTTCGGCTTGTGTAATAGTTGCATTTGAAATGTATTGTATTGAGTTGCACGAATGTATATCAAATGTGGATGTTTTATACATGCTGATCGACCTTAAGATGATTTGGAGAAATTTCCTACTCTAATACGCAGCGCTTGTATAATTACTCGTATATCTTGAAAATTGATTGTTACAAACAAAGCATGAACTAAAACTAAAATTTATCAACAAAACATTATTCCAATCAAACGTTGAACCATCTGGACATTGACTGAACGTCTTAAGAAATTCTAGACAGATAGCGTCGAGATAAACAAATTCAAATAATTGTACTGACGCCTACGTGTACAATGTAGGATTGCTATAGTTTAGTCCCAGACAAGTTAATGAATTCATACCGACAATTATTTTCTGGTACATAGAACGGTTCCATTTATTTTCATTCAGGAAAGAAATGTCAAAAGTGTGAAGATAACACATTCATCTATGTACGCTATCGAATTTTTATTATTTGTGCTAATTTTGATATACGATGTAGTGTTTTTCCTTTCCGTTTATTACAAGTCGTTCCGCCAGTGGTGTCATTTGCTTTCGATTTTCCCCGAGTTGTCATGGCGCGATTTCGACTCTTATTTCATGCAGTTATACGATAAACGCCCAGGCAGTAAAGTAAGTCAGTACAATATTGTTATTTGTAATTATTCGTTCACATGATAAAAGAAATGGTAAATAAATATCCGTAAATCATAATAAAATGTTGGGTATAATTGAATTTCTAACTATTAAACTAATTATCAGATATGTTTATCATCACGATAATCCAATCAACATTTTAGACGTTTGTTTTACTACTACCATAATGATCATGTTATCAAGTCGGCCCACATGACGGGCTCTTATCTCATCCCATAAATGTGTCATTACGTCGACAATATCAAGTCTGAACACTTAAGGTATATACTATGTGGTCCCAACCATATTCAGACGGCCTCGTAAATAGTTAATAATAGATCAAACAGTGTACAGATTGGAACAATAGTAAACTTTTATAATATTGCGGCGATCACTTTTTTGTGAGAAATACTTCCGATCTCAGATCATACTGCCGATGGACAGATCAGGAAGACACTTTTATAGAGAACATTCACAAGCATCACACTATTATGAGGAGGTTTACACATATACATGCCCAAAATAACGAGATGTGATTGACAGAGACTAACACAGTACTTTGAGTCAACAATTATTTGGAAGCCATGGTAAAAAGCGGGCAAGGTTTTGCAATGGAGGAGGTTACAAACATACTCATACACACAACCGGCGATCAGACCGTGCTACAGAGTTTTGATATGTCACCTTCATTTTCTTATTTGACTTCACGATTTGTTATCAACTGTGTTGTTCATTAAGAAACGTCGTTAATTGATTATCATTACAGGCTAGAAATATGTCAACACGTTCACGTCTCCGTAGTCGTGTTCACATTAGTGCATTAAATAAGGACACCTTTTTAAATCGTAATTATTGTCTTGCAATGCTCTGGTGTGTACACTTTAAACTACTCAGTACAATTAATCAAGACATTGCCATGCAATAATGTGTTACTATTTTATTTAATACAGACACATGCTCTCGTATATATGCTGACTAATCCAGCTATTTAATCCACTTCCGGTATTTGTTGACCTCTGTCGGGATGTGATATGCAGCAAATTAAATCATGATTAAAACTCTAAGGATAATCGGCTTTCTCAGATTCTTCCATTTTTTCTAGAGCAATATTGATTAACGTTTTAGTTTTTAGCTTTCATTACATTAGGGATTTTTCAATCGTGTGTTTATTCTAATACTGAAACTTGGGATTTAAAATTCTACAATTTGTAATCAATGGTTCATTGACTGTTTAAGAGTTTTTAAAAAGGGATGAGCAATTGTAATACATGCGACTGAGCCCACCATTAATTATAGTGAACTTTTAATGGCTTAAATACACGAGATGAGTCGCATTAATAACTCGAAGATTTAGGATGTTTGGTTTAATACCCTGCAGTAAACATATTATTAGCAGGTTAAGTAAAAGGAACAAGCGCTTTCAGTAATTGTGTGATTTTGTCTTCGCGCTTTGTTGGTAATTAAAAGCGATATGACGAGATAATTATTTGTTTCTACGCCTTTTCAGGAAATTGTCATCACAGTAGTTTCCACGTAAATCACAATTTGTACATTTTTTGAGAATGATTCTAGAGAACTACTTTTTGTGTTGGATGCCGAATAACGGTAATCATCCCACTGATGAATTATTCAAGATGTTGTCGTCGGTTATGTGCTAATCCCCGAGCAATGCTAATATATGGTACATCAACACAAGCCATTATTTATTTAAGACGACATTCAAATAATTGAATTATTGGAATTTGTCTATAAAGTAGCATTCAATGTGTCCATGAACATTCCATACATAAGAACTCAACGCTTTACATAAATTTATTCTGTTTCAACATTTGTATCATTGGCATCACCAGAACTTATTAATCTGGTCGTCCAATTTAATGTATACAAACGTATATACAAAGTTTGACCAGATTTTTGCTCTTGCTTCCGTTAAGACGGTTTGATACTGTATAGCTGGTCTTATTCTATTTAGTTCCGACTTATGGAAACTTACACGCACGACTACTTAAACTATGAATACTCTCAAGTCAATACCATTAACCGCAGTTTTAAAGATGCAGATTTTAACAATTTTTTCTGCGTAGAGAATGTCATACATTTTGTTAAAATGATAGTGGTGAAATGAGTTAGTTCTAATATATTTCCTGCAATTACGTTTCACATTACAACACAGATGTGATACCATGACAGCGTAGAATTGCCAATAACATTGGGCGTGCTATACAATCACGTACATAAAACACAAGCAAAAAGATAAACGTTTACCTATAGCTCAAGTAAGATTACTGAAATCATTCCTTCTGCTTGTTGTAATTAACTTGGATCATATCAAGAACCAGAAGAACAACCTTATAGTAGAACATATCATATCCATAACCTTTATCTATAATACATGGATCAACATTATGTCCCAATGAGACTATATCGCTTGTCTATAATTCCATCGGAGTCCCATAACACACATATCATTTAACATTAAATTTTGCAGGAATTTGTTTGGGAAAGTCGTTTATGTAGCGTATGTTTTATTCATTTTTTATAACAAACTACGTTGTTTCTTTACGACTTACATATGTACAAAAATAATACGGCCAATAGTATATGATTGAACTTTATCATTTCACTTTCCACAGAATTCGTGATTTTTGTGGCAGTATTTTGCATTTCGGCTTTTAGGAGTTGAAAATATTGTCCAATGAAGAATCAGTAATAATTTATAATTGGAACAAAAACATTCATATAATACGGAGAAAGCAATTACACTGCGTGATGCCAAGTTGTATTATTGTTGGAATGAGATGATAATTTTAACTAGCTGCACTTAGTTACATTGTGTATTTATAAATCATACTTCGGTAAAAAAATTATCAAGACAATCATTTTCATAGCAACAAAAACGTACCTTGAATGTAGTGATTGACAAGGCACTATGCTAGCATAGGAATAGTTCGTTCACCGAGAATGGAAATTATGTTAAACGTGAGAACGTATTTATGTAAACTGGTATTTAGCCTATCATAATGTCAGTCCCTACAGACGTTAGAAAATACAAACGTGTTTATATTAACCTTCCTTTAGTGAATAAATACATTTTGTAGTATTTGTGTTGTTGTATTACAAACAAACATTGACACTGTCTATATGCGTTAGTAATACAACCACAATTCCACAAATATAACATGTTGACCGGCAAATATACCGAACGTGTTGTTTTAGGTAATACATTGCTTTAGCTGTTATATGATTTTGATAATCTTCGTATACATGTACCTCAATGATGATAATCGTAATCCGATCTGTGGATGATAGATCTGTGATCATTCATTTTAAGATGACCGAAGTTTAATACGCAATGGTAGTTTGTCAGCCTAGTTGATGAGTCTCGGCGTAAGAATTCGTTCACCGACTGCCTAATAAAAAGTGACAGAAAATGGCACCATTATGATACTGTTGGGTTCGAAATGTTAGATATATGAAACCTGTCATCTGTTCTCGCAAACGCTTGTTGTGGTTAATATTGAGGGGAATGCAAGTGATAAATGAATGTTGTAGACAATGTCACACAATATGCCAAATATGTCGATCTGTAAAACTGATTTACGCTTATTATTTCTTAAACCGTTTTGTTTTGATCTAATCACTAAGTTAGCTCTGTATTCATTGCAAGTAGTAAAACTCGCTTCAGTCTTCCTGCTGTTTGTTTTGTTGACTTAGGTGTCATATTATTACCCTAGACATTAATCAGACGATATTGGAAACACATCAAGCCATATTAAATCACATAAACAAGCAATAAAGTTTAGCCCCTATCAGTACATGAGAACTCAAAATTAACTGCTAGTCAAACATTATATTGCATTCCCATTCGTTATATTTTTGATACTATTTTTCAATCTGTGTGAGTGGATATCATTATTGTAAGGTGTCACGCATGCTGATGGAAATGCTGCATGGTGTGTTAAGTTTTTAGAACTTACGCTGTTTAACCATGTGATAACTTATTTCACAAACATAATCACATTCAAAAAATTAATTGATCCTGTGTGTTTAAAACATGACCGATGCATTGACTTGGTTTAATATCGGCCTCGACACAACTCAATAATTTTCCATATTGTTTAATTTTTCTTGTTCTTACACTGATGGTTACCACTACTACTCAAAACATGTTATCACCACCTTGGTATCTTATTAATAATGAAGCCAATTTATAGACGTAGTTGTCTCGGGATTCATTAGCTAAGAAATAGCCATAAAGTATTGATAATGTGTCGCACATAGCGTAGATAATGTAACTATGACAATGTAATCATCATAAAGCACAATCATAAGTTACCATTAGCTAGTCTGATAAGGCGCTCATCGCTTTAATATGCATTCCGTCACTTGCTTGTTCACCGTCGACTCCCAGCTCGCGAGGAGTGTGAGAGGGGACGTCTTCAAACAAATTACTGCTAATCTGTAATTTTACATGTCAAATAGGAGAAAATTGTCTGAGAACAATAGGTCACCGGAGAGAAATTAGAGGCATCATTACGTAAATCGATTTCTTTACTAGTTTAAGATATCTCAGCCTAGTCTGTCGACATTATTACAGGATCTTATTGAACACTACCATACAATATTCCACATTGAAAATAGGTGTCTAGGGGTAGTGTGATAAAGATTGAGTGTTGTATACATTGCAACAAAGAACAACACTATCATTTGATTAGAGAACTTATAATCTCAAGGTTAGGGTAATATTACAAAACAAACATATTGTCAAAGTCAGCATTATAGCTTACTACCACCACAACAACAACATTGTTGCAGGTTTTACGAAGTCTCGGATTTATCTTGTTAAGCGTCTCGTACGGTATTCTAATCATTAAATTCTGGACATGAAGACAAGTTTGAATGATCCTTCCTTCAAATTAAGATATATCACAGTAATTATATTTCGCTTCTTCCCAGAGTTGTCTGTTTTCGTGGTGATTGAGTATGGTGTAATAAGCCACATAAATCATAAATCTAAAACCTGTGAGTTTCTGTCGGGGTTTACTTGTGGACCACAAAATGTCCTTGCGAGACGGACATATAAGAAATGTTTTTCGTATTTTTAATGTATGTAATGTACGAGTATATTGTCTTCTAACTTAAATCCGTGATGTGTCCTGACTATATGTAGATGACATTTATACGAGTGGTCATCTGACATTATTCCGTGATATTTCCTGACTATTTTACAATGCCATTGTCGAGTGACTTCTCTTTGGACATAATGCGGTTTTCAAAACATATTCACTGTGACCATCAAGGGACCGAAGTTTGCGACACTGCATTTCCAAAGTGTGCAAATACTGTCCAAAGATGTCTATACTTTATTAAAAAACACAATTTATTTTCTTACTCTATTTGATACAAACTAACAAGTGTTAGTCGACTGACCAAATCATTAATTAAGTAAATACTACAAGGCAACACAAACAATTACCATACTACAGTTCCAGGAAAAGATTTTCCGCGTCATAATTAAATACATTATATATATAGGCAGAAAATTTAAGTTGAAAAAACTTGTGGTTGTCGGACAGTTTCTCTTGTTTTCTCAACATATTGAGTTTGTAGTTACGACCTTCTCATTCTAAGCCAGCAATATGTAATAACATACCTGCCCGGATATTAGAATTCCATTACATCTGGAGCATGTTGCAATTAATCTTCAAAGCAGGACTTTATACTAGAAGTGCATTGTACTCTAATGAACACTAGATTGCCTTATAGACATGCATGTTTTTGACAGGCTTGGTTAGTGTTGATAAACCTATTTTTGTTTTGCATTTGATTCGAATGTTTCTTAAACACGGTGAAATCACGTCTGTCATTCTTGCCGTACAATCATTTTCAACCATATTTAGATATTCCAAATGCATCTTCTATTTTATAAATTGTGGAACTGCACACGAGTGCAAAACGTTTAATGGTTCAGAGATATACAGCACGAACTCCTAAAATTTTATACTTGAGAAATGTCTGATATACATTTTGCCAAAACAACCAAAATACAATGTACATGTATCTATACTTCGTCTGCATATAGTGTAAAGGACGTAAAAACTTCTTTACTTGGTTGTAGTTCTACACTTTAGGTTAAGTAGCATCTACATGTTCATACGGGTCATGTTAGTGTGGTTGTGATGATATACATACTTGTAAGATCAAATATATCAGACAAAGTGATAAAGTCTAATTGGTGTCTAAAATAATGTATCTGTTGGCGTCGACAAATTTGTCAAACGGTTAATGGAAAGTCACAAACATTTTAAAAGTTTAAATATTTTGTCGAGAGAACATTACTCCGCTGAAGGCGATGTTTCCATTTTTTATGTAAAGTTTTATCAAAAGTAAACAAGATCGACGTCTGATATACTAATTTATAGCGGAAGTTCGTGACTCTGGTATTAAGGAGAGCCTTTATGTAGGCGAATGAGAAACTGGGACATTGTTCTAAACTTTATCTTAAACTCGGGTTTTCTCAACCATCTGTAGACATTCCCATCATTCAATATGGTCACCAAGTATGTATACATGTATGTGACCAGTCGTGTATAGACGATTTTACATCAACTCACTATCATTTCATTGATACATACAGGCTATGTGTTTGCTTTGGTTTTGATACGGTTTAAACAACATATTGTAGTGAAACAAAAAACAACGCGCCCTACTACTGTATGGATATCTGGTAGCAAGCCTTACTGTATGGTTATCTGGACACTGCTTTATCAAAGCATTTACGAAAATTTTTAACTTTTAACTTTTACGCTTATATATTATGCAATTCATCAGTATATTAAAAAGAATATATGTAAACAGAATATTGGACAAAGAATGCAGAACTCTAATTACACGGCCGAGTACAGAAAGCATACACATCCACAAATACTAGGTAAAAATACCAAACACGAACTGCCCAAGTCTAAGCTGTCAAAAATAATAACTACCTAGTTTTAGCAATCACAAAGTTTATTGCCCTTGCTGTTTCGGTCATACAATAAAGATATGGACATAACATTGTTGAGTTTAATGATAAGATCAAAGTACATGTAACCCCGTGAGGCTGATAAGATACCATAAAACATGGTCATTATAACTGAAAACGGTAGCATCCACTGTAATAAAGATAAACTTTCACATAAAGATTGAACTCCGTATTACATCATTGAGCAACAATAAAACAGTTTATATTTTATATGAGCTATCTTTCACATGACGATACCGGTTGTTGATACTGGGTGTGTCATGAGTGAGAGCAGGCGTACTGACTACGTATTGTTGTCCTATATCATAAGTCTGTACACCAACTGAAATTTACTGTCTCATGTAATTGCAATTACTTGCACCTATCTGCATGATGTTATTTAAGCATGGCAGGTGTTATTTAACTAAAGTAAAGGACCCTTCACACCAAATTACGAGGTAGTCTTACGACTTGATCTTTACATGTACGGTATCAAGTAATCTGTCCATGATTACAAGACACGTGCTTGGTATAGACAGTAATAATTAGCAACAATTTGATAGATGTTTCTAGACCATTCGATGTTGTCTATTGCGAGGATTCACCTGATAGTTTATTGGCTCAGTTTACTGTGCAAACGGACATAAATTGTATACATGTAACACAACATAAACACCTTAAACATCCATAAAGGTAAATGTTAATAATAATATTGTTTTTTCAGAATAGTTGCGTTTAAATATAAAATGTAATTGTGGAAACTTTATCCGTTAGCTGTTGGTGGCTAATAGGAAGCTCATTGTGATGCTGATTTTAAATATATATCAGTCGTTTAAGGTCGTAAAGTCGTAATTAGTACCTTCGGCCATCACTACTAACGACCATCTCATTCTAAGCCAGCGATACATGCTTTCAGCACGTGAGTAAAATGCGCAAATGGTATATGTTAAAATTGATACATGTATTATGAACACGGTGGGAAATATTGTATTAAATACTTCATGCTAATTAAGTTGGTATGTAGATACAGTCCGGATTAATATAAATATCTCACTTTTTACAGCCTTTCCAAGACCACAATGGTATAGTATTCTAACAATTATAAGCATAACGCGTAGAATCCCGACTTTCAGATCAATATACATGTCTCACTTTTTAATACATTTCCAAGACCACAATTATCTTGTATGTAAACCATTATAAGGGTGACGCATAGAATCTCGACGTGTCGAAAGTACCTTCTTGTCTTATTTTGTCTTCTCTTTTCTCGTCTGTACCATGTGAAATATTGAGATTAGATAATTCAATACATTGCAAATTACGCGCCGTTGTAGAAATGAAATTGAAAAGAAATTGCTTGTTTACAATAACTTACATTGATGCAGAATCAACCAATGTGATTTATATCTATAACCGTATCAAGAATTATTCAATCTTACTTTTTTTACTTAAATTTTCAAAGATGAATGTATTGACAGCAAGCGAGATATCCTGCCATAATTACATTGTTAGAAATCCAATTAAATCAATTAATATACAATTTGTGGCTCAATTTTCTTGTTCGACAAAAAATCATATTTCACTCTATCAATCCTCGTGTCGTTCAAAACTGCTTACAAGCATCAGATTTGCATTGAAAAATCATTATATAAGGTAATTGGTTCATTGTTGTAAATTTCTCATTTTAAACTCTCAATATTGTTGTCAAAGAGTGTTTCCATCTACGGAAGACGTTCCCTGTTTTAATACAATAACTTAACTTCCGCCTAATTCCATGCCATATCTTGTTAAAGTTGCAATTTATTTAACACAAAATATTTTATATTTACGTGATCGATAACATTTTAAACAATAGATTTTACACACTGCTGTTATAAATTGTTGTACAAACAATGTTGTAGTTACTGGGGTTGAAACTTTGACAGTAGCAGGTGTTTAGCTTAAATGTAATCTAACGCTAATATTTAGTCAAAGATACGTTATGAATAGAATTGTGTATATATATTACATAACAATTATCATCTTACTTACATGAGCAATTACCTCCTTTTGAACTGCAGTTCCGACTGGATCCGCGGGGTCACCCTTCTGGTGCTTAAAACAAAAATAGAAAATTCAGCATTATATGCAATTTCAACCCTCTTACATGTACATAAATGGATGAACTACGAATTCATGTAATCGTGTATGCGGCAAACCGAATGTTTGTTTCGCTTAATGCTGGCCACAATAATCATAGGCATCTGTGTCATATGGTTAAGTCATACACGTCAACCCGTGTACTGACAGGCAACATTATGATGTATCCTTATAACATGAAATGAATCAGCTTTTTACACACTGGCAAATAACAACAATTGATTATGTATCATCTGTAAATAAAATATATCAAATAGAAGAAAGAACGGCCCCAAAAAATATCCGTAGTGAAAACAATTGTGATTTCTTTAAGCTGGATGTCGCCATGCCCTTTAACGACTTTCATAAAATACAAACTAGCCCAATATTGTGTAAAAAAGAATTCGAAGTCAAAGAAAATACAAGGGCAAATGTGTATCTCGTTACCAGTTCGCATGCAAACGCTACTATGCCAAAAATGAATTTTTAGATTACTCGGAGCATTAAAATGTATAAAAATGCCATGATAGCAAATCTTCACTTTCTTCTTCAAATTAACATACGGGGCAATTTTATTTAAAATCAATTATAGAGGGCATGAATTCTGATTCTATGTTGTTTGTGACACAATAAGGCTTCAGTTCTGATGATGGATTGTCTGCAGATGATCTGGTGTGAAATTTGGTCTGATCTTATTGTCATTGTAAGGGACAAGAGGCCCCTATAGCTATTGATAATCAAAAATGTGCTACTGTAATATGTACCATTGAAAATATGTGTTATATTGTGTGTTTGTGTAATTTGTTAAATTAGATATATTTCTTTTATTTTGGTTTCCATCTGGTTTGAGTGTGTAAAAACTATTTGCCGGAATATTTTCTATTTTATTTATAAATATTCCCTAAAAGTTGTTTGAATGAATACACACCCAAACCAGATACAAATAAAACTAAGCAAATATACCAATGAGGTACCAAATATCAATTCTGATTGTATGTCTGTGAATATACCGTTTTTATGCATATAAGATACATGTACTCATAGATCTATCATCTAGTTTCAAAACATTTTAACCAACATCAAAACACCATTTTTATATAATGAATAATAGCAATTCACTTAATTCATTGAATACATTTTATAGACATTTATTAAACTTACTTGTATAACATATTCAATCCAGTGTTTTTATTGATAATTTTTTTTACATTAAATCTGCTGCATATAGAATATACACAATAAAATATTATAAAAACTTCTATATAGATATATTTTATAAGCCTTCACATATTTTATAACTTCCTGTCATAACGGGAACTCTTGGTGTCTCATTATCTAATACTAGGGCCTCTTTGTAAATTAACTAACATGCTATGCAATGTTGCATAAAATTATGTTATAGTTACAATATGGTCAAATATCTTAAAAATCAGTAACCACATGCTGAGAAAACTATGACCAAATATGGTTGGCCCAGTGCCAAAATCCAGGTCTTTAACTATAATGTTGTCTGCTTTCGTGAATGGTCATGCAGTTGTGACTTTGAAGCTTACAGGAATATGATAACAAATAAACGTGTTTGTTACATTAATCACGTTAATACACTGTCGATTCCAGTAAATATCATCATAGTTTAATGAAGTCAGGTTCTAGATACATGAACATGAAATACAATTTCACAATTTATGACATTAAAATCTGCAGATAATATTATAACATCTCAAACATTGATACATCAAACGGTAGCTACATGGCTTTATATCAATTAATCATATATTACCGACACTTATCAAGATGATTATGCACAATTCATATCACAACAATCTTTATGATGATGAAGCTATGATATTATGTTACCAATTACGATAAAGTCGCATAACTACTCTGTGTGTGGTCTATGGTTGACTATAAGGAATTAATTATCAAGATTTACAAGTAGTTTAAAGGAATATATCAATACAACTGGGCGGCCATGAACACACTTTCATTCTATTCCCTGGGTGTTTATGTTTTAGCGGAATATCTGACCCAGATAATTCAAAATTGTAATGATCTGGGTAACTTTGCTTTACTATATTTTATATTCTTGTACATATGTTATTTGAACCTATTGTTTATTGTTTTTACTAGCTTTAATAAAAGCCCTTTCTCTAAATCAAATCACAGTGTTTGTTATAATTTTGTATAACTAGCTTCACAAACTCTTGAGACCCATACAGAACCCTTTGAAGGCTATAAAATATATACCGTTTTATAATTAGACCATAACACGTACATATATTTTTCCTAGTAACACAATATAATCCCTACATCAGTTTAACTACATTGTACCTTTATGTATACAATATGTAACAATGTGTGTCATACCATGCAATGCACCCATGATATTTCTCTGTCTTCGAAACATTAAACGCATATGGTGATACAATCACCTCACGATTATCCTACACAATATTCTCATTGAATATGATGACCACGGTGTGATATCTTGTATACAATATATTGTATGGATGTACTTTCTAAGATAATGTTGGCAACTAGTTGCGGCAGTAGCCTAAGCACGTTTAACGACTGCTGATGAATGAGATTTATAAAATGACAACAAACTTTAGTAAATAATTGATCAAGTTGGTCCAAAGATAATTTTAATTTTGTACTGCATGGAGTTTCTTTCATTCAATGTAAATGTGCATCCATGGCGATCATGTGAACATACGCAGGAAATTGTATACAATTCATTTTGTTAGCACAGCGAACATTGACATACATATAATCTTATCTAAATAAATAGTAACTTAGATTATTATTATTATACCATATTTATATAGCCCCTTTTTCATGTATACACTCGTTCAAAGTGCTGTACAATCATGACTAATAAATGGTTAAAACGGTATATAATGTACATAAAATATAAAAGTAGGACCTACTAAACCCATTAGGCGGGGGCTCTACTTAACCCAGTAGACGGGCCTCTACTTAACCCAGTAGACGGGGCCCTACTAAACCTAGTAGTAGGGATCTATTGAAGACAGTCGACGGAGCTCTACTTAACCCAGTAGACGAGGCTCTACTTAACTTAATTCTGTCACAATCGATCTAGAACACTTGCATCATGTGACAAAGTCAGAGAAAGTAGATAATACATATCTGCCACTTGGTCTGGATTTAGACGGGCAATAATTGTGTTAACTGCTGACGCATGAAGTCTGCAGGGTATACAAGACAAAGTGAGGGGATATTACTGTACAACATTGATAAAGCACAGTTGCTCTGTTCAAATGTGAACTCAGTGACACAAAAGTGGAACCAGTCTTGAAAGATGTATAAACGTTTGATGACATCAACTAGCTGAATTGTGGAACTAATGCATAATAAAATGAAATATCTTACCGAGTATTTGCCCTCTCGGGTATTATGATTAGGAAGTCAAAAATGTTCAATAAATTGTACACTTGCAGGAACTCTTAACTGTGCACTTACACAAATTTTACTATCACATGAACACATTGGTAAATTTTATTGACATTTGCAACACATGTAGTTATAAGATGTGTGATAATGTTTTAACAGCATTTATGTCATAACTGACAATATGAAAGAAACTTTAATTCACGGATGCACAATATCTGCTCTGACTTAGAACGCGCAGTTGTCAATCAGCTTAGAACGTATCCTACAATAACGTGTTGTCGCATTGTCGGCAAGTTTGAAAGACAATATGAGAGACAGTGTATCGAAGCATAACTTGAAAGCTCGTATTTAAATACGCTGAAACAGGACGTTGAGTAGTCTTAACAATTAACGGACAGATGGACAAAATACGACCAAATCTTCTGGTTTCATTTAACTGACTGTTATAGAAAAAAGGTATCAGAAAATCCGACACACCGTGTCATCATGAAGTCACTACTGACTTCTCTAACACACATAGAAAGTATACGACTATATGAGATCGCAATGTCTTGGGGAGAGTTAAAATGGTGGTCTGTTTGCAGCAACTGTGTGGACGATCCGATGTCTGTATAGAATAGTATATTAACTGATCAGCACATTTGTTTTGGTGCGAATCAAATAATGAAACAATAATCATATTTCACCGAAGGTGTCGACTATACATTTTGCTGAAGAAAACATATTGCTCAGCGACAAATGAACTTAATCAATGAAAGACAACGTTTCTGCTGTCAAGATGTCAAAACCACATCTGTGCAAAGCTTAAAGGCCTAATTTCAGACACAAACAGGTGAATAAAATAAAGTACAATACTATAATGTGTGATTAATCAATATCAGTAAAGCATAATAAAATGCTGGGTATAATTGAATTACTGACTAGTCAAACTAGTAATCCGATGCATTTATGATCACAATAACCCGATCTGTATTTTATGCATTTGTCTCACTACTAACATAATGGTTATGTTATCAGGACAGCTTACGGTGCTGACTCATATCTACAACTTAATACTCATAAATGCATCATTACGTAGACTTTATCATGTCGGAATACCCAACTATCTTACTATGGTCCAAACCATAATCAGATTGCCTCGTACATGTAATCAATTGTAGAAGTTAATTGAATAATTTACCAAATAGCACGCAGCTTGTCAGGAAATAATTTATATAAAAGTTTTCATATACATTTCTTTAGAGATTCGTGCTAATATAATGGAGGTCACTTTTCTTGTGAGAAATACTTTCAATCTACTGAGGAGCACGTTTTCTGACAGATCTGCAACGTTTGAGACAATTAAGATTCAAACAATTATGAAGATGTTTACGAGAAGATGTTTGTGAGTGAACATTTCGTACATTAATATTATTGGAAGCCATTGACAGTATTGGGCAACGTTTTACAGAAAGGACCATCAACTTAATTGTTCTTATATACAATAAGCCAGTGTAATTGTCAATCAGAACTGTTGTTAGTTAATTCCTATAATGTAACAAATACCACGTCGGCTAGACATTTGTCAACACTTTTACGTCATCGGATCAAAATCTTCCAAAGCCCTGGTGAATACACTTTAAACTATTCAGTAAAATTAATCGAGACAATTTCATGCAATGATTTGCTGCCAAACTCGGTAAACTGTTTTTGTTTAATACAAAAACATGGACCTGTGTGTCTTTATTAGGCGGCTACTTGATTCTATTTCTGGTATTTGCTGACATCTGTCGGGATGTGATATGGAGCAAATAAATTCATGATTTAAATTCCACCAATAATCGGCTTCCTCAGATTCTTCCAGTTTTTCTAGAGCAATATTGATTAACGTTTTAGTTTTTCTTTTTACATTAGGGATTTTTCAACCTGGTGTTTATTCTAATAGTGTAAAGTGGGATTTAAAATTATACCATTTGCAATCAATTCTTTTTTTACTTTTTTAACCCCTTACTGATAAGAGTTTTAGACCTTTAAAAAATGAGTATTTGTAAATCATGCGAAGGCGCCAGCCATAAATTTTAGTGAACTTTTAATGGCAAAAACACACGAGATGAGTCGTATTCAAAGCTCCAAGATTTAAGAGGTTCGGTTTAATATCCTGCATTAAACACAGTTTTAGCCGGAGAGGTAAAAATAGCTAATAATTAGTTTCTACGCCTTTTCAGGAAATTGTCATCACAGTTGTTTACATGTAAAACACATTTGTACGGATTAGGAGGGTTTTAGTGAATAACGTTTTGTGTTAAATGCCGATTAACGGTAATCACCACACGGATGAATTATTCAAGATGTTGTCGTAGCATATGTACTACTTTGCGAGAAAAGCTAATGTATGGTACTTCAACGTAGGCAATATTTAAGACGACAGTGAAGAACTGGAATTTGTCTTACATTAAATGAGAAATTATATTTTGCGCTTATTGACCCGTGACCACGAAACAGTCCACACTTTACCTACGCATTACGTAAACGTATTCAGAACAAACTAACCTGGTCCTCGATATTAATGCATGATTATAACACATGAGATGCTCGATCTTTTTATTTTCATTGTTTCAAATTATATTTATGTTTCTACCATTATTTCTATTTCTCGTTTACCTTTCATTCTAGTCGCATATTTTCGACTTGACTTAAACCCGTAATTTCTGATTGTCTTCTGGTCACATAATTGGCTCTTCCAATACACGCGCAGCGATAGTCTTGAGAGACCATTGGCATTATATAGCAAGTTATTACTGAATAGATAACGTGTTACGGTATTGAAAATAACGAAAGAAAAATGAAAACATCATTGACAACAGCATAGTGGATTGTGTACATGTTGAAAACAGGCGGGAAATATCTACACCGAGTGGTTGAAATAATCGTAATTATTCATATCAAAGATATTCAAAATGACAAGCTACCAGCTCAATAACAAAATGTTATAGGGGTAGACAAAGCACCAATTACCTTAACTTTAGCTTCGATAGAACAACACGGCACCAGCAGAACATCCTTGAAGCTTTTATATCCGTACACGCCAAATGACGTGTGTAATTTATATTACACGTCGTTGTTTAAATACGTTTCAGAAATCAAATTTGTTGTTTGAATGATTATACCAACACAATTTTACAGGACGTACTCGCTCCTTTCTTCATTCATCAAAAGTTTTCCTGCAATGTTATATCACACAACAGCACAGTGGTATAAAAGCTTAGAAATGGCAAATTACCTTGGAAGTGATATCAAATTACATTCACAAAACACAATCACATTTACATATAGCTCAAGTAAGATTTAAGTAATGATTCCTTATTCATATTGTAATTAAGTTGGATGCTACTAAGGAACAGAAGAACGAACATCAAATAGAACATATCATATCCATAACCTCTATCTATAATGCATGGATCAACATTATGTCACAGTGAGACTATATCGCTTGTCTATTATTCCATCGGAGTCCCATAACACACATATCATCTAACATTTACATGATTGTGTTCGGTAAATACGTTTATATAGCTTAGGGTTTATTCAATGTATAGCAAATTGGGTTATTTCTGTAGGACATACATATATTTAACCGACAGTTTATGATTTAACGCATTTCACTTTCAGCAGAATTCGGGATTTTGTGGCAGCATATTGATGTATCGGTGACTAGTACTATATACACACAAGTCAGTTACCCATGCAATTTTCTGATAGAAGACTGCGTATACTAGTTATCAATTTGTACACAATGTCACATGCTTTCGTGAGAGTAAATCAGCTAACACATTTACATTACCTGGTAGCTGTGATCTACATCTGTCATACAGAAAAGTCCAACAGAAGTCATCTATATCCAAAAAATATATATTAGCAACATTTTAAACAATATGCACATATTTTTCGTGCATAAAATGTCATAAATAACAAAAATACTAATTTGACAAAAACCTAGAACAAAATTCTTCAGTGTTTACCGACTGTACTGAATAAATTCAATATGCTTAAGTGTGTCCTATAGTATGGCTTAAGTGCTATTGCACGTAATTAAGATAATTATGTAATTATGTAATTGCAGCAAACATCCGACTGAGTAAAGTGCATACGTAAACATTATCCTTTGAGATTCTTGTTCTTTAAACGGAAATTGTCATTATATGGTGCTATTTTAGCTTCTGCAGATGTAACGCAGATGTATATTATATTATCTTAACGCGAAGTCTTTTTTAACATTTTCGCTCACGGTACCATTGCGTGTGAATTCACTGAAAAATGTACTATTTTAAAGTGATTATACGACGACATCTTATGACCTTTTATACGGAGAAGAATAGCGACACCTCGACCCATTTCAGATGAAAGAAATACATGTTCATTTCGAACACTGGGATCTTACTGAACTTTAGGGGACTCCGCTCCATATGGTCACTGGTTCACTTCATTTCTTAGCATCATACTATTGCGTATGACAGAGAAATATTTCACTAACTCAGTCATTTTCGTAGCAAGTACAACATACCTCAAACATAGTGATTGACAAGGAAATATGGTAGCATAGGGAGAGTTCGTTCACCGAGAACGGAAATTATGTTAAGCGTAATGGACGTATTTATGTAAACTGGTATTAAGCCTATCCTTGTAGCAGTCCCTAGAGACGTCAATACAGACAAATGTGTTTATATTAACCGTCTTCAAGTGAATAAATACATTTTGGTAGGTGTGTATTTATAATACTTGTACATGTTCAACATCTGTACAACACTGCATATTTATGTTCGTAATGCATGACTTTGTAAAGGTTGATACAGAGGCAAAGTTGAAAATCGTATTTGTTATATTGATACTTACAGTAGATCGGCATACTTCAATATCAAAATTGAAATATGCTCGTTTGTTGTGACAAAAGCATGGGCATACGTTAGCATTAACTAAAGAAATAAATGACCTATTTGTTCTATTTATCATTACATAAAAGTAACAACCATATTGCAAATTCCAACATATCAATCATTTAGCATGTTGTAGCCAGTATACATGTATGTTTCATTATTTATGTAATTATATAACCTGGTATAGTTGTAGAGAGTGATTAGTGGTACCCTTTAATTGTTTTGTCTTCTGATTATAACATGTTGGTTATTAGCGGAATAAATCTATCAGCTGTCTAATATAAACGTGGAAATGATTAGCAACGCAACATATAACGTGATGTAAGAGAAATAAACACACATGTAATCATTTAGAAATATAAAAGTTATGTGTTCATTTTGCCCACAATTTATCAATATTTAATGCTTTCATATTCCATGTTGTTATGTTTTAAATTCGGTAATAAATTAAGTTTAGCAATATGAAAATCATGCTGCGCAGTAAAATCTGACAATTATTGAGAAACATTGCATAACCAGTCACACATTTTTTATGTTTTACGAGCACGATAATTACGTGCACTCGTGCACTCGACCAGTAAGACCATACGTAATAAACTGATACCACACAAATTCTGATCTTTAAAATGTCTCATTATATCCCTAAACGTATTAGTCACGAAATAAAGCGCCAAAATATTCCGAAATATGGATCCATAAAGAAACATTAGGCTGCATAAACTTGTCAAATAAAAATCATCATCCAGATTTGCGTCTAACATTTGTCACCATTTGCTAACGTAAAACAAAATTATGTGAAAACAATGTCATTGCAGTATCTGGGGACTAAATAATTCACACACACATTTTGGTTACTATGGCTTGAGTTTTATTAAAGAAGAAAGCCATTTATCTTATTAAATAAAACATTCTGTAGACTAATTTTTGCAAATGCGGGGTACTACATGTGTCCGTGAGTTTACTGTATGAGCACTTGTTAACATACAACTGCTGGTATGTCTGATGGGTATGACACTTTCCTGTCATATCTATGGCATTTTAATGCATTTGAAAATACAATGTAGTGTTTCACTATTTGCAAGGTGTTTCATATCCGTTGTACACCTACTTGAGGAGAAAAGGGGCCGATAAGTGATCAAATACTGTTAAAACCTCCACATAACTAAACAAGTGAGGAGTTAAAATGTATATATCTACTCTATTCTACATATACGTTTATGGTCGCTAAGATACGAGCTAAGTATAGGTGAATGGAATCAGTTATTTGAATGTTCTTGTTTTGTACAACTGAACAGCATTGTAATGGTATGATGTTTTATCAACGACCAATATAATTAGTCTAGTTATCAAGGACGTGACTTACCTTCTAACAATGTTGAATCACTGTAGTTGATTATATATTCCTATTCTTTTAGTATATTCTTAATAACTTTATACAGACAATTATTGCATTATGTGGACGATTTCGAATTCCATGGGTAGTGAATAAATGTCAACGATTGACCAGACACGAATTGGATGATAAATCAAGTCGTATTAACATAATAAATGAGCGGTCATTAAGATAAACTAGGCGGTTGTTCATTACAGTCGAGACATATGTGTCTAGGGAACTTGATGTTATTTTGTTTCACATGGATCCAATCTTATCTCCTATACACCAGGTTTAATTCTGTATATGCAATTCCTATGAGATTGCCTTGTGCATCTAATGCTCAACTTACATTGCAATTAATCATAATCATTAATGCACATTTCGCTATCTTTAAGTTATGTACCCGATCTCTTGAATATTAACATCACGCTAAACGTCAGCAACTTTACGGTTTTGTTCACAATGTTTCACCATATTTACGACGTTCAAACATCACTCACGTATGCAGTTTCAAGGATATTCCATTATAATTATTATTGATTCCTAAATTTGCTGGAGCATGTTTGACCCATTCACTTGTATGTCAACAGTTCAATTTCAATTTCACAATCTTGTTCATTTTTATACTGGGTATTGTGACACATGCTTGTGGTGTGTGTTCAATCGTTCAGTTCGCGTCTTATACGTTTGACTCTTTTTGTTTTGTGCTGCTATTCATGTCCGTCAATTTCTTTGTTCCTTTGTTCAAATAGGACATTTGCGGAATAAAAGGACATGCCTCGGGTAACTAATTAATACAGACGATATTCCTACAGACCAATATGTTTACACTTACGATTAATTTGAATTGACATGAAACTGGTAGTTATTGCATCGGACTGGTGTGTTAAAGTAGGTGTAGTTTTAATGTATTTGTAATGCTGGACGTATTGACATATCGTTTTTTGCGAATGTTGCTTTTCCTGCTTTACTTCGATCGACACAAATTCTTTGAAGGGAAATTTTAAAATATAAACAAATATGAACAGTGTTCTGTAATTGTTCAGCCGTTATTAGTGTCTAGATATTTGTCCAGGTCCATTATGCGATTGAGGGTAAAGTATTTTAACATTACACTACTATAATCCTCAAAAAAATTTAAAGACCAATTTTATAATTATTCATACATTTACATTTATTCTGTTTAGGTATTATTTTACTGAATGTATTGGATAAATGTATATTGTGTTTTATTGCACGCGTTATCTGTATTATTTTTATTTTGAACGTGTCTCTTCGGGAAATGACCATTCACTGCAACTGGCAGTCCTGAAATGTTGCTTTTCCATGTAATTTTCGGATAAAATTGGAAAAGTTATTTACTAAAAAGGCGATAATACCGCCCTAAGGAGGCATATACCAGTTGGTGACATTGAACGAAGTATCGGAATGGTACTGGCCGGACAGGGATCGAGTCACCTGGGCACCGTTTTATCAACGTACTTACGGAAATCGTAAACTTACGTTCAAATTTAAATTCAGTATAATTATTTAACAACTGTACATTGGACAGCTATTGTTTATTTAGACATCATTAACTGAATCTTGATAAGTATTACAGCTCGAATTTCCACATTTTACAACTGTAACAGTATTATAAAGAACATAAATTTGACCGTAAGTTAAAGATTTCCGTAAATGCTTTGATAAAACAGTGCCCTGGGATGCCAATGTAACGTTGGCCATACCGAGGTCGGTCGTTGGTGATAGAGGTACCTGGACTCTCGGTATGTTGATCAGGGCCTGCGAAGATTCCATCAGAGGGAAAAAATGGACTGTGATGACCGTTCTATTGTCGACATTTCTTAACACAGGGGTTCGAACCCGCTAAAAAGTTGAATGGTCACTTCAGATCGATATCTGGAGTTCGTATCTGTGAACAAACATTTAGAAGCAGGTTTTACAATACAAATATTCATGTTCGTCTTCCTGCTTGTCGCCCAGAATCGACCACAGTACACAGGTTATTAAGACGTAAATTTTCTGCAGAACCCTGAAACATTACTTTAGTCAGACTCCGATCTGCTCTGTTATAAGGCACATCAAATTATTGTGTTGACTTTATTTATGCAAAATGAAGTGTTTGGCGGGAGAAAAAAACTAAATATCCCAGGATTGTGGTACCCAGGAACACTGCAGGTTTGGTGGCCTGTCAGTGTTTGTTGTGGAAAGGTCAATGGTGGATATACAGATATGTGTGTCATCCAAACTGGTGTTCAATGGGTGTTTTACTATCACGTTAACGTTTCATATGAAATTGTAAGACGTACGCTGATGCTCTAAGGTCAGTTCTTTGTGCTAATGGTTGATAATGTCCGTTCGCACAGGGCTCAAGTGTTTCGTGAGCATTAAAAACACGGGGGTAGATTGCTAGTTGACTAGCTTGTTCGGTTTTTCTGACTTTATATCGATCAAGCATGCTTGCAAATGTTCGAGAAAATGTTCAGTGCAAGAAATATCCAATTACAGACCCATGGAACGGGCATATGCACTCATTATGAGGAGTGGGACAAAATGCCCCTATCTGAACAGAGGATATTAATTATCAGCTTCAAACACAGTTGTAGGGTTGTTATGGAAGCTTATAATGGTCAATTATGGTTTTGGAGTTAGTAACATTTTGCATTTAACATGTTTTGACACCGTTTGTAAAACATCATACCCCACCCACTAGTATGCAAACGTTGACATTTCGGTAGTGACATCACATCGTGATCTAGTACGTGCTTGATCGTGTTAATCGTACATGTGTAAGTTTAAATTTGTAAATTAAACATATTGCTAATTTGATATCCGCAGTTTTTTTGTTGTTTGTAATAACATTGATCGAATCTTAGCCCTTTCAATATGTAGTCCTTTAATTTTTTTGAGGAGTATAGTATACAGCCGTATACAATCATAATAAATGATTCAACATTTAAAACAAGTATATATGCAATCACTGACATTTCATTTGTTGAGATCACTACAAAATATGTAGTCACTATATTTGGACGACCTTCAGCAGGGTTGATATCCGGGTGATTGGACTTGTTATGACAAAATCAACAAACGTTTGTCATGTTACTTGACTCTGTTCTGTTGACGTAACTCCATTTAAATGTATGGGCGAAAAAGGAACGATTTGGTTAATTTACATATTACATGAAAAACTTAAGACATTTTCTAGGAAACTTAATTTGTTTTTGGATATTCTGGGAGAAATGTAAATGTGTATTTTAACCAGATAATATGCTATAACACAAATGCAATGGTAGGTTTTCTAAACGTGGTGCTAGGGGAATATTATATTAACATGAAAATGCGTGTTATATACGTCCTTTTAGTGTCATTCTATAGAACAGTCGTGCCATCAAATAAACGGTTTGGGTAATTTGTGTTTTCGTAACGTGGTAGTAACCGAAATAGAAGTGTCTCGTAAAATATGTTTTGACAGAAACACAACAACACTCGTGATTTATTGTTTAATGTAAGCGTGACCTACACAGCTAAAACTATAAAAAAAAAACGGTTACATGTTAGATTAAGATTATTTTTTTCCGCCGCCAGTATTATTAATTGGTTACGTTCAGTCATTACAAATAAGTTTCAATCAAGTTATCATGATCCAGAAACCATTGTTGAAAATAGGACGTAAAGTGCCCATGAAAGTGTCTGTATGATTTGGATAATTTACTACATTCAATTGATGACATATAAAAGAAGCATGTGTGTGTTCATTACCAACGTACACATGTCATGGAACGTTTTTTGTCGGCCTGAACTTCAACAAACGACAATTTAAAGTGTATATGTATAATTTCCGGACTCCACAATCATTATGTGTCGTCGTACTATCTTACTATTCTTACTTTGCTTTTTCGTCGATCGATTCTCTTACAGTCAAACATATTACAGTATGTGTTATGACAATTAATTTAAAATCGAACAGGAACTGCCCACTCAATATCCGATCACATAAAAGCACATGCCACTAATACAATGAACACGCTACAATGCTCAACACTAACCGAACTAGAAAATGAACCGACTAAGTCCCACCTGTAAAACAGCTTAATATAACATCTTAGTAACATATATCAAAACAGCAGACCAGTCCATCTGCATAACGTATTTCAACAGTCAAAGGCCTGTCTGAAATCATAAAACAAGGAATACGTAACAGATATAAAACGCTGAATGTCAAAGTACAACAAGGCATTTAACAACATTGTGGGTTCAGGTACAAACACCATACATGTATATGTGTTCAAATTGTCCTCTGGTTTTAAAAAGTGTAGTGAAACTGTGTACAGACCATGTCTTTGAGACATCTTAATACAATCATGCACCCTATATTATCTACGACACAATATTTTTTACATTTGTTTCTCTAATGCTACACCTCAATCCTAAGTTATCTTTGTCGTGTTTCTCTACTTTGCTCCTATGACATCATTTCCATAGAAGACGATGGAGCGTCTTGGTTTATTTACATATTGCTAGCACGACTTGATATATATTCTTTGAAATTCAATTTGTTTTTGGATATTCTGGGAAACTCGAAATGGGTATTTTAACCAGTCAACATGCTATAAAATAGATACAATGGTAGGCTTTATAAAAGAGTTGCTGGAAGAATGTGTGTTAAAATGGTAATACGTTTTGTATGCATCTCTGAAGAGCCATTTAATTGTTTTATATAACAGACGAGCTATCGAATTAACGATTTGGGTTGTTTATGTTTTCGTAGCATGGCAGTAAAAGAAATAGAAAAGTCTCGTAAACTTTGTCTTCGCCAGAAAAACAACAAAATGTGTGATTTATTTATAATATAAAGCGTGAGCTATACAGAAAAAGCATACTCATAGCCATAAGTATATGCCCTGCTAAAGCAGGGAATAAGGCTAGATATAAGGCATTCTAAAATACTGCACCATTATGGCTGTCGCGAATTTCGCGAATATTGTCTTGCTTGATGTCATAATTATTCAATATATATTTTGTTGTTATGTATTATCATTAATAAAATGTAACATATGACATGTATTATGAGCCATAATATTTGTAGCAAACGGCTCCAAAATGATACAGTTAGAACCATTCCACGGATCTATACGACTAGGTCAACGGTTATCTTTGTTATTCATAAGTGCCGTTGAGAGTGTTCATCGTGCAACAGATTTCAGGGTCAACGGATCCTTCGATTTTTAGTAGGTGCCGTTGACCGTGCAACGGCTTTATAAGTCAACAGTATCAATAGTATAAATATATGAGATGGAATGTTATTTTTCAGAGTTTTTAACAGTTTCATTCATTTAGGTCATTAGATTTATTGATAAAAATTTGGTTAAAAAAATATATTTTATGACAAACTTATATTACATTTGTTACGTTGCATTAAAGTAAACGCGTGAAAGATATGTTGTGTTTACTTTTATATCATTTGGATATATTAACTCTCACGTTAATGTGGTTGTCTCCACACAGATCATGGGAGTAAAAAAGATGAACTCCGCCACAATGGCAACTAATATGCCACTAAGAATAAATGCGTGGTACACTTAAAGATACACTTGGTAGTATGAAATGACATGCAACGTCGGCGAAAGACAGTATGACGACTGTTTGTGGTTTGTGTTAGCTTTGGAGCGTTACCTTCCCTGTCCGAGAGTATTTATCATTCTGATGGAATTAACTAAAAGGACTTGCTAAGAATGTTGTTTAATTGACTTCAACATTTATGTTTGGCCATATTCACCACGCCCTTGGCTAGTCACGGACAAAATAACTAACTGTACATTCATTAAACATTAAAACGGTTTATCATGTCAGTTTTGTTTTTAATCAATACTTCTAAAAACGTATATTTGTCTCACAATTAGGGTATTTACACAAATAAGTTACAACGTCGTCTATTTTAGTCACCAGAAGACACGTATACGTTTAAATAAGGAATAATTGATACTCAAACTCAAGATAAAGTGTTCAGCAAGTTTTCTGTTCTGTTCATGACGTCGAATTACTTTTTGTCTGTAACTTGTTGGGCAAATGATTTCCAGCGTACTCTGAATTGATAAGCATAATCCAAGCAGGTCATTCAGAAACTATGTTGTTGTGCTATTTATAGCTAGAACTAGGCCATTCCGCTTTTTATAGCTGAAACAATGTCATTAACTGTTTAGTATAGCTAAAGCTATGGTATTTAATTTTACTACATGTTGATGTATGACTTTTAGAGTTGATACAAATACAATGTGTATTTGGTACATGTGTATGTATCATCAGTCAAATCATATACACAGATAATTTGTTTGATTTTAATAAAATAGTATTTGTCAGTGTTGGAAGTCAGTCGTATATCTAAGTCAGCCTATTCGTATAGAGAATTATTTGCTAATCGAGCATATCAGAATGAACGGCATGGATATCATTTGAGGGTTTTTACCTTGATTTTTAATTAGATTCTAGTTTCCTCTTTATTGCATCAATTCGTCATACATGAAGCATGCAATTAATTTAACGTTAGCAACTGGGTAATATGGTTAAATTATATTGACTTTCTATCGTTTGTTATAAAGATTATGAATCACTGTTTCAATATAACAAAATTGTGGGATGGAAACCATGTTAGAACCAATGTTATCTTTATTCAATCTGCATTTTCTTTCTATAATAATTACATTCAGGAATATAAATGTTTATCGTGTCAGTGAAATGATGTTTCAACAATAGTAATGTTTCATCTTTATCTAGCTTGATAAAATTTCTACTCAAATTACAAATCTATAAGAACGGTTTCATGCAGACAATGTTAGATGTAGATAAACGTCTTCTGCCTCCAATAGTTTTAAATTGATTCTGAACAGTCGTTACAATTAAGTTTCAATTAAATTATCAAGTTCCAGAGACCATTAGCTAACAATAGGACGTAAAGTGCTCATGAAAGTGTCTGTACGATTCGGTTAAGTTTCTACATTTATTGAATTACATATAAAACTACGTATATGTGTTTTGAGCCAGCGCCTTCCAATCAACAGTAGCCGAAGGCGTCTCTTCCAGTATATCACCATGTATAATATAATTCAGAAGACATTTAACAAATTAGTATAGACATTCTGTCAACGATTACACTGACATGTTGAGCCTAAAGCTATACACAATTGAAATAAAACAAGCAAACACGAAATGGATACTAACGTGGAGACAAATCCAATACGTCAGCCTGAACCAGTTGGGTTATATATTGGATGGATTAAGACAAATCAAGTAAAAAGCAATCATTCACATATTAATAATAATCGCTCCAACTAATGATTGTAGTAACGTTTGGTGAGTCAAACATGCAGCCCGTATAATATGAACCCGACTAGATGATATATATTTATTAAATAATAATGTCTTAAATATTAGCTAGATTTATTCTAAGCATGATTATGTTGATGGTGAAAAGGGAAATAATTTAATGCGAAAAAGGTAGATTGAAGAGTTGTCTTTATAAACATAGGGTTTTTGAGACAGACTATGTGAACACATATAGCGTAGTGTTGTGATTGGTCGGAAAATGTTACTTGTCTTGAACTATCTAACGATTGAAAGCTACAGCTTGTAGGTAAATAGTTCCATTAGCATAAGCTTACAAGGTGCTATTGTGATGAGCAAGTATAATGGAGGGCCTTTTGAAATCGTCCAAAAATCCATTTTGTATTCCGTTCAAAAAGGGTCCATTCTCGCTTACAAGTAACTGAACAATGATAGATGATGGGTGAGCGCACACATACTTATGCATTCAATTCCGACTACCAGGAGATGTGATATGTGCTAAAGCGTATACATGTATTGCGTTAAATGACAGATATAGTGAAAATAAAGTCAAATAACCTATGTAATAACTAATTTCACGGTGACACTCTATCCTAGTCTAAACGGGTTCTTAAGGTCAAGGACACACTTAAACTAGTCTAACTGGTCAGGTTAATAGCAAACCATGGTTTCGATATTTCAAAACATACAAAACTATGCCCTGGTAAAATGAAATAGCTCAACTGTTTTCTGACGGTTTAGAAATTATGCAGAATCATTCATAGTGTGATATCCCTGCACTCAGACGAACTTAAGTGGAATCAATGTCAAATCGACAAATAATTAGATAAATAGTTAATTAAATACACTTCCAAACAAATGCTCATTGACAGTATATTGGTTAGTTGTGTTCGTCAAACCCTGGTGAATGAAGATCAAATACTAACAGTTTGACTTTGAATATACGAGTACGAGTACTTTAACCGGTCAGCCAATAGATATATCGATTGTAGGACTGTAAATCCTTCAATATTCACTCAATTGTACAGTGAGTATCTTACATACGAATAAGATATTTGGATTATTGTACAAATTACTGTTAAAAACAGGTTGTTGCTTTAAACTTCACGTGCACAGATTTTACACTGTATGAATTAATGTGTCTGTCTACACTGATCCATATTCGTAATGATACGTACAGTGCATTTGCATGCTGTTTTGTTTCCGAGTTGTAAGTAGATTCTAGTTATATTAATATTGCAATTACATTGCTTATATATAGGGAACAATTTCCTCTTTTACACCAAATTGATTTTAACTGTAGGTGGTTGATTGTAGAAAACATACGATGGTTACGTCAATGCGTTGGAAGTAATACCCAATGACCTCAGTACTGTTGATGGTCCGAACAAGAACATTCGTACATTATCCGCCACTGTGTCGTCTCGCTTGTACAACTTTCCAGTAGTCGTACATATTGTCAGGGCGGTACTCTGTATGTTGGTAGTATGTGGGGTTCAACCTCGCCTGAATTGTCATAACGTATCACGCTAGATACAGAAAACGCAATCTTTAATCATAGACATCATAGTCACTAAAAGATTGGAAACGAATGTGTGTATTAACATACAATTCAATTGTCATTTTTGATACAGAAACAATAATAAGATCGTATACATAGAAATCAATCGTTAACGACATAACGTCTCTACATATCAGATTTGATGTGTTCTCGTGAGCAACGACATAACGTCGTATTGAATTTCGAAATTAAATATTTATCTACCTACATGTCACAGCCTGATGTGTTGCTATCACATGTAAACGTACATATTCGTGAATAAAGTTAGACACCTCCTATAAACATGATTGTATTTTAAGATGTCGAATATGGCGTATTGTACAAGTATCACATATTCTAAAAAATCTTTTTGATAAAAAGACGCACTCGCTAGAATGTTCCTTTGAAGTTCAATACAATATCATGTCAATCCAATATTTGCATCGATGATGTTCTGTTTGAGTATCAGATTAATATGTATATGTCATGGTTATGTCTCCTAAAGGTATCATCTTGTTGTTTACGAGCGTGTATGGTGCTAGGAGTGCTGTTGTTTGGCAACATGATATTGGTATTGTTTGATATAACTAAGTAGTACGACATCGTGTTAACATGTTGCAGTGTGTAATCTTGTTTGTAACAGAGTACTTAGAGGATTCCGTGTGGACTACACTATTGTTTTGTTTGTCCTTGTAATATAACTATATTTTTGTAAATGACATGTAAGTCCATAAGCTATACGCCGTAACCAAGTATCCTTTATTATTCATTTACTAGCCTACACAATATCAGAAAAATGAATATCCAAAGCTCTTCATAATTGTATTATTAATTGTCTTAAGGTCTGCTTTCATCTACATGTACGACAACCAGTAATGCTCGTTTATTATAAATTACGTTCCTGTTATGCCCAATTGTCCTCTGTACGATTCGCAATCATAATTATATTTTTGTTAACACCCACTTTTATTGGTCTCATTCCACACGCGAACATAGGACGTTATAGATGATTATTATCAGATTTTCTTTGAAAATTCTTCGATGAAGGGCTGATAGAAACATAAATGAGCTGATTATTGACTACCGTTTATTAAAGATGTCTTGCGACTCATACGCTTATATTATATGTTAAATGGTTATACATATCTTACACGTCGATGCAGCATAGTGGAATCAGGTGAATAAAGCAATATGACTTCAATATAAATCACTCTCACTTCACTAGTTTTTCGTAGATCCTCTTATTATTTCATTTATGTGATTTAAGAATTCCAGACAGAAAGTGGTTATCAATCTACAATCTATCATCGAGAACGCGTCGTCCTCGGAAAGTCAGTGCAAATTAACCGACCTAACCAATCATTATACTCATTAACTTCGTTGACTTTACAAGGGTACGAAGTTTTGTAAATTTAACTGCAACTTTAAAACGAAATATTAGACAGGCGATGAAATACGTGGGGATACGTGGGGCCTTCATTAACCCTGTCACAATCGCCGTCGTTACTTACTAAATTGTTTTAATTATTTAACGCCCCGTGCATAGAACTTGCTAATTAGTGGACTTATAATACCTCTTGTCAAACTGCTCAGATAATGCATTACTTCGCGCAGAGAATACAAATGTAAGGATTGATATATTATTATCAGTTTATAATATCAAAACATAGGTCAGCATCGTGAATGCTGTTTCTTTAAACATTTCTAAGCAGGCTGTACATGTTGTTCTTATAAATGACAAACACAATGATTTTAATAGACAATATTATAAGAAATACGATAGACCCAATCTCATATAACGTTGTACTGATGTAGCGAATGGAATATCTAGGTCCCCAGGATTTCGTTATAACCGAGTTCCACTTTTTCTATTGAAATTTAATTGTACTGGCTGAACGGACCCAATCAAAAATGTCGGCGGTGTCAGAATGTAACCTTGGATCTTCCAATGTATGTATGACGCTTTTTAAGGATGTATTGTATAGAGATTTCAAGCTAGATAAAGATGAACAATCTATTGTTGAAACATCAACCAGCGGCCACGATAAACATTTTATGTTGTTTCTGAAACTAATTATACTACAAAGTTGATGAAGATTGAAAAACGTTAACATTGGTTGTAACATTGTTTCCATCCAGACATGTTGTTATCTTGCAAAAGTGATACGTAGTACTGTAGCCTAAAATTAGAAAGTCAATAAAATAATGTATTCAATTGTTAACAAAGACGAAATCATGTTCCATGTATCATGAATTCAGTTAATAAAAACAGGAAACGAGAATCTAATTATAGATTAACTTGAAGGTAAGAAGCCATCAAACAATTTTCATACTATTTATTAAAAAAAAATGCTCAGGGTAGTTGTGTCGTGGTGTTTCTTATTTCTGTGCTCGGCTGGTCGGGTTCCCTGACGGATTTTCTCATACCATATTTGCTTTACAGGCAAATAATCACATACTTTATTACAATAATAACATTTAAATATACGGCTTGCTTTAAACTATCAGATATGCTATTTTATAAGATTAAGCAATTGTCTTTCGATTATACGTGGCATCTAAATACGTTTTAATGCTTTAATGACAGCATGCGGCCATTCTGCTATCTTGATCTGTTTGTTACTGTGTTTGTGCTTTTACTTTAAATATTTACAAATTATGGACGTGATTTCAGTGTCCATCATGTACCTGTGACAATGTTTCAAAAAACAAATACTTCATTAGAATTGTTATAAATGTACACGTGTCTTCTGATGACTTTAAGAGACGTCGTGGATAGTACCGTTATGTGTTGCGTGTTAGAACAGCATAAACTAGATACTTAAGACTTTGCACTGTTGGAAAAAGGTCATACATATAGAAAATGCATCTTTATGAATGCTCAATCTAGGTCAATCAGGTTTTTGATAACAGGGACTTGGTCAGTTCCATTTTCAGGCTCGGTTATGTGATGAGCATTGTGCCGTATATGTGGTGTGTGAAGCATATAACCGAAATTGTTGTTCGACTGTTTAAATTGAGTGCTGCCTTCCCTGTCCAATGTTTCATTATCTTTCTGTAACATACTCTTAATATGAGCTTCATTGTAATCATCAACGTCTCTCCTATATCTACTTCTTATATGCGCTTAAATGTGTCTTATGTCAAAATGAAGGCCGAAAACAAAGTGAACACTCTGTGACTGTGATACGTATAGCAACGTTTGTACCGAACGAGCATAACATCATTGCTACTCAAAATAGCTTTTCCAGAATAATATATGCCTTATGTAACACAGCTTTTCAAATCATCGTTTAAGTGTTAACATGAGACGAAAACATGACCGTTCCATCCTATTTACAAATATAATAGTATGCACATTAGGTCAATTTGTTCAGGACAAAATTTTGATGACTTATTGTATTCACTGCCAACAACTTATTCTGGATGTTATGCAATATCAATATCTAAATAGTATCTATATTGTTAATGGTAAACCTTACATGTGACATTACCATTCTATCGATTAACGTTGCTGATTTAAGCTCCCGATACACATTTTACTAATTAGAAGTTTGTCTGTAGTAAAACTACTTTTAGTTGAATAGGATTTGAACTAAAACCGTAGCGGTAAACATTATGAATACGTTATCACCTTGAATCAGCATGTCACGTAAACAACGAAGTGATTAAAGCAGCAAGATAGATATAAAACATTTTTTGATACGTTCTGTATCTTATAACATCATTAGAATATTTGAACTACGTATTAAAGTTTTATTGTTTTAGATATGTCGATATGCGTATTACTTTTTAAAAACTATTGAACATGTACTCGTTACCAACATAGCAAATAACACTCAGCTTGTGCAATCTTTTCAATCAAATATTGAGTCTAATTGGCGATGCACGAACTAACAGGAAATGTGGTTCCACAGAGCGGAAAATTAAAGGAGAAGTTATGTTCTGGAAAGCACATTAAAACTCATGCATACAACTGTCTCCCCAATACTTCTAGTAAAACAAGACAGCACACTGATGTATGTCTTGTCTCTGGGACGTTAGTGCCAGTATGACGTGTGTGCTAGTGTCTTATACACTGTCTCAAAATAAACTGCGGTTTGGTTGAAAATGATTTTTTTTTTTACTTATTACCATGTTATAAAATGTTAAATGTTTTTTATAGAATACAAAATGTATTAGGGGATTTGTAAACGACAACATTATCGTATATTTTATGTAACATTTCAATTGTATTAATGACCTTTGGCGCAATAATTTAATTCTATTACGACGATCTTAAAAGTGATATACCAGTCATCATGTCAGTCATGGGCTCTAAATAGAAATACATCCTTAGCACACAGAGAAAAAAATCACTGTTTGACTCGGTTAAAATAATCGGCTCTTGGTTACATGATGGACATGTGTGATACATATTTAGATACTATCATATGTGCTTATTAATATGTAACTTGTATATTTATGTTTAGTTTCATATGAATGACATAATTCAATTCCGGGTTTACCATTTGAGAAATAACAAAGCGTCAATAAAGTCGCTGACGTCAGAATATAATTGCGTTGTGTGGTGGCTGTGGTAAGGTGATAGTTTTGTTTTAGCAATATTATTTTAACAATGCGTCGTTCCGTGCAAAATTGGCTGCACTAGTGTCTGAATGGCTGTAGTTAAGTGTGATATAATTTGTTAATATCATCTGTGTCAATGTGTACGAAAACGACGAGTCCAGTCCACGAATTTATTGAATGACCCTCGTCGTATATGTGCGGTGAGAACAAATGTCTTCATTTCGTTCCAAATACACATCGTTCGTCTCCTTTATTTATTTAATTGATAAAATAGACTACAACTTATAAACAGTATGATTGTTGCACTTATCTCAGACACCGGGAGATCGGTAATTAAACTTATTGAGCTTGAAAACCATTAGAGGAATCAGTTTTACCAAGACATTGTTACAGTGTATTATTTAAATGTTAAATTTACATTCCATTTCCCAATTTAACACTACGCAGTTTCCCCGGTGACTTGTCAATATGAGTATGAATGTTGTGTTATGGTGTTACGTAGTATATAAGATAAAGAACGACAATAGATATTTCTTAAATTAGATTAACTAAATAGAAGATATATATGGATTATCGTTTGATTTTAAACTGCGGATGCCATTGGTTAAAGTTAAACTAAGAAATACAGAAACTTTAAATATGATATACGTTTTTGGCAGCACTAAATTTAAACTGCTGAGCACAGAATACGCATACCGCACAATTAGTTAAAGAACAAATGCAAAATATATGAGAAAATTGTACAGGGAAGGCAGCACTCAACTAATCCAGACTAGCACAGAGAACAGTAACATCACAGCATTACACAACTTCACGGAGAAATGCTGGATGACATAGTTTTACATATAAATTATTAAACAATTTCATCTGCCGAACATAAAAATCCTAAACAAAATTACATAACACTCTATCATATTTTTCCTATAAAAATGTAAGTGAACAGTTCAAGACCAGCTTGAAATAACACGTTTTATCAAGTTATTGTCGTCCTTATACATGTCAACTTATATAATGTGTTATCGTATTATTCTTAAGAGACTATCTGGATGTAGATCCACTAAGGAAATGGATATCCAATGCGTTTAGGAACACTTCATAACGATGGATGAGTTGTCTATAACGACCACTAGTATTTATTGGGATGGAATTTATTTAGGCAATATCCTTGACACGATGTTTATAGCACTGCAATTTTGTATATTATGTGATATTTGGTACGCGTGGGAAGTAAAGTTAATATGCTATAGTATTGAGTACATTAGTACAGGCGTATGACAATGTGTTTGTGTATGTAGTCATGAACGTTAACATATATTCCAACAACATGTGCTAGCCAATAATAATATGTCATATCATTCGGCGTATTTACATTTGAGGTTCCGTTAGTGTGACGTATGTATAACGGTTCCCTGTCTGCACAATATACATGTACATACCGGATTGATATCCTAGAACATTACAATGTATATGCTGTATCATAGCAGACAAAACTTTATTTTAACTATACAAAACGTGAAATAGATGAGTATTTATCTGTCTTAAACACGTTTATGTCGTCTGTCTTATTTTAATCTTACCCATGTAGTCAATATTTAAATGAAATTGGCCTTCTAAATAAGATAAATATCAAATGTTCACATTTAAATGTTTGGATGCATAGAAAGAAATATGCGTTATTGATGTCTAGATATTTCGCTCCTTGCATTAAGATATATTAAACAATATATTGCACGATTTGTTCAGTTATTATACCGTTTAAAGAAATTTTGTGATCAGCTGCAATTATTCTATAAAAGACATAACTATACATCATAATTTACCCTACATAATTCCATACTATTTTAAAAAACACTAAACACTTTATAGATGATATTAATTCCAGGCGGTAAATAAATCCAGGTTGTCTTACGTGTACTTATTTGTCTCATAGCTGTTTTTAATCAAAGTGGACTATTGGTTTGCCGTCCGTCCGTCTGTCCTACGGTAATGTAATCTGAATCGTGCCGCAAGGTGTATGATACATGTCAGGTGGAAGGGGCCAATACATTATTACGTGGGTGTGTGTGTGGACGGGAGTGTGTGTGAATATATGTTTGTTTTCAGGACGTCGCACGGTGCAGACTCATATCTACTACTTAATCCTCATAAATGCATCATTACGTCGACATTATCAAGTCTGAATACCCAACTATCATACTATGGTATAAACCACAATCAGATTGCCTCGTACATGTAATCAATCGTAGGAGTTAATTGAATAATTGATCAAATTACGTGCAGCTTGTCAGGAAATAATTTATATAAAAGCTTTCATATACATTTCTGTAGAGATATGTGCAAATATTAGGACGGTAACCTTTCTGTGAGAAATACTTTCAATCTACTGTGGAGTACGTTTACTGGTAGACATGCAAGCGTTGGAGACAAGTAAGATTCAAACGATTATGAAAATGCTTATTAGAAGATGTTTGTGAGTGAACATTTCGTACTTTAATATTAATATTATTGGAAGCCGATGACAGTAGTGGGCAACGTTTTACAGAAAGGACCATAAACTTAATTGTCCTTATATACAATAAGCCAGTGTAATTGTCAATCACAAATGTTGTTAGTTAATTCCTATAATGTAACATATACCACGTCGGCTAGACATTTCTAAACACTTTTACGTCTTCGGATCAAAATCTTCCAAAGCCCTGGTGAATACACTTTAAACTTTTCAGTAAAATTAATCGAGACAATTTCATGCAATGATTTGCTGCCAAACTCGGTAAACTGTTTTTGTTTTTGTTTAATACAAAAACATGCACCTGTGTGTCTTTACTAGGCGGCTACTTGATTCTATTTCCGGTATGTGCTGACATATGTCGGAATGTGATATGGAGCAAATAAATTCATGATTAAAATTCCAACAATAATCGGCTTCCTCAGATTCTTCAAGTTTTTCTTGAGCAATATTGATTAACGTTTTAGTTTTAATCTTTTTACATTAGGGATTTTTCAACCTGGTGTAGATTCTAATACTGAAATGTGGTATTTAAAATTCAACCGTTTGCAATCAATTCTTTTTTTACTTTCATACCCCCTTACTGATAAGAGATTTAGACCTTTTAAAAAAAGAGTAATTTTAAAGAATGCGACAGCGCCAGCCATAAATTTTAGTATATTTTTAATGGCTAAAACGCACGAGATGACTCGTATTCATAGTTCCAAGATTTAAGAGGTTTGGTATCCTGCATTTAACACAGTTTTAGCCGGAGAAGGAAAAATAGCTAATTATTAGTTTTTACGCCTTTTCAGGAAATTGTCATTACAGTTGTTTCTGATTGTCTTCTTGTCATACAATTGGCTCTTCTTATACACGCTCAGCGATAGTCTTGAGAGACCATTGACATTATATAGCAGGTTATTACTGAATAGATAATGTGTTACGGTATTGAAAATAATGAAAGAAAAATGAAAACATCAGTGACAACAGCATAGTGGATTGTGTACATGTTGAAAACAGGCGGGAAATATCTACATCGAGTGGTTGAAATAATTGTAATTATTCATATCAAAGATATTCAAAATGACAAGCTACCAGCAAAATAACGAAATGCTATAGGGGTAGACAAAGCACCAAACACCTTAACTCTACTCTCGATAAAACGACCAAGCATCGCCAGAACATCGTAGAAGCTTTTATATTCGTAGACGCCAAATGACGTGTGTAATTTATATTACACGTCGTTGTTTAAATACATTTCAGATATCAAATTTGATGTTTGAATGATTATACCAACACATTCTTACAGGACTTATTCGCTCCTGTCTACATTCATCCACAGTTTTCCTGCAATCTTATATCACACAACAGCACAATGATACAAAAGTTTGGAAATGGCAAATTACCTTGTAAGTGATATTAAATTACATACACAAAACACCATCACATTTACATATAGCTCAAGTAAGATTAAAGTAATGATTCCTTCTTCATATTGTACTTAACTTGGATGATACCAAGGAAAATAAGAACGAACATCAAATAGAAAATATCATATCCATTACATTTATCTATAATACATGGATCAACATTATGTCACAATGAGACTAGATCTATATCGCTTGTCAATAATTTATCGGAGTCCCATAAAACACATATCATTTAACATTTACAGGATTATGTTCGGTAAATACGTTTATACAGCTTAGGGTTTATTCAATTTATAGCAAATTAGATTATTTCTGTAGGACATACATATATTCAACGGACAGTTTATGATTTAACGCATTTCACTTTCAACAGAATTCGGGATTTTGTGGCAGCATATTGATGTATCGGTGACTAGTATTATTTAGACACAAATCATTTACCCATGCAATTTCCTGATAGAAGACTGCGTATACTAGTTATCAATTTGAACACAATGTCACATGCTTTCGTGAGAGTAAATCACACATTTACATTACCTGGTAGCTGTGATCTACATCTGTCAACAGAAGTCATCTATATCTTTAAAATATATATTATCAACATTTTAAACAATATACACATAATTCTCGGGCATAAAATGTCATAAAATTTAATAACAAAAAATACTAATTTTACAAAAACGTAGAACAAAATCTTTCAGTGTTTACCAATTGTACTGAATAAATTCACTACGCTAAAGTGTGTTCTATATTATTGCTTAAGTGCTATTATACGTAATTAAGAGCAGCAAACACCAAAGACAGACTGTGTAAAGTGCATACGTAAAAATAACCTTTTGAGATTCGTGTTCCTAAAACGGAAATTGTCATTACTTTGTGCAGTTTTAGCTCCTGCAGATGTAACACGATCTTTGATTTTATAAATCTTTTTTTAACATTTTCGCTCACAATATCACTGCTTGTGATTCAGTGGAAAATGTACTACTTTAAAATGATCATACGACGACATCTTATGACCTTTTATACGGAGAAGAATATCGACACCTCGACCCATTTCAGATGAAAGAAATACATGTTCATTTCGAACACTGGGATCTTGCTGAACCTTAGGGACTCCGCCCCATATGGTCACTGGTTCACTCCTTTTCTTAACATCATACTATTGCGTATGACAGAGAAATATTTCACTAACTCAGTCATTTGCATAGCAAGTACAAAAACCTCAAACATAGTGATTGACAAGGCAATATGGTAACATAGGAAGAGTTTGTTGATCGATAACGGAAATTATGTTAAGCGTAATGGACGTATTTATGTAAACTGGTATTTAGCCTATCCTAGTAGCAGTCCCTAGAGACGTCAATACAGACAAATGTGTTTATATTAACATTCTTTTAGTGAATAAATACATTTTGATATGTGTGTATTTATAGTACTTGTACAACCCATGTACAACACTGTATATGTATGTTCGAAATGCATCCGCAATTCACCTTCCAAAAATGACTTTGTGAAGGTTGATACAGAGGCAAAGTTGAAAATCGTATTTGTTATATTGAGACTTACAGTAGTTTGGTATAGTTCCATATAAAATTGAAACATGCTCGTTTGTTGTGACATAAGCAGGAGCATACACAAGCATTAAGAAATAAATGACACACTTGTTATATTTATTACTACATTAAAGAGGCATTCCCTGTAACTAACATAATTAGTAATTAAGATCAAATTAAGTGAGCTAAATGTACAACGCGCTTTCAATTATCATAATTTGTCAGAAGAAATTGTGCGCAAATAAGTCTCTATAATGTCAAAAATATATTTAAATCACAAATAATAATTTATCGCTTCAAGTGATATATTATTATGTGGTCAAAGAGAAACAACTCGTGACTATTTTGACTCGTTACGGAAATGTGTTTTAATTTTTTTCTCGGTAATTAGTGAGAGCTCTTTGTTGAAAATTCGAGGAGTTTTAGCAATACTGATTCCCATTTAATGTTTAATATACCTGAATCGATTTAAACGATCAGAATTATAGGGGACGCCTCTTTAAAGTAACAACCATATTGCAATTCCAACATATCAATTATTAAGCATTTTGTCGCTAGTATACATGTATGTTTCATTATTTGTGTACAATGTACTTATATCACCTGGTAAAGTTGTACATATTGATTAGTTGTACCCTTTAATTGTTTGTCTTCTGATTATAACATGTTTGTTATTTACGGAATAAACCTATCAGCTGTCTAATATAAAAATGACATTAGCAGTAATGCCACATAATATAAACGTGGAAATGATTAGCGACGCAACATATTACGTGATGGAAGAGAAATAAACACACATGCAATCATTTAGAAATATAAAAGTTATGTGTTCATTTTGCCCACTTTTTTCAACATTAAATGCTTTCACATTGAATTTCCTTGTTGTTCTGTTTTAAATTCGGTAATAAATGAAGTTTAGTTTTATGTTACTCATGCTGCGCAGTAAAACCTGAAAATTATTGATAAACATTGCATAACCAGTCACAAATCTTTTTGATGTTTTACGAGCACGATAATTACGTGCACTCGTGCACTCGGCCAGTAAGACCATACGTAATAAACTGCTACCACAAACACATTCTGCTCTTTTAAAATGTCTCATTACATCCCTCAACGTATTTGTCACGAAATAAAGCGCCAAATTATTCCAAAATATGGATCCATAAAGCAGCGTTAGGCTGTAAACTTGTCAAATAAAAATTATCACCCGGATTTGCTTCTAACATTTGTCACCATTTGCAAACGTAAAACAAAATTATGTGAATACAATGACATTGCAGTATCTGGGGACTAAATAATTTACACACAAATTTTGGTTAATATGACTTGAGTTTTATGAAAGGAGAAAGCCATTTATCTTATTAAATAAAACATTCTGTAGACTGATTTCTGCAAATGCGGGGTACAACAGGTATCAGTGAGTGTTACTGTATGAGCAATTGTTAACATGCAACTGCTGGTAGGTCTGATGGGTAGGATCATAGATAATATCTATGGCATTTTAAAGCATTTGGTAGTACAATATAGTGTTTAAGTATTTGCATGGTTTTTCATATCCATCAAACATGTATACCTTCTTAAGCATCAAAGGAACTGATAAGTGATCAAAGACTGTTATAATCTTCACACAACTAAACAAGTAAGAAGTTAGAATGTATATTATCTACTCTATTCAACATATACCTTGTTGTCCTCTAAGTCACCAGCAGAGTATTAGTGAATGGAATCAATGCTATCTTTTGGATGTTCATGTTTTGTACAATTAAACAGCATTGTAATGGCCTGATGCTTTACCAACGACTAATATAATTAGTCTTGTATTCAATGACGTGACCTACCTTCTAACAATGTTAAAGCGCTGTAGTTGATTATAAATTCCTATAATTTTAGTATATTCTTAATAACTTTATACAGACAATTATTGTATTATGTGGACGATTTCGAATTCCATGGGTAGTGAATAAATGTCAACGAATGACCAGACACGAATTGGATGATAAATCAAGTCGTATTAACATAATAAATGAGCGGCCATTAAGATAAACTAGGCGGTTGTTCATTACAGTCGAGACATATGTGTCAAGGGAATTTGATGTTATTTCGTTTCACAAGGATCCAATCTTATCTCCTATAAACCAGGTTTAATTATGTATATGCAATTCTTAAGAGATTGCCTTGTGCATCTAATGCTCAACTTACATTGTAATTAATCATAATCATTGATGCACATTTCGCTATCTTTAGGTTATGTTCATGATCTCTTGAATATTAACATCACGCTTAACGGCAACAACTTTACGATTTTGTTCAGAATGTTTCAACATATTTACGACGTGCAAACATCACTCACTTATGCAGTTTCAAGGATATTCCATTATAATTATTATTGATTCCTAAATTTGCTGGAACATGTTTGACCCATTCACTTGTATGTCAACAGTTCAATTTCAATTTGTTCATTTTTATACTGGGTATTGTGACACATGCTTGTGGTGTGTGTTCATTCGTTCAGTTTGCGTCTTATACGTTTGACTCTTTTTGTTTTGTGCTGCTATTCATGTCCGTCAATTTCTTCGTTCCTTTGTTCATAGAGGACATTTGCAGAAGTAAAGGACATGCCTCGGGTAACTAATTAATACAGACGATATTCCTACAGACCAATATGTTTACACTTACGATTAATTTGAATTGACATGAAACAGGTAGTTATTGCATCGGACTGGTGTGTTAAATTAGGTGTAGTTTTAATGTATTTGTAATGCTGGACGTATTGACATATCGTTTTTTGCGAATGTTGCTTTCCCTGCTTTACTTCGATCGACACAAATTCTTTGAAGGGAAATTTTAAAATATAAACAAATATGAACAGTGTTCTGTAATTGTTCAGCCGTTATTAGTGTCTAGATATTTGTCCAGGTCCATTATGCGATAGAGGGCAAAGTATTTTAACATTACACTACTATAATCCTATAAGACCAATTTTATAATTATTCATACATTTACATTTATTCTGTTTAGGTATTATTTTACTGAATGTATTGGATAAATATATATTGTGTTTTATTGCACGCGCTATCTGTATTATTTTTATTTTGAACGTGTCTCTTCGGGAAATGATCATTCACTGCAACTGGCAGTCCTGAAATGTTGCTTTTCCATGTAATTTTCGGATAAAATTGGAAAAGTTATTTACTAAAAAGGCGATAATACCGCCCTAAGGAGGCATATACCAGTTGGTGACATTGAACGAAGTATCGGAATGGTACTGGCCGGACAGGGCTCGAGTCACCTGGGATGCCAATGTAACGTTGGCCATACCGAGGTCGGTCGTTGGTGATAGAGGTGCCTGGGCTCTCGGTATGTTGATCAGGGCCTGCGAAGATTCCATCAGAGGGAAAAAATGGACTGTGATGACCGTTCTATTGTCGACATTTCTTAACACAGGGGTTCGAACCCGCTAAAAAGTTGAATGGTCACTTCAGATCGATATCTGGAGTTCGTATCTGTGAACAAACATTTAGAAGCAGGTTTCACAATACAAATATTCATGTTCGTCTTCCTGCTTGTCGCCCAGAATCGACCACAGTACACAGGTTATTAAGACGTAAATTTTCTGCAGAACCCTGAAACATTACTTTAGTCAGACTCCGATCTGCTCTGTTATAAGGCACATCAAATTATTGTGTTGACTTTATTTATGCAAAATGAAGTGTTTGGCGGGAGAAAAAAACTAAATATCCCAGGATTGTGGTACCCAGGAACACTGCAGGGGTAGATTGCTAGTTGACTAGCTTGTTCGGTTTTTCTGACTTTATTCCGATCAAGCATGCTTGCAAATGTTCGAGAAAATGTTCAGTGCAAGAAATATCCAATAACAGACCCATGGAACGGGCACATGCACTCATTATGAGGAGTGGGCCAAAATGCCCCTACCTGAACAGAGGATATTAATTCTCTGCTTCAAACACATTTGTAGGGTTGTTATGGAAGCTAATAATGGTCAATTATGGTTTGGAAGTTAGTAACATTTTGCATTTAACGTGTTTCGACACCGTTTGTAAAACATCATACCCCACCCACCAGTATGGAAACGTTGACATTTCGGTAGTGACCTCCTGATCTAGTACGGGCTTGATCGTGTTAATCGTACATGTGTAAGTTTAAATTTGTAAATTAAACATATTGCTAATTTTATATCCGAAGTTGTTTTGTTGTTTGTAATAACATTGATCGAATCTTGCCCTTTCAATATGTAGTCCTTAAATTTTTTTGAGTAGTATAGTATACAGCCGTATACAATCATAATAAATGATTCAACATTTAAAACAAGTACATATGCAATCACTGACATATCATTTGTTGAGATCACTTTAACATATGTAGTCACTATATTTGTACAACCTTCAGCAGGGTTGATCTCCGGGTGATTGGACTTGTTATGACAAAATCAACAAACGTTTGTCATGTTACTTGACTCTGTTCTATTGACGTTACTCCATTTAAATGTATGGGCGAAGAAGGAACGATTTGGTTAATTTACATATTACATGAAAAACTTAAGAGATTTTCTACGAAATTTAATTTGTTTTTGGATATTCTGGCAAAATATAAATGTGTATTTTAAGCAGATAATATGCTATGACACAGATGCAATGGTAGGTTTTCTAAACGTGGTGCTGGGGGAATATTATATTAACATGGAAATGCGTGTTATATACGTCCTTGTAGTGTCATTCTATAGAACAGTCGTGCCATCAAATAAACGATTTGGGTAATTTGTGTTTTCGTAACGTGGTAGTAACCGAAATAGAAGTGTCTCGTAAAATATGATTCGACAGAAACACAACAACACTCGTGATTTATTGTTTAATATAAACCATGAGCTACACTGCTAAAAACTATAAAAAACGGTTACATGCAGACAATGTTAGATGTAAGATAGAATTCTTCCGCCAATATTTCAATTTGTTACGAGCAGTCAGACCAAATAAGTTTTAATCAAGTTATTAAGATTCAAAAACCATTGGTGAACATAGGACGTAAAGTGCTCTGTATGATTTGGATGATTTTCTACATTCATTTAAGTACATATAAAACAAGCATGTGTGCTGAGCAAAGCGACTTCCACAATAAACGGGTTGATAGCTATATGCATGCATGTTTAAACGGTCTTGGATCGAGCATTTTAACATTACAAAATGTATAACCGTTTAAACAATCTTTTATGTGCAAAAGGCATGTATAAATATATACAGCACGTAATCTCTTACATCTGATTGGTTGAGATTAGCGTAACTGGATAATCTTGAACAAAAATTGCAATTCTACTGTTTGCGATAATGTCGTTTACAAAATTCCTGTTATTCTATCAATACATTGTCAAAATGTTTATACCATGAAGCGAGATTGACATGGTAACGAGTAAAAATGAAATCTAGTTTCAACCAGACAGTTAATACAGTTGACAATATACAAGCACCAACGTCCCCAGGGCAAGACACGTAACACTGTATTGTTTGGTTTAATTACAGTTATTTTAGGAAGATAGCTGTACGTTTGTGTTTTAAACGTTATTTCAACAACATAAACTCTGCCTTAATTGTCTGCATTATGGAAACACATTTCAAGTAATTTCGTTTGATTGAAAAGATTGCACAAGTAAAGATTTTGAGGTTCCCGAAATGAATATATCGGTATACCTAAAATTACAATTTTACGGAGGTATTCAAATGGTCTAATGATGCTATAAAATACGTATCGCAAATTGTAACATGCATGTATCAAAATTGCTGTTTTAAGTAGCATGTATACTTTGTTTGTGTAATAGAAATGATATTATATGTACAATAAAAACAAACATTATTCTTGAAATGCTGTTTGACAATTCTATAATTGTTAATTACAAACGTAGACATATCACTGTCATGGTACTTTGATTTTCGGCCTTTTCTCCAACAAAAGACAATTTAAAGTCTATATAATTTCCGGAATCTACAATCATTGTGTGTCGTCGAACAATTTTACTATTCTTACATTGTATTTTCGTCGATCGATTCTCTTACAGTGACACATATTACAGCATGTGTCCGGACAGTTAATCTAAAATTGGACAGAAACTGCCCACTCAACAGTCGAGCACATAAAAGCTAGAAATAGCACATGCCACTAATACAATGAACACGCTACAATGCACAACACTAACCGCACAAGAAAATGAAATGACTAAGTCCCACCATTAAAACAGCTTAATATAACATCTTAGTAACATTTATCAAAACAGCAGACCAGTCTATCTGCAAAGCGTATTTAAACAGTCAAAGGCCTGTCTGAAATCCTAAAACAAGGAATAAGTAACAGAAATAAAAAGCTGAATGTCCAAGTACAACAAGGCATTTAACAACATTGTGGGTTCAAGTACAAACACCAAACATGTATATGTGTTCGAATGGTCCTCTGGCTTTAAATAGTTTAGTGAAACTGTGTACAGACCATGTCTTTGAGACATCTTAATACGATCATGCACCCTATATTATCTACGACACAATATTTTTTACATTTATATCTCTAATGCTACACCTCAAACCTAAGTTATCTTTGTCGTGTTTCTTTACTTTGCCCCCATGACATCATTTCCATAGAAGACGATGTGCGCCTTGGTTTATTTACATATTGCTAGCATGACTTAAGATATTTTCTTCTAAATTCAATTTGTTTTTGGATATTCTGGGAAACTAGAAATGGGTATTTTGATCAGTCAACATGCTATAAAATAGATACAATGGTAGGCTTTATTAACGTGTTGCTGGAAGAATGCGTGTTAAAATGTTAAAACGGTTTGTAGACATTTCTGTAGAGCCATCTAATTGTTTTATAGAACAGTCGAGCGATAAAATAAACGATTTGGGTTGTTTATGATTTCGTAGCATGGCAGTTAAAGAAATAGAAGTCTCGTAAAATTTGTTTTGACAGAAAAACAACAAAATGTGTGATTTATTTTTAATATAAAGCGTGAGCTATACAGAAAAACATACTCATAGCCATAAGAATATGCCCTGCTACAATGTTTACAACACGGAATAAGGCTGGATATAATGCACCATTATACCAACTAATATGCCACTAAGAATAAAACATAATAATAATAATATGTACGTAACAGATACGCGTGGTACACCTAAATATTCACTTGCTACACATGTAGTATGAAATGACATGCAATGTCGCCGAAAGACAGTATGACGTATGGTTGCGGTGTGTGTTAGCTGTGGATTGTTCCCTTCCCTGTCCGAGAGTATTTATCTTTCTGGTGGAATTAACTAAAATGACTTGCTAAGACCGTTGTTAAATTGACTTTAACATGTATGTTTGGACATATTCACCATGCCCTTGGCTAGTCATCGACACCATAACTAACTGTACATTCATTAATTCATTAAACATTTTAAGCGGTTTTGTTTTAATCAATACTTCCAACAAGTATATTTGTCTCACAATTAGGGTATGGACAAAACTAAGTTACTACGTTGTCTATTTTAGTCACCAGAAGATACGTACATGTTTAAATCAGGACTAATTGATACTCAATCTCAAGATGAAGTGTTCAGCAAGTTTTTTGTTCTGTTCTGGACTTCGAATTACTTTGTTTCTGTAACGTGTTGGGCAAATGATTACCAGCGTACTCAGAATTGTAAAGCATAATCCTAGCAGGTCGTTCGGAAACTATTTTGTTTTGCTATTTGTAGATGGAACTAGGCCATTCCTCTTTCTATAACTGAAACTAGTCATTAACTGTTTTGTGAAGCTGAAGCTATGGCATTTAATTTTACTACATGTGGTTTATGACTTTTAGCGTTGACACAAATACAATGTGTATTTGTTATGTATCATCAGTCAACTCTGATTATTCGTTTGATTTCAATACAAAAGTATGTGTCAGTGTTGAAATCCAGTCGTATATTTAAGTCAGTCTATTGGTATAGAGAATTATTTGCTGATCGAACATATCAGAATGAACGGCATGGATATCATTTGAGGGTTTTTACCGAGATTTTTAATTAGATTCTAGTTTCCTTTTTATTGCATCAATTCGTCATACATGAAGCATGCAATTAATTAAACATGGTTTCGTCGTTGTTAGCAATTAGGTAAGATGGTCATATTATATAGACTTTCTATCGTTTGTTATAAGGACAATGAATCACTGTTTCAATATAACATAATTGTTGGATAGAAAACCATGTTACAACCAATGTTGTCTTTATTCAATCTGTATCTACTTTCTATAATAATTACTTTCAGTACTATAAAACGTTTATCGTGTCTGTGGGATGATGTTTCAACAATAGTATTGTTTCATCTTTATCTAGCTTGATCAAAATTCTACACAATTTACAAAATCTATAAACAACGGTTTTATGCAGACAATGTTAGATGAAAGATAAAGTTCTTCTGCCGCGAATAGTTTTAAATTGATTCTGAACAGTCGTTACAATTAAGTTTCAATTAAATTGTCAAGTTCCAGAGACCATTAGCTAACAATAGGACGTAAAGTGTTCATGAAAGTGTCAGTACGATTTGGTTAATTTTCTACATTTATTGAATTACATATAAAACTACGTATATGTGTTTTGAGCCAGCCCCTTCCAATCAACAGTAGCCGAAGGCGTCTCTACCAGAATATCACCATTCAGAAGACATTTAACAAATAAGTATAGACATTCTGTCAACGATTACACTGACATGGTTAGCCTAAAGGTACACATAAATGAAAAATAAAATAAAAAACAAGGAAATACGAAATGGATACTAACGTGGAGACCAATCTACCACGTCAGCCTGAACCATTTGGGCTATGTATAGGATGGATTAAGACAAATCAAGTAAAAAGCAATCCTTCACATATTAACAAATATCATTCAAACTCATGATTGCAGTAACGTTTGGTGAGTCGAACATGCAGCCCGTATAATATGAACCCAACTAGATAATATATTTTATCAATCAAATAGCATAACTGTTTTGAATAATAGCTAGATTTTATTCTGGGCTTGATTATGTTCGATGGTGAAAAGTGAAATAATTTAATGCGAAAAAAGTAGATCGAAGAGTTGTCTTTATAAACATAGGGTATGTAAACACATGTAGTGTTGTGATTGGTCGGATTATTGTTACTTGTCTTGAACTATCTAACGATTGAAAGCTACACTGTAGGTAACAAGTTCCATTAACCTAACCTTACAATGCGCTATTGTAATGAGCAAATACAATGGAAGGCTCTCTGAAATCGTCCGAAAATCAATTTTGTATTCCGTTCAAAAAGGGTCCAATCTCGCTCACATGTAACTGAACAATGATAGATGATGTATGAGCGCACACATACTTATGCATTCAATTCCGACTACCAGAAGTAGTGAGATGTAACTGATTTCACGGTGACATTATATATCCTAGTCAAACGGGTTCTTAAGGTCTATGACACACTTAAACTAGACTAACTGTTCAAGTCAGTAGCAAACCATGGTTTCGATATTTTAATACATACACAAACTATGCCCTGGTAAAATGAAATAGCTTAACTGCATTCTGACGGTTTAGAAACTATGCAGTATCATGCATAGTGTGATATCCCTACACTCAGACGAACTTAAGTGGCATCAATGTCAACTCGACAAATAATTAGATAGAAAGTTAATTAAATACAGTCACATACAAATGCTCATTGGCAGTATATTGGTATGTTGTGTTCGTCAAACCCTGGTGAATGTAGATCAAATACTAACAGTTTGACTTTGAATATACGAGTACGAGTACTTTAACCGGCCAGCCAATGGATATATCGACTGTAAGTCTGTAAATCCTTCAATGTACTTGTTCAATGAGTATCTTACATATGAATAAGATATTTGGATTATAATGCAAATGACTGTTAAAAACGGGTTGTTCAATTCCAGTGAACCAATGTTACACTGTATGAATAAATGTGTCTGTCTACACTGAGCAATGTTCGTAATGATACGTACCATGCATTAGCATGCTGTTTCCGAGTTGTAGGTAGATTCTACTTATATTAGTATTGCAATCACATTGCTTATATATAGGGAACAATTTCCTCTTTTACACCAAATTGATTTTAACTGTAGGTGGTTGATTGTAGAAAACATATGATGGTTACTTCAATGTGTTGGAAGTAATACACAATGATCTCAGTACTGTAGGTGGTCTGAACAAGAACAGTAATACATTATCCTTCATTGTGTTGTCTCGCTTGTAGAATTGCTAGGCAACCGAGAATGGACTGTTTAAATGAATAAAATACATGACAGTTTTATCTGAAATTGATTATCCTACTAAATGATAGTAAACATAGTATATTTATTCTTATTTTACAATTTTTATATTCTTCTAGCTGAAGAAATTAAGTAAATTATTTTGTGATTTTTTCTCTTTGTGAACTTTAATTTGGCACGGGACTGTACAACTTTCCAGTAGTCGTACGTATTGTCAGGGTGGTACTCTGTATGTTGGTAGTATGTGGGGTTCCACCTCGCCTGAATGATCAGTACATATCAGACTACAGACAGAAAACGCAATCTGTTAATCATAGACATCATAGACACTAGAAGATTGGAAACGAATGTTTTTATTTACATACACTTCAATTGTCATTTTTGATACAGAAACAATAATAAGATCGAATACATAGAAATCAATTGTTAACGACATAACGTCTCTACATACCAGATTTGATGTGTTCTCGTGAGCCACGACATAACGTCGTATTGAATTTCGAAATTAAATATTTATCTACCTACATGTCACAGCCTGATGTGTTGCTATCAAATGTAAACGTACATATTCGTGAATAAAGTTAGACACGTCCTATAAAAATGATTTTATTTTAAGATATAGAATACGGTGTATTGTAGAAGTATCACATATGTGAAAAAATACGTTTTGATAAAAAGACGCACTCGCTAGAATGTTCCCAAGAGGTTCAATACAATGTCACGTCAGTCAAATATTTGCATCGATGATGTTCTGTTATAGTATCAGATAAATATGAGTATGTCATGATCATGTCTCCTAAATGTATCATCTTGTTGTTTACGAGCATGAATGTGGCTAGAAGTGTTGTTGTCTGGCAGCATGATATTGGTATTGCTTGATATAACTAAGTAGTAGGGCATCGTGTTAACATGGAGCTGTGTATGATCTTGTTTGTAACACAGCACTTAGAGGATTTCACGTGGGATACAATTTTGTTTTGTTTGTTCTTGTAATATAACTTAATCTTTGTAAATGACATGTAAGTAAATAATCTATACGCCTTAACCAAGTATCCTTTACTATAATACATTTACTATCGTATCAGAAGTGTTATATTATAATCGAACACGAACCAGAGATACAATATTTGACAGAGATTTTGTAGCGGTCTCGCGTTTTAAAATTAACTTTTACAATGTTCTCTTGTCCCGCTATTTATGCTGTGTGCTGCTCCCACTATCATATTTAACTAATGTTGTGTATGATCAGACATTAAACCGCAAATCGTCAGCACTAACAAATTAAAACTTATATAATTTACCAAAAGTCTTCATATATCATTACTTGTCTAATAGGGGTCCACTTTCATCTACGACTATTCACAATCATAATTGTATTTGTGTTAACATCCACTTTCATTGGTCTCATTCCACACGCGAACATGGGACTTTATAAACGATTATTATTAGATTTGTTTTGATAGTTCTTCGATGCAGGGCTTATTGGTACATACATGTAAATGACACTGAATAGCTGATTATTGACTACCGTTTATTGAAGATGCCTTGTGCATTATACGTTAATATTATAAATAAGATGATTATATAATATTATATCTTACACTACGATGCAGCATAGTGAAATCAGGCGAATAAAGCAATATGACTTCAATATAAATCAGTCTCACTTGTCTAGTATTTTCGAAGATCCTCTTATTATTCCATTTTAGTGCTTTAACAATTCCAGACAGAAAGCGGTTATCAATCGACAATCTATCATCGAGTAAATGTCGTCCTCGGCAAGTCTCTTCATAAAATAGACTAGTGCACTTGGCGACAACATTAATGAGGGAAAAGATAGGCTTTTGTAGACTAAATCAAGGTCAGTGTATTAGACTTTTCCTTGTGTTCAGTCGGCTTGCTACATGTATATGATATATACGCATGTTCCTTTATAACATGTCTAGGAGAACCACATTAAAATATTATTGAAATATTTCTAAAAGTAGATGGAAAATACTAGCGTTATGTTTGTGTTTCATGCAGAACAATCAAGCAAGGTGTTATCCCATAGACAACAATTTGCATTAGCATTGTTCCGTGTAGTTCTTTTGTGATTTAACTGCTTTCTGTGCTTGGTTGGTTAAGTTCAGTGCCGCATTCCGTGTCCGATGTCCTTATATAATTTTACTGATCTACTACACTATAATATATACATTTTGATGATGCGACAACCCAATCTATGCATGCGAGTAAAAGATCCATGCAGCGTTAGTACTTCAAAATACTACATTTGGAAAAATGATTCGATTACAAGTGTCTTCTGTACAGCGATATCTTACATGGTTCAATCTGACGTAGTTTATTGGACATTTTAAGTACAACACTAATTAGTACTGTATCTGTTTCGTGTTTATTGTATTTGCTCACTAATGTGTACCTAATCGTTGACATAATGTCTGTACTTATTATTCAAATGTCACCTTGAATTGTATTAAACACGAAGTGATTCTGGTAGAGATGCCTTCAGCTACCATTGATTGGAAGGCGCTGGCTCAAAACAATTATACGTAGTTGTACATGTAATTGAATAAATTTACAAAATAAAGCGAATAATACCGACACTGTTATGTGCCTCCGTAGCACGGTGGTTAGTGCGCTTGCCGTCTAATCTGGAGACCCGGGTTCAAACTCGGGTGGGGGTACATATTTATGCCTGTCACATTTCAGTAGAAATAAAGCTAGTAAAGGCTATGTTCGGTTATGATCAGTATACGTCCTATTGTAAACTAATGCTATCTGGAACTGTATCATTTAATCGGAATTTAATTTTACTGGCTCAGCAGAAACAACTACATAATGTAAAAATGTAGGCGGCGGCAGAATGTTGCATTGAATATCCCAATGTCTGTATGGAATTTCTCAAGAATGAATTATTGCCAGTTGTGTAGACATGTTATCAAGCTAGATAAAAATGAAAACTTACTATTGTTGAAACATCAAACAACTGCCACGATAAACGTTTTATATTGTACCTGAAAGTAATTATAATACAACGTAGATGGAGATTGAATAAAGATACTATTGATTGTAACATGGTTTCCATCCAGCAATTTTGTTATCTTGCAAAAGTGATGCATAATATTGTTACCTTACATTAGGTTACACTTGGTTACATGATTGACATGTGTGATACATATTTAGATACTATCATATGTTCTTATTAATATTTAACTTGTATATTTATGTTTAGTTCCATATGAATGAAATAATTCAATTCCGGGTTTACCATTTGAGAAATAGCAAATCGTCAATAAAGTCGTTGACGTCAGAATATAATTGCGTTGTGTGGTGGCTGTGGTAAGGTGTCAGTTTTGTTTTAGCTATATTATTTTAACAATGCGTCGTTCCGTGCAAAATTGTCTGCTCTAGTGTCAGAATGGCTGTAGTTTAGTGTGATATAATTAGTTAATATTTTCTATGTCAATGTGTATGAAAACGACGAGTCCATTCCACAAATTTATTGAATTACCCTCGTCGTATATGTGCGGTGAGAACAATTGTCTTCATTTCGTTCCAAATACACATCGTTCGTCCCCTTAAATAATTTAATTGCTTAAATAGACAGTATGATTGTTGTACTTATCCCAGACACCTGGAGATTTGTAATTAAACTAATTGAGCTTGAAAACCATAAGAGGACTCAGTATTACCAAGAGATTGTAACGTAGTTACAGTGTATTATTTAAATGCCATATTTAAATGTCATTTCCAAATTTGGCGCTACGTAGTTTCCCCGGTGACTTGTCAATATGAGTATGAATGTTGTGTTATGTTGTTACGAAGTGTATAAGATAAAGAACGACAATAAATATTTTTTAAATTAAATTAACTAAATAAACTAAATTGAAGATATACGGATTATCGTTTGTTTTTAAACCGCGGATGCCATTGGTTAAAGTTAAACTAGAAACTTATAAATATGATATATGTTTTGGCAGCACTAAATACACATACCGCACCATTAGTTAAAGAACAAATGAAAAATATATGAGAAAATTGTACAGAGAACGCAGCACTCAACTAATCCAGCCTAGCACAGAGAACAGTAACATCACACAACCTCACGGAGAAATGATGGGTGTCATAGTTTTAAATATAAATTATTAAACAATTTTAACTGCCGAACAAAGAAAACCTAAACAAAATTACATAAAACTCTATCATATTTTTCCTATAGTTACCACACAACTACATAAACTACCAAGCACAGTGCACCTACAAAGTACAAATATCAATAAATGAACAGTTAAAGACGAGCTTGAAATAACACGTTTTATCAAATAATTCCCGTCCTTAATTTTAACTGTACAAAACGTGAACTCGACGTTATGAGTTATTGGTGTCTAGATATTTAGCTCCTTGCATTAAGAGATATTAAACAATATATTGCAGGATTTATTCAGTTATTATACCGTTTAAAGATATTTTGTGATCAGCTGCAATTATTCTATAAAATACATCATATTTTCCATACAAAATTCCATACAATTTATAAAAACACTAAATACTTTACATATTAATTCAAGGTGGTTAATAAATACAGGTAGTCTTACGTGCACTTATTTGTCTCATAGCTGTTTTAACCAAAGTGGACTGTTGGTTTGCCCTCCGCCCGTCTGTCCTACGGTAATTTAATCTGAATCGTGCTGCAAGGTGTATGATACATGTTAGGTGGAAGGGGCCAATACGTGATTGCGTGTGTGTGTGTGTGTGGACGAAAGTGTGCGTGAATGTATGTTTTCAGGACGTCTTACGGTGCAAACTCATATCTACAACTTAATACTCATAAATGCATCATTACGTAGACTTTATCATGTCTAAATACCCAACTATCATACTATGATCCAAACTACAACCAGATTGCCTCGTACATGTGATCAATCGTATGAGTTAGTTGAATAATTGATCAAATAACGTGCAGCTTGTCAGGAAATAAAGCTTTCATATACATTTCTTTAGAGATATGTGCAAATATTAGGATGGTCACCTTTCTTGTGAAAAATACTTTCAATCTACTGTGGAGCACATTAACTGACAGACCTGCAAGCGTTTGAGACAAGTACAATTCAAACGAGTATTAAGATGTTTACGAGAAAATGTTTGTGAGTGAACATTTCTTACATTAATATTATTGGAAGCCATTGACAGTAGTGGGCAACGTTTTACAGAAAGGACCATCAACTTAATTGCAGATCTTATTTCCATTGCAGTCCTTAATATATATATATATATAAGTTAATGATATGTGACATGTAAATATATAGAAAAATAACAACGGATTAATAATTTACGAGATGTTAACAAAATGATGAAAATATGAAGTAAATCCCCTGAGCGTAAAATAATCCAAACATTAATGAAAAATAAACCTGCTCCCAACAATTTAAATATCAGTCAAAAAGTGATGTTTCAATTTAGTTTTAAAATTTGAATATGAGTTAATTCCTATAATGTAACAAATACCACGTCGGCTAGACATTTGTCAACACTTTTACGTCATCGGATCAAAATCTTCCAAAGCCCTGGTGAATACACTTTATACTATTTAGTAAAATTAATCGAGACAATGTCATGCAATGATTTGCTGCCAAACTCGGTAAACTGTTTTTGTTTAATACAAAAACATGCACCTGTGTGTCTTTATTAGGCGGCTTCTTGATTTTATTTCCGGTATGTGCTGACATCTGTCGGGATGTGATATGGAGCAAATAAATTCATGATTAAAATTCCACCAATTATCGGCTTCCTCAGATAATTCCAGTTTTTCTAGAGCAATATTGATTAATGTTATATTTTTTCTTTTTACATTAGGGATTTTCAACCTTTTGTTTATTCTAATACAGAAACGTGGGATTTAAAATTCTACCATTTGCAATCAATTTTTTTTAACTTTTTTACCCCCTTACTGATAAGAGTTTTAGACCTTTTAAAAAAAGGGCAATTATAAAGCATGCGACAGCGCCAGCCATAAATTTTAGTGAACTTTTAATGGCTCAAACACACGAGATGAGTCGTATTCATAGCTCCAAGATTTAAGAGGTTTGGTTTAATATCCTGCATTAAACACAGTTTTAGCTGGAGAAGTAAAAATAGCTAATTATTAGTTTCTACGCCTTTTCAGGAAATTGTCATCACAGTTGTTTCCATGTAAAACACAATTTGTACGAATTAGGATGCTGATTTTAGTGAATTACGTTTTTTGTTAAATGCTGACTAGCGGTAATCACCACACGAATGAATTATTCAAGATGTTGTCGTCGCATATGTACTACTTTGCGAGCAACGCTAATGCATGGTACTTCAACGTAAGCAATAGTGAAGAACTGGAATTTGTCTTGCATTTAATGAGAAATTATTTTTGCGCTAATTGACCCGTGTCCACGAAACAGTTCACACTTTACCTACGCATATTCAGTCATAATAACCTGGTCCTCGATATTAAAGCATGATTATAACTCATTACATGCTCGATCTTTTTATTTTCAATGTTCCAAATTATATTTATGTTTCTACTAATATTTCTATTTCTCGTTTACCTTTTATTCTAGTCACATATTTTCGACTTGACTAAAACCCGTAAGTTCTGAATGTCTTCTGGTCACATAATTGGCTCTTGTAATACACACGCAGCAATAGTCTTGAGAGACCATTGACATTATATTGACATTATATAGCAGGTTTATACTGAATAGATAATGTGTTACGGTATTGAAAAAATGAAAGAATAAAGAAAACATCATTAACAACAGCATAGTGGATTGTCTATATGTTGAAAACAGGCGGGACATATCTACACCGAGTGGTTGAAATAATCGTAATTATTCATATCAAAGATGTTCAAAATGACAAGCTACCAGCACAATAACAAAATGCTATAGGGGTAGACAAAGCACAAAACACCTTAACTCTAGTCTCGATAAAACGACCAATTAAAAGCAAGTATCGCCAGAACATCGTAGCTTTTACATTTGTATATCCGTAGACGCCAAATGACGTGTGTAATTTATATTACACGTCCTTGTTTAAAAACATTTCAGATATCAAATTTGTTGTTTGAATGATTATACCAACACAATCTTACAGGACTTATTCGCTCCTTTCTACATTCATCCACAGTTTTCCTGCAATCATATATCACACAACAGCACAATGGTACCAAAGCTAAGAAATGGCAAATTACCTTGGAAGTGATATTAAATTACATAGTATTACATAAAACACAATCACATTTACATATAGCTCAAGTAAGATTTAAGTAATGATTCCTTCTTCATGTTGTAATTAACTTGGATGACCCCAAGGAACAAAAGAACGAATATCAAATAGAACATATTATATCCATAACATTTATCTATAATATATGGATCAACATTATTGCAGCAAACATCAAGGACAGACTGAGTAAAGTGCATTCGTAAAAGTAATCCTTTGAGATTCTTGTTCTTTAAACGGAAATTGTCATTATATGGTGCTATTTTAGCTTCTGCAGATGTAACGCAGATGTATCTTATCTTATCTTAATGCGAAGTCTTCTTCAACATTTTCGCTCACAGTAGCACTGCGTGTGAATTTACTGGAAAATGTACTATTTTAAAGTTATCATACGACGACATCTTTTGACCTTTTATGCGGAGAAGAATTTCGACACCTCGACCCATTTCAGATAAAAGAAATACATGTTCATTTCGAACACTGGGATCTTGCTGAACTTTAAGGGACTCCGCTTCATATGGTCACCGGTTCACTCCTTTTCTTAGCATCATACTATTGCGTATGACAGAGAAATATTTCACTAACTCAGTCATTTGCATAGCAAGTACAACCGACCTAAAACATAGTGATTGACAAGGCAATATGATAGCATAGGAAGAGTTTGTTGATCGAGAACGGAATTATATTAGCGTAATGGACGTATTTATGTAAACTATATTTAGCCTATCCTAGTAGCAGTCCCTAGAGACATCAATACAGACAAATGTGCTTATATTAACATTCTTTTAGTGAATAAATACATTTAGGTATGTGTGTATTTATAATACTTGTACAACACTGTATATTTATGTTCGTAATGCATGACTTTGTAAAGGTTGATACAGAGGCAACGTTGAAGATCGTATTTGTTATATTGATACTTACAGTAGATCGGCATACTTCCATATCAAAATTGAAATATGCTCGTTTGTTGTGACAAAAGCATGGGCATACGTAAGCATTAACTAAAGAAATAAATGACATATTTGTTCTATTTATCATTACATAAAAGTAACAACCATATTGCAAATTCCAACATATCAATCATTTAGCATGTTGTAGCTAGTATACATGTATGTTTCATTATTTATGTAATTATATAACCTGGTATAGTTGTAGAGAGTGATTAGTTGTACCCTTTAATTGTTTTGTCTTCTGATTATAACATGTTTTTTTTTTGTTATTAGCGGAATAAATCTATCAGCAGTCTAATATAAACGTGGAAATGATTAGCAACGCCACATATTACGTGTTGGAAGAGAAATAAACACACATGTAATCGTTTAGAAATATAAAAGTTTTGTACAAATGAACAGCATTGTAATGGCATGATGCTTTATCAACGACCAATATATTTAGTCTTGTATTCAATGACGTGACCTACATTCTAACAATGTTAAAGCACTATAGTTGATCATAAATTCAATCTTCGTTAAGTATATTCTTAATTACTTTATACAGACAATTATTGCATTATGTGGACGATTTCGAATTCCATGGGTAGTGAATAAATGTCAACGATTGACCAGACACGAATTGGATGATAAATCAAGTCGTATTAACATAATAAATGAGCGGCCATTAAGATAAACTAGGCGGTTGTTCATTGCAGTCGAGACATATGTGTCTAGGGAATTTGATGTTAATTCGTTTCACAAGGATCCAATCTTATCTCCTATAAACCAGGTTTAATTATGTATATGCAATTCTTAAGAGATTGCCCTGTGCATCTAATGCTCAACTTACATTGTAATTAATCATAACCATTAATGCACATTTCGCTATCTTTAAGTTATGTACCTGATCTTTTGAATATTAAAATCACGCTAATCGGCAACAACTTTACGGTTTTGTTCACAATGTTTCACCATATTTACGACGTTCAAACATCACTCACTTATGCAGTTTCAAGGATATTCCATTATAATTATTATTGATTTCTAAATTTGCTGGAACATATTTGACCCATTCACTTGTATGTCAACAGTTCAATTTCAATTTCACAGTCTTGTTCATTTTTATACTGGGCATTGTGACACATGCTTGTGGTGTGTGTTCAATCGATCAGTTCGCGTCTTATACGTTTTGACTCTTTTTGTTTTGTGCTGCTATTCATGTCCGTCAATTTCTTTGTTCCTTTGTTCAAAGAGGACATTTGCAGAATAAAAGGACATGCCTCGGGTAACTAATTAATACAGACGATATTCCTACACACCAATATGTTTACACTAACGATTAATTTGAATTGACATGAAACTGGTAGTTATCGCATCGGACTGGTGTGTTAAATTAGGTGTAGTTTTAATGTACAATGTATTTGTAATGCTGGACGTATTGACATATCGTTTTTTGCGAATGTTGCTTTCCCTGCTTTACTTCGATCGACACAAATTCTTTGAAGGGAAATTTTAAAATATAAACAAATATGAACAGTGTTCTGTAATTGTTCAGCCGTTATTAGTGTCTAGATATTTGACCAGGTCCATTATGAGATAGAGGGCAAAGTATTTTAACATTACACTACTATACTCCTAAAAAAAATTTAAAACCATTGTTTCAAATTCCAATTTTATAATTATTCATACATTAACATTATTCTGTTTAGGTATTATTTTACTTAATGTATTCGATAAATGTAAAACACCATTCACTGCAACTGAAATACGGCCCTAAGGAGGCATATACCAGTTGATGACATTGAACGGAGTATCGGAATGGTACTGGCTGGACAGGGCTCGAGTCACCTGGGACGCCAATGTTACGTTGGCCATACCGAGGTCGGTCGTTGGTGATAGAGGTACCTGGGCTCTCGGTGTGTTGATCAGGGCCTGCGAAGATTCCATCCGAGGTAAAAAATGGACTGTGATGACCATTCTATTGTCGACATTTCTTAACACTGGGGTTCGAACTCGCTAAAAAGTTAAATGGTCACTTCAGATCGATATCTGGAGTTCGTATCTGTGAACAAACATTTAGAAGCAGGTTTCACAATACAAATATTCATGTTCGTCTTCCTGCTTGTCGCCCAGAATCGACCACAGTACACAGGTTATTAAGACGTAAATTTTCTGCAGAACCCTGAAACATCACTTTAGTCAGACTCCGATCTGCTCTGTTATAAGGCATATCAAATTATTGTGTTGACTTTATTTATGCAAAATGAAGTATTTGGCGGGAGAAAAACACTAAATATCCCAGGGTTGTGGAACCCAGGAACACTGCAGGTTTGGTGGCCTGTCAGTGTTTGTTGTGGAAAGGTCTATGGTGGATATACAGATATTTGTGTCATCCAAACTGGTGTTCAATGGGTGTTTTACTATCACGATAACGTTTCATATGAATTTGTGAGAACTACGCTGATGCTCTAAGGTCAGTTCATTGAGCTAATGGTTGATAATGTCCGTTCGCACAGGGCTCAAGTGGTTAGTGAGCATTGAAAACACGGAAGTAGATTGCTAGTTGACTAGCTTGTTCGATTTTTCTGACTTTATTCCGATCAAGCATGCATGCAAAATGTTCGAGAAAATGTTCAGTGCAAGAAATATCCAATAACAGACCCATGGAACGGACACATGCACTCATTATGAAGAGTGGGCCAAAATGCCCCTATCTGAACAGAGGATATTAATTCTCAGCTTCAAACACAGTTGTAGGGTTGTTATGGAAGCTAATAATGGTCAATTATGGTTTTGAAGTTAATAACATTTTGCATTTAACGTGTTTCGACCATGTTTGTAAAACATCATACCCCACCCGCCAGTATGCAAACGTTGACGTTTCGGTAGTGACATCACCTCCTGATCTAGTACGTGCTTGATCGTGTTAATCGTACATGTGTAAGTTTACATTTGTAAATTAAACATATTGCTAATTTGATATCCGAAGTTGTTTTGTTGTTTGTGATAACATTGATCGAATCTTAGCCCTTTCAATATGTAGTCCTTTAATTTTTTTGAGGAGTATAGTATACAGCCATGTACAATCATAATAAATGATTCAACATTTAAAACAAGTACATATGCAATCACTGACATATCATTTGTTGAGATCACTATAACATATGTAGTCACTATATTTGGACGACCTTCAGCAGGGTTGATCTCCGGGTGATTGGACTTGTTATGACAAAATCAACAAACGTTTGTCATGTTACTTGACTCTGTTCTATTGACGTAACTCCATATAAATGTATGAGCGAAGAAGGAACGATTTGGTTAATTTACATATTACATGAAAAACTTAAGAGATTTTCTACGAAATTTAATTTGTTTTTGGATATTCTGGGAAAAATATAAATGTGTATTTTAACCAGATAATATGCTATAACACAGATGCAATGGTAGGTTTTCTAAACATGGTGCTGGGGGAATATTATATTAACATGGAAATGCGTGTTATATACGTCCTTGTAGTGTCATTCTATAGAACAGTCGTGCCATCAAATAAACGATTTGGATAATTTGTGTTTTCGTAACATGGTAGTAACCGAAATAGAAGTGCCTCGTAAAATATGTTTTCGACAAAAAAACAACAACACTCGTGATTTATTGTTTAATATAAACCATGAGCTACACTGCTAAAAACTATAAAAAACGGTTACATGCAGACAATGTTAGATGTAAGATAGAATTATTTCGCCAATATTTCAATTTGTTACGAGCAGTCAGACCAAATAAGTTTTAATCAAGTTATTAAGATTCAAAAACCATTGGTGAACATAGGACGTAAAGTGCTCTGTATGATTTGGATAATTTTATACATTCATTTAAGTACATATAAAACAAGCATGTGTCCTGAGCAAAGCGACTTCCACAATAAAAGGGTTGATAACTATATGCATGCATGTTTAAACGGTCTTAGATCGAGCATTTTAACATTACAAAATGTATAACCGCTTAAACAATCTTCTATGTGCAAAAGGCATGTATAAATATATACAGCACGTAATCACTTACATCTGATTGGTTGAGATTAATGTAACTGGATAATCTTGAACAAATATTGCAATTCTACTGTTTGCGATAATGTTGTTTACAAAATTCCTGTTATTCTATCAATACATTGTCAAAATGTTTATACCATGAAACAAGATTGACATGGTAACGAGTAAAAATGAAATCTAGTTTCAACCAGACAGTTGATACAGTTGACAATATACAAGCACCAACGTTCCCAGGGCAAGACACGTAACACTGTATTGTTTGGTTTAATTACAGTTATTTTGGGAAGATAGCTGTACGTATGTGTTTAAACGTTATTTCAACAACATCAACTCTGCCTTAATTGTCCGCATTATGGAAACACATTTCATGTAATTTCGTGCATCGCCAATTAAACTTAATATTTGATTGAAAAGATTGCAAAAGTAAAGTGCAATTTGCAATGTTTTGAGCTTTACGAAATGAATTTATCGGTATATCTAAAATTAAAATTTTACGGCGTTATTCGAATGTTCTAACGATGCTATCAAATACATATCACAGATTGTAACATACCTACGTATCTTGATGTTTTAAATCCCATGTATACTATTTATGTGTAAGTAAAATGATTTTCTGTGTAAAATCAAAACAAACATTATTCTTGAAATGCTGCTTGCAATTTTATATTTGTACTTTACAAACGTAGACATATGATTGTCAGGGAAATTTTTTGTCGGCTTTAACTTCAACAAAAGACAATTTAAAGTGTATTTGTGTAATTTCAGGGCTTCACAATCATTGTGTGTAGTCGTACTATCTTTCTATTTTTACATTGTATATTTGTCGATCGATTCTCTTACAGTGACACATAATACAGTATGTGTCTAAACAGTTAATTTAAAATCGGACAGGAACTGCCCTATCAACAGCCGAGCACATACAAGCTAAAAATAGCATATGCCAATGATAAAATGAACACGCTACAATGCTCAACACCAACCGAACGAGAACATCAACTGAAACTAAGTACCACCTGTAAAACAGCTTAATATAACATCTTAGTAACACTTATCAAAACAGCAGACCAATCCATCTGCAAAGCGTATTTCAACAGTCAAAGGCTTATCTGAAATCCTAAAACCAGGAATAAGTAACAGAAATAAAAAGCTGAATGTCAAAATACAACAAGGCATTTAACAACATTGTGGGTTCAGATACAAACACCATACATGTATATGTGATCGAATTGTCCTCTGTCTTTAAATGGTACTGTGAAACTGTGTACAGACCATGTTTTTGAGACATCTTAATACGACCATGCACCTATATTATCTACGACACAATATTTTTTACATTTGTATCTCTAATGCTACACCTCAATCCTAAGTTATCTTTGTTGTGTTTCTCTACTTTGCTCCTATGACATCATTTCCATAGAAGACGATGGAACGTCTTTGTTTATTTACATATTGCAAGCACGACTTGATATATATTCTTCGAAATTCAATTTGTTTTTGGATATTCTGGGAGACTAGAAATGGGTATTTTAACCAGTCTAATAGATACAATGGTAGGCTTTATAAACGTGTTGCTGGAAGAATGCGTGTTAAAATGGTAATACGTTTTGTATGCATCTCTGTAGAGCCATCTAATTGTTTTATAGAACAGTCGAGCTATAAAATAAACGATTTGGGGTTGTTTATGATTTCGTAGCATGGAAGTCAAGGAAAATAGAAGAGTCTCGTAAAATTTGTTTTTGACAGAAAAACAACAAAATGTGTGATTTATTGTTAATATCAAGCGTGAGCTATACAGAAAAAGACATACTCATAGCCATAAGTATGTGCCCTGCTACAATGTATACAGCAGGGAATTAGGCTGGATTTAATGCATTCTAAAATACTGCACCATTATGTCAACTAATATGCCACTAAGAATAAAACGTATCTACGTTATAGATATGCGCGGTACACTTAAAGATACACTTGATAGTATGAAACGGCATACAACGTCGCCGAAAGGAAGTATGACGTATGCCTGTGGTGTGTGTTACCGTTAGAGTGTTACCTTCCCTGTCCGAAAGTATTTATCTGTCTGATGGAATTAACTCAAAGGACTTGCTAAGACCGCTGTTGAATTGACTTCAACATGTATGTTTGGCAATATTCACTGTGCCCTTGGCTAGTCATCGACAACAAAAACTAACTTAACATTCATTAAACATTTTAAACGATTAATTGTGTCAGTTGTGTTTTAATCAATACTTCCAAAAAAACGTATATATGTCTCACAATTAGGGTATGGACAAAAATAAGTTACCACGTCGTCTATTTTAGTCAGCAGAAGAGACGTAACCGCGACCGTGGCCGAGTGGTTAGGGCGTCCGCCTAGGAAGCGGGAGGTCGAAGGTTCGAATCTCGGCGGAAGCCGGGTTGGAACTGATGAGACCGGTTGGTCAGCCGCCAGCTAGTTAAATTAATGGTTACCATAGGCCCATCTCTGCCAGACGCCCGGCATTACGAGAAGGGATTTGGGAAGGTACTGTATGCATGAATAATACGTAAGTCAGAATTGACTGGCCCTTTCAATAGGGGTGACACTATAATAAACAAACTTTACCGTACACGTTTAAATCAGAAATAATTGAATAATTGATACTCAAACTAAAGATGAAGTGTTGAGCAAGTTTTCTGTTCTGTTCTTGACTTCGAATTACTTTGTTTCTGTAACGTATTGGGCAATTGCTTTCCAGCGTACTCCTTGAATTGTACAGCATAATCCTAGCAGGTCATTCAGAAACTATGTTGCATCTACTTTCTATAATAATTACAGGAATACAAAACGTTTATCGTGTCAGTGGGATGATGTTTCAACATTAAAGTAAAGTTCCACTAATAAGACCACTTTGATTATTTTGAAATCGCACAAATTTTTGCCAGTTTAAGGTCCCAAAGTATTAGTTTTAGGACAAAAAGGTCCGCTAATAAGATCAATTCACTATTAAGACCTCCTGTTTGACTGGTATTATTAGCGGAACTTCATCTTGTTTCTTCTTTATCTAGCAAAACGGTTTCATGCAGACAATGTTCGATTCAAGATAAACTTCTTCTGCCGCCCATAGTTTTATATTGATTCTGAACAGTCGTTACAATTAAGTTTCAATTAAATTATCAAGTTCCAGAGACCATTAGTTAACAATAGGAGGTACAGTACTCATGAAAGTGCCTGTACGATTTGGTTATTTTCTACTTTTATTGAATTACATGTAAAACTACGTATATGTGTTTTTGAGCCAGCGCCTTCCAATCAGCGGTAGCCGAAGGCGTCTCTACCATAATTACATCGTGTATACTATAATTCATGGTGACATTTAACAAATTAGTACAGATTTCTGTCAACGATTACGTACACTGACATGGTGTGCCAAAAGGCACATACAAATGAAATAAAACAAGCAAAACTGGATACTAACGTGCAGGCCAATCCACTATGTCAGCCTGAACCATTTGAGCTATGTATAGGATGGATTAAGACAAATCAAGTTATAAGCAATCCTTCACATATAACCAAGAATCATTCCAACTCAAGATTGTAGTAACATTGGGCGAGTCGAACATACAGCCCGTATAATATGAACACGACTAGATAATATATCTTAATACACTTGTTACTATATATAGTAACAAAAATGAGCCTATTTCAGGCTGATTATGACCATCACGTGATTGATTATCGCCTATCCGCCCGGTCCGCAATCTCATAATCGTAATCGGCCCGCTGAACGGACGCACGTTACGTTATCCAGGTTAACATGACGTCACGTCGGAGTCATAATGACGTCACGTTGGAGCTAAAATGACGTTACGTTGAAATTGCTTTGACACTTTTATGAATGTACAAGAATTTCATCATAAATGACTGTAGATCTCCATGGAATTTACTAAACGTGAGTTGTTGTTACTCCCATTGAGTTTTTGAATTGAACAATTGTATTAAAGACTTTAATACACTTCAGAGCCTGGCCGGAAGTTGATAATCGGCCCGGCATGAATAATCACCCTCGGGCTAAAGCCCTCGCGGTGATTATTAATTTTCCGGGCCGGTTATCGCCTTCCGGCCCAGCTATGTCGTGTATTAACCTCTAATTATCAATCAAATAGCTGAACTGTCTTAAATACTAGCCAGATTTTATTCCGGGCTTGATTATGTTTGATGGTGAAAAGGGAAATAATTTAATGCGGAAACGGTAGATTGAAGAGTTGTCTTTATAAACACAGAGTATGTAAGATAGACTATGTAAACACATGTAATGTAGTGTTGTGATAGGTCGGATTATTGTCAGAAAATGTTACTTATCTTGAACTATCTAACGATTGAAAGCTACACTGTAGGTATCTAGTTCCATTAACCGTTTTGTACAAGGTGCTATTGTAATGAGCAATTGCAATGGAGGGCTTTCTGATATCGTCAAACAATCCATTTTGTATTCCGTTAAAAAATGGTCCATTCTCGCTCAAAAGTAATTGAACAATGATAGATAATGAATGAGCGCACACATACTTATGCATTCAATTCTGACTACCAGGAGTAGTGAGATGTGCTAAATTCGAATGACCACGTGTGTCAGAGTATATTTCGTTAAATGCCGGATATAGTGAAAATAAAGTCAAATAGCCTAATAAGATATGCAATTACTAATTTCACGGTGACGCTCTATCCTAGTCTAAACGGATTCTTTAGGTTCATGACACACTTAAACTAGACTAACTGCTCAAGTTAATAGTAAACCATGGTTTTGATATTTCAATGTATACACAAACTTTGCCCTGGTAAAATGAAATAGCTCAACTGTTTTCTGACGGTTAAGAAACTATGCAGTATCATTAATAGTGTGATATCCCTAGACTCACACGAACTTAAGTGGCATCAATGTTAACTCGACAAATAATTAGATAAATAGTTAATTAAATACACTCACACACAAATGCTCATTGACAGTATATTGGTATGTTGTGTTCGTCAAACCCTGGTGATTGTAACTCAAATACTAACAGTTTGATTTTGAATATACGAGTACGAGTACTTTAACCGGCCAGCCAATGGATATATCGACTTTTAGTCTGTAAATCCTTCAATGTACTTGTACAGTGAGTATCTTACATATGAATAAGATATTTGGATTATAATACAAATGACTGTTAAAAACGGGTTGTTGCTTTAAAATTCCAGTGAAAAGATGTTACACTGTATGAATTAATGTGTTTGTCTACATTGAGCCGTATTCTTAATGATACGTACCATGCATTCGCATGCTGTTTTGTTTCCATGTTGTAGGTAGATTCTAGTTATATTAATATTGCAATCACATTGCTTATATATAGGGAAAAATTTCCTCTTTTACAACAAATTGATTTTAACTGTAGGTGGTTGATTGTAGAAAACATACGATGGTTACTTCAATGTGTTGGAAGTACTACAAAATGACCTCAGTACTGTAGGTGGTCCGAACCACGACATTCGTACTTTATTTTGCACTGTGTCGTCACGCTTGTACAACTTTTCAGTAGTCGCACGTTTTGTCAGGGCTGTACTCTGTATGTTGGTAGTATGTGGGGTTCCACCCCGTCTGAATGATCATTACAGACTACAGACAGAAAACGCAATCATAGACAACTTAGAAACTAGAAGATTGGAAACGAATGTTTGTATTAACATACAATTCAATTGTCATTTTTGATATAGAAACAGTCATAAGATCGTATACATAGAAATCAATTGCTAACGACATATCGTCTCTACATACCAGATTTGATGTGTTCTCGTGAGCCACGACATGACGTCCTATTGAATTTCGAAATTATATATTTATCTACCAACATGTCACTGCCTGATGTGTTGCTATCAAATGTAAACGTATATATTCGTGAATAAAGTTAGACACGTCCAATAAGCATGATCTTATTTTAAGATGTCGAATACGGTGTATTGTAGAAGTATCACATATATGTGAAAATATACGTTTTGATAGAAGGACGCACTCGCTAGAATATTCCTATGAAGTTCAATACAATATCATGTCAGTCAAATATTTGTATCGATGATGTTTTGTTTGAGTATCAGATAAATATGAATATGTCATGATCATGTCTCCTAAATGTATCATCTTGTTGTTTACGAGCATGTATGTGGCTAGGAATGTTGTTGTCTGGCAACATGATATTGGTATTGTTTGATACAACTAAGTAGTATCGTGCTAGCATGGCGCTGTGTATGATCTTGTTTGTAACAGAGCAGATTTCACGTGGGCTACACTATTGGTTTGTTTGTCCTTGTAATATTACTATATTTTTGTAAATGACATGTAAGTACATAAGCTATACACCATAACCAAACATCCTTTACTATTCATTTACTATACTACATAATATCAAAAGTGTTATATCATAATTGAACACCAACCAAAGATACAATATTTGACAGAGTTTTTGTACATGTAGCAGTCTCGCTTTTTAAAATTCAGTTTAAGAGTGTTCTCTTGTCCCTCTTTTTATGCTGTGTGCTGCTTCCACTATCATTTTTGACTAATATTGTGTTTGATCAGACATTAAACCCTAAATCGTCAGCAATAACTTACATCATTTACCAAAAGCTCTTTTTTATATCATTAATTGTCTAATAAGGATCCACTTTCATCTACGATGGTACGATTCGCAATCATAGTTGTATTTGTGTTAACATCCACTTTCATTGGAACATGGGAATTTATAGCCGATAATTATTAGATTTCTTTGATAGATCTTCGATGCAGGGCTGATTGGTACATACATGTAAATGACACCCTTTATTGAAGATATCTTGCGCATTATACGTTAATATTATAACTAAGATGATTATATATATCTTACACTACGATGCAGCATAGTGAAATCAGGCGAATAAAGAAATATGACTTCAATATAAATCAGTCTCACTAATCTAGTCTTTTCTTAGATCCTCTTATTATTCCATTTAAGTGATTTAAGAAATCCAGACAGAAACGGTTATCAATCTACAATATATCATCGAGTAAATGTCGTCCTCGGCAAGTCTCTTCATAAACTAGACTGGTGCACTTAGCGATTTCATCGACGATGTGTGCAATTAAAAATTATTCATGAGGTAAAAGATAAGCTTTTGTAGACTAAATCATGGCCAGTTTATTAGACATTTCCTTGTATTCAGCCAGCTTGCTATATGATATATACGCTTGTTCCTTTATAACATGCCTAGGAGAATCACATTAGAATATTATTGAAATATTTCTAAAAGTAGATGGAGAATACTAGCGTTTTGTTTGCGGTTTGTGCAGATGAACCCAGCAAGGTGTTATCCCAGAGACTACAATGTACATGGGCATTGCTCCGTATAGTTCTTTTGTGATGTTACTGCTTTCTGTGTTTGGCTTGTTAAGTTCAGTGCCGCCTTCCATGTCCGATGTCCTTACATAATTTTACTGATCTACTACACTATAATATATAAATGTTGATGATGCGACAACCCAATACATTTATACGAGTAAAAGATCCATGCGAATTTAGTGCTTCAAAACACTGACATTTGAAAAAGTGATTCGATTACAAGTGTCTTCTGTACAGCGATACATGTAGCTATCATGGTTCAGCCTGACGTAGTTTATTGGACATTTGAAGTACAATACTAATTATCATATGTCTCGTATTTACTGGTTATTGTCTCTAATGTGTTCCTTATCGTTGACATAATGTCTGTTCTAATTATTCAAATGTCACTTTGAATTGTATTAAACACGGTGATATTCTGGTAGAGATGCCTTCGGCTACCGTTGATTGGAAGAGGCTGGCTCAAAACATGTATGCGTAGTTTTACATATAATTAAATAAATTTAGAAAATAAAGCGAATAATACCGACACTGTTATGATCAATATGCGTCCTATTGCAAACTAATGATATCTGGAACTATATCATTTATTCGAAATTTAATTGTACTGGCTGAACAAAACCAATTAAAAAAGTAGGCGGCGGCAGAATGTAACATTGGATCTCCCAATGTCTGTATGAATTACAGTCTCAAGAATGAATAATTGCCAGTTGTGTAGACATGTTATCAAGCTAGGTTAAACATCAAACAACAGTCACGAGAAACGTTTTATATTGTTCATGAAAGTAATGCCAATATAACGTAGATGGGGATTGATTAAAGATACTAATGATTGTAACATGGTTTCCATCCAGCAATTTTGTTATCTAGCAATATTGATGCATTAAAGTGTAACCTTACATTAGAAAGACAATAAAGATATATTTTCAATAGTTAACAAAGAAGAAATCATGTTTTATTCTTAACATGTTCCATGTATCATGAATTCAGTTAATAAACACAGGAAACGAGAATCTAATTATACATCAAGCTTAAACGCCATCAAACAATATTCATACCATTTATTCAAAAACGCTCGAGTTGATATACTGCCAAATAATGAATAGTCTAGGAGCCAGGTTTCAAAAGGGTAGAAAAATTTCATTGGTATTTTCGAATAATACATTCATTCATGCTTCAGAAAAAGGTGGAAGCCAGATCTGAAAGTCGTGCAAATTGTTTTAAACAGGGGTAATGACTCTTGCTTCCGAGCTAATGTACGAATACACATGACATTCGTAATGCTGGTGTAAAGTTTTTGTTTATGTTTATATTGCCAGATATTTGGTTGGATATTATGCATTGAATGTTGTGCATCAAATAGACATACATAACTGACCAGTTTGAGGTCAAGGTCAGGGTTATTTTAAGGTCAAAGTGAGAAAAAAAGCTAAAATTTGTATTTCACCTCAGTTCTTTCTTCGTATAGCATATATTTGGAATCAAATTTCATTATTAAAATGATAGCCGTGTTGATAAGTACATATTCTTTCATAGTAAGCCATTTGTTTAATGAATATAGTCACTTTGTGGTCAAAATAGCAATTTAATACATATGAATGTTGACCGAGAAGGCATTCTTTCGACAACTCCTGGTATTCTATGATCTAATATGATTAAATTGTTCATGTATATATTGCTACATATTTACATGGATATTATTCATTTGATTTTGATTATGTACGTCAAATGAACACACATAATTTACCTTTCTTGGGTCAATGTCAGTTCAAGGTCGAATCGTTAGAACATGGTTTTTGCACAATGAATCAGCATGTCACGTACACATTGAAGTGATTAAAGCAGACAAATGATAGTTACAATTTTCGATACATATCTATAACTATGTAGTCCGACGTATGTACATAACAGTATCCTGTCTGCACGATATACACATAGGCTTGATGTCCAAGAACATAACAATGTATATACTGAATCATAGCAGACAAAACTTAATTTTAACTGTATAAAACGTGAAATCGATGAGTATATATCTGTCTCTAACACGTTAATGTCGTCTGTCTTATTTTAATCTTACCCATGTAGTCAATATTTAAATGAAATTGGCCTTTTAAATAAGATAAATATGAAATTTATACATTTAAATGTCTGGATGCAGAAAAAGAAATATGCGTTATTGGTGTCTAGATATTTCGCTACTTGCATTAATATATATTATATTAAAGAAAATCTTGCAGGAGTTGTTCAGTTATTATACCGTTTAAAGAAATTTTGTGATCAGCTGCAATTATTCTATAAAAGACATAACTATACATCATAATTTCCCCTACAGAATTCCATACAATTTTTAAAAACACTGAATACTTTACATATGATATTAATTCAAGGCGGTAAATAAATACAGGTAGTCTTACGTGCACTTATTTGTCTCATAGCTGTTTTGACCAAAGTGGACTGTTGGTTTGCCCTCCGTCCGTCTGCCCTACGGTAATTTAATCTGAATCGTGCCACAAGGTGTATGATACATGTTAGGTGGAAGGGGACAATACGTGATTGTGTGTGTGCGTGTGTGGACTGGAGTTTGCGTGAATGTATGTTTGTTTTCAGGACGTCTCACGGTGCAGACTCATATCTACTACTTAATCCTCATAAATGCATCATTACGTCGACTTTATCAAGTCTGAATACCCAACTATCACACTAAGTTCCAAACCATAATCAGATTGCCATGTACATATAATCAATCGTAGGACTTAATTGTATATTTGATCTAATAACGTGCAGCTTGTCAGGTAATAATTTATATAAAAGCTTTCATATACATTTCTGTTGAGATATGTGCAAATATTAGGACGGTCACTTTTCTTGTGAGAAATACTTTGAATCTTCTGCGTGGTACGTTTACTGGTAGACTTGCAAGCGTTGGAGACAAGTAAGATTCAAACACTTATGAAGATGTTTACGAGAAGATGTTTGTGAGTGAACATTTCGTACATTAATATTATTGGAAGACATTGACAGTAGTGGGCAACGTTTTACAGAAAGGACCATCAACTTAATTGTCCTTACATATAATGAGCCAGTGTAATTGTCAATCAGAAATGTTGTTAGTTAATTCATATAATGTGCCGAATACCACGTCGGCTAGACATTTGTCAACACTTTTACGTCTTCAGATCAAAATCTTCCAAAGCCCTGGTGAATACACTTTAAACTATTCAGTAAAATTAATCGAGACAATTTCATGCAATGATTTGCTGCCAAACTCGGTAAACTGTTTTTGTTTAATACAAAAACATGCACATGTATGTCTTTATTAGGCGGCTACTTGATACTATTTTCGGTATGTGCTGACATCTGTCGGGATGTGATTTGCAGCAAACTAAATCATGATTAAAATTCCACCAAAAATCGGCATCCTCAGATTCTTCCAGTTTTTTTCTAAAGCAATATTGATTAACGTTTTAGTTTTTCATTTTACATTAGAGATTTTTCAACCTGGTGTTTATTCTAATACTGAAACATGGGATTTAAAATTATACCATTTGCAATCAAATCTTTTTTACTTTTTTACCTTCTTACTGATAACAGTTTTATACCTTTTAAAAAAGGGTAATTGTAAAGCAAGCGACAGCGCCTGCCATAAATTTTAGTGAACCTTTCATGGATTAAACGCACGAGATGAGTCGTATTCATAGCTCCAAGATTTAAGAGGTTTGGTTTAATATCCTGCGTTAAACACAGTTTTAGCCGAAGAAGTAAAAAGAGCTAATTATTATTGTCTACGCCTTTTCAGGAAATTGTCATCACAGTTGTTTCCATGTAAAACACAATTTGTACGGATTAGGAGGAGGATTTTAGTCAATTACGTTTTGTGTTAAATGCCGATTAGCGGTAATCACCCCACGGATGAATTATTCAAGATGTTGTCGTCGCGTATATACTACTTTGCGAGCAACGCTATTGTATGGTACTTCAACGTAAGCAATATTTAAGACGACAGTGAAGAACTGGAATTTGTCTTGCATTTAATGAGAAATTATTTGTTGCGCTAATTGACCCGTGTACACGAAACAGCCCACATTTTCCTACGCGTTACGTAAAAATATTCAGAACATAATAATCTGGTCCTCGATATTAATGCATGATTATAACTCATGACATGCTCGATCTTTTTAATTTCATTGTTCCAAATTATATTTATGTATATACCATTATTTATATTTCTCGTTTACCTTTCATTCTAGTCATATATTTTCGACTTGACTAAACCCCGTAAGCTCTGATTGTCTTCTGGTCACATAATTCATATCAGATTTATTCAAAATGACAACCTACCAGCACAATAACAAAATGCTATAAGGGTTGACAAACCTTGCACCCCGTTAAATAAATGATTTTTTACCCCTGTATGCACAGTTCTTCATTACCTAACAAGACACAGGGTAGAGGCCAGTCAAAACACTTATTAACATATTTCCCTGTCTGACTGCACAAGATTTGCTGTTCCAAAGGTCAACGGCTTTTGACTCACATAGTTTGCTTATAAAGGATGTTCCCTTTGGAATAATTTGCCACACATATCAGAGACTCTGGATCATTATCAACTTTTAAAATTAAATTAAAACATCACTTTTTGAATGGTATTTAAATTGTTGGGAGCATTTTTCAATAATAATAGGCTTAGTTCACGCTCATTGGATTTACTTAACCAACCAACCAACAAACAAACATACCCCAAAAATCTCACCTAAACATCCAACCAACCGACCGACCGACCGGCCGGCGGTCATCCATCCATCCATCCATCCATCCTCCTTCCATATAGTTTCATATCTCGATGATTTGTTATTTGAACAATTGTAACAATGCCTTCATAGCACATTTTACTCACATAACATATCCCCACATTTTGTCCAGGAATTCCGGGTTTACCGTCCTTTCCTGGTGTTCCATCTTTGCCTGGAAAACCTCGTTTACCTCGTCTCTCATTTGTCCCGTGTATACCATTGACTCCTGGAAATCCTTGTGATGGAAGTAAGTAAAACAACGCATGACATAACTGGTTTTCAACTTTGCTGTTTCAGAACATATGAACAATACGTAATTTTAGTTACATGCATGCAAATTCCAAACATGATTTATAATTGTGCATGTTTTGTAGTTGTATCTTTTGCGAGATGTGTTATGGTCATTTTTAAAGTTAAACACAAGTACCTAAATCAATCAATATACAAACATGTCGCACTCTGTAAATATAAAATGTCCTTTGTACAAACAACTGAGACTTCCTTTAGCTGGATGACTCCTTGCCCTACATGTACAATTACTGTCATGAAATACCCATTAGCCCAATACGGTTTGATAAAGAACTCGAAAACAGATAAATTACCAGTGCAATTCGCACGCAACCCCGATGCCAGAATGTTTTAAAAATACATTGATATTAAAATGAATAAAAATGCCATAACAAATCTCAAATTTCTTCTCCAAGTTAACATACGGGGCAAAAACCATGTCAATGAAGTTTTATTTAAAATGAATTAGAGGGGGCATGAATTCTGATATTATGTTGTTTGTTACACAATAGCGCTTCAAATATGATGATGGATTGTCCGCAAGAGTTCTGGTTGGAATGTTGGTCTGATCTCATTATACTAACTGGAACGTATAATGTGAACAACACCAAGCGAAATATGCCGAGTAGAGAAATGTATCTCTCTAATTGATGTGAAAACTTAATTGCAATGAAATTAAATAAGTTAAAGGGGTACATTTTCCATTCTTTGCTTCAGGTCCAGAACTTTATAGAGGGACCAGCATGATGCCAGCATTGTGCCAGCATGAGATCACTATCAATGATTGTCTTGAGTCATAAAACACTATAACTTGTCATTGTAGGGGACAAGAGGCCCCTATACATGTAGCTACTGATAATCAATAAAGTGCTACTGTAATATGTACCCTTGAAAATATGAGTTATATTGTGTGTTTGGGTAATTTGTTTAATTAGATATATTTCTTTTATTTTTGTTTCCATGTGGTTTGAGTGTGTAAAAACTATTTGCCGGAATATTTTCTATTTTATATATGTGTATGTGTAATTATTTAAACCTCTCGGTCAAGGATAACTCATGAAAGTGCAAGCACTTATTTCCAATGGGGTCCTGTGTTTTTGCTGAAGGGACAGCAGGTGGAAGAGATAGTGGTGTGATACAAGGTATCCGGGCGAGATGCCCTAGCTCTTTCCGATGAGACACCTTGGTTCTTTAACATGCCCGGTGTATAGCACCGATACACGCGAGACTACCTCTGGGTTGCTAACCAGTTCATCTCTAGTTAGGTGGGAAACACAGAAAAGCGTTTCAGAAATGATCAAGTGCCACGGCCGAGGATCGAACCCGGGACCTCTCGATCAGCAGTCAAGCAGGCTATCCGCTCGACCACCGTACCACCTATATAAATATTCCCTAAAAGTTATTTTAAGTAATACACACCCAACACAGATACAAATAAAACTAAGCAAATATACCAATGAGGTACAGAATATCAATTGTGAGTGTATGTCTGTGAACATACCTTTTTATGAATATAAGATAACATAATACTCATAGATCTATGATCTAGTTATTTTTTTTTAATTCAAAACATTTTAACCATCATCAAAAATAACATTTTTATATCTCATGAATAATAGCAATTCACTCAATTCATTGACTACATTATATAGATATTAATTAAACTTACTTGTTTAACATATTCAATCCAGTGTTTTTATTGATAAGTTTACTTTTTACATTAAATCTGCTGCATATAGCATATACACAATAAAATATTACAAAAAACTTATATATAGACTTATTTTATAGGCCTACACATATTTTTTAACTTCCTTTCATAAAGGTAACTCTTGTTGTCTAATTATACTAGGGCCTCTAGTAAATTAACTAACATGCTGTGCAATGTTGCATAAAATTATATAATAGTGTACAATGTGTTCAAATATCTTAAAAACCAGTAACCATATGCTGAGAAAACTATGCCCAAAATCCAGGTCTTTAACTATTTTGTTGTCTGCTTTCGTGAATGGCCATACATTTGTAACCTTGTAGCCAACTGTAATATGATAACAAATAAACCTGTTACATTTATCACGATAATGCACTGTCAATTCCAGTAAAATACATTCATAATTAGTATTAAGTCAGCTGCTAGATACATAAACATTTAACTTGTTTGTTTCATGAAATACAATTTCGCTCTTTATGACATTAAAATCTGCAGATAATATTATAACATCTCAAACATTAACACATCAAACGGTAGCTACATGGCTTTTTATTAATGAATCATATATTAACAACACTTATCAAGATAGGTATGCACAATTCATATCACAACAATCTTTATGATGATGAAGCTATGATATTATGTTACCAATTACGATAAAGTCGCATAACTACTCTGTGTGTGGTCTATGGCTGACTATAAGGAATTAATTATCAAGATTTACAAGTAGTTTAAAGGAATATATCAAATATATACCGTTAGAAATACGAAACGTTTTATAATTACGCCATAACACGTACATACGCATATTATTCCTAGTGACACAATACATGTATAATTCCTGCATCAGTGCATCAGTTTAACTACATTGTACCTGCATGTATACAATATGTAACAATGTGTGTCATACCATGCAATGCACACATGGCACTTCTCTGTCTTCGAAACATTAAACGAATATGATGAAACAATCACCTCACGATTATCCTACACATAATTCTCATTGAATATCTTGTATACGATATCTTGTATGGATGTACTTTCTAAGATAATGTTGGCAACTAGTTGCGGCAGTTGCTTAAGCACGTTTAACGACTGCTGATGAATGGGATTTACAAAATGACAACAAGCTTTAGTAAATAATTGATCAAGTTGGTCCAAAGATAATTTAATTTTAGTGCTACATGGAGTATTTGTTCACTCAATGTAAATGTGCACCCATGGCGACCATGTGAACATACGCAGGAAATTGTATACAATTCATTTTGTTAGCACAGCGAACATTGACATACATATAATCTTATCTAAATAAATAGTGACTTAGATTATTATTATTATACCATATTTATATAGCCCCTTTTTCATGTATACTCACGTTCAAAAGTGCTGTACAATCATGACTAATAAATGGTTAAAACAGTATATGATGTACATAAAATATAAAAGTAGGACCTACTAAACCCAGTAGGCGGGGGCTCTACTTAACCCAGTAGACGGGGCTCTACTTAACCCAGTAGACGGGCCTCTACTTAACCCAGTAGACGGGGCCCTACTAAACCTAGTAGTAGGGATCTATTGAAGACAGTCGACGGAGCTCTAATTAACCCAGTAGGCGGGGCTCTACTTAACCCAGTAGACGAGGCCCTACTTAACATAATTCTGTCACAATCGATCTAGAACACTTGCATCATGTGACAAAGTCAGAGAAAGTAAATAATACATATCTGCCACTTGGTCTGGATTTAGACAGGCAATGATTGTGTTAACTGTTATCTGTGAGCAAGTTTTGACGCATGAGGTCTGCAGGGTATACAAGACAAAGTGAGGGGATATTTATAACATTAATAAAGCACAGTTGCTCTGTTCATATGTGAACTGAGTGACATAAAAGTGGAACCAGTCTTGACAGATGTATAACCTTTTTGTAACATCAACTAGCTAATTTGTGGAATTATTGCATAATAAAATAAAATATCTTACCGAGTATTTGCCCTCTCGGGTATTATGATTACGAAAGTCAAAAGTTTTAAAAAATTGTACACTTGCAGGAACTCTTAACTGTGCACTTACACAAATTTTACTATCACATGAACACGTTGGTAAAGTTTATTGACATTTGCAACACATGTAGTTATAAGATGTGTGATAATGTTTTAACATCATTCATTTCATAACTGACAATATGAAAGAAACTTTAATTCACGGTTGCACAAAATCTGCTCCGACAAGTTATCAATCAGCTAAGAACGTATCCTACAATAACGTGCTGTCGCATTGTCGTCAAGTTTGAAAGACAATATGAGAGACAGTGTATCTAAGCATAACTTGAAAGCTCGTATCTAAATACGTTGAGTAGTATTAACAATTAACGGACAGATGAACAGACAGAACCTGGGCTCAAAAACCCGTAGTGGTTATAATTATTCAATTAACCTATCAATGTAGCACATTAGAATATCAATAAGTGTAATATTCTTAATAAACTTACATAATGTCCTTTTGTTCATATTTTACTCATGTTGCCATACAAGGGAAGTGTACACTTAATTAGGAGTTCGTGTTGTTGACGTATAAAGAAAATTCTTATCGTTTGCGATATGCATGTACTAGAATATCGGTAATATATGACTATACAAACAAACAGAACGAACAATTCACCTACACGACCTGTTTCTCCTTTTCGATCCCTTCTGACCCTTTACACCTTAAATGATACAAAATGCCAATCATATATTATGATACAGTGTACGCCTTTGGTTACCAGTGTAAGACAAATGTATACAATATTCTGTTTTCATTTAACCGACTGTTGTAGAAAAAAAGGTATCAGAAAATCCGACATATCGTGTCATCATGAAGTCACTACTAACTTCTCTAACACGCATAGAAAGTATACGACCATATGAGATTGCATTGCCTTGGGGAGAGTTAAAATGGTGGTCTGTTTGCAGCTACTGTGTGGACGATCCGATGTCGGTATAGAATAGTATATCAACTGATCAGCACATTTGTTTTGGTGCGATTTAAATAATGAAACAATAATCATATTTCACCGAAGGTGTCGTCTATACATTTTGCTGAAGAAAAAAACATATTGCTCAACGACAAATGAACTTAATCAATGAAAGACAACGTTTCTGTTGTCAAGATGTCAAAAACACATCTGTGCAAAGCTTAAAGGCCTAATTTCAAACACAAACAGGTGTATAAAATAAAATAAAGTACAATACTATAATGTGTGATTAATCTTTCACATGATCAAATACATGGTAAATCAATATCAGTAAAGCATAATAAAATGTTGGGTATAATTGAATTACTGACTAGTCAAACTAGTAATCAGATGGGGTTATGATCACAATAACCCAATCTGTATTTTATGCATTTGTCTCACTACTACCATAATGGTTATATTATCAGGACGGCTCACAGTGTATACTCATATCTACAACTTAATCCTCATAAATGTATCATTCCGTAGACTTTATCATGTCTGAATACCCAACTATCATACTATGGTCCAAACCATAATTAGATGGCCTCGTACATGTGATCAATCGTAGGAGTTAATTGAATAATTGATCAAATAACGTGCAGTTTGTCAGGAAAAAATTGATATTAAAGCTTTCATTTACCTTTTTGTAGAGATACGTGCTAATATTAGGAAGGTCGCTTTTCTTGTGAGAAATAATTTGAATCTTCTGCGTAGTATGTTTACTGATAGACTTGCAATTGTTGAAGACAAGTAAGATCTAAACGATTATGAAGATGTTTACGAGAAGATGTTTGTGAGTGAACATTTCGTACATTGATACAGTATTGGAAGCCATTTACAGTAGTGGGCAACGTTTTACAGAAAGGACCATCAACTTAATTGTTCTTATATACAATAAGCCAGTGAAATTGTCAATCTGAATGTTGCTAGTTAATTCCTATAACGTAACAAATACCACATCGGCTAGCCATCTGTCAACACTTTTACGTCATCGGATCAAAATCTTCCAAAGCCCTGGTGAATACACTTTAAACTATGCAGTAAAATTAATCGAGACAATTTCATGCAATGATTTGCTGCCAAACTCGGTAAACTGGTTTTGTTTAATACAAAAACATGTACCTGTGTGTCTTTATTAGGCAGCTACTTCATTCTATTTCGGTATGTGCTGACATCTGTCGGGATGTGATATGGAGCGAATAAATTCATGATTAAAATTCCGCCAATAATCGGCTTCCTCAGATTCGTCCAGTTTTTCTAGAGCAATATTGATTAACGTTTTAGTTTTTCTTTTTACAATAGGGATTTTTCAACCTGGTGTTTATTCTAATACTGAAATGTTGGATTTAAAATTCTACCATTTGCAATCAATTCTTTTTTTACTTCTACCCCCTTACTGATAAGAGTTTGAGACCTTTAAAAACGGGTAATTGTAAAGCATGCGACAGCGCCAGCAATAAATTTTAGTGAACTTTTAATGGCTTAATCGCACGAGATGAGTCGTATTCATAGCTCCAAGATTTAAGAGGTTTGGTTTAATATCCTGCATTAAACACAATTTTAGCCGGAGAAGTAAAAAGAGCTAATTATTAGTTTCTACGCCTTTCAGGAAATTGTCATCGCAGTTGTTTCAATGTAAAACACAATTTGTACGGATTAGGAGGATGATTTCAGTGAATTACGTTTTGTGTTAAGTGCCGATTAGCGGTAATCACCCTACGGATGAATTATTCAAGATGTTGTCGTCGCATATGTACTACTTTGCGAGCAACGCTAATGTATGGTACTTCAACGTAAGCAATATTTAAGACGACAGTGAAGAAGTGGAATTTGTCTTCCATTTAGTGTGGAATTATTTCTTCCGCTTATTGACCCGTGTCCACGAAACAGTCCACACTTTACCTACGCGTTACGTAAACATATTCAGAACATAATAATCTGGTCCTCGATATTAATGCATGAATATAACTTATTACATGCTCGATCTTTTTAATTTCATTGTTCCAAATTATATTTATGTTTCTACTATTATTTCTATTTCTCGTTTACCTTCCATTCTAGACACATATTTTCGACTTGACTAAAACCCGTAAGTTGTGATTGTCTTGTGGTCACATAATTGGCTCTTCTAATACACACGCAGCTATAGTCTTGAGAGACCATTGACATTATATAGCAGGTTTTCACTGAATAGATAATGTGTTACGGTATTGAAAATAACGAAAGAAAAATGAAAACATCATTGTTAACAGCATAGTGGATCGTATACATGTTGAAAACAGGCGGGAAATATCTACACCGAGTGGTTGCAATAATCGTTAATATATATATAAAAGATATTCAAAATGACAATCTACCAGCTCAATAACAAAATGCTATAGGGGTAGACAAAGCGCCAAACACCTTACTCTAGTCTCGATAAAACGACCAAGCATGGCCAGAGCATCGTTAAAGCTTTTATATCCGTAGACGTCCAATGACGTGTGTAATTTATATTACACGTCGTTGTTTAAATACATTTCAGATATCAAATTTGATGTTTATATGATTATTGCAACACACTCTTACAGGACTTATTCGCTCCTTTCTACATTCATCCACATTTTTCCTGCAATCTTATATCACACAACAGTACAATGATACAGAAGCTTAGAAATGGCAAATTACCTTGTAAGTGATATTAAATTACATACATAAAACACAATCACATTTACATATAGCTCAAATAAGATTACTGAAACTATTCCTTCTTCATATTGTAATTAACTTGGATGATACCAAGGAACAGAAGAACGAACATCAAATAGAACATAACATAGCCATAGCATTTATCTATTATACATGGATCAACATTATGTCACAATGAGACTATATCGCTTGTCGAGTCCCATAACACACATATCATTTAACATTTACAGGATTGTGTTCAGTAAATACGTTTATACAGCTTAAGGTTTATTCAATTTATAGCAAATTGGGTCAGTTCTGTAGGACATACATATATACAACCGACAATTTATGATTAAACGCATTTCACTTTCAGCAGAATTCAGGATTTTGTGGCAGCATATTGATATATCGGTGACTAGTATTATATACACACAAGTCATCTACCAATCCAATTTTCTGATAGAAGACTGCGTATACTAGTTATCAATTTGTACACAGTGTCACATGCTTCCGTGAGAGTACATCAGCTAACACATATACATTACCTGGTAGCTGTGATCTACATTTGCCATACAGAAAAGTCCAACAGAAGTCATCTATATCCTAAAAGTATATATGAGCAACATTTTAAACAATATACACATAATTCTCGGGCATAAAATGTCATAAAATGTAATAACAAAAAAAACCTAATTTTACAAAAACGTAGAACAAAATCTTTCAGTGCTTACCGATTGTACTGAATAAATTCACTACGCTAAAGTTTGTCCTATATAATTGCTTAAGTGATGTTGTACGTAATTAAGATAAGAATGTAATTGCAGCAGACGTCAAGGACAGACTGTGTAAAGTGCATACGTAAAAATTAGCCTTTGAGATTCGTGTTCCAAAAACGGAAATTGTCATTATTTGGTGCAGTTTTAGCTCCTGCAGATGTAACACGATCTTTGATTTTATCAATCAATTTTTAACATTTTCGCTCATGGTACCACTGCTTGTGATTCACTGCAAAAGATACAATTTTAAAATGATCATATGACGACATCTTATGACCTTATATGTTCATTAGACTTTGGCCTTTACTAATCTTACGTAATATACTTCAAATGTGTGTTCTTAAGGTACAGAATGGTGTTTTTGTAGAGGAAGTGGAAGCTCCGTGTTGACAAAACACCATGCTCCCCATATGGTCTCCAGGAAAGTTGTTTTGCCAACATTTTGACCAAATATGGTTTGGAACCTAATGTACACAGTAATGTGCATTCACCTTTGACGTTTTAAGATTAAATATGGGTTCCGTTAAGCGAATATAGCAAACAATAGCATTCGTAATGGAAACGTTCGGAAACATGTGAAGCTTAACAAATGTCAACTTATGGGTAGCCTTATCAACATTTATCATATAGTAGGCTGTCCGTTCATGGTATATTTCTCAACGATAAAGCATTGCCTCTACAGAGGTGACACAGTTGTGGCATTTACAGTTCCGTTGAAGCATACACAGCGTTAAAGACTTTTGTCTCCCTTATGTTGTTTTTGTGGTATTGAGCATGAAAACACCGATTTTATCCCAAGTCCGGCATGTATAATTCTCTAAATAAACAAAATTGAAAGTTCCAATGGGTTCTCTTAACGTCGCTGAAGTGCCTATTTTGGTTTTTGGATATGCCTTACTTATTAAATAACCAAAGTTTAAGATTTTGGTAGATATCGTCACTTTTTGTCAGTTTTTAATATTTTGCGTAATTTCGTTAAAAAGAGCAACAAAGCACAAAACATCCTTCCTTTGACAAAAATTGCATATTTTCTTCACAAAAATGGAATATCCATCCTCAACCAGCAACTTTTAAGGGCTTTTATGGCAGTGACTGACCTTCAAAACGCAAAACACCATACCCTCTACAAAAGTGTTGTTTTTGGTTCATTCTATTTTTCAAACAAACCAACCACTTAGTGTAAATGTTACCTAAAACATATGTTTACACAGTACAAAAGAGATATTTGATTTATACCATATTTCCATGAAAATATGTCATGTTCAACACTGTTCAAATATAAGTGGGGCACCTCTCGTATTTTGGATGTTCATGTTTTGTACAATTAAACAGCATTGTAATTACATAGTGCTTTATCAACGACCAATATAATTAGTCATGTATTCAATGACGTGACTTACCTTCTAACAATCTCAAAGTAGTTGATTATAAATTCAATATTCTGTATATTCCTAATTACTTTATACAGACAATTATTGCATTATGTAAACGATTTCGAATTCCATGGGTAGTGAATAAATGTCAACGAATGACCAGACACGAATTGGATGATAAATCAAGTCGTATTAACATAATAAATGAGCGGTCATTAAGATAAACTAGAAGGTTGTTAATTACAATCGAGACATATGTGTCTAGGGAATTTGATGTTATTTCGTTTCACATGGATCCAATCTTATCTCATATAAACCAGGTTTAATTATGTATATGCAATTCCTAAGAGATTGTCTTGTGCATTTAATGCTCAACTTGTATTGTAATTAATCATAACCATTAATGCACATTTCGCTATCTTTAAGATATGTACCTGATCTCTTGAATATAAACATCACGCTAAACGGCAACAACTTTACGGTTTTGTTCACAATGTTTCACCATATTTACGACGTTCCAACATCACTCACTTATGCAGTTTCAAGGATATTCCATTATAATTATTATTTTTTTCCTAAATTTGCTGGAACATGTTTGACCCATTCACTTGTATGTCAACGGTTCAATTTCAATTTCACAGTCTTGTTCATTTTTATACTGGGCATTGTGACACATGCTTGTGGTGTGTGTTCAATCGTTCATTTCGCGTCTTATACGTTTGACTCTTTTTGTTTTGTGCTGCTATTCATGTCCGTCAATTTCTTTGTTCCTTTGTTCAAAGAGGACATTTGCAGAATAAAGGGACATGCCTCGGGTAACTAATTAATACAGACGATATTCCTACAGACCAATATGTTTACACTAACGATTAATTTGAATTGACAGGAAACTGGTAGTTATTGCATCTGACTGGTTTGTTAAATTAGGTGTAGTTTTAATGTACAATGTATTTGTAATGCTGGACGTTATTAGTGTCTAGATATTTGTCCAGGTCCATTATGCGATAAAGGGCAAAGTATTTTAACATTACACTACTATAATCCTCAAAAAAATTTAAAGACCAATTTTATAATTATTCATACATTTACATTTATTCTGTTTAGGTATTATTTTACTGAATGTATTGGATAAATGTATATTGTGTTTTATTGCACGCGCTATCTGTATTATTTTTATTTTGAACGTGTCTCTTCGGGAAATGACCATTCACTGCAACTGGCAGTCCTGAAATGTTGCTTTTCCATGTAATTTTCGGATAAAATTGGAAAAGTTATTTACTAAAAAGGCGATAATACCGCCCTAAGGAGGCATATACCAGTTGGTGACATTGAACGAAGTATCGGAATGGTACTGGCCGGACAGGGCTCGAGTCACCTGGGATGCCAATGTAACGTTGGCCTTACCGAGGTCGGTCGTTGGTGATAGAGGTACCTGGGCTCCCGGTATGTTGATCAGGGCCTGCGAAGATTCCATCCGAGGGAAAAAATGGACTGTGATGACCGTTCTATTGTCGACATTTCTTAACACAGGGGTTCGAACCCGATAAAAAGTTGAATGGTCACTTCAGATCCATATCTGGAATTCGTATATGTGAACAAACATTTAGAAACAGGCTTCACAATACAAGTATTCATGTTCGTCTTCCTGCTTGTCGCCCAGAATCGACCACAGTACACAGGTTATTAAGACGTAAATTTTCTGCAGAACCCTGAAACATCACTTTAGTCAGACTCCGATCTGCTCTGTTATAAGGCACATCAAATTATTGTGTTGACTTTATTTATGTAAAATGAAGTGTTTGGCGGGAGAAAAAAACTAAATATCCCAGGATTGTGGTACCCAGGAACACTGCAGGTTTGGTGGCCTGACAGTGTTTGTTGTGGAAAGGTCTATGGTGGATATACAGATATGTGTGTCATCCAAACTGGTGTCCAATGGGTGTTTTACTATCACGATAACGTTTCATATGAATTTGTAAGACATACGCTGATGCTCTAAGGTCAGTTCTTTGTGCTAATGGTTGATAATGTCCGTTCGCACAGGGCTCAAGTGGTTAGTGAGCATTGAAACACGGGGGTAGATTGCTAGTTGACTAGCTTGTTCGGTTTTTCTGACTTTATTCCGATCAAGCATGCATGCAAAATGTTCCAGAAAATGTTCAGTGTAAATTAAACATATTGCTAATTTGATATCAGAAGTTGTTTTGTTGTTTGTAATAACATTGATCGAATCTTAGCCCTTTCAATATGTAGTCCTTTAATTTTTTTGAGAATTATCATAACAAATGATTCAACATTCCACACAAGTACATATGCAATCACTGACATATCATTTGTTGAGATCACTATAACATATGAAGTAACTATATTAAGACGACCTTCAGCAGGGTTGATCTCCGGGTGATTGGACTTGTTATGACAAAATCAACAAACGCTTGTCATGATACTTGACTCTGTTATATTGACGTAGCTCCATTTAAATGTATGGACAAAGAAAGAACGATTTGGTTAATTTACATATTACATGAAATACTTAAGACATTTTCTAGGAAATTTAATTTGTTTTTGGATATTTGGGAAAAATATAAATTTGTATTTTAACCAGATAATATGCTATAACACAGATACAATGGTAGGTTTTCTAAACGTGGTGCTGGGGGAATATTATATTAACATGGAAATGCGTGTTATATACGTCCTTGTAGTGTCATTCTATAGAACAGTCGTGCCATCAAATAAACGATTTGGGTAATTTGTGTTTTCGTAACGTGGTAGTAACCGAAATAGAAGTGTGTCGTAAAATATGTTTTTGACAGAAACACAACAACACTCGTGATTTATTGTTTAATGTAAGCGTGACCTACACAGCTATAAACTATAAAAAAACGGTTACATGTTCGATTAAGATTATTTTTTCCGCCGCCAGTATTATTAATGGGTTAAGTTCAGTCATTACAAATAAGTTTCAATCAAGTTATCATGATCCAGAAACCATTGTTGAAAATAGGACGTAAAGTGCCCATGAAAGTGTCTGTAAGATTTGGATAATTTACTACATTCAATTAATTACATATAAAAGAAGCATGTGTGTGTTCATTTCCAACGTACACATGTCATGGAACGTTTTTTGTCGGCCTGAGCTTCAACAAACGACAATTTAAAGTGTATATGTATAATTTCCGGACTCCACAATCATTGTGTGTCGTCGTACTATCTTACTATTCTTACATTGCATTTTCGTCGATCGATTCTCTTACAGTCAAACATATTACAGTATGTGTTAAGACAGTTAATTTAAAGTCGGACAGGAACTGCCCACTCAATAGCCGATCACATAAAAGCACATGCCACTAATACAATGAACACGCTACAATGCTGAATACTAACCGAACGAGAAAATGAACCGACTAAGTCCCATCTGTAAAACAACTTAATATAACATCTTAGTAACATTTATCAAAACAGCAGACCAGTCCATCTGCATAACGTATTTCAACAGTCAAAGGCCAGTCTGACATCCTAAAACAAGGAATAAGTAACAGAAATAAAGCTGAATGTCAAAGTACAACAAGGCATTTAACAACATTGTGGGTTCAGGTACAAGCACCATTCAGGTATATGAGTTTGAGTTCTCCTATGGCTTTAACTAGTGTAGTGAAACTGTGTACAGACCATGTCTTTGAGACATCTTAATACAACCATGCACCCTATATTATCTACGACACAATATTTTTTACATTTGTATCTCTAATGCTACACCTCAATCCTAAGTTATCTTTGCTCCTATGACATCATTTCCATAGAAGACGATGTGCGTCTTGGTCTATTTACATATTGCTACATGTAGCATGACTTGAGATATTTTCTTCGAAATTCAATTTGTTTTTGGATATTCTGGGAGACTAGAAATGGGTATTTTAACCAGTCAACATGCTATAAAATAGATACAATGGTAGCCTTTATAAAAGAGTTGCTGGAAGAATGCGTGTTAAAATGGTACATGTAATACGTTTTGTATGCATCTCTGTAGAGCCATCTAATTGTTTTATAGAACAGACAAGCTATACAATAAACGATCTGGGTTGTTTATGATTTCGTAGCATGGCAGTAATAGAAATAGAAGAGTCTAGTAAAAAAACATTTCGACAGAAAAACAACAACATGTGTGATTTATTTTTAATATAAAGCGTGAGCTATACGGAAAAAAAATATGCATAGCCATACGAATATGCCCTACTAAAATGTACACAGCAGGGAATTAGGCTGGATTTAATGTATTCTAAAATACTGCACCATTATGTAGACTAATGTGCCACTAAGAATAAAACATATGTACGTTACAGATTTGCGTGGTACACTAAAGATACAATTGATAGTACGAAATGGCACGTAACGTCGCCGAAAGACAGTATGACGAATGCTTGAGGTGTGTATTAGCTTTGGATTGTTACCTTCCTTGTCCAAGAGTATTTATCTTTCTGATGAAATTAACTAAAAGGACTTGCTAAGACCGTTGTTGAATTGAATTCAACAGGTATGTTTGGCCATATTCACCATGACCTTGGCTACTCATCGACAACATAACTAACTGTACATTCATTAAACATGGTAAACGGTTACCATGTCAGTTTTCTTTTAATCAATACTTCCAAAAGCGTATAACTAAACGTCTCACAATTTGGGTATGGACAAAAATAAGGTACCACGTCGTCTATTTTAGTCACCAGAAGACACGTACACGGTTAAATCAGGAATAATTGATACTCAAACTCAAGATGAAGTGTTCAGCAATTTTTCTGTTCTGTTCTTGACTTCGAATTACTTTGTTTCTGTAACATGTTGGGCAATTGATTTCCAGCGTACTCTGAATTGTAAAGCGTAATCCTAGCAGGTCATTCAGAAACTATGTTGTTCATACACGTCATACACGAAACATGCAATTAATTAAACCTGATTTCGTCCTTGTTAGCCATTGGGTAAGATGGTTATATTATATTGACTTTCGATCGTTTGTTATAAGGACTATGAATCAATATAACAAAAGTGTTGGATGGAAACCATATTACAACCAATGTTATCTTTATTCAATCTGCATTTTCTTTCTATAATAATTACATTCAGGAATATAAGATGTTTATCGTGTCAGTGGGATGATGTTTCAACAATAGTAATGTTTCATCTTTATCTAGCTAGATAAACTTTCTACACAGTTTACAAAATCTATAAAAACGGTTTCATGCAGACAATGTTAGATGTAAGATAAACTTCTTCTGTCGCCAATAGTTTTAAATTGATTCTGAACAGTCGTTACAACTAAGTTTCAATTAAATTATCAAGTTCCAGAGACCATTAGTTAACAAAAGGACGTGAGGTGCTCATGAAAGTGTCTTTACGATTTGGTTAATTTTCTACATTTATTGAATTACATGTTAAACTACGTATATGTGTTTTGAGCCAGCGCCTTACAAGCAACGCAGGCCGAAGGCGTCTCTACCATATCCACACTGTGTATGATATAATTCATGGTGACATTTAAAAAATTAGTAAAGACATTCTGTCAACGATTACACTGACATGGTGTGCTAAAAGGCACACACAAATGAAAAAAAAATTGATACAAACGTGGAGACCAATGCGCTACGTCAGCCTGAACAATTTGAGCTATGTATATGATGGATTAAGACAGATCAAGTAAAAAGCAATCAGAAAGAACAATCCTTCACATATAAACAATAATCATTCCAACTCATGATTGAAGTAACGTTTGGTGAGTCTAACATGCAGTCCGTATAATATAAACCCGACTAGATATTATATTTGATCAATCAAATTGCATACCTGTTTTAAATATGACCTAGGTTTTTTGCTTGGCTTGATTATGTTTGATGGTGAAAAGGGATATAATTTAATGCGAAAAAGTAGATTAAATAGTTGTCTTTACAAACATAGGGTATGTGAGACAGACTATGTGGATACTTGCGGTGTAGAGCTGTGATAGGTCGGACTATTGTCAAAAAATGGTACTTGTCTTGAACTATCCAACCATTAAAAGCTTCAATGTAGTTAACTAGTTCCATTAATATAACCTTACAAGGTGCTATTGTAAAGAGCAAGTACTATTGAGGGCTTTCTGAAATCGTCCAGAACTCCATTTTGTATTCCGTTCATAATGGTCCATTCTCGCTCACAAGTAACTGAACAATGATAGATGATGGATGAGCGTACACATACTTACATGTATCTATTCAATTCCAGAAGTATTAAGGTATGCTAAAGCAATATATTAAATATACCGCCCCAATCTATCCTAGTCTAAACGGGTTCTTAAGGTTAATGACACACTTAAACTAGACTAACTGCTCAAGTTATTAGTAAACCATGTTTTCGATATTTCAATACATTCCCAAACTATGCCCTGGTAAAATAAATTAAAATAAAAGAGCTCAACTGTTTTCTGACGGTTTAGAAACTATGCAGTATCATTCATAGTATGATGCCCCTACACTCAGACGAACTTAAGTGGCATCAATGTCAACTCGACAAATAATAAGATAAATAGTTAATTAAATATACTCACATACAAATGCAAATTGAAAGTATATTGGTAAGTTGTGTTCGCCAAACCCTGGTGAATGTAGATCAAATACTAACAGTTTGATTTCAATATATGAGTACGAGTACTTTAACCGGTCAGTCAATAAATATATCGACTGTAAGACTGTACACCCTTCAATATACTACAGTGAGTATCTTACATACGAATAAGATATTTTGATTACAATACAAATGACTGTAAAAAACGGGTTGTTGCTTTAAATTTCCAGTGAACAGATGTTACACTGTATGGATTAATTTGTCTACATGCATTAGCATGCTGTTTTGTTTCCCTGTTGTAGGTAGATTCTAGTTATATTAATATTGCAATCACATTGCTTATAGATAGGGAACAATTTCCTCTTTTTCACCAAATTGATTTTAACTGTAGATGGTTGATTGTAGAAAAGATACAATGGTTACGTCAATGCGTTGGAAGTAATACACAATGACCTCAGTACTGTAGGTAGTCCAAACAAGGACATTTGCACATTATCCTCTACTGCGTTGTCTCGGTTGAACAACTTTCCAGTAGTTGTACGTATTGTCAGGGCGGTACTCTGTATGTTGGTAGCATGTGGGGTTCCACCTCGCCTGAATTGTCATAACGTATCACACTACATACAGAAAACGCAATCTTTAATCATAGACATCATAGTCACTAAAAGATTGGAAACGATTGCTTGTATTTACTGTGCATACAATTCAATTTTCATTCTTGATACAGAAACAATAATAAGAACGTTAATTGTTAACGACATAACTACGGAATACCGTTAGGGCCATCGTGGTTACACATTAAAATCCAGAGGGCGACAATGCGATAGTGCGATAGTACGATGGCGACAATGCGATAATACGATGGCGACACTGCGATAGTACGATGGCGACAATGCGACAACGCGATAGTACGATGGCGACAATGCGATAGTACGATGGCGACAATGCGACAACGCGACAATACGATGGCGACAATGCGATAGTCATATCGTACTATCGCCATCGTACTGTCGCATTGTCGCCATCGTACTATCGCGTTGTCGCATTGTCGCCATCGTATTATCGCATTGTCGCATTGTCGCCATCGTACTGTCACAGGGACCTTGACCTTTGATCTACTGATCCCAAAAACATTAGGCTTCATCTACTTAATACAAGCAACCATCCTGTTAAGTTTGACTACCCTAGGTCAAGGCAATCTCTAGTTATTGATCAGAACAAAAAGGTCTACGGACCGGCCCATCAACATTTGCAAAACAATATACACCCACTTCTTTTCAGTTATTATTCACAGAGTTATCTACTCGCGCCTTTTGATGGGGAGTGTGATCATAAACACGTATGCAAAGTTTCAAGGCAATATCTTGAAGGACTTGAATTTAAGGACAATTTATGTCAAATATCTAAGGTCTAGGAAATGTGGTTCTGGTGAAGATTTTTAGTTTTTCCCATCCGAATCCAGAGATGCCCCGAGGAGAGGTCTATCTGATCCCTGGGGTTATGATTTAATCAAACTTCAAAATTGGTAGAGGTCCATTAGACCATGCTACATGTCAAATATCTAAGCTCTGGCTCTTGTGGTTCTGGAGAACAATTTTCGAGTTTTCCTATACAAAACCATATATGCCGCGGGGCCAATCTTACCCGGTGGTCATGATTTTAACAAACTTGTCCCATAGACAATGCTTCACACCAAATATTCAAGCTCTGGGCCTTGCTGCATCGTAGAAGATTTTTTTAAAATTTGGCTCCCATGGAAACCAGAGTTCAGAGTTACTACCAAATTTGGTACCAATTGACCCAGAGGTTTAGGAAAAGTATATTTTGTAATTTGAGGCAAAATTTTGACGGACACATGGATGGACAGTCTGATGACAGTTTCCACAAAATCTCAAAAGCTCACAATGTCACAGTGTAACAGGTGTGCTAAAAATTGGACTGGTACGAAAATTTTAACAAACGACAACACCGTGGTAAGAAGAGCTCCGCTATTCCTTGAATAGTCAAGCTAACTAGAACTCCACACAATGAGATCTATATATGTATCAAGTTTCAAGTCAATATCTCAAATACTTTTAAAGATATGCTCCGGACAAAAAAATAAGTATTTTAAATAACAAAGGACAATTACTCAACAAGAGGGCCATGATGCGACAATGCGACAATGCGACAGTACGATGGCGACAATGCGACAGTGCGATAGTACGATGGCGACAATGCGATAGTACGATGACGACAGTACGATAACGCGATAGTACGATGGCGACAATGCGATAGTACGATGGCGACAGTACGATATGACTATCGCATTGTCGCCATCGTACTATCGCGTTGTCGCATTGTCGCCATCGTACTATCGCATTGTCGCCATCGTACTATCGCGTTGTCGCATTGTCGCCATCGTACTGTCGCATTGTCGCCATCGTATTATCGCATTGTCGCCATCGTACTATCGCACTATCGCATTGTCGCCCTCTGGATTTTAATGTGTAACCACGATAGCCCTAACGGTATTCCGTACATAACGTCTCTACATACTTGATTTGATGTGTTCTCGTGAGCCACGACATGACGTCGTGTGGAATTTCGAAATTAAATATTTATCTACCTACATGTCACAGCCAGATGTGTTGATATCAAATGTAAACGTACCTATTCGTGAATAAAGTTAGACACGTCCAATAAGCATGAATTTATTTTTAGATGTAGAATACAGTGTAATGTAGAAGTATCACATATGTGAATATAATGTTTTGATAAAAAGACGTACTCGCTAGAATGTTCCTATGAAGTTCAATACAATGTCATGCCAGTCAAATATTTGCATCAATGATGAACTGTTTTAGTATCAGATAAATATTTATATGTCATGATTATGTCTCCTTATGGTATCATCTACGCGTTATTTACGAGTGTGTATGGTGCTAGGAATGTTGTTGTTTGGTAACATGATCTTGGTATTGTTTGATATAACTAAGTAGTAGAGTATCGTGCTAACATGGCGCTGTGTATGGTCTTATTTGTAACACAGTACTTAGAGGATGCTTAGTCTTTGTTCTTGTAATACAACTATATTTTTGTAAATGACATGTAAGTACAAAAGCTATAGGCTTTAACAAAGTATCTTTTACTGTCCCTTTACTATCCTACATAATATCAGAAGTGTTATATCATAATTGAATACCATCCAGAGATACAACATTTGACAAAGTTTTTGTAGCAGTCTCGCTTTTTAAAACTCACTTTTACAATGTTCTCCTGTCCCGCTTTTTATGCTGTGTGCCGCTCCCACTATCTTTTTAACTAATATTGTGTATGATCAGATATTAAACCTCAAATCGTCAGCAGTTACAAATTAAAGCTTAGATAATTTACCAAACGGCTTCATATATCATGAATTGTCTTAGGGTCCACTTTCATCTTCGACAACCAGTAATATAGATTTCGTTCCTTTTATGCTCGATTGCCCTCTGTACGATTCGCATTCAAAATGGTGTTAACCTCCATTTACATTGGTATTTTTCCACACGCGAACATGGGACTTTAAAGCTGATTATAATTAGTTTTTTTATAATTTAACTAACTAACAGACGATGATTGACAGGTCTGTAATTTGATTACGCCTAATATCATGGCGGCGATCAAAGATTAATGACACGTTGTTAATTGTAATTTTAGTTGACCAGATAACACTTGGACACCCTGTGTATTACACAGGATTATCGTTTTTTCGAGTTCTCGAATACTTATTTTACTATTCGATAATCGGACGTTTGAACCAGAACTCGAGTACTCGGGTACTCGTTGCCATTCCTAATATATATATATCTTCGATGCAGGCCTGATTGGTACATACGTACATGTAAATGACACTAAATAGCTGATTATTGACTACCGTTTATTGAAGATGTATTGCGCCTTATTCGTTAATATTATATATTAGATGATTATATATATCTTACACTACGATGCATCATAGTAAAATCAGGCGAATAAAGCAATATGACTTCAATATAAATCAGTCTAACGAATCTAGTCTTTCTTAGATCCTCTTATTATTCCATTTAAGTGATTTAAGAAATCTAGACAGAAAGCGGTTATCAATCTACAATATATCATCGAGTAAATGTCGTCCTCGGCAAGTCTCTTCATAAAATAGACGAGTGCACTTAGCGACAACATCGACGATGTGTGAAATTAAAACCATTCATGAGGGAAAAGATAGGCTTTTGTAGACTAAATCGAGGTCAGTTTATTAGACTTTTCTTTGTGTTCAGCCAGCTTGCTATATGATATATTTATACGCGTGTTCCTTTATACATGTAACATGTCTAGGAGAATCACATTAAAATATTATTGAAATATTTCTGAAAGTAGATGGAGAATACTAGCGTTTTGTTTGTGGTTTGTACAGATCAATCAAGCAAGGTGTTATCCCATAGACTACAATTTGCATTGGCATTGTTCCATGAAGTTATTTTGTGATGTTACTGCTTTCTGTGCATGGCTGGTTTAGTTCAGTGCTGCCTTCCATGTCCGATGTCCTTGTATACTTTTACTGATCTACTACACTATAATATATAAATTTTGATGATGCGACAACCCAATACGTTTATACGAGTAAAAGATCACCGAGGCATTAGTGCTTCAAAACACTGAAATTTGAAAAAGTGATTCGATTACACGTGTCTTCTGTTCAGCGATAGCTATCATGGTTCAGCCTGACGTAGTTTATTGGACATTTGAAGTTCAATACTAATTAGTATATGTCTCGTGTTAACTGGTTATACTCACTAATGTGTAACTAATCGTTGACATAATGTCTGTACTAATTATTTAAATGTCACCTTGAATTGTATTTAACACGGTGTGGTTCTGGTAGAGATGATTTCAGCTACCGTTGATTGGAAGGCGCTGTCTCAAAACATGTATACGTAGTTTCGCTTGTAACCAAATTCATTTAGAAATTTAAGCGAATAATACCGACACTGTTATGTGCCTCCGTGGCGCAGTGATTAGTGTGCTTGCCGTTTAATCTGGCCACCGGGTTCAAATTCGGGTGGGGGTACATATACATGACTGCCATAATTCAGTAGAAATAAAGCTAAAACGGCTTTGCTCGGTTAAGATCAATATACGTCCTATGGTAAACTAATGCTCTCTGGAACTGTATCATTTAATCGAAATTTAATTGTACTGGCTGAACAGAAACAACTAAAAATGTAGGCGGCGGCAGAATGTTACAGTGAATCTCTGTCTGTATGGAATTTCTCAAGAATAAATTATTGCCAGTTGTGTAGACATGTTATCAAGCTAGATAAAAATGACAACTAACATCAAACCACTTACACAATACACATTTGATATTGTTCCTGAAAGTAATTATAATACAAAGTAGATGGAGATTGAATGAATATACTAATATGAACTAAGGCATTGCCTTAAATGGGTATTTAATAAATATTAGATAACCACTAGGTTGCATGCAATCATTGTGAATTGTAATGTTTATACAGCACACAAGTCAATCAGTCAAATTGTGATAATTTGATTCCAATTCAATAAAATCAAAGACGTACCTTGTACTATTAGATGGTTTATTTATATTCCGAATATGGTAGTCTTTCGTCCTTATCCACTAGGGAAATCGAAGATATTACATAAGCGACAACGTATTGACCCTCATGGTACACAAGTTTGTCCACCACAAATAATAAATGCACCAGTCAGTTGCATCCACAGTTCCCCCGACCTCAGGGATCCATGGCGGATAGCCAGGGTGACATCCCAGCTTCCCCCGCAAGGCAGGTGAAATTTAGGATTTTTTCTGCGAAAACCAATAGCCTAGAGACAATATTTACCGGTAGATGTCAGGGGAAATGCGGGAGATTTTACCATCAGCTTCCCCCGCAGGCCGTAGAAGGACTGTTGATTTTGACAACTCAAAATCCCGGAGCGCCCCTTCACCCGGGGATGAGGTGCTGTGGATGAAACTAACTGGTACATAAGTAGTATACACACTGACAGTAACAAAATAATCTTATAAACATTGCTTTGACAAGCTATACATTGAGACATAGAATTGTTGATTTGCATTGTTGACATGGAACGAATTGTAGCCTACTTACGTTCAAGCATCTGGTATGATCTGAGTGTGGATATCATTGTAAAACTACGTAAAAAGGTCTATTTAAGACAATTAACTCGGAGATCGAGTACTGTCATAATAAATCGGCTATTTAAATGAAAATTTTACCTTTATTTTTGATGATTCTTAAAACATCTTCCATGTGCAATGGGCGCATGAAAATCTCGCAAAGCGGAGAACAGTAGAGTACAGCGTATTTCTTACTTCCCTTTGTTTTTTTAAAAATTGTTTTTTTATTTATTACACATTTTTTAAAAACGTTTATCTTTCTGTAACATTCTCTTAATATGAGCTTCGTTGTAAGTGCATCGATCGACAAATATCAAATTAGGAATAACCTGATATTACGACGCTACACAACTATCGTGATGACTGGAAATTGTCAAGATAAACATCAACGTCTCCCTAATATCTACTTCTTATATGTGCTTAAAATTGTCTTATGTCGAAATGAAGGGCGAAAACAAAGTGAACGCTCTCTGACTGCGATACTTATACATGTAGCAATGTTTGTAGTAAACGAGCATATATCATTGAGACTCTAAACAGCTTTCCAGAATAATTTATACCTTTATATTATTATATAATATACTGCTCAGGGTAGTTGTGTCGTGGTGTTTCTGATTTCTGTGCTCGGCTGGTTAGGTTTAGTGCTGCCTTCTCAAACCCTTTGTATGTAACATCGTTTTAAGATTATCGTTTGACATGCACACACATGATTGTATACATGAGACGAAAATATGACCGTTTCATCTCAATTACAAATATAATAGTATGCAATATCAATATCTAAATATTATCTATATTGTCTATGGTAAACCTTACATGTGACATTACCATTCTATCGATTAACGTTGCTGATTTAAGCTGCCGATACACATTTTACTAATTAGAAGTTTGTCTGTAGTAAAACTTCTTTTAGTTGGATGTGATTTGAACTAAAACCGTGGGGTAAACATTATGAATAGGTTATCTTCTTGAATCAGCATGGCACGTTAACAACGAAGTGATTAAAGCAGCAAAATAGATATGATACATTTTTGATACCTTTCTTATAGCTTCATTAGAATATTTGAACTACGTATTAAAGTTTTATTGTTTTAGATATGTCGATATGCGTATTACGTTTTAGAAACTAGTGAACATGTACTCGTTACCAACATAGCAAATAACACTCTGCTTGTGCAATCTTTTCAATCAAATATTGAGAGTAATTGGTGATGCACGAACAAACAGGAAATGTGGTTCCACAGAGCAGAAAATTAAAGGAGAATTTATGTTCTGGAAAGCACGTTTAAAACTCATGCATACAACTATCTCCCCAATAAGTGTAGTAATACAAGACATCATACTGATGTATGTCTTGTCTCGGGGATGTTAGTGCCAGTATGACGTTGGTGCTAGTGTTTTATACACTGTCTCAAAATAAACTGCGGTTTGGTTGAAAACAGATTTATTTTTTTACTTATTACCATGTTATAAAATGTGAAATGTTTTTGATAGAATACAAAATATACGAGGGGATTTGTAAACGACAACATTATCGTAGATTTTATGTAACATTGCAATTGTATTAATGACCGTTGAAGCAATAATTTCATTCTATTACGACGATCTTAAAAGTGATATACCAGTGATCATGTCAGTCCTGGGCATGTAGTACATGTAATGCATCCTTAGCACACAGAGAAAAAATTCACTGTTTGACTTGGTTAAAATAATCGACTCTTGTTTACATGATGGACATATCTGATACATATTTAGATACTATCATATGTGCTAATTAATATGTTACTTGTATATTTATGTTTAGTTTCATATGAATGACATAATTCAATTCCGGGTTTACCATTTGGGAAATAGCAAAGCGTCCATAAAGTCGCTGACGCCAGAATATAATTGTGTTGTGTGGTGGCTGTGGTAAGGTGATAGTTTTGTTTTAGCTATATTATTTTAACAATGCGTCGTTCCGTGCAAAATTGTCGGCACTAGTGTCAGAATGGCTGTAGTTTAGTGTGATATAATAAGGTAATATTCCTTTGTGTCGATGTGTATAAAACGACGAGTCCAGTCCACGAATTTATTGAATTACCCTCGTTGTATATGTGCGGTGAGAACAAATGTCTTCATTGCGTTCCAAATACACATCGTTCGTCTCCTTAATTTTGTAATTGCTAAAATAGACTACAACTTATGGACATTAAGATTGTTGCACTTATCCCAGACACCGGAAGATTGGTAATTAAACTAATTGAGCTTGAAAACCATTAGAGGACATTGTGCATGAAACGTAGTTACAGTGTATTATTTAAATGCCATTTCCAAATTTGGCACTACATGTACGTAGTTTCCCCGGTGAATTGTCAATATGAGTATGAATGTTGTGTTATGTTTTTACGTAGTATATAAGATAAAGAACGACAATAGATATTTCTTAAATTAAATTAACTAAATAGAAGATATATGTATTATCGTTTGGATAACCGCTGATGACATTGGTTAAATTTAAACTAGAAAAATACAGAAACGTTTAAATATGATATATGTTTTTGGCAGCACTAAATTTAAACTGCCGAGCATAGAATACACATACCGCACCATTAGTTAAAGAACAAATGAAAAATATATGAGAAAATTGTACAGAGAACGCAGCACTCAACTTATCCAGCCTAGCACAGAGAACAGTAACATCACAGCATCACACAACTTCACGGAGAAATGCTGGATGTCATAGTTTTACATATGAATTATTAAACAATTTAAACTGCCGAACATAGAAAACCTAAACAAAATTACAAAACACTCTATCATATTTTTCCTATGGTTACCACACAACCTAAACAACCGTGAACAGTAAACCTATATCACAAAGTACCAATATCAGTAAATCAACAGTTCAAAACGAGCTTGAAATAACACGTTTTATCAAGTTATTGCCGTCCTTATACATGTCAACTTATATAATGTGTTATTCTATCATTCTTAAGAGACTATCCAGATGTAGGTCTCACTCAGGAAATGGATAGTCATTGCGTTTGGGAACACTTCATAGCGATGGATGAGTTGTCTCTATCGACCATGAATATTTATTGGGACATAATTTATTTAGGCAATATCCTTGACACTGTGTTTCATAGCCCTGTAATTGCGTATATTATGTGACATTTGGTACGCGTGGGAAGCAACGTGACTATGCTATAGTATTGAGTACATTAGTACCGGCGTATCGAACGTTGAAATTAGTCAAAATGTGTTTGTATATTCAGTCATGGACGTTAAAATATTTTCCAACACAATGTGCAAGCCAATAATAATATGTCAAATCATTTGGCGTTTTTACATTCGAGGTTTCGTTAGTACTCTGAATTTGTCAGGGACATTTCACTGTGTTATTTGTCTATCCGTCTTTTCCGCATGAATGGGAGTCTAATCATGTCTTAAATATATCTTTCTCTCATTGAAGCTTCCGGCGACGTTCTATGACAATGTAGGGTTAACGCATGCTTTTTCGTGCTATTACATCTGCAGAGTCCCGAGGGACGGTTGGTGCCCAAGCCCTATTATAAACGCTAATATAGCTTAAAAACAACACTTTATTAGTGTGTTTGTCAAAATTATGACATTTTGGCGGGACATTTTGGGCGACGTCGGGAAAACAAACGCGACGTCGCTTAGCAAACGTTACGTCACATACAAGTTTTTGTTATGAGCGTCGACTTCCGGTATCGGCAAATACAAAAAAAAAAACAGTGACACTGGGGGTTGGTTTACGTTTATTTTTTACTATTGTAGAAAATTAATTTAAAAGTTACAATTAGAATGTGAGTTACAGTTCATATAACTCTGTAAATCATTTATTTTCGTCGGCTGAGTCCTCAAATGAATGAGCATACTTAAAACTGAACACCAACAGCGCGTGCGCGCGAGAATCTTTACAATAACGTACCTTTTTCCCCGTTTAAGTATGAGCAAAATCACCGTTTTTATGCTATAATGAAGTCTTACCTATGTTAAACGGTTTCCTGTCTGCACAATATTCATGTGTACATACCGGATTGATGGCTTAGAACATTACAATGTATATGCTGTATCATAGCAGACAGAACTTAATTTTAACTGTATAAAACGTGGAATCGATCAGTATATATCTGTCTCAAACACATTAATGTCGTCTGTCTTATTTTAATCTTACCCATGTAGTCAATACTTAAATTAAATTGGCTTTCTAAATAAGATAAATATGAAATTTATACATTTAAATGTTTGAATGCAGAGAAAGAAATATGCGTTATTGGTGTTTAGATATTTTGCTCCTTGCATTAAGATATATTAAACAATATAGTATTGGATTTGTTCAGCTATTATACCGTTTAAAGAAATTTTGTGATCAGCTGCAATTATTCTATAAAAGACATAACTATACATCATACTTTCCATTACAGAATTCCCTACACTTTTTCATAACACTAAACACTTTACAGATGCTATAAATTAAAGGCGGTAAATAAATCCAGGTAGTCTTACGTGTACTTATTTGTCTCATAGCTGTTTTAACCAAAGAGGACTATTGGTTTGCCCTCCGTCGTCTGTCCTACGGTAATGTAATCTTAATCGTGCCGGAAGGTGTATGATATATGTTAGGTGGAAGGGGCCAATACGGAAGATACACCATGTGCGTGTTTGCGAGTGTGCGTGTGTGGACGGGAGTGTGCGTGAATGTATGTTTGTTTTCAGGACGTCTCACGGTGCAGACTCATATCTACTACTTACTCCTCATAAATGCACCATTACGTCGACTTCATCAAGCCTGAATACCCAACTACTGTATAGCGGGTATATTTCACGGTGTCCAATTTTCGCGTTAATTGGATCCTTTTGAATTCACGGTGTCTTGATTTCGCGCAAACGGCCTTCACCGCGAAAATAAAACCATGTTTGGATAAATGAAAAATGAAGGTTTCACAGTGTAAGTACGTAACAAATATGGAAATAAAGTCTAATCGTATATGCAATACTGCATGAGAACCGGTCGTAAAGACGAATTGTACATTAAGATTTGATTTTAAAATTGCAAAGATACATGAATGTACACTTTCAGAAGACCAATATTGCTATTCATAATCAATAATTAAACAATATTAAGGCTATCCAAATTTGATGATTTTTATACAATTTGCAAGTTAACATCAGCTTACAGAATAAAAATATGTATTCACAAACAAATAATTAATTCGGCAAACATTTACACGTTCCGCAAACAAAACTCTTATTAAAATTGAACATGTTTGATGCACCGTCTTTAATATACAATTCACGCCGATAATTATGAAAATACACGATATTAATACGCGTGCATATAGCTTTAAACACGTGTTTTTACAAATATCTAATTTTGAATACTATTTCATACATGCATTATTTTTATTATTTTACTGCACCCACACAATACGTTGATGTGTTCATCTTACAAAGCAATTAGGTCAATGTTGGGTTAGTTCTTACAGCTCATTAACTTAAATGATGAAGTGCATTACTTTGCATTTTTTTATATTATGAGGAGATTAATTCGCGGGGTTTAGATTTCGCGCATTCGATGTTGACCGCGAATATAGCGAAAATTGAACACCCGCGAATATTACCCGCTATACAGTATCATACTATGGTCAAAACCACAATAAGACTGCCTCGTACATGTAATCAATCGTAGGAGTTAACTGAATAATTGATCAAATAACGTGCAGTTTGTCAGGAAATAATTGATATTAAAGCTTTCATATACATTTCTGTAGAGATACGTGCTAATATTAGGACGGTCGATTTTCTTGTGAGAAATACTTAAACCTTCTCCGTAGTTCGTTTACTGGTAGACTTACAAGCGTTGGAGACAAGTAAGATTCTAACTATTATGATGTTTACGAGAAGATGTTTGAGATTGAACATTTCGTACATTTATATTATTGGAAGTCATTGACAGTAGTGGCCAACGTTTTACAGAAAGGACCATCAACTTAATTGTCCTTTTATACAATAAGCCAGTGTAATTGTCAATCAGAAATGTTGTTAGTTAATTCCTAAAATGTAACAACTACCACGTCGGCAAGACATTTGTCAACACTTTTACGTCATCGGATCAAAATCTTCCAAAGCCCTGGTGAATACACTTTAAACTATTCAGTAAAATGAATCGTGACAATGCCATGTAATGATTTGCTGCCAAACTCGGTAAACTGTTTTTGTTTAATACAAAAACATGCACCTGTGTGTCTTTATTAGGCGGCTACTTGATTCTATTTCCGGTATGTGCTGACATCTGTCGGGATGTGATATGGAGCAAATAAATTCATGATTAAAATTCCACCAATAATCGGCTTCCTCAGATTCTTCTAGTTTTTTCTAGAGCAATATTGATTAACGTTTTAGTTTTTTCTTATTACATCAGGGATTTTTCAACTTGGTGTTTATTCTAATACTGAAACGTTCGATTTAAAATTATACCATTTGCAATCAATTCTTTTTTTACTTTTTTACCCCCTTACTGATAAGAGTTTTAGACCTTTAAAAAAAGAATAATTGTGAAGCATGCGACAGTGCCAGCCATAAATTGTACTGAACTTGTAATGGCTTAAACGCACAAGATGAGTCGTATTCATAGCTCCAAGATTTAGGAGGTTTGGTTTAATATCCAGCATTAAACACAGCAGTTTTAGCCGGAGAAGTAAAAATAGCTAATTATTAGTTTCTACGCCGTTTCAGGAAACTGTCATCACAGTTGTTTCCATGTAAAACACAATTTGTATGGATTAGGAGGAGGATTTTAGTGAATTACATTTTGTGTTAAATGCCGATTAGCGGTAATCACCACACGGAAGAATTATTCAAGATGTTGTCGTCGTATATGTACTTCTTTGCGAGCAACGCTATTGTATGGTACTTCAACGTAAGCAATATTTAAGACGACAGTAAAGAACTGGAATTTGTCTTGCATTTAATGAGAAATTATTCTTTGCGCTAATTGACCCGTGTCCACGAAACAGTCCACACTTTACCTACGCGTTACGTAAACATATTCAGAACATAATAACCTGGTCCTCCATATTAATGCATGAATATAACTCATGACATGCTCGATCTTTTTATATTTATGTTTCTACCATTATTTCTATTTCTCGTTTACCTTTCATTCTAGTCGCATATCTTCGACTTGACTGAAACCCGTAAGTTCTGAATGTCTTCTGTTCACATAATTGGTTCTTATAATACACGCGCAGCGATAGTCTTGAGAGACTATTGATAATTATATAGCAGGTTTTTACTGAATAGATAATGTGTTACAGTATTAAAAATAATGAATGAAAAATGAAAACATCATTGACAATAGCATAGTGGATTGTGTACATGTTGAAAACAGGCGGGAAATATCTACACCGAGTGGTTGAAATAATCGTAATTATTCATATCAAAGATATTCAAAATGACAAGCTACCAGCAAAATAACGAAATGCTATAGGGGTAGACAAAGCACCAAACACCTTAACTCTACTCTCGATAAAACGACCAAGCATCGCCAGAACATCGTAGAAGCTTTTATATCCGTAGACGCCAAATGACGTGTGTAATTTATATAAAACGTCGTTGTTTAAATACATTTCAGATATCAAATTTGATGTTTGAATGATTATACCAACACATTCTTACAGGACTTATTCGCTCCTTTCTACATTCATCCACAGTTTTCCTGCAATCTTATATCACACAACAGCACAATGATACAAAAGTTTGGAAATGGCAAATTACCTTGTAAGTGATATTAAATTACATACATAAAACACCATCACATTTACATATAGCTCAAATAAGATTAAAGTAATGATTCCTTCTACATATTGTAATTAACTTGGATGATACCAAGGAAAATAAGAACGAACATCAAATAGCACATATCATATCCATTACATTTATCTATAATACATGGATCAACATTATGTCACAATGAGACTATATCGCTTGTCAATAATTTGTCGGAGTCCCATAAAACACATATCATTTAACATTTACAGGATTGTGTTCGGTAAATACGTTTATATAGCTTAGGGTTTATTCAATTTATAGCAAAGTAGGTTACTTATGTAGGACATACATCAATTCAACCAACAGTTTATGATTTAACTCATTTCACTTTCAGCAGAATTTGGAATTTTGTGGCAGCATATTGATGTATCGGTGACTAGTATTATACACACACAATTCATTTACCCATGCAATTTTCTGATAGAAGAATGCAATTTACTAGTTATCAAATTGAAAACAATGTCACATGCTTTCGTGATAGTAAATCAGCTAACACATTTACATTACCTGGTAGCTGTGATCTACATCTGTCATACAGAAAAGTCCAACAGAATTCATCAATATCTTGAAAATATTTATTAGCAACATTTTAAACAATATTGACATAATTCTCGTGCATTAAATGTCATAAATAACAAAAATACTAATTTTACAAAAACTTAGAACAAAATTCTTCAGTGTTTACCGATTGTAACAAATAAATAAAGTATGCTTTAGTGTGTCCTATAGTATGGCTTAAGTGTTATTGCACTCAGTGAAGATAATTATGTAATTATTTAATTGCAGAAAACTTCAAGGACAGACTGAGTAAAGTGTATACGTAAAAATAACCCTTTGAGATTCTTGTTCTTTAAACGGAAATTGTCATTATATTCTGCAGATGTAACACAGATGTATCTTATCTTAACGCGAAGTCTTTTTTAACATTTTCGCTCACGGTACCACTGTGTGTGAATTCACTGGAAAATGTACTTTTTTAAAGTGATCATACGACGACATCTTATGACCTTTAATACGGAGAAGAATATCGACACCTCGACCCATTTCAGATGAAAGAAATACATGTTAATTTCGAACACTGGGATCTTGCTGAACTTTAGGGGACTCAGCTCCATATTGTCACTGGTTCACTCCTTTTCTTACCATCATACTATTGCGTATGACGTAGAAATATTTCACTAACTCAGTCATTTGCATAGCAAGTAAAACATACCTCAAACATAGTGATTGACAAGGCAATATGGTAGCATAGGAAGAGTTTGTTGATCGAGAACGGAAATTATGTTAGCGTAATTGACGTATTTATGTAAACTGGTATTTAGCCTATCCTAGTAGCAGTCCATGGAGACGTCAATACATACAAATGAGTTTATATTAACATTCTTTAAGTGAATAAATACATTTAAGTAGGTGTGTATTTATAATACTTGTACAGGTACAACATCTGTACAACACTGTATATTTATGTTCGTAATGCATGACTTTGTAAAGGTTGATACAGAGGCAAAGTTGAAGATCGTATTTGTTATATTGATACTTACAGTAGTTCGGCATAGTTCCATATCAAAATTGATTGTTGTGACAAAAGCATGAGCATACGTAAGCATTAACTAAAGAAATAAATGACACGTTTGTTCTATTTATTATTACATTAAAGTAACTACCATATTACAAATACAACATATAAATCATTAAACATTATGTTACTAGTATATGTTCCATATAATAATGCAATTATATAACCTGCAATGTAATCATATAACCTTGTATAGTTGTCGCTTACGTGTACCTTTTGATTGTTCTGTATTCTGATTATAACATGCTTGTTATTAACGAAATAAATCTATCATCTGTCTAATATCAACATGAAATTATTGGCAATTTCACATATTACGTAATGGAAGAGATATAAACACACATGTAATTATTTATATATATAAACGTTATGTGTTCATGTTGTCCACATTTTATCAATAGTAAAGGATTTCATATTCGTTGTTGTGATGTTTTAAATTGGGTAATAAATGAAGTTTATCAATATGTAAATCATCCAGGGCAGTAAAACCTGGCAATTATTGAGAAAATTGAAAAACCAGTCGCAAATCTTTTAGAATCATTTTTATGTTTTACGAGCACAATAATAACATGCACTCGTGCACTCGGCCAGTTATCCCATACGTAATAAACTGATATCGCAAAAAATATGTTCTTTTAGTTATATCCCTCAACGTATTAGTCACGAAATAAAGCGCCAAAATATTCCGAAATATGGATCCATAAAGCAGCGTAAGGCTGCATAAACTTGTCAAATAAAAATGATCACCCGGATTTGCGTCTAACATTTGTCACCATTTGCTAACGTTAAACAAAATTATGTAAATACAATGACATTGCGGTATCTGGGGACTTAATAATTCATACACACATTTGCATTGGCAGTAAAGGCCACTCAAGGGAGGCATTCATGCAAAATTTCAGCTCACTCGGTTCATAAATAGGCGTTCTACAGGCTTTTTACCGGTCAAAAAATGGGCTCGAACTTGCCCCGCGGTTCGGCTCCTATGCGACCGGGGGAGCTGAAATTTTCAAGTTAAGCTCGGGCAGTAAAGTTAGGAAAATGGTGCAATTTTCAGTGCATTCGCACAAAAAACGATGTTTTCATAAAATAACCTGTTTTCGCGATGTTTACGTATCCGAAATGTGTAACTTCCGGTTCACCTATGAACATCCGGGTTTTTTTGGGTTTTTTAGGTTCGGCCACTCAAGGGAGGCATTCATGCAAAATTTCAGCTCACTCGGTTCATAAATACGCGTTCTACAGGCTTTTTACCGGTCAAAAAATGGGCTCGAACTTGCCCCGCGGTTCGGCTCCTATGCGACCGGGGGAGCTGAAATTTTCAAGTTAAGCTCGGGCAGCAATTTTTTTATATGAGCAATTGTGAACATGCAACTGCTGGTATGTCTGATGGGTAGGATACTTTCCTGTCATATATATGTAATTTTAATGTATTTTGGTAGTACAATGTAGTGTTTAACTATTTGCAAGGTGTTTCATATCCGTCATAAACTGTACCTACTTTAGGAGAAAAGGAACTGATAAGTGATCAAATCCTGTTGAAACCTCCACATAACTAAACAAGTTAGAAGTTAGATGTACATTGTATATATCTACTGTATTCTACATATACGTTGATGGCCTCAAAGATACGACCTAAGTATTGGTGAATTGCATCAATTATTTTGATATTCATGTTTTGAACAACTGAACAGCATTGCAATGGCATGATGCTTCATCAACCATCAATATAAGACCTAGCATAATTAGTGTCGCATTCTGTACGATACATCATGCTCCCAGTGATAGCACTAATATAACACCGCTAGCCTGACCAACCGCGCAACTCCAACTTTGTCGTGTTACTTGGCTCTGTTCTATTGACTTAACTCAATTTAAATGTAAAGTCGAAGAAGGAACGACTTGGTTAATTTACTTATAACATGAAAGACTTCAGACATTTTCTACGAAATTTAATTTGTTTTTGGATATTCTGGGAAAATAGAAATGTGTATTTTAACCAGATAATATGCTATAACACAGATACAATGGTAGGTTCCCTAAACGTGGTGCTTGGGGAATATATATTAATATGGTAATGCGTGTTATATACGTCGTCCTTGTAGTGTCATTCTATAGAACAATTGTGCCATCAAATAAACGATTCGGGTAATTTGTGTTTTCGTAACGTGGTAGTAAGCGAAATAGAAGTGCCTCGTAAAATATGTTTTTGACAGAAACACAACAACACTAGTGATTTATTATTTAATATAAAGCGTGAGCTACACAGCTAAAAGCTACAAAAAATGTTACATGCAGACAATGTTAGATGTAAGATACAATAATTCCGCCGCCAATATTTTTAATTCGTTACGTTCAGTCAGTACAAATAAGTGTCAATCAAGTTATCAAGATCCAGAAACCATTGGTGAAAATAGGACGTAAAGTGCCCATGAAAGTGTCTGTGTGATTTGGATAATTTACTACATTCAATTAATAACATATAAAAGAAGCATGTGTGTGTTCATTACCAACGTACACGTGTCATGAAACGTTTTTGTCGGCCTTAACTTCAACAAAAGACAATTTATAGTTTATATGTGTAATTGCCGGACTCCACAATCATTGTGTGTCGTCGTACTATCTTACTATTCTTACATTGCATTTTCGTCGATCGATTCTCTTATAGTCATACATATTACAGTTTGTGTTAAGACAGTTAATTTAAAATCGGACAGGAACTGCCCACTCAATAGTGGATCACATAAAAGCACATGCCACTGAAACAATGAACACGCTACAATGCTCAACACTGACCGAACGAAAAAATGAACCGACTAAGTCCCACCTGTAAAACAGCTTAATATAACATCTTAGTAGCATTTATCAAAATAGCAGAACGGTCCATCTGCATAACGTATTTCAACAGTCAAAGGCCGGTCTGACACCATAAAACAAGGAATAAGTAACAGTAATACAAAGCTGAATGTCAAAGTACAACAAGGCATTAAACAACATTGTGGGTTCAGGTACAAACACCATACATGTATATGTGTTCGAATTGTCCTCTGGTTTTAAATGGTGTAGTGAAACTGTTAACAGGCCATGTTTTGAGATATTTTAATACGACCATGCACCCTATATTATCTACGACACAGTAGTTTTACATTTGTAATCTCTAATTCTACATCTCAATCCTAAGTTGTCTTTTTCCTGTTTCTTTACTTTGCTCCCATGACATCATTCCCATAGAAGACGATGGAGCGTCTTAGTTTATTTACATATTGCTAGCATGACTTGATATATTTTCTTCGAAATTCAATTTGTTTTGGGATATTCTGGAAAACTAGAAATGGGTATTGTAACCAAACAACATGCTATAAAAAAGATACAATGGTAGGCTATATAAACGTGTTGCTGGAAGAATGCGTATTAAAATGGTAAAACGTTTTGTATACATCTCTGTAGAGCCATCTAATTGTTTTATAGAACAGACGAGCTATGAAATAAACGATTTGGGTTGTTTATGATATTCAAGCTTGGCAGTAAAAGAAATAGAAGAGTGTCGTAAAATTTGTTTTCGACAGAAAAACAACAAAATGTGTGATTTATTTTTAATATAAAGCGTGAGCTATACTGAAAAAAACATACGTATAGCCATAAGTATATGCCCTGTTACAATGTTAGCAGCCGGGAATTAGGCTGGATATAATGAATTGACTTCAACATGTATGTTTGGCCATATTCACCGTGCCCTTCTATAGTCATCGACAACATAACTAACTGTACATTCATTAAACATTTTAAACGGTTTACCATGTCAGTTTTGTTTTAATCAATACTTCCAAAAACGTATATTTGTCTCACAATTAGGATATGGACAAAAATAAGGTACAACATCGTCTATTTTAGTCACCAGAAGACACGTACACGTCTAAATCAGGAATAATTGATACCAAAACTCAAGATGAAGTGTTCAGCAAGTTTTCTGTTCTGTTCTTGACCTCGAATTACTTTGTTTCTATAATGTGTTGGGCAATTGATTTCCAGCGTATACTGAATTGTAAAGCATACTCTTAGCTGGTCATTCAGAAACTATCTACTTTCTATAATAATTACTTTCAGGAATACAAAACGTTTATATTGTCAGTGGGATGATGTTTCAACAATAGTAATGTTTCATCTTTATCTACATGTAGCTTGATAACATTTCTACACAATTTACAAAATCTATAAAAACGGTTTCATGCAGACAATCTTAGATGCAAGATAAACTTCTTCTGCCGCCAATAGTTTTAAATTGATTCTGAACAGTCGTTACAGTTACGTTTCAATAAAAATTATCAAGTTCAAGAGACCATTAGTTAACAATAGGACGTAAACTGATCATGAAAGTGTCTATACGATTTGATTAATTTTGTAAATTTATTGAATTACATGTAAAACTACGTATATGTGTTTGAGCCAGCCCCTTCCAATCAACGGTAGCCGAAGGCGTCTCTACAATAATCATACCGCGAATAGTATAATTCAGGTTGACATTTAATGACTTAGTACAGAATTCTGTTGACAATTACGAACACTGACATGGTGTTTCAAAATGTACACACAATTAAAATAAAAAAAGCAAATACGAAATGGAGCCCAATCCAGCCTGAAGCATTTGAGCTATGTATAGGATGGAATAAGACAAATCAAGTAAAAAGCAATCGTTCACTCATGATTGTAGCAACGTTTGAGGAGTCGAACATGCAGCCCGTATAATATGAACCCGACTAGATGATATATTTTATCAATCACAATCCATACCTGTTTTAATATTAGCTAGATTTTATTCTGGACTTGATGATGTTTTATGGTGAAAAGTAAAATAATTTAAAGCGAAAAAAGTAGATAGAAGAGTTGTCTTTATAAACATAGGGTATGTGAGACAGACTATGTGAACACATGTAGTGTAGTGTTGTGGTAGGTCGAATTATTGTCAGAAAATGTTACTTGTCTTGAACTACCGGTAGCTAACGATTGAAAGCTAAACTGTAGGTAACTAGTTCCATTAACCTAACCTTACAAGGATCTTGTGCTATTGTAATGAGCAAGTACAAAGGAGGGCTTTCTGAATTCGTCCAGAACTCCATTTTGTACTCCGTTCAAATATGGTCCATTCTCGCTCACAAGTAACTGAACAATGATAGAAATGGATGAGTGCACACATACGTATGCATTCAATTCCGACTACAAGGAGTAGTGAGACGTGCTAAAGCAATAAATTAAATATACAGCCCCAATGCAGACATTCGATTGACTACGTCTATCAGTGTACAGTATATTGCGTTAAATGCCAGATATAGTGAAAATAAAGTCAAATAACCTAAAAACTTATGCAATAACTAATTTCACGGTGACATTATATATCCTAGTCAAACGGGTTATTAAGGTCTATGACACACTTAAACTAGACTAACTGTTCAAGTCAGTAGCAAACCATGTTTTCGATATTTCAATACATTCCCAAACTATGTTATGGTAAAATAAATTAAAATAAAATAGCTCAACTGTTTTCTGACGGTTTAGAAACTATGCAGTATCATTCATAGTATGATATCCCTACACCCAGACGAACCTAAGTGGCATAAATGTCAACTCGACAAATAATAAGATAAGTAGTTAATTAAATTCACTCACATACAAATGCTTATTGACAATATATTGGTATGTTGTGTTCGTCAAACCCTGGTTAATGTACATTAAATACTAACAGTTTGACTTTGAATATACGAGTACTTTAACCGGCCAGCCAATGGATATATCGACGGTAAGTCTGTAAAAATCCTTCAGTGTACTTGTTCAATGAGTATCTTACATATGAATAAGATATTTGGATTATAATACAAATGACTGTAAAAAACGGGTTGTTGCTTTACAATTCCAGTGAACAAATGTTACACTGTATGAATTAATGTGTCTGTCTACACTGAGCCATGTTCGTAATGATACGTACCATGCATAAGCATGCTGTTTTGTTTCCGAGTTGTAGGTAGATTCTAATTATATTAATATTGCAATCACATTGCCTATATATAGGGAACAATGTCCTCTTTTACACCAAATTGATTTTAACTGTAGGTGGTTGATTGTAGAAAACATACGATGGTTACTTCAATGTGTTGGAAGTTATACACAATGATCTTAGTAATGTAGGTGGTCCGAGCAAGGATATTCGCACATTGTCCACCATTGGGTTGTCTCGCTTGTACAACTTTCCAGTAGTCGTAAATATTGTCAGGGCGGTACTCTGTATGTTGATAGTATGTGGGGTTCCACCTCGCTTGAATGATCAGTTCATACATGTATCAGATTACAGACTCAATTCGTCATCTAATAATCATAGACATTAGAAGAATGGAAACTAATATTTGTATTTCATTGTCAGTTTTTATACAGAAAATATTGATACGCTCGTATACATAGACATCAATTGTTAACGAGATAACTTCCTTTTATAACACATTTATGTAGTTTGTCATTCAATATCAAGTTCAGACGCTGTACTCGTGAGCCACAACATGCATTGAATTTTCAATATTAAATATCTGTCTACCTACATAACACATTCTGATGTATTGCTGTCAAATGCAAACGTACATATTCGTGAAATGAGTTAGACCTATAAACATGCTTTTATTAGTTACAGGGTATTGTATAAGTATCACATATGTGTACACATTCGTGGTGACACGTAGTTAGGTGCATTCGCTGGAAACATCATATGAAGTTCAATACAATGTAATGTCATGTCAGTCCAATATTTGCATATATGATGTTCTGTTCGACTATCATATGAATATGAATATGTCATGATTATGTCTCCTAAAGCTTCCATCTTGTTGTTCACGAGCATGTATGGTGTTAGGAATGTTGCATGGTAACATGATATTGATAGTGTTAGATATTACAAAGTAGTAGGGCATCGTGCTAACATAGCACTATGTATGATATGGTGTGTAACGGTTACAGAACACTTGGAGGAGGTAACGTGGCCTACAAGTTTGTTTAGTGTATCCTTAAATTCACATGTACAGTGTTCTTGTGACATGAAGTATAAGGCTTGTTATGCTATGAGATGCTCCCCATATCTTCATTTTATACTATACTTGTGTGTGCAAGATCAGACTATACACTCTAAATCGTCAGCAATAACACTTTAAAACTTAAATAATGTACCAAAAGTCTTCTTATATCATTAATTGTCTAAGGGCCCACTTTCACCTACGACAACCAGTGATGTCCGTGTATTGTTCATTGTGTTCCTTTTATGCTCTTTAGACCACTGTACGGTATGCTATCATAATTGCATTGTTGTTAACATTCACTTTTATTGATCAAATTTTACACTCAAACGTGGGACTTTGTCGCTGATTATGATCAGTTGTTCTTTGCTAGTTCTTCTATGCACTGATTGGTACATGCGTGACCATGGAGTTGACTATTAACTACCATATATTGATGTTGTCTAACGCCTTATAAGTTAATATTATATATTAAATTGATATATTTAACTTACACTACGATGCAGCATTTCGAAATCAGGCGAATGAAGCAATATGACTTCAATATAAATCAGTCTCACATATCTCGTCTTTTTATCCCTTTAAGTGATGTAAGAATTCTAGACAGAAATCGGTCATCAATCTACAATCTATCATTGAGTAAATGTCTTCCTAGGCGAGCCTCTTCATATAATAGACAAACTTTCCTGGTGCACTTAGCGACTTCATCGACGATGTGTGAAATTAAACCCATCCATGTGGTAAAAGATATGATTTTGTAGACTAAATCACGGCCAGTTTATTATACTGTTCGGTTTATATAGCATGATAGATGGTATATACGCTCTTTCCTATACAACATGGTTAGGAGACTCGCATTGCCATTCTAAAACAGTATTGCAAAAACATCAAACGATGGAGAGTACGAGCGTTTTGATTGTAGTTTGTGCAGATCAATCAAGAAAGGTGGTATCCCACAGGTTATAATGTGTATAGAAATTGCTGTGGGTAGTTGTTTTGTGGTGATCGGCTGGTTAAGTGGATTGTCGCTTTCAATGTCCGATTTCCTTATATATTTTGCACTAAAAATACGCACATATGCAAAACATTGTTCGCGTGATACAATATCATCGTTGAATAATGGGCAAGTGTCTTTATTCGGGTCACCTCAAATACCAATGTCTCTTCTATCAAACATTATAAACACCTATGAGTTACCATCGTTTGATATTTACTATAACCCCCACTGTTTAAATCACTTTACGACCCAGCAGTCTAAATGGTCGCATATATAAAATCATGTTCTGTTCAATGCTATTATAGGAAGCATTTATCTCCGGTTAGAAACGTTACAGTATGTTATTGAAGGTACGTACATTGACCAGTCAGGACCAAACAATTAACTAATACAGCCACCCCTGTGTTAGTGGAAACATGTTTGTACATAGTCGTTGTAAATAAACTCGTATCACTAATATTTCGATGTACACAATGGACAAACAAAGAACTATCTGCTGAAACATTTACATTTGAGGTAAACATTAACTATCTGGTTACGGCGGTTTGTACTGCACACAAATATCCAGCTCAAATTCGTATTACTTGATACGGAATCATCAGGGCTTGAAACACAACACTTGCGTTGATACAGTAATCATCAGAATATAAATTGTACTGGTAGTTATCTAATTATCTATCTACATGTACCATAACACTGCTAGTAATTACCCTACTGCTATAGTCTTTATAAATGTACATGACTAAAAAGGTATGAGAAAATCCGACAGGGAAGGTAGCACTCAACCCAACCAACCGAGCACAGAAATCAGAAACATCACGACACAACTACCCTGAGCAATGCCATCAGAAACCCATGCCAAAACGGCGACCACACAACAACAACAACCCCGGGGCGCAACCTAGTTGAAAACACAAGGACAGTGACTTAACGTTATGTGACCTAAAGAGGCACAACTACGACTTGACCGAGTTAAAATAATGGGCAAGACAGGAATCGGACACGTGCGATCAATACACGACACTCATTGGGAAACCATGAACCTGTATTACTATGCGACTTCCGGCTGTGAGCTTCATTGTGCTCAAGTATTGGTATGTCCGATATCTAATCTACTACACAATAATATGTCAATTTTGATGATGACAACCCACTACATTCATATGAGTAAAAGATCCATTCGGTGTAAATGCTTCAAAACACTGGCATTTGATAAAGTGATTCGATTGCAATTGTCTTTTATACAAAGATGGTTCAGTCTGACGTAGTTGATTAGACATTTTAAGTACAATACAAATTACCAAAACATACTAATTAGTATCTGTCTCGTATTTACTGGTTTTACTCACTAATGTGAACCTAATTGTTGACAAAATGTCTGTACACGTACTAATAATTTAAAAGTCACCTTGAATTGTATTAAACACGGTTTGATTCTGGTAGAGACGCCTGTGGAAGGCGCTGTCTCAAAACACGTATATGTAGTTTTACATGTAATTAAATCAATGTAGAAAATCAAGCAACTACTACCGACACTGTTATGATCACTTTACTTACTATTGTAAACTAATTATATCTGGAACTATATAATTTAATTGAATGGAACCAATTAATAATGTACGCGGTAGCAGAATGTAACGGTAGATCTCCCAACGTATGTATGAAGCTTTTCAGGATTTTTGCGAATTGTATAGACGTGTTATCAAGGTAGATAAAGATAAAAAATACTTAAGTTGAAACATCAAATAACTGCCACGATAAACGTTTTATATTGTTCCTGAAAGTAATTACAATAGAACGTAGATGAAGGTTGAATAAAGATAACATTGATTGTAACATGGTTTCCATCCAACAATTTTGTTATCTAACAAAAGTGATGCGTAGTACTATGGCCTTACATTTGAAAGTCAATAAAATAATGTATTCATTAGTTAACAAAGACGGAATCATGTTTTATTCTTTACATGCTGCATGTATCATGAATTCAGTAAATAAAAACAACGAGAATCTAGTTAAAGGCCATCAAGCAATATTCATACCATTTATTCAAAAACGCTCGAGTTCCTTTACAGGCATATAATGACATACTGTATAACAATAAGAACATATAAATACACGGCTTGTTTCAAATATTTTATGAAGCTAAACAATTGTCTTTCGATTGATTAGAAATAACAAATGCAATTGATTGGATACTTGTGCTTTTATTCACAAACAGTATATTATTTCTGTCCATTAAATACAATAATAAACAAAACTAGCTGTCGTATGTTAAATGAATGAAGGAATATATGATGGATCGAAGGAAGAAAACTTCAACTAAACATCTTGATCTTGATATGTGTGTAATTATTTCCAAACTATGCATGTAATTTCAGTTTATACCATGTTAAAACGACTTCTATATGTTTACTGTACCAGTGACAATGTTTTAAAAACATTTACTCACTCACTCGATCTACAACAACACGTGTGGATTTTGGTAGTGTTTCTTATAGATGTGTTGATTTCACATTACCATAGTTACAGTTACAATATGATAGAACTCAAAAAGTAAAAAAAAACATTAGGATTTCAATTACAAGTAGGGTGTGAATATAATCGTCAAAGCATCCGACAGGTGCCACTGCACTCGTTTATTTTTTTATTCTAATAATCAAAAACTGCGTACGAGAAAAGCAACAATTTGACAAAATCATAATGATAACACTTACTCAGCTCAAAACCTATACATGTACGAACAAAATAGAAAATTGGACAGGAAAGGCAGCACTCATTGTAAACAGCAATTTATAAACACATCTAAAAATAATAAGGTGCAATTTACAACTAATAACTAAACGTAGCACAGTCACGTCCAGTAGAATGATGCTCGAAATAAAAAGTCCTTTGATTCATAATGTTTCTCTCGTGCAGTTCCAGTTAAATACATAAACTATTTGGAAGTCATTAATCAAAGAGCGAATTGTCTGAACATTGTACTCTGGGGTTGAATATAAATTATAACTAGTTTAACGTATAAGTGTCTTCTGGTTACTTTAATAGAGGATGTGTATAACATCGTTTAGTGCATGCCCTAATTATGCGATTCATATACGTTGAGAGTTGCTAAATTGGTGAAAACAACTGAAACATCGACTGTTTGACAAATTACGGTACTAGCAAAAGGCATGACTGTTGCTTGTTAGGACAGCTCAAACTAGATGTACTGTTGGAATAAGGTAATTCATATAGGAAATTCAACTTTTTGAATGCTCAAATCAGGTCAATCAAATTTGTGAAAGCAGTGACTTGGTCAATTCCATTCTCTCGTTCGGATATGTGTTGGGCATTGTACCGTATATATGTGGTTTGTTAAGTGTACATGTATATCTGTCAAAGCTGCTCTTATGTTTAAATTGAGCTTTACTATCCAGTCTGATTTTCTATTATCTTCCTGGTAACATTTTCTTTTGAACGTTATTGTAAACTGTGCATCGATTGACGAAGATACAATTGAAGATAACTTGATAGTACGACGACGCACAATTATCGTGATGACGTCTCTCTAATATCGACTTCCTATATACGCTTAAAATTGACTTTCGTTGAAATGAAGGCCGACAAAAAAGTGAACACTCTATGACTATGATACGTATGGCAACGTTTCTACTGAACGATAATATACCATTGAGACTCAAAACAGCTTTTCCAGAATAAAATTGTCTTTATGTAACACCGCTTTTGAAACCATCGTTTGACGTGTACATACATGAGTGAATACATGAAACGAAAATGTGACAGTTGCATCTTAATTACAAATCTAATCTTGTGCAAATTAGGTTAATTGATTAGAAAATAGTTTTATAACGTATTCAAATTACTGTGGAAAACTTATTCCGAATGGTATATCATATTTGCTGATACATGTACAAACACGATCCTTCACAATTGAACGCATATCAATTCAAGTTAGTTTGAATGTGCATATTTGGTCTTTTGAATGTAATCTTATTTTATAGATCTAAATATTATCTATATCATTAATGGTAGATATGACGTTTACATGTGACATTTTCATTTTATAAATATTACCAGTACTTAAACTAAGTTTGGTTAGCTGTGATTTGAACTAAGGCCTTTCCATGAATGTCAACCGAAGGTGTAAACAGTAAACATGCATTTATAAAAATTCTTATGCTATAAATTTTGTCACTCCTATCACCCGTTAATCTACCCAGTAATCTACCCACCCAAGCTGAAGTTCAGATAGTAACTGAATTGATAAACTCAAAGTTCCACACACTTAATGATTTGAACTCCAGATAATCTCTTTGAATCAGCATGTCACGTAAACTTTGAAGTGATTAAAACAGCTAAATAGATATGTTGCATTTTGTGATACGTATCTTACAGCTTCATTAGAATATTTGAACATCGTATTAAAGTTTTATTGTTTTCGATATGTCGATATATTACTTTCTAGAAACTGGTTTGCTCGTTACAAACATAGCATACCACACTCAGCTTGTGCAATCTTTTCAATCCAAAATTAAGTCTAATTGACGGTGCAAGAAATTACAGGAAATGTGTTTGCACAGAGCGGAAAATTAAAGGAGAATTTATGTTCTGGAGAGCACGTTTAAAACACATGCGTACACTATCTCCCCAATAATTGTAGTAAAACATGACAACACACTTATGTACATCTTGCTTAGGGACGTTGGTGCTAGTATCTTATATACTGTCTCAAAATAAACTGCGGTTGGTTGAAAATAGATTTCATTTTTTACTATTTACCGCGTTATAAAATGTAAAATGTTTTTGAAAGAAAAACCGTACTAGGGGATTTGTAAACGACAACATTACTGTAGAATTTAATAATTAGTAAAATAGCAATTGTATTAATGACCTTTGAACCTTTAATATCATCCTATTATGGTGATGTTCACCGATAATGTCAGTGACCATGTGATGGAAGTGCTCTAAATTGTAATGCCCTCTATACACACAGAGAATAAATACACGGTTTGTCTTGGTAAAGATAATCGGTTCGCGGAGGATGTGGTACATGTATATCAAAACATAATTATATTAGCTCGCAAGAGCATTTTGTAAACGTTGAACATGGTCAACAGAGAGAAACGTTTTGAACAAACAAGTAAGAGCAAAATAAAACAAAAATGACCTTTGCACCAATCATTCGATTCAGGGCATCAGATGCATCACTTTTATAAGATTACCTGAAATATCGCAGAGAATGCATTTTAGATCCGTTGTATCCACCTATTGAAAGGCAACAAGAATAGACATACATGCAATCCAATGACAACAATTAAGTTTTCCAAGTAACAATGACAACGTATTGGTTATTCTAAACGTTAATTAATTAGTACAAATGTGTCTGCTGCTATATATGTGCGGTGAGAACAAATGTCTTCACTTCGTTCCATAAACATCGTTCGTCTCCTTAACTAATTTAATTGCTAAAATAGACTACAGCTAATGACCGTAGGAATATTGCACTTATCCCAGACCATGTGGGAAAAGATAAGTAACTGTTGTTGAAAACCATTAGAGGACTCAATATATCCGAGACATTGTAACGTTGTTTCTGGGTTTTATTCAAATACCTTCGAGGGGTAAATATGTCCAAATATGACTATGAATGTTATGATATGTTGTTACTTAGTAAATAAAGATGTGTAAAGCATGAAAAGGGATATTTCGCGTTCTAGGATTAAATAACGAAAATTGAAGACATATGATATTATTTTTAAAAAACAGGAATGCCATTAAATGCCATTGGTTAAAGCTAAACAAGGATTGCACAGAAACGTTTAAATAAAGGTTACATAAGATATTTTTGCTTACGTATAACAACATTTGTTATTGTTTTGGGTTATAATTCACATTTTAATGAGGATATATTTTTTGAGCAGCACTCAATTTAATCTGCCGCACACAATAAACATTAAACCAACATGCCACGCTATTAGTTATATAACAAATAAACAATGGAAATTGGACAAGGACGGCAGCGGTCAACTACAATAGTCTTGCACAGAACACAGTAACATCAAATCATCAAACAACGACACCGAAATGGTTGTACAATGCTGGATGGCCTAGTTTAACAAAGAAATTCCTAAAACTTACAACCTTAAAATGCGGACCACAGAAGAACCTAAAACGCATCACAATCCACTCTATTAGTAAATGAACAGATCAGGACGAGCTTGAAATAGCACGTTTGATCAAGTCATTGCAGTCCTACTGAGTATGTTATTCTGAAGAGACTGTCCGGATGTAGGTCTCTCTCAGGAAATGGATAGTCAATGCGTTTAGAGACACTTCGTAGCGATGGATGAGTTGTCTCTTACGACCATTAATGTTTATTGGGACGGAATTTATTTAGGCAATATCCTTGACACGGTGATTTATAGCACTTCAATTTCGTATATTATGTTATATATTTGGTAGGCGTGGGAAGTAAAGTTAGTATGCTATAGTATTGATCGAAGACAGGCAGTACTCAGATAGTGTCGGGAACATTTCACTGTAATATGTCTAACCGTCGTTTCGGGATCAATGGGAGTCTACTCATGTATTTCTCTCATTTAAGCTTCCGTCGACGTTATACAGGGTGTTAAAAAAGTTCGTAGACACTTGATTTTGTTCAATAAATGCAAAACCATTGAACATATATTTTTTAAACTTGGCAGTAATGTATAACTATTCATTCTCTTCATATTGTGTGAATTAAATGCTATTATCTGCAAGAATATTTGCGCGTGACGTCATGACGTCATCCTTGGTGATTTTGTAAACTACGACTAAACAAGCAGTTTTTTTCAAAAGGCGGTGATGTTGAAAACTATTAATTTTTCCACAAAGGCTCAATGTTGTTTCATACCGTGTAGCTGGTAATTTAATAAATGAAATATCCACCATTATGGGTGATTCCCGCGGTTTGATTGCTAAGTAAAAGACCAAATATAGAAAAGAGGGTAGCTTTTCGGGAGATACACATTTTGGAGGTCCCAACAGGGTCGAAGAATAAGGGTAGAATATAACAAACAAAATTAAAATAAACGTTGTAACTATATCAGAACTGTTGCAAAAGCACCGGCAAATGTTGGAAACGATTTAAGTCAGGTTATTGTATGGAGTTACATGTACTGAGACACAAAATGGTCTTCGCTTAAATTCCCCACCCACCCGTATCTGACTGTGAGGTATTATAAGAAAATACATATAAAATATCAATGTCTACACACTGTTTTAACACCCTGTATATCAAAGTAGTCTGACATATGTACGTGTATAACGGTTTCCTGTCTGCACAATATACATATACATACCGAATTGATAATCTAGAACATTACAATTTATATGCTATGTCATAGCAGACTGAACTTAATTTTAACCGTATGAAACTTGAAATCGATGAACGTTCCATAAACACATATCTGTTTCAAACACATTAATGTCGTCTGTCTTATTTAAATCTTACCCATGTAGTCAATATTGGAATGAAATTGGCATTCTAAATAAGATAAATATGAAATTTATACATTTGAATGTTATGATACAGAGCTCGAAATAGGCGTTATTGGTGTATAGATATTCCCTTCTAGTATTGATAGATATATCACAATATTTTACAGGATTTGTTCAGCTATTGTACGGTTTAGAATAATTCTATGGAAAGCTGCAAATATTTTACAAAAGATATAATTATACATCATACTTTCCCTAACAGAACATAATTTCCTAACACTTTACAGATGGTATTAATTCAAGGCGGTAAATAAATATACGTAGTCTTACGTGCACTCATTTGACTCTTAACTGTTTATAACAAAAGTGGACTGTAGATGTTTGTTTGTCCGACTGTAATGTATTCTGAATCGTTTCATAACTCAAATAGTTTCCAAGTTAGGTCATGACACATGTTATGTGGACAAGGGCCAATATGGAATATCCGTTAAAAAGATGCTAGTTTCGGAGAAGTTGTGTGGTTGTTAAATATTCGGAAATACAAAATTGGAATCATGTCATAAAGTTACCCGCTGGGTTTGTGAAACGTTGCATTGGAAGGTGGTAATACTGATATCATGCGCATAATTTAATATTTTTAAAAATCGTAATTGCCATTGCAACTCAAAATGAAAAATAAGTTTATGAGTCATGACTACACATCGGTAGTGAACTTCTGTATCAGTTTCAATTCCGAATTACAGGCTAATCATAGTATCACCCTCATTCAAGGACTGTCCTATTTGACATCTGAAAAAATATACATTCTGAGCAATATTTCTACCAGACTGAATACGTTTATGTTACAAGACAGATTGATTCAATTGTAGACATACACTTTTGTTGCACCAGACTATGTTCCATGAAATGACTACATAATTAGGAACCGAGGAACTTTGAAAAAGCATAGAAGGTGGTGTGCAATTGGTCGTCAATAATTGTTACGTATTTTATGATTTATATTATTATATTGAAAGACAATACTACCTTTGGTACTAAATCTACTTGAAATGTTAGTTGTTTTGTGATAAGCTACTGCTGTGTTCTCAATATTTTACGTTATTATTTCCAGAATAAAACACAATTACCGAGCCAACTTATAAGAACGAGGATTGGGATTTTGGAACACACTTGATATATTGTCTGACCAAACATTATGTGGCTAATGACAGTGTTATCAATTTAGATTAAGTTATTCATAAAGATAAACAATTTAATGTCATAATAAAATCGTTTACGTTTTCATCCAACTGTTACCATTAAAACTACGTCAATCGTCGCCTCTCTCTGAAATTGACATAGCTCTTAAACAAAATTATCTCATTCCAAACCAGTATATTGATTAAGCAGAAGAAGCAGAAGAATGACCAGGATCGTATTCTTTGATCGAAATGTTGTTGTGCGAAAGTGATAAGAAACTCAACATTTGCTAATTGTTTTCTTGACTGCGATTGCAGTAACTATCACACAACTATAAAATAGATTTTTTTGAAATTGACCGTGGAAGCGTAGAATTTACTGTCCTTCAGTGATTTTCCGGTTAAATCGATTTCCAATCATAAAACACAAACGACTACTGAATGTTTTGATGTCTTAATTGAGCGTGTATTTAATGAAATGAATCTACGACGAACTAGACCGAGGCTTAAGCTCATCAGAAAACAGTAAATTCCAATTACTTCGAGTTGTTCTCTCAGGGTGCGGTGTTGCAGAAGACGTGTAACTTACGGCGGACCTCACGAATATCGCTTTGATGCCTCGCAATTGAGAACAATTAATATAATTTCCAGACATTTAATATCCTATCGATTCCATTCGAAGATATGAGAGATTTAAACAGTGATTGTAATTGTTCTTTACGGCTTGCTCAAAGTACAAAGGTTTGTATTCATTTATGCGAAAAACTGTCGATTCAAAATGATCGACAAAAACAGTTTAAGCTTTATCATGCACAAGGTTACCTTACAATAACAATATATACATTTTGCTTAGTAAGCACTAAAACGTAATGCCATCATATGTATTATGCCATTACAGAAACAAATTTAATCAAAGGTTTGATTATTTTGCTTGTTTTAATCTTTTCTTAATCATTCCTAATTTCGATTCACTCTGTCAATCTCCGCATGAGGTAACGTACTCTGGAGAGATTTTAAGTTACATGAAGTATTGTCTTGTAATGACATCGTCATCAGACAGATTCAGAACCCACACATTCCTATTAGACGATAATTAATTACAACATACGGAACCATATCGAACAATAATCGAACATATTAAATATTTATTCACGTGATTTGATGACAGTCTGCGAGTATGATAGATGTCCAAGGTAGTTATCGTTATGTCATCTCGTGCAAGCGTGTTAGAAGCAGGATTAATCCCTTAATCGAACAATGAATTAGTTATATTATAATTTAACGATTAGTTTACAGAATGTCGTGTTCGTTCGTTATGGGTTCAACAACATGAAGTCAATTGTGGTAGTAAGGATACATTCAACTGTTGTCAGAGGATCTTTCAATGATTTGTATTTCAACCAATGTAAAAATATGTCAACATAATGTTAAATAAGACCGTAAGTATTTTATTCGAGTCATTTAACGCGATATATCAAGAGAATGATGAATAGAATTGTTCCCGCAGTATTAGACAAAAGGCACAGGTCTGTCAATACTGACATATCTGTACCTCATGTATGCTAGCATGTGCTAGTCTACTGACATAGAGGAAATCACACTAGGGTGGTCAACTCAGACATGTTATTTAGACCTATGAATCGACGATATGCATTAAACGTCCTTTTACTGGTAAAAAACCATTTGCAAATGAAAATACAGCCTTTTAAAAGTTCAAACTACAGAATCCGTGGTATATATGTAATGTTAATTTTCCAGGAACTACTGTCTGTGTTAGATTCATTAGATGAACCTGTCCAATCATCACTGACACAGTCTTCTTACTTATGGTGCATCTTGTCTGACCTAACCGCGACCACAAAGGGATTGTTATATGCCTCTTAACGTGTTATTAGCACCAACAAAAGTTAATCATTTTCTTGACTGAATAGTATTTTATGTCTAGAAATTTAAATTCTACTGTCTCATTTAGTAGCTATTATTAAATGCAATGCCATTTCTTTATACGGATATTGCAGCGGTGTCACGATTTTAAAATTCATATATGTTTTACTAATATCCATCGTAATACAATTCAAAAACGGATTATGCTATATTCCCTGAAACAATGAGGAAAACCGTGTCGTGCCGTATTCAAGATCAAGCAGAGAAAATTGTCATGTTCCATTGTTCTGTTGGTTGACAGCTGCATGTACATTGTATATTTATTGGCCTTCTATCAATTATAACGTACATTGTGAAACTTTGCGATGACATCTTATCTCTACGGAACTTGATTATTGACAGTCTACTCGCAAAAAAGCCATTGGTTTAAGATGTCGAAATCTCTCGGGGGTAGTTTAACAGGAATCATTATTCATTCTCACGCAGCTAGTCACAATGCATATAAATAGAGATAAAATGGTTCATACCTACTTCTAAAGGTTGATGTTTTATTACCAATTGGTTTGTTTACCATTATAAGGGTCGTTTAATATATAGAATTGGATCTATGAAGTTGAGAACAGACTTGGTTTTTAATATGACCATCTTATGTTAGTCGATCATGAAATGGAATCTGCCTTGTAATGGTTATTAATTGAGAGGAACTCATTAATCACAGTTTCTCATTTGTACAGAAAATTATCTGATAATTTCAAATCATTAACAACACAGGAAATATCAGCAATGAAGTCAGCACAAATCCTTCTTGCTTTACGGTGTTGTCAAATACTTATTACCGAAGATCAAAGATTCGTATTGTTTCAAGACCAATTCTCAATTATTCAGTTGTTTGTCGTTATAATTATGCAAAAACTTAGTACCTAACTGTAAGAATGATTTAGCCTGATATATCAATATTAGGCCAGGCAGGATTGTGTGTGTCCACACGATCCTTGGTTTGCCATTTGGCAAGTACATTTACCCAGAGTTGAATTTCCCTTAATTATCAATGCTTACGTCATGACATTGAACACATTACGAACGGAAAAGACATATTGTAAAACTAATGGACCATCGTATAATTATGGGATAAATAATTCAGTGTTTGATTAAGTGATGAATCCTGGTTCTAACACGCTTTCACGAGATGACATAACGATAACCAGACCATACTCTCATACTGTCATTTAAGCACGCGAATAAACATTAAATGTTTTCGATTATAGTTCGATATGTAATTAATTATCCTCGTATAGCAATGTATGGGTTCTCGGAAAAAAGTTATATACACTAAAATTTGCAAATCAATTCAAAACACGTTGTTTTAAAGAAGGTGTGGTTTTTACTGAATTCGGTAAAAACTAAATAAATGACAGGCACAGTCCACTAAGTCTTTGATAACCCCGCGTATTGTTTGTTTTCCATAAGGTTGCAATATTGCAATATTTTACATCAGGCAAACATACAAAACATGTAGCAGTTAAAATCACATTGTGATTAGGATATGTTTTTCTCAACATCAACTGCCGAGCACAGAACACATACGTATGTCACATATCACAAGATAAACAAATGACCAGTAGAAGACGAATTTAAAATACTTCTTTGTAAGTTGTTGTCGTACTTCTATATTGACTCCTGTGTATGTTATAGTACTGTTCTCAAGTTACGTGACTAAAGTATGTCACTTTCTGGAAATTGATAGAAAGTGTAAGGTCATTGCTTTTAGAAACACTTCAAAACGACCAACCAGACGTCTCATACGGCAATAAAATATTTATAGTGGTGTTTTTTTTATCCTTGCTACAGTGTAATCTCGTCTATAAGTCGAAAATTGATATAGCTAGAAGTAAATATATTACATGTTGTAGTCTTGACTTAATCCACCATGCTAAAATCTTAGAATTATAGTGTAGGCGTGCGATTCAAATATAAAAATTAACCAAATCGTGCAAGGGTTCAAGCACCGTCATGAAAGTAAAAAATACATGTTTTATTAAGGCTGATGAGACAATAATTTTAAAGCGAATGTACACTCAATATTTATTCAGCACTCTGAGATCCTAATCATGTAATATTGCTTTATAACTCACTGGAAGATTCCGGTGACTTTATATAACGACGTAGTGTATGTGTTCATCGGTCGTAACTACCAAATCAATGTATTGAGAAACTGTCTGTAATTTACTCTTTACCTATGGAAAAACACGTTTTTAAAACTTCATTTTGGTCAGCATAACAATTTCAGATTTTCATGAAATCATGCTCATAAGAAGCGCCTTGTGAAGCAGATTTCAAATATGTATAAGTCTTATAAGGTCGTTAGAGGTAGTTACGACCTTCTAGTTCTTAGCCATCGACATGTACATGTACGTATGTATAACCCGACAGCGAGTTTAAGTATCGATACCTTTACATATACGTACTTATTTATACTGTATCAATGCAGAGAAAACTTAATTATATCTGTATAAAACGTGAAATCGAAGAAGATTCTATAAATACATATCTGTCTCAAACACCTAACTGCCGTTTGTCTTATTTAAATATTATCCGTGTAGTCAATATTGAATCGAAATTGGCATTCTAAATAAGATAGATATGAAATTTCTACATTTAAATGTAGGAACAAATAGAGCAAGAACTAGGCTTATTGGTGTCTGGATATTTCGCTCCTTATATTAATAGATATTAAACAATATCGTACAGGATTTGTTCAGCTATTGTATCGATTAAAGAAATTGTTAGATCAGTTGTAATTATTTTATAAAAGACATAACCATACATCATACTTCCCCTCACAGAACATAATTCCCTACAATGTTAAAACACACTGAACACTTTACAGATTATATTAATTCAAGGCAATAAATACACGTAGTCTCATGTACACGTATTTGAATCTTAACTGTTTTAACCAAAGTGGACCATATGTTTGCCCTCCGTCCGTTTGTCCGGCTGCAATGTAATCTGAATAGTTTCCAAGCTAGGAATATGATACATATTATGTGGAAAGGGGCCAGTACGGAAGACATACCTGTCAATAGATGATTGTTTCGGACATGTTGTGTGGTTGTAGATACGGAAATACTTCCAAATCGGAAGCACGTTATACTGTAACTGTCGCCCCGCTAGGTGTCACGTCTAGTCGTATTGCCAAATAAATAAAATTGTTAAATATTTACTGAACATGAAAATGTATCCAAAAATATTATCATTAACCAGAAAATGACGATATTTCGCATCACACCTTTTTTTTTCTCATTAATTGGTTATGCGTGGATAACATTTAAATACTAGGAAATCAATAAACAGTATAATAATTAATATTCCTTGTGCACGACAACGCCTTTGTATCCCACGAACAGACGTATCGTTACGTGTATAGAGCGCTTTTCCAGAGCACTGGTCAGATTGTTGGCTACCGGGTACGATCTAGTATTTGAAGTTTAAATGCTATCATGGTTTTATTATTTTTGGAATCAAGATGAAATCATAAAACACAAACCACAAACGATTACCCAATGCTTTTATGTTTTAATTGAGTGTGTATTAAATGATATGAATCAACGGCGTACTAGACTGATGTCTAAGCTGATCATAAAACAGTAAATTTCTATCACAAAAAGTTGTTCTCTCAGGTTGCGGTGTTGCAGTAGACGTGTAACTTACGGCGGACCTGACGAATACCGCTTTGATGTATTGAAATTGAGAACAATAACTATTATTTCCAGACATTAAATATCCAATCGATTCCATTGGCAGATATGAGAGGTTTAAACAGTGAATGTAAATGTTCCATACGGCTTGCTCAAGATACAAACGGTTGAATTCACTCTAGCGAAAAACTATCTATTCAAAATGATCGACAAAAACTACTCAAGCTAGGTCATGCACGAGGTTACCTTACAATTGTTTTTATCAAAAAATAATATTAAGATCTGCTGAGTAAGCACTTCAATGTGATGCCAGCATATTCACTATTCTATTACAAAACCGAATATCATCCTAAATTGGTTTCTCTTTGCTTCTTTTAATCTCTTCTAATTACTTGCTAATCACGTTTTTAATTGTATGAGAAAAGGCAACAACAATACTTCCATGCCACTTGACTTTAATTTTTAATCCAGAAGAGGATTCCTGAAACATTCTCCGCATTGGTGTCATTATAATTTATGAGCGCTTTCATTTTATTCACTGTCAGCCATAGAGAGAAACAAAAAAAAACATTCCAAACTTAAACAAACTCCCGGTAGTACTCTGTATTGTCTTAAGAACTACATACAGCGTTAGTAAAGGATTAATGCTTCTGATAAAACATAATACGAGTACATCAAGTTAATTAACTAGTAAACTCTCATGTCGTAAATCTCCTATCAAACTTAGTGTATACGTGTATCTATAAGTTCCACATAACTTTCACATTCTAGTTTGTGTACTGAGTTTTGATGTTGTCCTGCGTAAAAATTTGATGCATATGAAAACCGTATTTATCATCGTTTAGATAACGAAATGCGATTGAAACATATAACTGTTGTGAAGAATGTACAACACACTACGTGGCAGCTACATGATTTTAATTTTCTGGGATTTAATGTTTGTATTAGACTCATTATATGCACCTATCCGAATGCCACTGACACCGTCACAATATTTCCTAATCTCAGGTCTATCTTGTCTAACCTAACCGCGACCACAAAGGGATTGTTATTTTATCTTCGACTCGTTATTATCACCGACAAGTGGTTAATCATTTCCTTGCCCGAACAGTCTGTTATGTCTAGAAATTTATATCATTTTGTCTCATTGAGTAGCTATTATTGAATGTTATGCCATTTCTTTATACGGATATTTGCAGCGGGTTTCACGATTTTAAAGTTCATGTATGTTTTACTTATTTCCATCGTAATACAATTCCAATCATATTCTGCTATTAATAACCTTGAACAATAACCAGGACAGTGTCGTGACGTATTAATGTCAAACAAAGAAAATTTGCATGTCCAATTGTTCTATTGGTTGACAGTTACATGTATATTCATTGGTCTTCTATCAAATACTAGTATATCGTTCATTAAAGCTTTTTCGATAACATCCTATCTCTTCGGAACTTGATTATTGCCAGTGTACTTGAAAAAAGCCATTGATTTAAGATGTTGAAATCACTTGGTGTAGTTTTAAAGGAACCATTATTCATTATCACGCACCTTGCACAAAGTATATAGATGTAGATAAAATGGTTTATACCTAATTAAGGCGTTTGTATTTTCATTCAGTCGGTTTGTGTGCCAGTATAATGACCTATAATGTTATTCATTGATTCTTTGAAATTCAGAACAGTCCTTAGGTCCTTAATTTGACCATTTCAGTTAAGTCAACCATCGAAATTGCGTTGTTATGGTGATTAATTAAGAGAAACTCAAAATCAGTCAAATTATCTCATTTGAACAGAAACTGATCTGATAATGTAACCTCATTCACAAAACATCAAATATCGGTAATGATGTCAGCACAAGTCATGCCTACCTAACCGTGTTGACAAACATCGAATGTCAAAAGTAAATATACTTTATTCACTACGTGTTGTTTTCAAGACAACGTAATGTCCATTCCATTGTAGTTATATAGCAAACACTTAGTATCAAATTGTAAGAATGATTCAGCCTGATATAGCAATAATAGGCCATCATTGTCTGTGTCCACACTGTCTTTGTTTGATTTGACATTTGGCAAAATACAAACTAGTTCTAACGAACGGTACAAACAGTTGAATTTACCTAATTACATATGTACCACTTCATGCCAGTGAACCAATCACGAGCGACAAAAACAATTTGCAAAACTAATGGGCCATCGTTAAATTATAAGATAAATATTTTATCGGTTGATTAAGGGATGGATCCTAGTTCTAACACGCGTGTACGAGATGACATAAAGATAACCAGCCCGGATATCTATCAAACTATCAGACTGTCATCATATCATGCGAATAAACGTTTAATATTTTCGATTATTGTTATATATGGTTCCGTATGATGTAATAAATTATCATGTTATCTCAATGTGTGGGTTTTTTTCAATCTGATGACGATGTTTTGACAAGACAATTCTTCAAGTAACTTAGAATTTCCGCACATCATGCGGAGATTGGCATAGTGTACGTTGATATTGATGGACGTATAAAAGACGCACAGAGAAAAGTGTGAGAGGTATGTTATGTAAATAATTGATGGAAATTGTTAGAATGGACAGTATCGATAATCACAATAGTGATAGTATACACTGTGTTAGATACTAGTATATGTATTCATGTTACATCGATTACAGGACATTATATGATCATTCACCACTCAACGACATCATTGATTAACACAAAGGTGGCCATTTTAATTAAAATATAACCATTTTTTGTCAGGCAATGTGTAATTAGAAACTATACGTGTCCTCAGTAATGGCACCCGACACGGACCTCACAATTATGTGCATTGACATATGTTTATATATGCACTTTATAATGAGTTGTAACATTCAAAGAACTTCAACATTGTTTTGTAATCCTCCCAAATATGACACGATAATCATGCATACAATGCACATACTATATACAAATGTACATGTACAAATGTAGGTAATCACATATGATGTTTTTTCTAAAAGATATATGTATATCTTATATGAATACTGTGCTTACAATGCAGAACCGTTTGTTATGCAGCATTGCGGAAAACAATTAAGACTCATGTGTTTTATCAGCTATGAGGTTTAGCATCATCTGGTAAGAGCCGGTGTCTCATTGGTTCAACTACATTCATGATAAAAATATGATTGTATTTATTAATTGTAAGAATTATATTCCAACACCGCAAATATAAATCATTATTTTGTGAAAGCCTGGATTGAATGAAACTTACAATACGATTTAAATTTAATACTGTCCCCATCTGGTTGTTGTGATTATATCAACGCAATTCTGTAAACGATTGGTCAAGATTGGTTGATCTAGTAACATCCGCCATCAGTATCGTTTGTTTAGTCTTGGGCTGCATTAATGTAATATTTTCCATCAGACAATCAGAGCAGTAAAACAAGAAATATACGGATACATATCCATAAATGTTAAATCGCATATAAAATGCTAGTCTGTTATTGTGTCACGAAACAATTATAACTCAATGTTTATTGAGGATATATGTGTAATTTTACAGCATTAAATGTCAACTGTCGAGCACAGATTATTTATTTTTTTCCGGACCCCAGAAGGGTAACCCCCATTTATTTTCCCCGTCCAATGGTTTTATGGGGGTCGGAGAATCATCCCCACCAAACCTTACAACATTGCATATTATATATATATAACGAACAGAGCAAATAGAAATCATACTATAAATGAATATACTTATCTACATCAATTTGATATTTTGGGATAATAAAAGGGATTGGGATCTTTTTCGTCAAAGAGTGACGAGTAGAGGGAAGAAAAAAAATGTTGTCAGAGATGTTGATTGTTTTGTTTTGTTATGATTTGTATGTCACAGAAGTCGTCAGGTGATCATAAATTGTTCCCATGTTTTATTAAAATGGTCTAGGTTTCCTTGATTTAGGGCTAGTTTCCGTTGTAGTTCTAATCTACTCTCAAATTTAATTTTGAAAGAGGTAAATGAAGGTAATTCTTTTTTATATTAACTTGTAAAGATGAATTGTTTAGCACAGAACATCTAGATCACACACTATAATATATTATATACTTATTAGTAAATAAACAGCTCAACACGACTTTGAAGGACAACTAGTTTTCAAGTGATTGCAGTCGTCATACATGTCCACCTGAGTATGTTATCGTAATGTTCATAATTGACCGAACGGAAGTAGGTCACAAACGGGAAACATAGAAAGTGTACAGACAGTGGTTTCTTAACTTCTTAACGATGGACTAGTTGTCATTAACGGACATTAACTATTTACGTTGATTGAATTTATTTAGGAAACATCATCTACACAGTTTTTATAGCACTGCAATAATGTTTATTAGCCGATACTTGACACACCACGAAGTGAATATACTACATGTGGTATAGTCTTGATTTAATATAACATGCAATAGATATAGTATAGGCGTAGGAAAAATGAAATGAATCAACGGCGTACTAGACTGATATCTAAGATCATCAGAAAACAGTAAATTTCAATTATCACGAGTTGTTCTCTCAGGTTGTTGTGTAGCAAAAGACGTGAAACATACGGCCGATCTGACGAATATCGCTTTAATGTATTGCAATTGAGAACAACTTATATATTATTTCCAGACATTAAATATCAAACAATTCCATAGGAAGATATGAGATATTTATACAGCGAATGGAATAGTTCCTTACGTCTTGCTCAAAGTACAAACGTTTGTATTCATTCAAGCGGCAAATTGTCGATTCTAATGTACAATCTTAATTGTGTACAATGTTAGCTTGCAATGATATCATACAAGTTATGCTTAGATGTAGAATTGCCGTGATGCCGACAGTCTGCTACCGTCAAAGGGAATATTCCAGAAATTGTGATTACAAAAACGAAATGTAATCCGAAGCAGGTTTGTCTTTGATTATTTGCATGCCTTCTAATTTCTTTAAACTTGCGTTTCTCATAGGGATGGCAACAAAATGGATTTGATAAATTTCCGTACATTGTGTAATTATTGTAGATGTGATCTACACTAGCTTACATGTAGTTTGTTTCCACCATTTCTTCTTTTTTAAATTTAACATTTAAGAATCAAGTTGGACACAATCTCAATTGTGATTATAACATATTCCCGCTTTTCAAGAGCATTAGTCACAATAAGTGCTATCAACATGATTTTAATTCTCCAGGAACTAATGTCGACAGTATACTCATTATATGAACCATCCCGAGCACCACTGGCACCGTCACGCTATTTTCTAATTCCAGGTCCACCTTGTCTTTCCTAACCGCGACCACAAAGGGATTGTTATATTCCTTTTAACTTGTTATTATCACCGACAAGTAGTTAATCCTTTTCTTGCCTGAATGGTATGTTATGTCTGGACATTGAAACCAATTTGTCTCATTTCGTAGTTATATTAAATACAATACCATTTCGTTATACGGATGTTACAACAGTTCTTAAGATTTTAAAGTTCATGTATGTTCATGTATGTTTTACCTATTTCCATCGCTATAAAATTAAAAAACAAATTATGTTATACATTACCTGAAACAATAATCACAATCGTGTCGTGGCGTTTTCAACGGCAAACAGAGAAAAATTGCCATGTTCCATTGTCTGCTGATTGACAGTCGCATGCATATTTATTGACATTCTCTCACATATAACGTACATTTCGAAGGTTTTCGATGACATCCTATCTCTACGGAACTTGATTATTGCCAGTCTACTCGCAAAATAACCATTGATTTAAGATGTCGACGGGGGTAGTTTTACAGAAATCATTATTCATTATCACGCAGCTTGCCACAATGCAGATAGATATATAGAGGATCTATCACGAGTTGTCAATTGATATAAATTTATATTAAACGAGTTTTGGAAATTTTATTAAGCGAGCGTCTGGCGAGCTTAATAATATTTCCTGAACGAGTTTAATATAAATATATCAGTTGACAACGAGTGATAGATTCTTTTTATCATATGACACTAAAAACGCAAAATACGCATTGATTTATTGGAAAAACTCAATAGCTTATATTAAACGTGGTACGTATAACTTTATACGTACTGGCTATGCTAACCTGGATACAAGGAAAGTCATGTGATAAAGCAAAAATAGTGTACTACTTAGAGTTTGCTAATGGTTTGTTTACCTCTAAAACAGACATTTATTGAATATCGTCGATTCTATGAGTTTGAGAACAGTTGTTTGATCTTTAATAACGTATCCGCGTTGACCATCCCAGTATTGTCAACCATGGAATGGAATCTGCATTGTCATGGTAATTAACAATGAGAAACCAATTAACCACATTATCTCATTTGAACAAAACATTATCTCATAATTTAAAATCGTTTACAAAACATGAAATATTAGTAATGAAGTCAGCACAAATCCTGTTTGCAGCCCAGTGTTGCCAAATTCCGAATATAATACAACTGTACTAATCAAATGGACAATGACGAAAAAGTGATTTGAGTGATTTATTGTACATTTCGTATGTAAGTAGACATGTACATGTTAGCATACTTGAGGTATAGCTATACCTATCAGTATCGACATAACTCATGACGTTTTTGTCTAAAACCACAGCAACAATTGTATTGATCATTCTGTTCTTGCATCGTTCTAATTGACTCAGAATAAATTACTCATGGTCTTATTTTACATTCTGTTGACACATTGGTACACAACTACTTAGCCTAAACGTTACAAGTTACAACAACGTTCATTCCACCTTTGCTTTTACATTGGGCGAAATACAAATGATTGCCAATAACCTCTGACAACAGTTGAATGTATCCTAATAAGCACACCTTACTTCATGTCATTGAACCCATTACCAACGTACAAGACACTTAGTAAAACTAACAGACCATCTTTTTATTATTAGATAAATAATTCATTGTTTGATTACGGAATGAATCCTGGTTCTAACACGCTTACACGAGATAACATAACGATACCCAACCTGAATATTTATAATATTCTCAGACTGTCATCAGATCACGCGAATAAACATTAACTATTTTCGATTATTGTTCGATATTGTTCCGTATTATGTAATTAAGTATCATCTTATCACAATGTGTGGGTTCTCTGTCCGTCTTATGATGATGTTATAACATGACAATACTTCATGCAACTTAGAATTTCTCTAGGGTACGCTTCATCAAGCGGAGATTGACAGAGTGAGTGCTTGTATTGATGAACGTATACAAGATGCACAGAGGGAAGCATTAGAGGAATGAAATGTAAATAATTGATTGATTATGCTAAAATGGAAAGTTTAGATAATCACTATAGTGATAGTATACACTGTGTTACCTATATGTAGACATGATACAACAATTATAGGGATTAATACGATCATTTAACACTCAACAATATTATTAATTAACACTAATGTGTCCATTCAATTACAATATAACCAGTTTTTGACATTAAACACAGACCACTGGTTTTATCGATACAATAAGATCATGGGCACTGCAAAGCAATTCAACCGATCCAAAAACTTATATATTGTTTTGAACTTCTCTGAAATTTGACAAGATCATCTTGCATACATACTACATACATGAAACCTTTACAAGTACTTATAAACTGTATCAATACAGGGAGAAACCTTAATTGTATCTGTATAAAACGAGAAATCGATGAAGATTCTATAAACACATATTTTGGTCAAACACGCAACTGTCGTATGTCTAATTTTAATATTACTCGTGTAGTCAATATCGGAATGCAATTGGCCCTCTTAATAAGTTGGATATAAAATTTATACTATTAAATGTAGGGATACATAGAACGAAAATAGGTGTTATTGATGTCTAGATATTTCCCTGCAAGTATTAAGAGATAGTAAACAATATCTTGCAGGAGTTGTTCAGCTAATATACCGTTCAAAGTAATTCAATGGTAATCTGTAATTATTTTATAAAATACGTTGCAACACAATATTTTTCCTTACAAGACTCAATCAAATTCCCCAAGGCCCCGTTGTAGGACAACAACAACACAAATCCATGCCAAAAGAAGCCATACCAAGGAAGTTGTCTTACGTCTTATATGTTAATATTGTATATTAAATGGTAATATACAACTTACACTACGATGCAACATAGTGAAATCAGGCGAATAAAGCAATATGACTTCAATATAAATCAGTCTCACTCTTCAATTCAGTTCGTAGATCCTGTTATTATTCCATTTAAGTGATTTAATAATTTCAGACAGAAAGCGGTTATCAATCTACAATCTATCATCGAGTAAATGTCGTCCTCGGCGAGTGTCTTCATAGAATAGACAGAATTTGATAGTGCACTTAGCGACTTCATCGACGATGCGTGAAATTAAAACCATCAACGCAGTAACATATATAATTTTGTAGACTAAATCGCAGCCAGTTTATTAGACTTTTCGTCGTATTCAGTATTCGTTTCGATATACCATGATAAGGAAAATCACAATGTCATTCTAAAATATTATCAAAATATTGTCTAAACAAGATGGAGAGTACAAGCGTATTGTTTGTGCAGATCAATCAAGTAAAGTGGCCAAAAGACTACAATGTATGTGAGCTCCGTGTAGTTATGTTGTGATGTTACTGCTTTCTGTGCTCGGCTGGTTAAGGTGAGTGCAGCATTCCACGTATGATTTATTTATATACTTTTACAGATAATACGTACACATTCAGAAAAATTGTTTGAGCGATACAATACCATAGACGGATAATGGACAAGTATCTTCATTTGGGTCACCTCAGGTATCAAGGTCTCTTTTGTCAAACATTAAACACTTTCGAGTTACCATCGTATGCTATTAACAATGCCCCCATGGTTAGAATCACTTTACGATTCAGCAGTCGGAATGGTCGGTTAAATACAATCATTTCGTGTACAATGCTAATAAAGAAAGAAATCTTCACCATTTAGGACCTAACAATTAACTAATACAGCTACCCCTGCGTTAGTAGTACCATGTAAGCACATGGTAACATAGCCGTTGTGATTAAATTCCTATACCCTATATTCATTTCTATATTCAATGAACAAACATGAACAGGAGCTATCAACTTGAAACATTTACACTTGAGGCAAACATTGACTGGCTTGTTAAGACGGTTTGTACGGTACACTAATATTCAACTCAAACTATTATTACTTGATACGGACTCATCAGGGCTTGAGACTTCCAACTGTGATCCTTACTGTGCTCAAGTATTGGTATGTCCGATATCCAATCTACTGCACTTTAGTATGCAAATTTGGATGATGCTACAACCCAATACATTTATACGAGTAATAGATCCATGCGGCGTAAGTGCTTCAAAACACTGCATTTGAAAAATCATTCGATTATAAGTGTCATTCTTACATAGAATGCTATATATAGCATTGTTCAGTCTGACGTAGTTGATTGTCCGTTTTAAGTACAATACTTATTAGTATCTGTCTCATATTAACTGGGTTTACTAACTAATGTCTACACAATCGTTGACAGAACGTCTTTACTAATTAGATAAAAGTCACCTTGAATTGTATTAAACACGGTGTGATTCTGGTTGAGGTGCCTTCGGCTACCATTGATTTGAAGGCACTGGCTCAAAACATAGAATAAAGCCGAGCATAGCCTTTATTTGCTTTATTTCTACTGAAACATGGCAGGCATTTACACGTATATGTGCCTCCACCCGGATTTGAACCCGGGTCACCAGATTAGACGACAAGCGCCCTTACCACAAAGTAACGGAGGCACATATATACGTAGTTTTACATGTAATTAAATCAATGTAGAAAATAAAGCGACTTTTCCCGAGAATATTATCAATATACTTACTTTAAAAACTAATAGTATCCGGAAGTGCATAATTATATTGACAGTTAATTGTACTTGCCGAATGGAATCAAATAAAAAAATGTCGGCGGTAGCAAAATTTTGCATTGAATCTCCCTTTGTCTGTATCAAGCTTTTATAGGATTGTTATCAAGCTAGATAAAGATGAAACATTACTATTGTTTAAACATCAAACAACTGTCACGATGAACGTTTTATATTGTTACTGAAAGTAATTATACTACAACGTAGATGAAGATTGAATATAGATAACATTGATTTTAACATGGTTTCCATCCAGCAATGTTGTTATCTTGCAAACGGGATGTATAGTACTGTACCCTTACATTAGAAAGTCAATAGAATAATCGTTTCAATTGATAACAAAAAAGTAATCATGTTTTATTCTTAACATGTTCCATGTATCATGGATTCAGCTAATAGACACAGGAAACGAGAATCTAATTATACATCAAGGTAAAAAGCCATCAAACAATATTCATACAATTTATTCAAAAACGCTAAAGTTGCTATACAGGCAAATAATGACATGCTGTATAACAATAAGAACATTTAAATATACGGCTTGCTTTAAACTATCAGATATGATATTTTATAAAATTAAGCAATTGTCTTTCGATTGATTAGAAATAGCAAATGCAAATTAAGGGTTAATTTAGCATTGATACACACAAATGATGTTACGTCTGTCTCTTTATTTATCACAGCTTTTCAAATCATCGTTTGGCATGTACACACATGAATGGATACATGAGAGGGAAACGTGACTGTTACAAAAATAATGATGTACAAGTTAGTTGATCAGGAAATACTATTCACTGCTGACAACCTTTTTCAGATTGTTAAATATTATCCATATTGTTTATGTTAACCTTTACACGTGACATTTTCACTTTATCAATTACTGTTGCTGTTTTAAGCTCGCGATACACATATTACTAATTAGAAGTTGTTCTCTGTACATCAACTGTAAAATCAATATTTTGAGAAAACGAGAACAAACTGTCTGACAATCTCTTGAGTTCCGTTTTTCATGAAAATAGGTTCATAAGAATCAACTTAGGATGCAGATACCAAATATGCATTAGTCTTAAAAGGTCGTAAGTGACATTCTAAGCCAGCGATATGATGGTTGTGTAAATAAAACAAAGAACGGCAAGGGATATTTCATAAACTGAATAAACAAAATAGAAAATTTATTTGATACTGTGGATTCCATTGGTTAAAGTTAAACAAGAAAATTCAGAAACGTTTAAATAAAGGTTCAGTAAGATATTGTGGCTTACCAATTGCAAGCTTCTGTTCTTGTTTCAAGTGTTAGAATTCACATTGTAATGAGGATATGTGTTTTGGGTAGCACTGAATGTAATTGCCGAACACAGAAATCATGAAACTCGCATACCATATATCGATGGCTTAGAATTAAAAGGTCGTAAGTGCCACTTTCGACCTTTAAAGATTCATACATATTTAGAATAAGCATCACAAGGCGCTTCTTATGAGCCCTTTTTCATAAAAATCGGAACTTGTCATGTTGACCAAAATGAAGTTGTAAAAGTTTGTTTTACCGTAAGTAAAGAGTAAATGTCAGACAGTTTTTCTGTGTTTTCTCAAAATATCGATTTGGTTGTTACGACCGTCTAATTCTAAGCCATCGATATATTAGTTAACGAGCAAATACAATTATGAGGAAATTGGATAGGGAAGACAGCACTGCACTAAACTAGCCTAGCACATGAAACAGTACGTCGCAAAATTACACAACTACACGGAGAAAATTGAATGATGTAATAATGCTAGATGACCTAGTTTTACAAAGAATTTACTAATACAAAACCTAAAATACATCACATATCAATCTATTTGTGAATAAACAGTTCAAGACGAGCTTGAAATAACACGTTTTATCAAGTCGTTATACATGTTCACCTGAAAATGTTATCGTATTATACGATACGGATGTACATCTCACGCAGGAAATGGATTGTAAATGCAATTTGAAACACTTAATAGTGATGTATGACTTGTCACTAACGACCATAAAATATTTATTGTGATGAAAATTATTTAGGCAATACCCTTGACACAGTGTTTTATAGCCATGAAATTTCGTGTATTCTGTGATATTTGGTACGCCGTGAGGGAAGCAAGTGAATTCTGTATTTATGCTAAAGTACTGAGGATTTATATATATATGCTTGTAAATTAGTACAGGCGTATCGAGTGTCGAAACTAGCCAAACTGTGCATGTGTATGCAGTCATGAACGTTAATGTTACCATGTTCTAGTCAAAAGGCATATTTACATTCGAGGTTTCGTTATTACTTTGACTTAGTCAGGGGCATTTTTATTATGTAATATTTCACCGTCTCCTGGATGAATGGGAGTCTTATCATGACATATGTTGGTCTAATTTTCTCATACCTTTTTTAGTGTATATTTCTCTCCTTGAAGCGACCTTATATATCTATGTTGTCTGACGTACCTATAACAGTATCATGTCTGCACCTCTCAGATTAATGTACTCGAATATAACAATGTGTATGCTGTATCAAAGCAGACAAAACTAAAATCGATGAAGATTCTATGAACACGTTACGCTCGTCTGTGTTAATTAAATCCAACCCGTGTAGTCAATTTTAAAATAGTATTGACCTTCTAAATAATATGAAATTTATACATTTAAATGTTAGGATGCAGTGAGCAAGAAATACAGGTGTCTAGATATTTCCCCCCTAGTGTTAAGAGATATTACACAATTTCTTGCAGGACTTGTTCATTTATAATACCGTTTAAAGTAATTCTATGTTCAGCTGCAGTTATTTTACAAAAGACATACCTATACATCATACTTTGCTTTACAGAACATAATTCTTTACAATATTAAAAGCAATAGACACTTTACAGATGGTATTAATTCAAGACTTGATTTGGTAAGAAAATTATACGTTTTAAAAAAAACACTCCATTTATAAATAATATGAGTCGGGAATCAATAAACAGTCTAATAATAAATATTCCCTGTGCAAACAATACATCTGTATCCCGCTAACAGACATATCGTTACGTTAACGGAGCGTTTATTAAGAGCACTGGTCAGAATGTTGGCTACCGGTACGAGCTAGTTTTTGATGTTTTTAAAAAGGTTATAACTGTTTTATTGTTTTTAGAATCAGGATGACAACATATCATTCAAACAAGTATAAACAAAGAAATAGCTTTACTTTAAAACTTTTACAACACTGTTGTAGTTTGCGATATATGAGGTGGTGTGCAACTGGCCGTTGATAACTAGCAAATAAGATCCATACATGCATACGAGGCTGCTATATTTTTATATAGTTTATGATATCAAAGTTATTGGTTTGTATATTATTGTACTACCTTGGCAACTAAATAAACTGACATTGGAAGTTGTTTAGTGTTAAGTTAATGCTGTTTTTAAATTGAATAAGGTATTTTTTCTTGAATAAACATAATAAACATGGATTGGGATTTCTGAACGCACACGATATCTATTCAGTCCAAACACAATGTGTCTAATGACAATGTAATCATTTTAGTTCAAGTTATTCATAACGATAAACTATTCAATGTTATAATATAATCGTTTACTTTTTTTCGCAACTGTCACCACTGATACAATATCAAGCACCGTCTTTCACTTGAATTGGCAAAGCTCTTTAACAAACCCAGTATATTGATTTAGCAGAAGACGCAGTAAAATGACCTAGCGAATTGTAACAGCTACTTTCGGACCGATAGTAGAGAGAAAAACTCTTGTCGCAATGATCACTTAATCAAAGTCCATAGATAGACACAATCGTATTCTATGATCGAAATGATGTCAAAGCGGCATTCCCTATCAACATTTGTGATTGCTTTCTTGACGGTGATTGCAGTAAATATAAAAACTCTATACAATAGTTTTTTTTTAAATTGACCGTCGAAGCGTAGACCTTCAGTGATCTTCCGGTTACATCGATTTTCGATCATAAAACACAAACGTCTACCGAATGTTTTATGTCTTAATTGAGCATGTATTTAATGAAATAAATCTACGTACTAGACCGATATCTAAGCTCATCAGAAAACAGTTAATTGCAATTACATAAAGTTGTTCTCTCATGGTGCGGAGTTGCGGAAGACATGTACATTTAACTTACGGCGGACCTCACGAATATCGCTTTGATGTAGTGCAATTGAGAACAATTAATATTATTTCCAGAGAATAAATATCCAATCGATTCCATTGGAAAATGAGAGGCTTAAACAGTGAATGTAATTGTTCCATACAGTTTGCTCAAAGTACAAACGGTTGTATTTACACAAGCGATACACTTTCGATTAAAATTGATCGACAAAAACATAGTTACCTTACAGTAATAATATATATTAACTTCTGCTCAGTAAGTGCTAAAACGCGATATCCTTAAAATAATTATTCCATTACTACAAAACCAAATATACTACTAAGTGTGTTTCTCTTTGCTTATTTTAATCTCTTCTAGTTCCTTTCGAATTACGTTTCAAATTGTATGGGAGAGGGCAACAATAATGACTTTCATGACACTGTGAAATTGTTTGCAGTCTTACTACAGCTATCATTCCTACGTATTTTGGTCAATGCCTTGGTACAATGCCCCTTTTATCTTAGGGCTTAAATATTTTAGCCCTTAAATGTACAGTGAAGACTAAATTCGAGAGTGTATCGAAGTACTCAATTGTTTACCATTTTTTCCATTTACAAGATTCATAGATGAGTTAAAGTAGAAATGTGTTTGACTAAATCAAACGACCAATACTTCATCTGACACTACGATTTTGAATCCTTTGCTTTACATCCCTTTGTACACGCCGCCAAGCATGTGACATATTTACTACCAATTTTTCACGCATGGATATGCGGTGATTTATCAATTTTTCTTCATGACATTAATCCAGGAGAGAATTCCCAAAACATGATTCACATTAGGTGACATCGTAATTAATGAGCGCTTGCATTTAATTCACTGTCATCCATAGACGGAAACAAATGAATCATTGCAAAATGTGAAAACTTCCTAAAGTACTCATGTATTGACATAAGACTTAACAAGATCCAGAAATAGTACAGAATTAATGCTTCTGGTCAAACATAATACTAGTACATGAGGCTTATATGCTAGTAAAGTCTCATGTCGTAATGGTCTAAATTATACAGCTGATATGAAGACAAGATTAGTTATAAAACCTAACATACTACTAGTATTTACATTGTATATTTATACGTTCAACATAATTTTCACATTCAAATGGACTATTTAATGTGGTAAATGCCTCCATGCATACTGTTTTTTAATGTTTTCACGTGTATACATATGATGCATTATCTCAATATGTTCAGGTACCAATACTACACGATTTTCACCACCAAGTAAGTTCGAATCATCAATCATTCTTATTACGAGTGTAATTATCTACATGCAACTTTACGGATTGCTTTAGTGATATATGTAAAGATATGCACCCTTTTAATCAACAATTTAATTACAAATGGTGTTTGAAACATGTTACTATTGTGAGGATTGTACAACACAATAAGTGGTATCTACATGATTTTGATTCTTCAGGAACTAATGACTGTATTAGACCCATTAGATGAACCTCTACATGCGCCACCGACATCGTCACGCCATTGACTAATTTCAGGTCCACCTTGTCTGACCTTACCGCGACCACAAAGGGATTGTTATATTCCTTTTAACTTGTTATTATCACCGACAAGTAGTTAATCATTTTCTTGCCTGAATAGTATGTTATGTCTGGAAATTTAATCACTTTAGTCTCAAGTAGTGGCTTTTATTCAACACAATACCATTTCTCTATACGAATGATGCAGAAATTCTCACGAATTTAAAGTCCGTATTTGATTTACTTATACTCGTAATAAAAGTCAAAAGCAAATTATGCTATAAATTCCTCAAAACGACAAACAAACTTTGAAGTTCATAAATACTTCACTTATAACATCGTTATAACTTTCAAAAACAAATTATGCTATAAATTCCCCGGAACAATAAGCAGAACCATGTCGTGACGTATTCAACAACAAACAAAGACAATTGTCATTTTTCATTGCTTTATTGGTTGACATTTACATGTAAATTTATTGTCCTTCTATCAAATTCAACGTACAATATTGAGCTTTCTCAATGACATCCTATATCAACGGAACTTGAGTATTGCCATTCTACTAACAAAAAGCCATTGATTTAAGATGTCGAAATATCACGGGGGTAGTTTAACAGGAACCATTATTTACAGTCAGCAGGGGTAAAGGTACTCCTAGAGTTTGCGAAACTGTTAAAACAATAACAAACCGGTAGCTGAGTTGCAAATTGGCTTTTATTAAAGCCGTTAAACATATAAACATAAAAACAAATGGTAAAGTATGTACACCAAAGTAATAGCAAAGATTTCCAAGTTATCTACCAAAACTCAAACTAATGAAATTATTATATTTATTATTACGCAACTTGCCACAATGCATATATGTGTAAAGATGAAATAGTTTATACTAGGGATGGCAACGAGTACTAAAATCGGTACTCGAGTACTCGTTCATTCTTCCGTTTAATCGTTTAATTATGATATAAATATTTCATTGTTCGATTAAGGGTTGAATCCTGGTTCTAAGACGCTTTTACAAGATGACAAAACGATAACTACCCTGTATATCTATCAAACTCTCAGCCTGTCATCAAATCCCGCGAATAAACATTAAATATGTTCGATTATTGTTCGATATGGTTCCGTATGATGTAATTAACTATCCTCTTATACCAATGCGTAGGTTCTCAATCAGTCTGATAACAATGTTATGACAAGACAATACTTCATGCAACTTAAAGGATTTCTCCAGAGTATGATACATCGTGCGGAGATTGACAGAGTGAGCGGTGATATTGATAAATTTATAAAAGACGCACAGAGTGAACGCTGATATTGATGATAGACGAACAAAGAGAAGCGTTAGACGTATGTAAGGTAAATAATTGATGGACTAGATGTTAGATGTTAGAATGGACAGTACAGGTAAGCACTATACACTTAAACGAATTTCTAATTGGCCACCCAAAGAAATATTATATTATGAGATATATTCAGTCAATATTTCTCAAATTGTGGTTATTTTCATTCCATGCACTTATCTATCGATTTCAAGAAATAAATTACGCATGCATGTATGAAATCATCCATGCGGAACAGTTAGTGCAAAATGGCTTACGTGCACGTGATGCACGTGCCCGACATGTTTGATTTTTGAAATTATCCAAAATGTATTCTCTGTCGATTGACTTAATGAAAGATGTTAATACTGGCGAGAATAAGTAATACCGGACGCACTGAGGCCGTTAGAATGACGAGTACCAGCACCAAAATCCAGACATGTACGTCAAAACGTCTTTTTGTAAAAAGCGATATTTGTAATAACGTGGGGTTTAGCTCGAATTACTGCGAGAAACATATTTTCCATCAATACAATTTGACAGTATCGGGGTTTCGATTATTTATATTCTTCTAAAAGCATTTTTTAAAAATAATTTATAAAAACACGTGGCAAATCAGAAATTTGTTCAATGTATGCATGCATCTGACGTCATGTGCGCGTTCCACATGGCTCATTTTCACAAATTATAGTGTTTAAAGAAAAGTCGATCTACAGGGAACAAATTTATACTAAATACGATACCCTTTCAATCTGCGCACGAGGCCAACGTGCAAAAAAGCAATTTCGCATCAACCGTTACGCATGGATGATTTTGTATATGAATACGTCATTTCTTTCTAGAAATAGAAAAGTAAGTGCGTGGAATGAACAAATAACACAGCCTTAGATTTATTGATACAATTTATCAGATGATATGATATTTTTTAGGGTGGCCAATTAGAAATTCGTTTAAGTGTAGTGATAGTAAACAATGTATGTAAACATGTTATAACAATTATAGGGAAGTACATCTTTGTATACGAATATTTAACACCCAACGACATCATTAATTAACACAAAGGTGTCCATTCAATTAAAATATAACTATTATTGTCACGCAATTTGAATTAGAAACTGTACTAGTACTCAGTAATGGCACCCGACACGGACCACTCATTTAACATTAACATTGTGTACATTGACAACCGTTTACATATAAAGAATAAAGATTTCAACAGTTATAAGAACTTAAGCATTGTTCTTAGCTCCTCTTAATATGACAAGATCATCTAGCATACTTACTACATATGATGTCTTTCTGAAATATATAATTATAATACTGTGAATACAAAATTATTGCAGAACCTTTTGCTACGAAGCATGGTGGAAAATAATTATAACACATGTGTTGTCTTAGCTATTTGGATAAGCATCATCTGGTACGAGCCAGTGTCTCATTGGAACAATTACATACATAAAAATATTATTGGGTTTATTAATTTTAAACATTATATTTCAACATAGCAAACATAAATCACTAGATTGTGAACACCAGAATTGAATGAAACGGACAATACATGGTTCATAATGCATTGTCCCCATCTGGTTGTTCTGATTATATTAACGCAATCCTGTAAACGATTGATCAAGATTGGCTGATCTAGTTAAATCTGCCATTGTTTGTTTTTTCTACGTCTTCAACAAAGTAATATTGCCAGTAAGCCAATCAGAGCAGTTAAACAAGACATATACATATGCATATACCGAAGGCTGTCCGCAAGACTGTAGTAACTGCTTATAATTAAGGAGGACTTACAGGCGACCCTCGTTACGTAAAGGTTAAATCGCATATCAATTGCTAGTCTGTTAATGTGTGACGAAAGGTTTATAACTTAAATGAAGATATACGAGGGGTTTCCCAGTAAATTGTGTACTTGGCAAAAAAGTCTTATCTGGCGTCACATTTCTCATAATGAACTAATTTTCTCCACATATGTTATAGTCTTGATCTACCATGCTAGAGTCTTATAATATGTTACATGCGTACGGTTCAAATGTTAAAATTAACCAAATGGTGCAAGAATTAAAGTTCATTTGTAAAGCGAATGTTCAATCTATATTTAGTCAGCACAGTGATTTTAAGACGTCGTGCTCTTTTGAATGAGATTCTAAACATGTACTATTCGTTTAATAGACTATGAAAACTTCCGGTCCCTTCATATAATTGTGTAGTCTGGCATATATACAGTGAAGTTACGCTAAAAAGACCAGTCAAAAAGGTGGTCTTAATAGCGAATCGGTCTTATTGGCGGACCTTTTTTGTTCCAAATTCTATACTTTTGGACCTTAAACTGGCCAAAATCTGCATGATTTCAAAATAATCTACGTGGTCTTATTAGCGGAACTTCACTGTATAACCCGAGTGTGAATTTATGTCCTAAAACCTGTACATATACTTATGTACTGTATTAATACAGTCTAAACTTAATTGTATCTGTATAAAACGTGAAATCGATGAAGATTCTATTAAAATATTATCTGTCTCAAACACGTAAATATCATCTGTCTTATCGTTATCTTACCCGTGTATTCAATATTGGAACGAAATTGGCCTTCTGAATCAGATAGATATGAAATTTATACACTTAAATGTAGGGATACATATAACAAGAATATGTGTTATTGCTGTCAAGATACTTCGATCCTTGTATTAATAAATAATAAACACTGTAATATAGGATCAGCTTCAATTATTGTACAAAAGACATTATTGTAACTACACTTCATAATTTCGCTTTCAGGACATTATTATCTAGATTGTTTATGTGTATAGAGCTATATCTGATGATATTTTTTTTAAAAGTTTCAAAAACTGAAAAACAATTATGCTTTCATATCCATTAGATCATTTTTTGCCTCAGTTTTAAATAAACTCTCTCTGTGATTTATTGGACATGCAAGCTGTCCATTTTCACACGAAAGTGTTCTAGAACACCATATGAAATTATAAGAATCGTCTATTTTCGACGATTGAATCAAAGTACACGGAACTCATCCAAACTTTTAATTTGCAAACAAGGTAGTCTAGTGTCATACTAAAAACGATGCAAGTAATTATTTTGACATTAAATGACTGCTGGAATATAGCTATATACATGTACACTTTAAGGTGTTTATAAATGTACGAGGGGGTATCAAAAAGTTCGTGGACTGTGCCTGCCATTTGTTCAGTTTTTGACCGAATTCAATAAAAATCACACATTCTTTAAAACTACGTATTTTGAATTGATTTGCAAATTTCCAGCTCATATTACTTTTATCCGAGTATGTGGTGGTTACTATGGTAACTTAAATTATGCTCCGCGGCGCACTTTCAAAATATCATTCACTTGACTTCTGACATATACCTATAATTCTGTGAATCGTTATCCGATTTGAAATATAAAACCATCCACATGAACATTAAGACCGTAGCATTATAATGATGTATATATTATAGCGCTGTTGTCACGGATACTGATGTGACGTTATAAACATGTCTTTTTGTGTAGACTGATTTTCGACGCGTTTCATGACGTCGGCGCACTTTCGACATGACGTTACACTCAGAATATCGATCTTCCGTTGCATTTTGCCCTTTTACTCAAATATACACAAATACTGATCTCAGATTAGAGCATGTCTACCAAGTATATAAAAGTAAGGTTGTCTTGCGAAAATTACTCTGTTTAAGTGGTATAAACGATGTGGCGATGAGAGTTGAATGATGCTAATATCGGTAGGGTAGACTCCATGTACTGTGTGATTATCGGCGCTAGAATAATTTAATTTGTCAAATCTTTCATTAACTGACCGAACTTTTTTATGAATAAAGGCTGTTTAGTAAAAACTATGTATTCTTGTGGGCAATAGAACAGTTCAGTCCAGGTTTGAGAGTTTTGGATTCTTTAGACGATCAAAAAGTGGCAGAAGTTTGACGTTTCATGGCGTCGTAACGTCATAAAGTGCGCCGGGTGGCTGTTGGTCATCTTTTAAATCGTTAGAATATTTTATTAATATTATCATTTAATCAACTTTTTATTTGTTTCTCAGTACAGAATTGAATGTAGTTTAAGATGATAAAATAAATAATTCAATCGCATTTCGCATATCGAAATGAACGGGTCAGTCCACGAACTTTTTGATACCCCCTCGTACGTGTAGTAGATCACACACAATACACCGGGAACCGAGGCAATAATTAATTTTAGCTTAAACCATATTTACTTTTAACAAACACGAAACTACTGAGAAGAACTGATATGTAAAAATGTACAGGGTATAGTGTCTGTCAAATACACAATGCGTCTAATATACTTCCAAACTGTTTCCATTGGTGTAAGGTCAATCACGGTCTTTCTCTCTAATGCAATTCTCTCAGTTCAAACCATTCTATTGATTAAACAGAATACACTGAACAACGACCTAGCAAATCTTAATAGCTATTTTTGGACAGGTAGCACAGAGACAAAAGCTTGTCTTGATGATCACTAAATCAAAACTATTCTATGGATAGACACAATCGTATTCTGTTAATCGAAATGTTGTTGCACAGCACATACAGGGTGACTCAAAATACATTTCCGCTTGCTGAAGGGACATACCTTTGTCAAATGAGTTAGTAAATTAATAATCATAGTCTCTTATCAAAGCTAAATTTAAAACTTATGTGATGAAATATAGCATGTGTCAACATTAGCACAGTTGATTACGTCATATACGTTATACTTATGTCATTAGCAAAGAAATTCTAAAATGCCCGAAGATGCAGAAAATGTGGTTGTACGGTACCATGAGTACATTGTATATCATATGTCGGCATAGTTAAAGTAATTTGTGTCGTACTATGCCCACACTAACTACGACTGTTCAGGGATCACTAGAAAATGTAAACGGACGCATTGTATGGACGAAACACAATTAACCAAAATGGGAATTAAAGTTGATATTCACACATTTCTAAGCGTTCATATCATATTCATAAAAGATGCACCAACACCTAGAAATAAACAAACTCATTAAGTCTCGGTTGAATGTCAAGCTGTATGTCTTATCTCAAACAGTACAACAAACTTCATATAATGTAACTAAAACGTTTGAACTAATGCTCAATAAAGTATCGATCACCAAAACATTGTCGTGGTAGGAGGATAGATTTGGTGATACAACTTTTATTGAAATCTGGAAAAAATAAACCAAATGTCCTAAATATTTATTTTTTCTGATACTATTTGAAAGTGCGACTATACAGTTCAAGATATATACTCAAAATACTTCACATATTACGTTCATTCCACCTTTGTCTTTACTTTGGAATAATACCAATGAATGCCAATTACCTCTGACAACAGTTGAATGTATCCTAATTACCACATCTTACTTCATGACATTGTACCCATTACGAACGAACAAGACGTTTTGTAAAAATAACTGGCAAATTTAATTATGAGATAAATAATTCATTGTTTGATTAAGGGATGAAGCCAGGTTCTAACACGCTTGCACGAGATGAAATAATGGGAACCAGCTTGGATATCTATTACACTCTTCGACTGTCATCAAATCACGCGAATAAACATTTAATATGTTCGATTATTGTTCGATATGGTTCCGTATGGTGTAATTAATTATCCTCTTATAGCAATGTGTGGGTTCTCTGTCAATCTGATGATGATGTAATGACAACACAATACTTCATGTAACTTAGTATCTATCCAGATTACACGACACCATGCAGTGATTGACAAAGTGAACGCGGATATTGATGAACGTATAAAAGACGCAAAGAGTGAGCGCTCATATTGATGAACGCATAAAAGACGCGCAATGAGAAGCGTTTGAGGTATATTTGGTAAATAATAGATCGACTATGTATAAATGGACTGTATGAATAATCACTATAGTGATAGTATACCCTGTGTTAGCTATATGTAGACATGTTACAACACAGTCATAGGGAATTGTACGATCATTTGACACTCAACGACATCATTATTTAACATGAATGAAATATAACCAGCAATGTTTGACATTGATTAGGAAAAGCTCAGTAATGTCACACAGCACGGACCAATCCTTCTATCGATACAATTACAATATGTGCATTGCCAACCATTTATATAATTATATTATAATTTCATCATGTGTTTTGACAACTATATCGATACAACTACATTGTCAACCAGTCAAATATTAAATGTAGTTCAACTGTTGCAAGAACATTAACATGTTTTACATACAATACTATCTACGTATCATGTATTTCAAATATTTATACAGTAACTATGAGTCGTTCTCCAGAAAAAACCCGTCTTATGGACAAAACTACGAAAATCATGAGAATAAATCGTTAGAAGGACGTGACTCTTATGAACACTTTCTGAAAATTTGAACGAATTATTACATACATTAACGAAGTTATAGACATTTGAAACTAATCACTCCCGCCAAGTTTCTGAGTGACGTCGCAAACGTCATTCGAACGCTATATGACGTAACGTTAACAGACATTTCATAAACCATGTATTTGATGAATTATTTATGCATACTTAGAAGTTTTTGTTACTACACAGTAGTTGAAACTAAAATCAATTAAAACACATATGTTGTATCACGTTTGTGGCTTGGTATCAGCTGGTATATACAATGTGTATACCTGGCGTATGTGAATTGTTCACGTATTTCCATCATTGTTTTTATACGACAAAAATCATGTATAGTTTTCAATACAGACAGAGCATAGTGAAGCACGAAGTTTGATCAGTTACTCTTGACCAGTCTGCTTTATCAGTGAGCCTGAGTAAAATGCACATACCATTATGGTGCACATGAGCATTGTAACTAGAGAATGGGTACTTTACTCATACGAAAGAGCAACCTGGTAAACATCGTATTATACATGTGCATATCTAGAATAGACAATATAAATTATATTATCTGTAGGTTTCCACATTGACAAAAGTGTATATATGAAATAATACGTTAAAATGCATGTTGGTGATGCTATTACATGTATCTACAGCCGGATATTTAGTATGGTCAGGTACATTGTAGCCTAAATGTTGATAAGGTCACACCAATGAAGTGGTCATAATGTAAGGTTTTACAGTGCACCATACTCAAAGATTTCTCCACGATGTCCCAAGGTTTGTTGGAAGTTCGATTATTGTAGAAATGGTAGCCTTTTCCTGCAGATGAACAACAAGGTTGATGTGGGGCGTACTTTGACAAATCATTATTGGTACTTCACATGCACACTGCTACAATAATTATAGTCATACATTTGTAGTCTGGCATTAAAAAGTCGATTGAAGAGCTTTTCAAGATTGATGTATTTTAACTAACACTCTCAATGGTTAAAGCAATGTTTGCATTCTATAATAGAGTTTATAAAAAAATATTTAAGGATTGGAGTTTCACCTTTGTCATTCAGATGTCAAAATGTCAATTATTACCTCTGTAAAAAACTAGAAATTGCATTTTGATTGACATCTTGAACAAAATGAAAGGGAATGCAGTCGATACAATGAATAAAGAAGAAACGATTAGTGTTGTTTTATTTTTATGTTCGTTTTTCCAGGAATTTTGACAGCAATGGTACTTGTTTTGTATTATAGAGAACAATAGTCTATAATGTGTGGGAAAACACGAACTGTACAGAAACAAAATTAGGTAGAACAATGGCAGGGAATGCACGCACTGCCTTATCTAATTATAGTTTAGTAATATCGAGTCAGTACTTTACCGTTGGTAAAACTATCGTGGTGGATGTCTAAGTAATATGAACCAAACTTAGAATAATGAATCGTTCAGAGAAAGCAGCATTCGAGACCCATCAAAATACGAAAGGCACGGAAAATTAAGAAGAACTACCCGCATGTTTGTGCAAATAGTTTGATAGAAATAGTTTTCGGCTAAGATAGTATTCAACTACAACCCTATGGGTTTATCAATGCTATTTATCCATGCTAGAATAAATATAAAAATAACGCACTATTTATTGCAATTGATGAAGTCGTCCACGACATCTACGCTTTATAATTTCAAACTACAAGACTTAGATCATATTTATCTGAATAATGAACTCTATACTACCAGTATGTAAATAGTGGTGCACAAACCAAATGTGTGTGTTGGACATTGTGCCGTGTAATAGTGGTATGTGACATGTTTGGGCATGTTTTCTATGTCCCGGTGTAATGTTGTAAGCTGTCCGAATAAATGAATAAACCATACAGTATTGTTTATTATATTTAATAAAAGCATATGTCACATGCTTCACTGTACATTTGCTAAGTGGCAAGTTTTAGTTGTTATGTTCATTCAATTGACCTGTTGCTGTATTTTGTGACCCTATATATGCATTGACAGTGATACCATGTGTACTCTGCTCACAGTTCGTGTCCAGAGATCTAGGGGGACTAGTGGTATGTAAACGTTGACATACATGTAGGTGTTGTGTGTATGTTGTTCATATCGTTGATATAATATTTTTTTCTTTTCCGTTGTCGCAATTTTTAATCATAGGTACTCCTTTCTGCTCGTTCTTTTACAGTTACGTCTTTTGATGCAAAGTAAATTGACCGGCATGTGTGTTCCTTATGTTCTCAGGCGATATAACCATACGTACATGATATTAGAGGTGTTTGCTCTCAAAATTGTTAGCCATACTATATTATATCTTAGCTATGTGTGCAGTATGAAAATGTAAGTTCTAATAGCTACATTCAGTTCTAGACGAAATAGAGCAATAGTACAACCTTCTTTAACTTTGCATGAAGACTTAACATTATTTTGACATCAGACACATATTTATTGAAACTTAATCTGTGAGAAAGAACTTTTTAACAACCTGTATGTTCTGTGAATAAAACATGTTCTTGTAACATATTAATCGTTGATTCTGATACTTGCAGCCATCTTGCAGCCATCTTGCAGCCATCTTGCAGCCATCAGTTAATTAAATTAATGAGATCGTAATGAAGAAACATACATCAACAGTGGTTAATATTTTATGTTTGTTTGTACGTTTGTACAACAGGAGTACCAATTATTGGAGACTAAATCGGATCCTGGAAGAAAATCCAATAAAGATGTTCAAACAAGTTGTTCCGTGTCGGTGAAGATGTAGTTTTCTAAACAAATCATAGAAATAAAATAATGCTTTAAAACACAATAGTTTCATAATATAATACTCAACATGATGTTCATGAAGAGACATTTAGGTGTAAATGCCAACGAAACGAGATTAAATTCTATCAGAATTACAGTTGGTTGGGAGTGCGGCCTATAATTTCACAAATAAGAATCCATGTTATGTTAAACTTGGCAATATGTTTATTAAGCTCGATTGCGTGTAAGGATGTATAATCAGTTTGGTACGCCTGCAATCTAATGTAGTGTAACAAGCAGTTGTATGAATTACGAAAGCATCTGAAAACACGATTTACCAATTTTATTCTTGCATATTGCAAATATATTCCGACTCTTTCTACGGTTAAAATATCTAATCAGAAAATTGACACAAAAACATGCAATAGGGCAATCGATTTATCATTGTTTCACGCAAATACTACACTTTGTTTTGGAAGAGGCAACCTACGGCGAGTATTTATTACGCAGTAGTAAGATTTCGACAGTTCAAATGAATTTACTAACACGAGTTTACCTGTGTTGTTGTTGCTGAACCGAGGAACATGCAATCTTGTGGAGTTTACTACATGAATTACCCAAACATGATAACACAACGACGGTATAATAATGATGTTATGTTGTTCAGTTTATAATTTCAGTAAATAAAACGTTCTCTTTCTGACAAGATAATCATAATATTTATCCAGCAGGCAGACGATGGTGTACGTGCGGTGTAAACAGCCCACGGCTTATCAGAACGAATCAGTTATATTAGCACCTTAAGTAATGATATATGTGCGATATCAATATATTGTGGGTGGAAAAATGGTTCAGTGTTTTAAAAGGTAATTGGCCCCAAGGAAGGGAAATATTTACGCGTCTGAGAATTTCGTGTTGGCAGTCGGTACATGTATCCAACGCCTGACTCTTCACGAGTCTTCATTAAAAATATGCATTTTCCCCACCTAATTTCCCACGCGAATTTTGATTTACGTATATTCCTTTAAAAGTTCTGAGAAGTGTTCAAAGTTGACCCGTAAAGTATTTCACAGAATACTTCGCATCTTTTTAAGATAACAACACCAGAATTTCTATAGGATAAATACAAAAGAATTGTAAAAAATAAATAATGCAGTTTGAAATAGCATACAGTATGAGGATCTTAATTTACTAAGAATGTCTTTGTTGAACTGCTTGATGTGGGTGCTACATACAGTAGTCAAATATAAAATAGCGCGTAAGCAAAAACATAATGGTAGGAACTCGGACAGAAAAGGCAGCACTCAACTGTCATAGCAGGACACACACAACATCACTATACGATACAATAATACAACACAACAAAATGGGAACAGGAACCCCACCACTGAAAGACCATGCTTCAGCTATCAAAAAGACGAAAGTCTAAGTCCGAGTAGACAAAATGTTGAAACACTTGTCCTCCGATCAAATAATTTACTATATTCTGTATTTGTGTATACTGAGTATGTATTCATGTACATGTACTAGGTGGGTAATTATATATGTAGTTGTGTACAGTGTTGCAAATGTCTATTAATACTATGTACTTATAATATTTCATATACCATCTCTAATGATGTAAAGTGCGGAGAATAAATAGTTGTAGACTTTTCCATATATATGAATGCAGTTTTGGTCATACATCATATCGGACATAAACATACACAACGATTACCTTCATACAAACAATAATACTCTGTATGTCGAGATAAAAGAAAATCGTGACGTGATAAATAAGTCTACAACACATAATACTAAATATTGGTTTCAATACAAATATGTCGAAAATGCAACATCCGTTTAGCAGATCAAAAGAATGGCTGTCAAAGAAACAATTCCAGCCCGGAATGTTGTAAAGATTGATGCCTAGCAGTGTTTCGTGAAATTAATCGGTGACCGTTGATGCTAATTCATTACGTATCCGCACGAAATGCTACATTTCCTGAGCAAAATAATGAGACTGAAGCAACAAAACAAGCACTTGTCGAATGAAACAGAGATCACGCACCATAAATGGTCGGCCTAGTCGGAATATACAGTCAAACAAAACTACAAATATACCAACTTAGAAAATGAGAAAATAATTGCCTTTGACAGCGTGTTTGTTATATAAATTGGTAGATATGATAAAGGTGATTAGGACACTGTTTTGGCTGTCTTGTGCTCGCTCACATTGACAGTGGTCAGTTATTTGATTACCACTTCTAGACAACTTAATAACACTACCAGACATTTATATCTAAAGGCAATTCGTCACAAACTGTGTTTTTATAATCAATTTGTGGAACAAACTACAAGAATAATTCAAGTGCTATGACTGCCGGACATAAACAATTATACGCTTTAATACAAGTGACCAAGTTCGCAAACACGAGGGTCCAGTCTACGTATTTCAAATCGGTTTTGCCAATTAACTAATCGACTCGAGCGCAATATCTATGATTATGTAACTGAAATAGAATTAATTATTCTGATACTTGTTCGGGTAGGTAATCTGTTTAGACAACACGTGAATGATATTGAATATTTGGTCAGTGCTCTACTGTGATGTTACATCCAACGCCCACAAGCAGCTAATTATATACTGTATATAGGTCACATTTAGTGTACAAAGACTACCCTGTCGCCTGATATGATTTAACCAAATAAATGACTAAGCTTTATAGTAAACGGTGGCTTGAAAGCTAACATGACTAATGGGAAAGGTATGCATTTTGAATAATAAATTTCACATTTCATGCCGTGTATTTAGTTGATTTGGTACAGAGTGGAATATAAAGAAAGTAATGAAAAGTTGTCATATAAATCAAATAAAGCATTAGCCCTATGAAGTTGGGAATGTATACTGTTACATCAAATTCCGCCTACATTGCTATCAGTAACCGGTCCAATATAGTTAGCAACAATTTATGACAGCTCCAGTTGGACAAGTTCAACGATATATTATGACACATTGTGATTATGATGGTGTTTGTGGTATATTGTCACAAGAACGCCACATAATGATTCAAACATGCCTGCATTTCTGTATTTTGAATCCAATTAAAACGTCAACAGAACGGAATCGCTTGTAGTTATTTACGATGGCGCTATTCAATGACATTACAATATCTCAACTCAGTTCAAACAAGCCAATTATTTCATTTTCAAATTTTTTCTCGATATATAGATGCAATTGTAAGCATTATAACTGATTGTCTGTTCAAAACAATTATTCCATAATCAATACGGTATTGTACAAAATTTCGTAATCTGTTTTGGGACGATATTTGTCAATTACTCGCAGATGAAGTCAAGCACGAAATCAGCTCATCATGCTATTTTCTTTTTTGTAGTTTTTGGTTATATGTTGGCAATGCATGAAATAACAACCCCACAAAATGGTATTTGAGCAAAATCATAAACCCGCCTCTTTCACTGAAATTGATTTTTATGATTAAAATGTTTGTTTGAAAACATGTTTTAAAATTTAACCGTTCGTAACATTTAAAAGTACACACATACAGTGAATAGCGATACATTTGTATGTGCAAATTATTACTTTCGTTAAACATCTTAAGATGTTTGCCAATTTAAGTTTTTTATATCTAACATATCGTACGTAAAACATAAGAGAAATATGATAAACACTAAGCACACGTTTTGGGCTTCACACTACATACTTGTTGGATACTAATAAGGAATCCTTACAATAATAATATATGAGTTCTGATTCGTACGCACTAAAACATGATGCCATCATATGAATTTTTTCAATAACAAAACCAAATTTGATACTGTTTATTTTTCTTGGCTTGTTTAAGATAATATAAGATAAACTTTATTTAACATCGATTATGATTGACATAGGAAACATAAGCTTCAATCTTGTATTCGACATAAACAAGCTTGTATTCGAGATTTGAATTTATTTTAATTCCTTTCTGGTTACGTATTAAATTATATGGGAAAAGGCAACACAAATGACTTTCATGGCACTTCTTTGCATCGTATTGGAACTAAATATTATGAGAGTTTCGTCTCGTTTAATGTAGTGCTAGTGTGATGTCAGAGTGAAGCAAATTTTAAACGTTATTTAATAATGCGTTTCAATATACCAACATGTTTTGGAGTTATGCCGCCTTCAGATCTTTAACATTTGCTTATGTTGAGTTAAATTGTATTCTTGGTTGAAGTCACCCAACGGCTAACATTACTTTTTACTTGGGTCAATTGCTTGTTATAATGTCCCTTGTATTAAACATCTACAGAGAAGACTAAATTAGTGAGTGTATCTAGGTTCTCAATAATTTGCCAGTTCATCCATTTAAAGGGATTATAGCTGATTTTAAGTAGACGTGTGCTTAGATAAATAAAACCACAAATACTTCATCTTATGAAAAATGTTAAGCATCCTGTTGCGCTACATTAGTCAGCGCCGTATACATACGATGAATTATTTGAATTAAGTATATCCCTATTCACATGTATACCGACTGTTAATGTGTTTGAGGTTTGTATAAATACACCGTGCATGTACTTCCTGCACAACCCAGTCATTATGATTAAGTACAATAATCCTAATTTCACAACATGTTTGAATGAAACCGAACAAATCATTTTATTTAACTTACATATTGTAATTGACGCATGTTCCGTCCCTTTTGAAAAACATATAGCAGAATCCGTGGTATCTACGTGATGTTAATTTTCCAGTAACTGTATTCATTAGATGAACCCTTCCAATCATCACTGTCTTCTTATTTAAGGTCCAGCTCTTGTCTGACCTAACCGCGACCACAAAGGGATTGTTATATTTCGTTCAACTTGTTATTATCTCCGACAGTTAGTTAATCATTTTCTTGCCTGAATAGTCTGTTACGTCTAGAAATTTAAATCATTTTGTCTTATTTCGTAGCTATTATTGAATGCAATAACATTTCTTTATACGGATGTTGCAGCCGTTGTCACGATTTTAAAGTTAATGTTTTACCTATTTCCATTGTAATACAGTTCAAAAACAAATTGTTCTATAAAAAACAATAACAACCAAAAACGTGTGTCGTGATGTATTTAACAACAAACAAAGACAATTGTCATGTTCCATTGTTCTATTGGTGGACAGTTATATGTATATTTATAGGCCTTCTATCAAACATTACGAAGCTTTTCGAAGACATCCTATCTCTACGTAACTTGATTATTGCCAGTGTTAACGCAAAAAAGTCATTGATTTAAGATGTGGAAATTTCTCGGGGGTAGTTTTACAGGAATCATTATTCATTCTCACGCAGCTTGCCACAATGCATATAGATATAGATAAAATAGTGTACTACTTAGAGCGTTTGTACTTGTATTGGTATTTGCAAATGATTTGTTTACAGTAATACGGACATTTAATGAATAATGTCGATTCTATGAATTTGAGAAAAGTCCTTAGATCTTTAATATCGTATCTGTGTTGACCATCGCAGTTTTGTAGATAATGGGACAGTTGACATGTGTTATCATGGTTATTATTTAAGAGAAGTCATTTAACCACATTGTCTTATTTAAACAGAAAATTCTCTCATAATTTGAAATTATTCGCAAAACAAGAACACTCAGTAATACAGTCAGCAGCACAGAGTGGTTAAATATATTTTTCATAATAACTTCGACCATTCCATAAGATAATGAGTTCTACCATACAAATAACTTCAACATTGTTTTGTACTCCCCCACATATGACACGATAATCTTGCATACAATGCAAATACGACATACAAATGTACATGTACGTAATCACATACTTCTAAAATATACATGTATATCTTATATGAATACTGTTTCAAATGCAGAACATTTTGCTATGAAGCATTGAGGAAAATAATTAAGACACATGTGTTTTATCAGCTATGTGGTTTAGCATCATATGGTATCAGACGGTGTCTCATTTGTTCAACTGCATACATGATAAAATATAATTGTATTCAAAACTTGTAAGAATTATATACCAAGACCACAAATATAAATCACTATTTTGTGAAAACCAGGAATGAATGTAACTGACATTACGATGGACATTTTACATTGTCCTCAGCTTGTTCTTTTGATTATATTAACGCAATTTTAAAAACAATTGTTCCCGATTGGTTGATATAGTTAAAGCCACCACCAGTAGTGTTTGGTTAGTCTAGGGCTGCATAGATGTAACACTTCAATCAGAACAGTTAAACAATACTGTACATTTACAGATACATATATATGAAGGTTAAATCGGATTAAAATGTTAGTCGTCTGTATATGTGTCACTAAATGATTATCGAACAAATTTTATTGAGGATATATGTTTAATTTTACAGCACTCAACGTCAACTGTCAAACACAAAAAAGCTTTATCGCAAATGAGTTTGAACGACCACATTGTATCAAGCTATTGCAGTGGTTATATGAGAATCATTCCATAGATTCGTAGACAATCGTTCTCATTTTAATATATTAATGTTTATATAATAATTTCTTATACCATTATCAACATTTATCTATAACCCACCGTAGATACAAATTTATCCTTGATAATGCTACACAGTAGCATGTCATCAGCCGTTGTATTACCATAGTAACGCGCTACCACCCCCGACCAACGTAACATACCCTTTTCACTAGTTCAACTATTTAGAAATTCCGAATTGATTAATTCACATTCCCGTATGTTTGCCAGATTGATTATTGCAATATATTATCATGATATTTGGTGAAACTATTAAGTTGTTTGGACGTTTGGGTTTGAATTGAGAAGTATTTGATCTATGCCTGTCACATGATGTTACGCAAGGACACTCATGCAAGTATTAAATCGTGCACTTGTCTTGGAAATACACAACAAAAACACATAAACTGCTAATGAGAGCAAACGGATAACATGTAGTATTCAGTGTCCTCGTGTTTTACTGACATAATCCAAGTTCTGAAGAGCAGCATTGTATCAGAAATTATGCAGAGATCGAACGAAATGTTCAAACGTAGGGACGCTGGAGGAAATGCAAATTAAAATGTGCTAGGCGTTTCAAGTTAGCATACAACCATTAAGTCCAGCTTAATCTTTAAATATGAATACTTAAAATGTTGTGGTAGATCTATTTAATAATTTACAACTTGAAAATTCGTGTTTAATTCCATACTACATAACATGACATAATTCAATTTCGGGTTTACCATTTGAGAACTAGCAAAACGTCAATAACGTCGCTGACGTCAGAATATATTTGCGTTGTGTGGTAGTTGCGGTAAAGTGATAGTTTTGTTTTAGCTATATTTTCTTAACGAATCCGCCGTTTCGTGCGAAATTGTCTACACTTGTGTCAGAAAGGCTGTAGTTTAATATGATACAATTAGTTATTCTCTGAGTCGATGCGTATTAAAATGACGAGTCCAGTCCACGAATTTTTTGAATGACCCTCGTACATGTCCACCTGTGTATTTTATAATCGTGTCCTTAATTGACGGGACAGAAGTAGGGCACACTCGGGAAATGTACAGAAAGTGTACAGTCAATGCTTTCAGAAACTCCTCATAACGATGAACCAGTCGTCTCTAAGGACCATAAAATTACTGTAGTGGTGAAATGTATTTAGGCAATATCCTTGGCACGGTGTTTTACAGCAGTGTATTCTCGTCTATTGGCCGTAACATGATTCACCATGAAGTGAATATACTACATGTTGTATAGGCTTGACTTAATCTACCATGCTAGAGGCTCATACTTATAGTTCAGGCATACGATTGAAATGTTAAAATTAACCAAAATGTGCAAGTGTTCACCTTATGTCTGGAAAGTAAAAACACATTTTTTTTATATTTTGGATGATGTCTAAACCAATAATGTTTAAGCGAATGTACACTCCATGTTCGATCAGTACCATAATTAAGACAGGAACATGTTATTGTCAAATATCTCTGTTTGTTTGAATGAAATCATAATCATGAAATGTTCATTTATTACTCACTGGAAGCTTCCGGTGACTTTATATAGCGACATATACGTATGTATAACTCGACTACGAATTTATATCATGCAACCTTTACATAGTCTTATATACTATAGCAATGTAGAGAAAACTTAATTATATCTGTATAAAACGTGACATCGACGAAGATGCTATAAATACGTATCTGTCTCAGACACGTTAATGTCGTCTGCCTTATTTAAATCTTTTCCATGTAGTTAATATTGGAACGAAATTGGCATTCTAAATAAGATAGATATGAAATTTATACATTTAAATGTAGGTATGAATAGAGCAAGAAATAGGCCTTATTGATGTCTAGATATTTCGCTCCTTGTATTATGACATATTTAACAATACCTAGCAGGATTTGTTCAGCTATTATACCGTTTAGAGCATTTTACTCTCAGCTGCAATTATTCTATAACGAAATAACTATACATCATACTTTCCCGTACATAATTCAAGTCCATGCAATTTTTAAGCACAATGGAAACTTTACCGTTAATACAACTTCAAGGCGGTGAATAAATATACGTAGATTGTTTTAACGAATAATAGAAAATTATATGTACATGCACGCATTTATCCAAACACTGCCCTTTTTGAACAATCCAATTTGACTTCTTAAAATATAATTTCACTGGATATTCTCAAACCAATTAATTCACACGTGAACCATTTTTGCACCAGCTTACACTATTGTTTCAAAGTGGATTCGAACATTAACCCTATTTACAGTAGAGAACCTTAACTTATGAACTAAACACGTTTACAGTGTAAATCATGTTATATATAATTATTATCACACAATAACAAGAAATACATTGTTACTACTATATAATGGGTATCAGGTAACGCCAAGTTTTAATGACATAATTTCCTAATCATTTTTAGGTTTTCAAGTTTTTTTGGTGTGAAATTGGCTGTCGATAACTCGCAACTACAAAATGTATGCACTGTACCATGTACGACGTCCGCGTGTGTCGTTACATAGTTATTGGTTTTGTAAATAATCACACACAAAGACAACACAGTCATTTTTTTAATCTACTTGCACTGTAAGTAATTGTTTGTTCTTTGAAATAAGCTATGTTATTTTCTCAAAATTCTAAGTCTATATTTTCTAAATATCGAGAAGGACCAAAACACTTTATAAAAACTGTGATTGTAATTTCAGTCCATACAGACTATCGACGGTGCCGAACCAAAACCCCGTTTTTGCGTGAACACTTTGTTTGCAGCATCCGCATCTGCTAGACGTCCAGCGCATTTCTGTCTTGTCGCCATCTAAGTAAGGCGATTGGCTATTTAAATGGCGACAAGACAGAAATGCGCGGGACGTCTAGCAAATGCGGATGCTGCTAACAAAGTTTTCGCGCCAAAATTGAGTTACGAGGTTTTGGTTCGGCACCGTCGATATTATATTTTATCCAAAACACAATGTGCCTGATAACAAAGTTATCAATTAAGGCCGAGTTATTAATAAAGATAACTACTCAATGTCGTAATACAAATCGTGAACGTGTTGGTCCCAACTGTCATCGTGAATACTAGGTCAATCACCGTCTCTCTCTGGAATAGGCAGAGCTCTTAAACAAAACTTTATCATTCCAAACCAGTCTATAAATTAAGCAGAAACAGCAGAAAAAATACGAATTGTAATAGCTGCGTTCGGACAGATAGTAGAGAAAAACATCTTGTCGCAATGATCATTGAATCAAAGCCATTCCAAAGATAGAAACAATCGTAGTATGTGATATAAATGTTCTTTGCTGTTTGTTTTCTTGACGGGATTGCAGAACATATCACAAATCAATAAAATAGCTTTTTAGGAAAATTGACCGTCGTAGCGTAGAAATGTATTAACATCAAATGATTTTCCGATTAAATCGATTTCCGATCATGAAGCACAAACGACTACCGAAATCTATTATGTCTTAATTGAGCGTGTATTTAATGCAATTAATCAACGACGTACTAGACCGATATCTGATCTCATCAGAAAACAGTAAATTTCAATTATGACGAGTTGTTCTCTCAGGGTGCGGTGTTACAGAAGACGTGTAACTTACCGCGGACCTCACGAATATCGCTTTGATGTATTGCAAATTGAAAGCAAATAATATTATTAGTAGACATTAAATATCCAATCGATTCCATTGGAAAATATGAGAGGTTTAAACAGTGAATGTAATTGTTGCTTACGGCTTGTTCAAAGTATGAACGGTTGTATTAATTCATACAAAAGCGATTCCAATTGATCAGGTAAAAACTGTCCAAGCTTGATTATTTAACGGATTATACACAACGTTAACAATATCATGTAAGTTATGCTTAGTATGCATTTAAAAGTGTTGCCGTCCTAGAGAATATTCAAGAAGCTGTTATACAAAAAACGAAATGTAATCCTAAGTTTGTTTCTCTTCACTTGTATCTATCTCTTCTAATTCCTTTCTAATAACGTTTCTAATTAGAAAATGCAATAATTCTGAAGTTAATATGAAAACAAGTGTAGTTATATAATTTAACATGGTTGTGCAGAAATTCAATAAATCGTACACATTCGATATATGGACCTGCCATTTTGATACATGCGTACCGAAGTTTAAAGAAATGTTTTGTGTCCGAGCAGTTGTTCTGGTTCATAACCTCAATACTAAAGATGTTGTGCTAAATGAATCAGCGCCGTTTACATACGATAAATTATCTGAATTAAGTCTATCCCTATTCACATGTATACCGACTGTTAATGTGTTTGACGTTTGTATAAATACACCGTGCATGTACTTCCTGCACAACCCAGTCATTGTGATTAAATACAATAATCCTAATTTCACGACATGTTTGAATAAAACCGAACAAATTATTTTATTTAACTTACATATTGTAATTAACGCATGCTCCCTCCCATTTAAAGTACATAAAGCAGAATCCGTGGTTTTTACGTGATGTTAATTATCCAGTGAATTTATTTATTAGATGAACCCTTCAAATCATCACTGTCTTCTTATTTAAGGTCCAGCTCTTGTCTGACCTAACCGCGAGCACAAAGGGATTGTTATATTCCGTTTAACTTGTTATTAACTCCGACAGTTAGTTAATCATTTTTTTGCCTGAATAGTCTGTTACGCCTAGAAATTTAAATCAGTTTGTCTTATTTCGAAGCTATTATTGAATGCAATGTCATTTCTTTATACGGGTGATGCAGCCGTTTTCACGATTTTAAAGTTCTTGTATGTTTTACTTTTTTCCATTGTAATACAGTTCAAAAATAAATTATTCTATAAATAACAACCAAAACGTCTGTCGTGATGTATTTAACAACAAACAAAGACAATTGCCATGTTCCATTGTTCTATTGGTTGACAGTTACATGATTGTATATTTATTGGCCTTCTATCAAATATAACGTACAATACGAAGCTTTTCGATGACATCATATCTCTACGTAACTTGATTATTGCCAGTGTAATCGCAAAAAAAGTCATTTATTTAAGATGACGAAATCCTTCGAGGGTAGTTTTACAGGAATCATTATTCGTTATCACGCAGCTTTCCACAATGCATATAGATAAATATAAAACAGTGTTTTACTACTAAAAGCGTTTGTACTTGTATTTGTATTTGCAAATGATTTGTTTACAGTAATACGGACGTTTAATGAATATCGTCGATTCTATGAATTTGAGTAAAGTCCTTAGATCCTTAGACAATTGGACGGTTGTCATATGTTATCAAACTTATTGATTAAAAGAAGTCATTCAACCACATTGTTATATTTGAACAGAAAATTCTCTCATAATGTGAAATTATTCGCAAAACATGAACAATCAGTAATGAAGTCAGCAGCACAGTGTTGTTATATATATTTTTCATAATATCTACGGCCATTCCATAATATTATGAGTTCTACCATACAAAGAACTTCCACATTGTTTGATGATCCCCCCACATATGACGCGATAATCATGCATACAATGCACATACTACATACAAATGTACATGTACGCAATCACATATTTCTAACATATACATGTACAGGTATATCTTATATAAATACTGTTCTTACAAATGCAGAACATTTTGTTATGCAGCATTGAGGAAAATAATTAAGACACATGTGTTTTATCAGCTATGTGGTTTAGCATCATATGGTATCAGACGGTGTTTCATTGGTACAACTACATACATAACGCAATTATAATTGTATTCAAAAACTGTAAGAATTATATTCCAACACCGCAAATATAAATCACTATTTTGTGAAAACCAGGAATGAATGTAACTGACAATACAATGGACATTTTACATTGTCCTCAGCTTGTTCTTCAAAATGTACTGAAAAATTATAGACCTGTGTCAAACCTACCTTTCATTTCCAATGTTCTCGAGAAGGTAGTCGATGCTCGACTGGAAGAGCATTTAACACTGCACGATTTCCATGAAGAACGTCAGTCAGCGTACATAAAATTCCACTCCACTGAAACGGCTCTTCATCGTGTGTGCAAAATGACATCCTTTACTCTCTAGATCAGAATAAAGCTACGGTCCTGGTAATGCTGGATTATCAGCAGCTTTTGACACCATAGATCACAGCACCCTACTACGCCGACTTGACAATCATTTCGGTATAATAGGCAAGCCACTAGAGTGGATGAAATCCTATTTGTGTGACCGCTACCAGACTGTCTGTATAGATGGAGAACTTTCAAAACCTGTACTAATGAACTACAGTGTACCACAGGGTTCTGTGCTTGGTCCGAAGAACTACATTATGTACACAAAACCAGTATGTGCAATCTGTAGAAAACATCAATTGCAACATCATTTCTATGCCGATGACTCCCAATTGTATATGGCATTCAAACCAAAAGATTGTGTCCCGCGAGATGAAACACTGCAACGAATTGAAGCTTGCCTGAAGGATATCTTGCAATGGATGAAAGAAAATTTGCTGAAACTTAACGCCGAAAAAACAGAGGTAATCTTGTTTGTACCGAAAAGGAATGCCAGTTCAGTCGACAATCTCAATGTAAAAGTTGGTGATGCTGTGATCAGACCAACGTCGATGGTGAGAAACCTCGGCGCCATGTTGGATTCGCATTTGGACATGGACAAACATGTAAACTCTATCTCAAGGTCGTGTTTCATGCAGATCTGACAAATTGGTCAAATCAGACAATACTTAACTGTTGATGCAACAAAATCCCTGATCAATTCTTTAGTAACATCGAGACTGGATTACTGCAATTCATTACTATGTGGCACCCCGAAAATCATTCTGAATAAACTACAAATTATTCAAAATACAGCTGCCCGCATCATCACACGGAAACCGCGTTACAATCACATAACTCCTGTGCTGAAAGATCTTCACTGGCTACCTGTACAGTACAGGGTAGAGTACAAGGTCTTGACTCATGTTTTCAAAGCACTACATGGAAAATCGCCTGGCTACATCAAAAGTATGTTGGAAGTATACACTCCACAAAGACAGCGAAGGTCTCAAAATGATTCTGTTCTTCTAGTTGTGCCAAGGACGAGGACCGTGACTTACGGTGACCGATGTTTCACAGCTGCTGCACCCAAACTCTGGAATGCACTGCCAACAGCGCTCAGAGACAGTAAAACACTACCGTCCTTCAAGAAAGCGCTGAAAACGCACTATTTTAATAGAGCTTATTCATGCTGACTGTGTGTATGTTCCCATTAACTTGGCGCCCTATCATTGGGCCCAACGACCCACATGTTCCCAGGACTATAAGCCCATCCACCTATTGGTAGATCCCTACTATAAGGTTTAGTAGGGTCCCGTCTACTGGGTTAAGTAGAGCCCCGCCTACTGGGTTAAGTAGAGCTCTGTCAACTGTCTTCAATAGATCCCTACTACTAGGTTTAGTAGGGCCCCGTCTACTGGGTGTAAGTAGAAGCCCGTCTACTGGGTTAAGTAGAGTCCCGTCTACTGGGTTAAGTAGGTCCTACTTTTATATTTTATGTACATTATATACTGTTTTAACCATGTATTAGTCATGACTGTACAGCACTTTTGAACGTGTGTATACATGAAAAAAGGGCTATATAAATATGGTATAATAAATAAATAAATAAATTCTTTTGATTATATTAACGCAATTTTAAAAACAATTGTTCCCGATTGGTTGATTTAGTAAAAGCCACCACCAGTAGTGTTTGGTTTCTCTAGGACTGCATAGATGAAACATTTCAATCAGAACAGTTAAACAATACTGTACATTTACAGATACATATATCTGAAGGTTAAATCGAATTTACAATGTTTGTCGTCTATTACTTTGTCACTAAATGATTATAATACAAATTTTATTGCGGATATGTTTTATTTTACAGCATTCAGCGTCAACTGTCAAATACAGAAAAACTTCATTGCAAACTATGATATTAGTATATAAACAGCTGAAGACGAGTTTGAACCCGCCCTCAGCCCGTGTCTTTGTTCATGTGGATTGTTTTCTTTTGGGCTATCCGAGATCGCTTTTGTACAATCAAATGCGAATATAAAGAAGACTAGTTTGTAGAAATTTGTGTAGATGTAACCAACACTTTTAAAGAGTATGTTCAAACCGGAAAGCATGCGACAGACAGAAATTGTGAAAACTTCACGGTCAAAATAAGGTATTTTTTGGAAATTGACATTTTTAAAAATTGTTCGAGTTACAATTTTCAAGCTGGTAGACCAGAAAAAACATACATCTTTTTTCTAACCATGTGCAACATTTGTTTGCAGAACATTAAGAGTTGATAAAAATACCCCGAAACTGTATACTTTCTTTTTGGACACCCTGTATAACCCGTATGCGAATTTATATCATGCAACCTTTACATATTCTTAAATACAATATCAATGTAGAGTAACTTAACTATATCTGTATAAGACGTGACATCGACGAAGATGCTTTAAATACATATCTCTCTCAAACACGTTAATGTCGTCTGTCTTATTTAAACCATATCCATGTTGTCAATATTGGAACGGAATCGGCATTCTAAATAAGATAGATATAAAATTTATAAATTCAAATCTAGGTATGCGTAGAACAAGACGCAGGTGTTATTGGTGTCTAGATATTTCGCTCCTTGTATTATGACATATTTAACAATACCCAGCAGGATTTGTTCAGCTATTATACGGTTTAGAGCATTTTACTCTCAGTTGTAATTTTTCTACAAAGACATAACTTAATCATACTTTCCAATCTTTTAAGCACAATGGAAACTTTACATTTGATACAATTTCAAGGAAGTAAATAAATAAATGTAGATTGTTTTGACGAAAAATAGAACATTACATGTAAATGTATGTATCCATCCTAACATCGCCTTCTTGAACAATCCAAATTGACTTCTTGAAATATAATGTCTAAGCTAATTCACTAGATATTCCTAAACCAATTAATTCACCAATGAATCATTTTGCACCAGCTTACAATATTGTTTCAGAGCGGATTAGAACATTAACCCTAGTAACAGTATAGAACGTTAAAACACGTGAACAATGTTACCCATGTTATATGTTTTACCACACAAGAACAAGAAATACATTGTTACTACTACATAATGGTTGTCAGGTAACGCCAAGTGTTCAATACTTAGATCAAGGTTAAAAACACCAATTTCATTTTTTCTTTAACTCAACGTCAGTCAACAAGAATGTCAACTATTTGTCCTTGGTGCATACCACCTTCGTTATTAATTCCTACACATATCAATTCCAAACCGAGATATGTTGGCCAGTATAAAATAGGATCTATTTCACAATCATATCAAAGTAGGTATAAAATTGGCTGTCGATAACACGCAACTACAAAATGTATGCTCTGTACCATCTTCGACGTCCGCGTATGTCGTAACATAGTTATTGGTTTTGTAAATAATCACACACAAAGACAACACAATCATTTTTTTTAAATCAACTTGCACTGCAAGTCTGTTTTGTTCTTTGTAATAAGCTATGTTATTTTCTCAAAATTCTAAGTCAATATTATATAAATATTGAAAAGTACCAAAACACTTCATAAAATCTGTGATTGTTATTTCAGTCCATACAGAATATTATATTTTTATCCAAGACACAATGTGCCTAATAACAAAGTTATCAATGAAGGCCGAGTTATTAATAAAGATAAACTACTCAATGTCGTAATACAAATCGTGTACGTGTTGGTCCCAACTGTCATTATGAATACTAGGTCAATCACCGTCTCTCTCTCTGGAATAGGCAGATTTCTTAAACAAAACTTTATCATTCCAAACCAGTCTATAAATTAAGTAGAAAAAGCAGAAAATGACGAATTGTAACAGCTACGTTCGGACAGATAGTAGAGAAAAACATCGCGTCGCAATGATCACTGAATCAAAGCCATTCCAAAGATAGAAACAATCGTAGTATGTGATATAAATGTTGTTGGCTGTTTGTTTTCTTCATGGGATTGCAGAAAATATCACAAATCAATAAAATAGCTTTTTAGGAAAATTGACCGTTGTAGCGTAGAAATGTATTGACATCCAATGATTTTCCGATTAAATCGATTTCCTATCATAAAGCACAAACGACTACCGAAATCTTGTATGTCTTAATTGAGCGTGTATTTAATGAAATTATTCAACGACGCACTAGTCCGATATCTGATCTCATCAGAAAACAGTAAATTTCAATTATCACGAGTTGTTCTCTCAGGGTGCGGTGTTACAGAAGATGTGTAACTTACGGCGGACCTCACAATATCGCTTTGATGTATTGCAATTGAAAACAATTAATATTATTAGCAGACATTAAATATCCAATCGATTCCATTGTAAAATATGAGAGGTTTAAACAGTGAATGTAATTGTTGCTTACGTCTTGCTCAAAGTACAAACGGTTGTATTCATTCATGCGAAAACGATTTCAATTGATCAGGTAAAAACTGTCCAAGCTTGATTATGTACCGGATTATACACAACGTTACCCTACATTAAAATACCGCCAGTGGATTAAACTATTCATAAACTCTCCATTATTTTTCAGGAATGAAGAGTTATCTTAACAACGACTCTCCATTATTTTGTATACACATTTAATGCAATGTGAATACAAAATAATGGAGAGCTATTGTTAAGGAAACTCTTCATGCCTGAAAAACATAATACGCATAATTATGTAGTGTTAACAAAAATGAAGTTAGTTTTTTTAAATGTTTTAATTGTGTTATTGAGAATTATTGTAAACAATATCTATATTATGCACCAGTCAGTTGGATTCATTGCCCTCCATCCCCAGAGATATGCCGGGGAATTAACTTTTGGGTTTTCAAAGCCCCTGCCCTTCCACGGCCCAGGGGCAGCTGATAATCAAATATTGTCCGAAATGTATTGGTTCGGGGAAAAAATTCCCAACATTTCCGGCAGTGCGTGAAAAGCTGGAAGGTATAAACAAACCGCAGCCATACCAAGAGGTTGGGGCCGTGGATGTAACTGACTGGTGCAATAAAAATGTATGTATTCTCAAAATGGGCAATACAAATCGCAGGAAAGGCAGCACTCATCTGAAAGAGCTTAACACAGGTAAAAATGCTCAATCCACAACGAAACTAGAAAATGAAATCAACCCTCTGTTACTAAATAACATATCCGAATGTGCCGCTATTGCCTAATTCCAGGTCAACCTTTCTTAACGCAACCGCAACCACAAAGGGATTGTTATACATGTATTCCTTTTAACTTGTTATAACCACCAACAAGTAGTTAATAATTTCCTTGCCTCAATATATAACGTGTTTAATGGTTTTCGGAGTGTGAACCAAAATGACTGCGTACAATGGATAGTGCGTGTCATATTTTTCCGAATCTTTGATAATGCTAGTGTACTCACCCAGAGTGTTTTTGTGTATAGTATAGGTGTACACTGAGCAAAATTTCTAATTGGTCACTTTTTTAACTCAAATATTTTTTGTAAATAACAATTGAGAAATAAATGTAGTGTACTTATTCGGCCTTATGTTTTTAATCAAATTCAGTTCGTGTTTCACATAGCCTAGTAACCTGTTCTGAGTTATAGCCCATTGTGTACGAAACAGTGTTTTAAGTTTAATGCGAAACCTGTCAGTGGAAATGTGACAAACTGTAAAAATATAAACCAATTTGCGATCGCCCAAACAGAAAAACAACCAATATTGTTAAAATTATTTGGCGTTTAAAGGATATACAGCTCTGAAGTTGAAAATTCTGAAATTACCTCCCTTTTAATTGAAAACAGAACAAAATTAAATCCTCCAATGAATAATACCCACGAATGATACATAATTCAAATTTTGTACAGTTATTATTTCATTAGTTATCTTCTTTGCGCTTCAATTATGGCACGTTATCAGTGCGTTTCAACTTTAGAGGCGACATTGATTTCCTATGGCAAATTACGTTGTAGCTATCAGAAATCCAGATAAATCTTAAAAGTCGATGTTTTTCATTTCATTTCACCGCCTCAACCATACAACCTACTGGAGTATAACTTTGTCATATCAATTAATTACTGCCGACTCGTCCATATGAGATGATGATTTATTATGTTTTATGTTTAAAAACAGGGTTATTTATAAATGCATTTATTCATATTTTATGTGATTTCTGATTCTGAGGTTTGTTGTGAAGTATCTCCAATAATTGAGTGTTGGAATAACAGAAATAGCAGAATTTGCATCAAATTTCATGTTTATGTTGTGTACACATTTCTACTACATTAATTATTAACAGAATATATTTTGAATAATCATTGACTGAAATTATGGCAATATGTTAGGTGAGAATAAGGTGACCAATTAGAAATTTTGTTCAGTGTATATGATGTAGTGTGTATCGCCAGCTTACTTTCATATCTTGTCTTGCTATATATTTCGCGCTACTCCTTACTTCCGTTTTACGTAATTTTGAAACAGGTTTACTATAACTATTGTACCGTCTAAATACGTGTCTACGTACATGAAGATTGTCGTCTTAATACCTTATAGCCATATGCCTGGTGTGCGTCTTCTTCTCTCTGGGTATTGTTTGGGAAGCAAATGTCTCAAACTTATTTGCGTTTTCTTGTATCATACTCACATTTCATTTACCGTTTCCAATATGAAGTATTTATTTATATCATAACACGTGATTATGTTCAATGAATGTTCTGATCTTGCTTCTGGTAGTATTGATGTATAGAATATCTTTCACGAATGTAAGATTCTTTTTATCACATCAACAAAATAAGCCATTTATATAAAAAAAACTAAAAAGAGTAGACCTGCTTCCCCTTAAGAGAGAATAAAAACGTGGTGAGTAAAGCGGTTAAGCATAAATGAGCATCTAAACATAGTGCAACACAGTGACTGTATTTCAACTACATTTAATTCAATGTTGAAAACGAAGATAAGCCGAGACGGGTATTTTTGAACGGTAATAACGTCACAGACCTTTTAGTAGGCCCTATCCAGTCTTGAAATTAGTTTCATTAGTACATTGTGACGTCATTTTTATGTTTTGACGTCATCAGTACTTCGAATTTCCGGAAAAAGATTGATTAATGTTAAAGAATTGAGATTTTGAAGTTCAAAATGCATTAAATTTTGAAGGAAGTGTTAGCCTATGCTATGTTCAATAAATAAATGTAGGTTTGCGTTTATTTATTATATTGGAATTGAAATGCCTTTGTAAAATCTCGTTGAGAGTTTCAGATTCACCTTGTCTATCGATCTGACCTGTACCGCTGACGATAAAATCACGGTCGGCCATATTTGTTTATTTTTTTCACAGTGCGTATGAATACATAGAAATAGTGATTAGCCCGTTTCATTTGCAAAGTTATGATATTATTGAGCAGTGTAATATCGTTTTTATTTCACTCCCACACCGTGATTTATGTGGTAAATGTATAGTACTGTATAACAAAAGATAGTATCAATAATCAGATTAGAGTTTCACTTAACCGTCTGCTTGTGAAATGGCTGATAACGTATTGCCATACATCCCAAATATGTACATGACGCCACCATTGAATGTGAAGGTCATACCGCCTCATTCCAGATTACAGGTAAACCATAATATTTCCTGACGATATCGTAAAATGTTAACTGTTATTGTTTCATCGTGTATTTTATATTGCGGTCCTCTTTCATCTCGTCATCTGCAGACAAGACAGCGATCTTCCGAGGCATCTCAAATAGAAATTTCATCTCGCCGATTAACAACTGTATATTAATATTCACCATTTTTGAGGATGCAGACTATGTGAATATAACTTTGTTATATGATACATACGTAAAAAAAAATCGGACACTGGATGCAGTAGTCAAGGAAATCAGTCGAGCAAAGAAAACATAAAACCATCACATATAATAATACATGGCACAATTAAATGCCAAACATGAACAGGTCAAGTGCCATCGTTTTAAAGACTGATTGACATAGTTCCGGCAATCAAAAGTAGTTTTGATTCCGTCAAGACAAAACGTTGCGGACATTTTATTTCTGAGTTTGATGAAATAACCAAAGTAGTCCCTGCAAGGACGTGTTGCTTTCACATACAGCAGTAAAGATTATATGGATCCAACATGAGCTTCTATGTAGGATAAGGGATATAATCAAGGACGAGGCTGGCCCAGTTCCCTGGATAAAATTCCGACCCCGAGGGCGAGGTTTTCTTATCCTACATTGACTGTCTCATGGTGCATAATTTTTGTGGCGTCAACATGACGTCACCATAACGTGGCTTTTGTCGTACGTTCGCATTTATAATTATCGTTAGTAACGACTTAAATTAGGCGTTAATTGTTATCTAGACCTTTTAAATGATATAGAGCCTATTTGTGTTTGTTAGCTGGATAGCGTCAATAACACGTAAATCTCCGAACTAAAATATCCCGCTATATGTCGTGTGTGTGCCCATGTACGATAGATCTTTCTTCCATTAGCAACGTGCCTATCTTAAATTAGCAACGTCGAAGAAATATGCTATATTGAATGATAGAACGCCGTATCTTATAGGCATGAAATAGTACATTATATAATTGCGTGTGAGATATCTAGCACATGAAGCTGATGTTGTATTTTGCCGGCTTCTAATGCTGGGTACTTACATTGTAGCATGAAAACCTTCGTGCATAATGTATTTCACTGTTCCATGTACTCGCACATATCTGCAGGGTATGCTCTTATTATGGCTGTCAGCAGCTACAGACGTTCCTTTGATACATCTGTCATTTCACGTAGTAGAGGAGTGTTCATATCAAATCATGAGCTAGTCTTACGAGTTGATCTTCATATATAATATTGAAACAACTTCAACAAGATGATATTGATATCAAAACGTTTAATGACAATAAAAATGACTATGAAATCAGCCTGACAAGATTCAAACATAACAGTGAACTAGGCCTTAGATTAACGTATGTAATATACGTATAGTGTGATTACAAAGAAATTAATGTACACGTACACCAAGATTTTCCGGCAGTGGACAACAGCAACAACAACAACACATGCTGTAAGACACCCGTTCTAATAAAATAACAAGGTTAAATAACATCAATGATGTTAACCATGGTTACAAAAACACGTGTTTGGTGTAGACAAGTACTATTTGATAACAATCTGATAGATATGTCTGGGTCATCGTCTTATTTTAGTATAGAATACGGTAACGCTTGTTTCATTCTTTCCGAAATGACTCACTGGCCCATTAACATGACCCATTCATGTATAGTAATGATTAACACGATGCTATTGCCCGGCGAATTTGACACGATCCTGACCTTTGTATTTTTCTGATCGGGGAGTATCACGGAGACACTCGAATGTTATACAAACACAAATGTGAAATACATGTACCGGCATTGCACGATTTGCTTGCGGACATTGATATATTTAAAGCAAGAACCTTGAGATATATGCATGCATAAGATATGGTCAAGTCATACTCTTCAAGTTATACCACTAGGTTACATCTTATTTGAGACTAGGACATTGACTTTAAGCGTTTGAACATAAACATGTAAATGTGACAGAGCTTATTTGTTTCATATACTATGATAACGCTGTTGACATATATGTGCTATGTGTACACTGCCGGGTAATCTTGTCTTATACATAGCATTTAACATATATATAAACAAATAACAATTACAGCATACCAGTAACACATATCATAACAATCCGAGCATTATTGTTGATATTATATACAAATATTAATACGAGACAATTATAAGTAAATTAGTTAGTAAATAATGACTATTCGCATATCAAATAAAACATTGAAGTGTTGCCCTTCGTATATATACACAAACAAACCAACCCTAACTATAGTACGTGTATGTCCTTATGCAATCCTTATTCAATCTAAATTACTACATATGAACCATACGACCATAGTAAAACAGACACCGTTAAGCAACTTGCACGATTAACGTCAATTCGTTAGATCATGTCTCCCATTCAACTTGCTGTTAGACAGTGAAAACATAACACGAATTAACACCAGTTAACATTGAATGCAGAACTAAAAATACCTCAAATTTGAAAAGAACATCCGCCCGTTGTAACAAATGATGTTAATCGGACGAAGTTGTTATGTATATGGGGTAGTATGTTTATGTTGACACAATGTTAAAATTAGGTTATTTAAGCTACAAAACAGAGTCCATTATATTCATCTATGTCCGTAAACATGGCAAACATGTAGGATGACTGTTTTTGATAGACTTACTGGGACAAGCATGCTATAGAATAATTCAAACTGAATTGATATCACTTTGAGCGAATATTTGAATGTATCCTCATTAATCTTATATTAAATCATATTATCATTAATTAAGGGACTTATCTGTAAGCCAAACCGATTATAATCCTGCTATACGTCGAATATCTGACGCTTTAAACGCAATCATGTGAATTAATGAACAATTAAAACATAGCGTGCATTTAATTTAGGCTTTTACTATACCTGTACATGAAATAGTTGAGCGCAGTTCGACAACACAACATTTAAATAACAACTTATATAGTATAGACATATATACAGTATGTTATCAGCGTTAAAGGCGTACACACGTGACCGTAATGGTACTGCATGTATCTCGATACATTAAATAGCTTCCTATACGCATGTAGCATCAGACGAACGTTTTAGAATAGCATATGGTACTTTATAATGTTTCCATTATCCCAAGAAAGCAACAAACTATTTTTTCTGTCTGGTGTGTTCGTGTAGAACGTAAACATACTCGGTTTACCAAATGGTATCTTTAACTTTATATTCACTGCAGTTTCCTCATCATGGTAGAAATCATAAGCATATCCTATTTCCGCGTCTATCTTACTATCCCCAGTCTCCTGTACAAGATACAACACACCACACGCGATAAAACCATTCTTATATGTTCCAATCTCTACTGGTAGATGCCACACGCGTATTACATCTAGTGTGACAAGATCTGCTTTCATGACATGGATATATGAACCATTTACCCGCCATCTACCATACACGATCCATACACCATTCTCATCAGCTGTTATATCATAGTATGTTTTACTGTCCTTGTATAAAAAGTTGCTGTCATTGAAGTGGCTGTCAATGACCTTGACCGCAGCAGCCACAGCATGATCAGATAGATTGTATCGAACTACGTGTTGTTTCTCAAAGTAATGATAATATATAGAGTTGTTATATATAGCATGTTGGGTACCAGAATATCGATGATGCGCTATGTTATACTTTCTTCCAATTATTGCTTTCTTTAGATGATCTAAATTATCATATTCTTCAAAATATTGACCAAAGTAATCACGAGAAACCCAGAATTTTCCTGGTTGTAATGGATCACCGAAGATTGAACCTAAATATGAACTTTCCCGTTTGATAAATATAGGTGTTGATATTTTCTTGACTCTGCAAACTGTAATTATAAAACAAAAAGTAATACACAGTGCACACATACATCAAACATACAAAACATATACAGTACTTTTATTCACAGAAATATACCGACTCTGTAAGTTGAACTTCCTAAGAATTATCATCATGTCGAATTAGGAGCAAAATCGGTAACACAATGTCTGGATAGCTGTAGGAGGAATATGAGACAATATTCTAGAACGTCTCCACAGAGTATGAAGGTAAATTAGAAAATATTTTTAGTTCAAACAACAAGTCCGTTATATATCAAGAAATATTGGTATAAATTAATCAATTGTTATAATCTAACAAGAAAGCCAATTAGTTCATCCGGCTCAATCTATTTTGCTTTGAAGGTTCGTATATAGCTATATAAGACATACGTGTATTGACCATAACTCGAATGGTGCCATTTGTTAAATTGAATTCTCTGATTTAGAGGTGGACAAAACAAACAATGACAAAGCTCTACAACAAAGGAGTAACATATAAATTTGGATACTAATCCTATTATACTAAGTATGTATAGTTTGTTTATGCATACGTGTAAGTAATATTATTTCATCACATTTGCACTTAAGACGCCCTTGAGTGTAATATAAACAAATCTAGAGATCGATCAGCTAATTGCAGTATATAATCGAATTAATACAAACAAATATTAATTGTCATAACGAGATCTTGTGTAAATATTGACTGTGCACATGCATGCCTGACTGGTCTCGTACGCTGTTTGTCTGTACAAATGCACAAACAGACGGACTTTGACATTTTCAAATTGTACAATTCAAAACACGAAAATGTTTTTCATACACAATACATATAAAATGCAAACATTTTTTCCGTTTTCTCCCATCAGTAGGACATTTTCACTTGTCCTTAAACTCATGCTTATTGTTCATTTCAACATGCATCCTGCTATAAATTGACTTTTAATTGTTGTTAATATAAAATCTACGAACTTACCAATAAGCACGAAGCATATCATGTTAGCGCTAGTGGGTAACTACATATGTTATTAGTAGAGCATGTATTAGTAGGCGAAGTAATGTTAGTAGATTGGGTAATCGAGCAGTGCTGCTGCTGTTAGACGAAGGAGCATCTATAGGCAACTGTTTAGAACCAGGGTCTGCAGCAGTGTTAGGGTATGCGTAGCCATACTGGTCACTTCCTTAAATATAAACATGTTGTCAGTTTAAGGGTATGTGTAATCAGTGTTCTATGGTTTAATATTGGTCAGTATTATACTTAAATTTTATGAATGAATTTTCGTTAAGCAATATTAAATTAGCCAGGTAAGAAGGAACGAACTGAAATAAGTCTTATGATGTAAAATTATCATACATTTTATTTAAATAAAAATTAGCAAAACAAACAATATCCCTCATTATCATAGGCGTTCGAGAGGTTAAGGTGGAACTAACAAAATATAAGATATAAAACACATTAAGTTCAGCTAAGTTTAGCAACATAATCTTTAAAGTATACAATTAGTCAATCCAATGTGAGGTGTTTGTTAAATGCAAAATATGTCTTCCATATTGCTGGCGAGTTTATTTGCTAAATGTTGATTTTCTAAATGAAAAATCAACATTTAGCAAATAAACTCGCCAGCAATCAACACAGAAGACTGTTCTGTGTTGCTAACTTTGTTCCATAACATTTTCTGTTCGACGGGTTTAGAAATCAATATTTTCAAATTGTGAATTAGAAACAATCCTGATCGTCTATATTGACAGGAGATATCTTGTGCAGTTGTCATCAGACTGTTTAATTTGATTGAATACATTTATAACCTTCGTTTATTATTGAGTTATAAACTATAATTGAATGTTTCTAGATGATTTGTATTTCTCAAACCCCTTTGAACATACATATTGTTGCTGATCTATCCTGTATAAGGGCAAGGGAAAATGTAGCTGTATTGAATAATAGAACATTTCAATCACACACCATGCTGATAGAAAATTAAGAATATCTCAGAGCAAAGATATCCTTACACAAAATGTAGTGCGTATTGTGGGCAAACGGTATTCTGTATAAGATAACAGCACACGTCATGACAGACACATAGTGACAGAATAAGATTGTTAGTTAAAACGTTATTTGACCAGTATCAAGAATCTTGGTCCAACATTCTAATGTTGTGTATATTAAAAACAAGGCGTGTGTTAGTAGCATACAGTGTATACCGGAAGTTCTTGGTTCTAGTGATGGCGGTACTGTAGACATTGTCGATGTTAACTCGGTTGTGGTCATGGGTGTCGTCTCTATGATGAGGCAAATAAATTAAACTATCGCATCTTGGACGAGTGAGTTATGTACTTTATAGATTTACAGTACAGCCACAAGACATCTTGTGAAGCTAGTATACATACATGAAGCGTAATGTGACACCCATAAAATGCAAGACATAACTGTGTGGATTAACCTAACATGTCTAGGTATTAGGTAAACTTGTTATATGTGGATTTATTAAATAAACAAAATATTCATTGTACTGCATAAAGCGGATTACGGGCTTGATACAAACAATATTCTACAGACGTCAACAAAAAAAAATCACGAAAGTATTACTAAAAGGCTAGTTACATGTATATGATTATTTTAAAAGGCGACTTAAAACGGTGATACGCTCTTAATTGTTTTGATCGACCACCATCTTGATATACATGTATGTCTTATATACCACGCGATAATATATGAAGAATATTGCTTTCTCAACGTTGTCAATTTATTGGATATCGTAATAATACAATAATTACCTTTCACAGTATAAGGCTCTGTGGCTTTTCGTCTAACATATTTATCGTTTCTAACATCAGCACAATTATAAGCTGAAACAAAAAATGTGTAATCGACGATATAATCTTTTACACTCTACATTATTGATATACTTGAGGCAACATAACAATAAATACAATGTGTGTAAATAAGTCCCCGAGGCCATTAAGAACGTAAAAGGATCTTTACCTAATTAATGCATTGAAAATGGATTAACACAGTACTCTAGATGGTAGCATGTTTGTGTTAAACACAGCTTTTGTAATGTAATGATAAACATAGATGTGTGCGCTACAATACATGAATGAATATCTTTATACAAAGAACATAAACGGATCATATGCGGTTTATTTAAAACTTATCTGCCGTAGACAAATAATCAACTAATCTGTCTGTGTTACAATATATGTGTCTAATATCCCGTCTAAATATGAAATCTGGAATTAAATTCACCATCGCTGAAATTTACTGATATAATTAGAGGTACATTTTGCAATCATTAAGAAACCGTGTGGATTCCGGATGTAATAATTGTGTTATTGCTACGTAATCTGTTTCAAAGTAATAACATATTAGTAGTTTCAAACAATATCGAACATCGGCACTGCCTCTACTTACCTTTGCAATATCCGGGGTCTCCTTTCGTTCCTTTCTCACCACGTGGACCTATAGGGCCGGGATATCCTTGCATACCATAACCTGTATAACAAAACACATACATTATACTTTAGAAATCTAATTACACTAATTACAAATCTGAAAGATGTTTCAGTCTCTGAATTTCTGATAATTATTATAATTATGGCCATTTTCGTGCTGTTAAATTTCACCTACGAGTTGAAACATACTCTATCATGCAACCCATTATATTTCACAAAAGTTTCAATATCTGACATACTAATACAAAGAAAGGCAACATTCAGAAAACTGTTGTACTTTGTAGATTGAAATTGTATAGAAGAACGTTGCGTCACAGAACAGAATCCTACCTAGGTAGCATCAGGTATGTTTTATTGTATCAGGGATCACACAAGTAACACAATACGTGAGCTAAACACAAGAAGATACCATTTACATGAAGCAGGAGGAAGTATACCATATATTGCGAGTAAGTATCAACAAACACGGTACAGTTCTGTAATCTTGCTAAACAGCAAAAGATAATAAAAATATAATATTTATAATATTTCTGATCATTTAGATAGTTACCCACCTTTCTGTCCTTTCATGCCAGGTTCTCCTTGTTAGCGTTAATTGTAAAACATCCATGTAAATACGGTTAGCCGACTAATTATCACAACATATATATTACGACAACATAACATACACAACCATCCATTCAAAATACACTTCATTACACAGAATTAACCAAGACAAGTTTGTGTCTGAATGATTTTAAATATCCAGAACATCGCGAACAAATATTTAGGACGACACAACATGCACTTGATTCACTTCCAAATTACAATGTTGTGGTACTTTACTTTTTTGAAAATATTTGTGACAAAACTGAACTAACATAATTTATTTCAAACTAACATATTCCTAGCGTTTAATAATCACAAACTGCAATGCATTTATTATTATCTGACTAGATATATGGATAATTCAAATTATCGATATAAACATAAGAGTGACAGAACTTATCAAAAACATAACGTAACTATGTCATGTATTTGGGGTGTTATTAAAATAATCACGATAAGTGAATGCGCTTGGAAAACGTTAAATAATCGGCAGATGTTCAGGGCCTTCTGGTGATGCCGCTCTTGTGGGAGAAAATAGTCGACTGATCGACAAAAATCAATGACATATCTTGTCCTGAACGCCAAAGTGCTGAGAAGTTAAAACGTTTTCACAGACTCACAATACACCATTTGGACATAGAAATCACAACTAAGAGAGAGCGTTAGTTACCAATGAATGACCCAATAGAACGTAGGTAAAATACACAGGGTTGAATGATACAGATGGATAGTTGTCACAGAAAATAGAAAGACAAAAAGAGAGACACAGCGAAATAGAAAAGAGCGACAAGGCGAGAAAGAGAGAAATAGAAAAAGAGACAAGAATTAAGAACAATTGACAAATGGACCAGAAAAGAGAGAAAGAGAAAGAAAAAGGGGCAAGGCTAGAGAGAGACTGGAATATAAAAAAGGACCAAAAGAGAGAGAAAATAGACAGAAGAACACGAAGACAGAGAGAAATATCGAACGAGAAGTAGAGCATATCGATCACAGACTAAGTTTGACTCAACAAACAAGATGCTTAACGTGCAACTTTCAACCATTCCAGGAAACACTGGATGTCAATGAGATGACATGCAAGAAGAAATACATGCATGATACACAACTGATGGGAAGTAGGCGAGAACATTTGGAAAAGGCATAGTTCTCTGTGTCGGGGAATCAGTTAGAGTAAACCAACATTGTACTCATCGATTGACTATTGGCCTTCTCATAACCCCTTTAAATGTATCGTTCTGTCTGATAAACCGTTTATGTACAACACCTCCATAGATCATGATAGTTATATTCACTAGAAGGAGTATCATCATTCAAACTGCATGGCATCTGTATTTTTTAGGAAATGCGTACACCATAAATTATCATAAAGCGTAGTAAGCCAGTTGTGGATATGTCGGTCAAAACAGAACAAAACTTGACAGAAAAGAAACAAAATCGTGGCACCAAGAGTCATTATTATATGGATCCTATACAACCATTTTTTACAGTTATATCGGAACACACGTTCTATAAACCGATTAAAAGTCACACAGGGCGATCATCACACGTTCAGGGTGCTTACCTTTTTCGCCTTTGTATCCCTCAAAACCTAACAGACCCCTTTGTCCTTTTTCTCCTTTTATACCGACGCCTTTATACACAACATGCAAAAACAGAAAGTAGAGTGAGTGTGCATGATTACATGCAGTTGGTTTCATGCATTGTACGGTCATGTCTGCTCATGGAACTAACACAATTCGAACATAATGTTGATCCCATATTTCTTTGTATGACCCGTATACACTTGTAAATGAGTCTCTAAATCTATATCCTTAACAATCAAGATTGGAATTCGGTGCTGATCAAAGTACGTTACAGGATATCATTGATATCCAAGCCATTGTTAATACTCTTTTAAAAACTTAATTGTTCAAATTGCACCAGTTCCACAAGACATGAGTTCTAAACTTGCAGAAAGTCTTAATACTGTTTTGGTCATGTACCTTTGTTGCCTTTATAACCATAAAACCCTATATGACCACGTTCTCCTTTTTCTCCCTTTACAGTACTACCTTTACGAGTAAAATACCAGAACAACTTATTAGTAAATCACTGGAATAATTTACCTAGGTGGTATATAGACATGTATAAATATATATAATATTATTCCACATTGATAATTGTATATATTTTGCTACAGGTCGAACGATCATGTAACATAAAACAAGGTTACATTAGCATATTGTTCTACTGAAACCATCGGACGGCAAGACGTTATATAAATCTTAACAGACAAATTTCAAAACAAAATACAATACGACTTGACAATTACACACGTTGCTACGTATATGTTGCGTCGTCACTACAAGGAATATTTGGTATTTCATAGTACTTCTGCAACATGTAAACAATGCCCTGGTAAATCCATGGGGTTAATAAACAGTATTAAAAACGATATGTTAGCTGAATTGATACATGGCCATTGTTATGTGATTATTAAAGAATATTAATAACAACATGTGAACATGATGTCATTATCTGACATTCCTTAGTAAAACTTGTTAATACAATAATATAGGTCATGACAAGACGCATAAACATGTCCATTTATATTGGATAAACAAACGACGATATACCGGAGGCTTAGAATGAACAAGTCGTAACTACAGCAACAACAAACAATAACAATATGCTTCTTATGATTTAGGCCACCAGCCCATAACATGACCAAATCAACATTTTGAGAAACCAAGAACAAACAGTCTGAAAATTACTCTTTGCTTATGGTAAAACATGCAATTTCAACTTCAGTTTGGTCAAGGTCTTATTTTCACGAAGATAGGCCAGAAAATGGCGTATCTTGATGCTAATAATAACTATGCATCATTATGTTGTAGTTGTAAGCTCAGTACTACTTACGACCATCTCATGCTAAGCTAGATATATATGCTTTCAGTACGTAAGTGAAATGCACGGGTGTTAGATGTTAATATTGATATTATAAACACTGTGGGGAAACATTCAGCTTAAAAATTCGAACGATTAAGTTGTTATGCAACTACAGTTGAGATAAAAATACATATCTCACGTTTTACTACTTTTCCAAGACCACACTATTATTGCATTATCTCTTTTATAAGCATGACGCGTAGAACCTCGACGTGTTGAAAGTACTTTATTGTCTTATCTTGCATTGTCTATACCATGCGAAATATTGAGATTAGATAATTCAATATTTTCCAAATTATACGCCGATGTGCAAGTGAAATTGAAAATAAATTGCTTGTATACAATAACTTACATTGATTCAGAAACAACCGATGTGATTTATATCTAAACTCGTATCGCGGATTATTCAATCTTACTCATTAAATTTTCCAAGATGAATGTATTTACAGCCAGCGACATATCCTGCCATAATTACATTGTTAGAAATCCACTTAAACCAATTAATATACAATTTGTGGTTCAATTTTCTTGTTCGACAAGAAATCATATTTCACTCTATCAATCCTCGTGTCGTTCAAAACTGCTTACAAGCATCAGATTTGCATTTAAAAATCATAAGACATGGTAATTGGTTCATTGTTGTAAATTGCACATTGCATTTCCCCAATATTGTTGTCAGAGAGTGTTTTCATCTATAAAAGACGTTCCCTTTTTTAATACAATGACTTGACTTCCGCCAAATTCCATGCTATATCTTGTTAAAGTTGCAATTTACTTTAACTTGGAATAGGTTATATAAACATGATCGATAATAGTTTAAACAATGGTTTCTATACGACTTTGTTTTATATTGTTGTACACACAATGTCATAGTTACTGAAACAGTAAATAGGAATTTTGTATAAATGTAGCCAAACGTCAATAGTTAGTCAAAAAAAGGTACATTATGAATAGACATGTGTTTAGATATTACACGGAAATTATCATCAAACTTACACGAGCAATTTCCTCCCTTTGAACTGTAGGTTCCGCCTGGATCCCCGGGTCACCTTTCTGGCCCTTAAAACATAAATAAACAATTTAGCATACTATAAATCATATCTAATTGATGCATTGTCAATTTGTGTGCATGTACATAAATGTATGAACTACGAATTTATGTAATAATGTATGCATGAAGCTGAATGTTTATTTCACTGAATGATGTCTACAATAACCATAGACATCTGTGCCATATGGTTAACGTAATACACTTCAACCAGTGTATGTACTGACATCATTATGATACATCCATATAACATGAAAGGAAGCAGATTTTACACACTGGCAAAATAACAAGAATTGATTAGTACCCATTTCTTTTTAGATACATTGGAACAATTATGTTGTCAGCATGTCTCGATTTCTTTGTGTTCGTACTCCATAAACATAGCATCATGTCTCACTGTGATTGCAATATCACATCGTTAAGTTAAAAATAATGCTTAGTTTTGAAATTACGCGTAATTAAGAATGGCGATCATGTTGAAATATATGGAATCAAACAGTCAGACGTCTGATGTTTCTCTAATTACTAGAGTTGTGTAGAAACTAACTGGGGAAAATTAAATAGACTTTCTCATTAAAACGAAACACCCATTTTAATCTCACCACCGACTAATTACTTTGGTATCTATACATCGAAAATAATCATAACATAGAATAGAGAAGAACTATTTCTAAGTAAAGTAAAGTAGGATGCGTACACGACGTACGGGAACCACTCTGACATTGTTATTTGTCAGCAGAAGTTAAACCATTTGTTACGCTGTGCTTTTATCCTTTATGTGTTTTTATACTGCTATCCTGATGTAAGACAATAAGAAGCTCCAAATGCATTCAGAAGACACAACCTACAATGCGTGTCATCTGTAAACGCGCTCACAATTTACGCGATACCAACATGCACCTGCATCGATACATGTCTACTTCAATGCGTGACAATGAAGAGAAAATCTATTTGAAACCTCAGATTATGCGATTTCCTTGTTCGATATTACATGACATTATAGATATATTTATATTTCTATTTAACTATATGGTTACCATGAAACCACCAATGACCACTGCTTTATTGAATCAAGACAAACCCAACACTACCTTGGGATGTTTTGAAACATTATATTGCTTAAGGTTACACATACCTACGCAAACCAAACACTTCCTTGGGATGTTTTGAAACATTACATTGCTTAAGGTTACACATACATACGCAAACCAAACACTACCTTGGGATGTTTTGAAACATTGCATTGCTTAAGGTTACACGTACATATGCAATAGTCACCAGTAAATAGAGAGGATCACATATAATTGAATTAGCGAACACAGTGTCATCTTTATAATACAACATATCGCTGGCTTAGAATGAGAAGGTCGTAACTACAAAATCAATATATTGAGAAAACAAGAGAACACTGTCTGTATTTTACTCTTTACCTATGGGAAACACGTTTTTAAAACTTCATTTTGGTCAACATGACAATTTCATGTTTTCATGAAAATAGGCTGATAAGAAACGCCTTGTGAAACAGATTTCAAATATGTATGAAGCTTATAAGGTTGTACATGTAAGTAGTAGCTAGGACCTTCTCATTCTAAGCCATCGATCTACAGACAAAGTACAAACACATTGTATCAGATGAAGTTTCATTGTCTCAAACATGTTATTTGTTATTTGAACAATTGTGACAATGTCATTATAGCACATTTCACTCACATAATATTTTCCCACCTTTTGTCCAGGCATTCCGGGTATACCGTCCTTTCCTGGTGTTCCATCTTTGCCTGGCAACCCTCGTTTACCGCGTCTACCATTCGCCCCTTGTATACCATTGACTCCTGGAAATCCTTGTTATGAAAGTAAGTAAACAAAAACACATCACTTTGCTGTTTTTGAACATATGAACAATACGTAATTATAGTTACATGCAAGCAAATTTCTGCTAAATGTGTTATCATCATTTTTAAAATTCAACACAAGTGCCTAAATATTTCATGATAACAAACATGTTACTTTATGCAGATGAAATATATCAATTAGATGAAAGAGCAGCTCGAAAATGACCTTTGTACAAGCAACCAAGACTTCCTTTAGCCGTATGTCCCCATGTCCTTCATAAAATACCCATTAGCCCAATATGGTGTGATCAAGAAATCGATTTCAAAGAAAATACAATGGAAATTATTATCTAGTTACAAGTCCGCACGCAAACGCGATGTGAGAAATGAAATTTTAGTATACTTCGAGCATTAAAATGTATAAAAATGCCATAGCAAATCTTCAATTTCTTCTCCATGTTAAATATGGAAAACAAAACATGTGAATATTTTTTTTTTTGAAATCAATTATAGGGGGCATGAATTCTGATTTTATGTTGTTAGTTACACAATAAGGCTTCCAATATGATGATGAATTGTCTGCAAGTGATCTGGTGGGAATTTTGATCTGATCTCATTATACTAACTGAAACGTATAATGTAAACAAACCCAAGCGAAACATACTCAGAAAGGCAATATATCTATCTGATTGATTTGAACATTTTGTTGCACATAAATTGGTTTGGTTAACTAGTATGTAGTCTGCTTTCGGTAATCATACATTGACAACCATTGAAGTTTATTAAAGTATAATGACAAATAAAATTGTTACAATCATCACTTTAATGCATTGTCCAGTCCAGTAAAATACTTTCATGATATTATAACGAAATCAGCTTCTGGACACATGAACATTTAATTTATTTGTTTCAGAAATACAATTTATCCCTTTATGACATTAAAATCTGCAGATAATATTATAACATCTCAACCATTAATACACCAAACGGTAGCTAAAAATTTTCATTTATTAATCATATTTTAACCACAATTATCAAGATAAATATGCATAATACATATCATGACAATCTTTATAATTATGAAATATTGATATTATGTGCCAAATTGCGATAAATCACATAACTACTGTGTGTGGTCTGGTGCTGATTATTTGGAATGAATTATCAAGATTACTCGATGTTTATGTGAATATATCAAATATATACATGTAGCAATACGAAACGTTTCATAATACAACACCATTACACGTAAAGATATTATTCATATTGATAGAAGCAAATCCTTGCATCAATTCAACTACATTGTACATTGCATGTATACAGTATGTTGTAATATGCGTCATAATATGCAAACAGACATGGAACATTAAACTTGTCTTCTAAACATTACACAGATATAATGAAACTTTCTTGTATCGATTAACATTTCTTACACACAAGTTGACATTGAATCACGTGATAAAAAACATTGAAGACAATTTTGGCAATTATTTGCTTTTCAAGTTGCCTAAACACGTTAAACGACAGCTAAATAATAATTGATCAAGTTAGTCGAAAGTGAATATAAATGCTTTACTGCATGGAGTTTCTTTCACCAAATACAAATGTCAACTTTTGCGACAGCGCGAACATGCGTAGGACATGCAGACAATTGTTTTTGTTAGCAGAGCGAACATTCAAATACAGATAATTTTATGGTAACAAATATTAACTTTCTGTCACAATCAATATAGAATACTTGCATCATGTTGAGGAAATAAATAAAACATATCCGTCACTTGCTCTGGATTTAGACGGGCAATAATTGTGTTGACTGTTATCTGTGAGCATGTTTTGACGCATTAAGTTTGCAGGGGATACACAACACTGTAAGGGGATAGCTAAACTATAAATAAGAGAGTGGCATATAATGAACCCAGTGCTGAAAGGTATAGAAAAACTATAATACATCATATGATGTATGCATTTTATCATAATAATAAAATCAACTGACTTAACAACATATTGCCTCGACGTCTATATATTCATCATAGTTTAGAAAAGAATTAACCCGTTTGCATTTGCTATACATGTGTGCAATACATGTACCAATTCGTTTGCCGTGTAAAACCCCGCTTCCTTGGCCGCTTATGAACGTTTGTACAATGTACATGTCAAGTAAGCGTTTGGTTTCAACTATGGTTTAAAAGCATAGGAAAGTTATATAATACTTATCGAAATACCTTAAACACGCTTAATCATTTATTTTATAGGACACATAAATCATGGTATTCACATATACATGAAGTACATATTGGTTGTGATAATGTATATACTAGACTACCGGTTAATGATGACTTTACAAACAAACAGAACGAACAATTAGGGGTCATTGTACAGCAACATGTGTATAAACACAGTATATATGCCAGCCGTTGGTTAAATAAGTGAAATAATAAGCATTGGTTAACTTACCCACTACATGCGTTTAGTTACTACTGACAGTCAAAAACATCACAAAGGAAAGGTCAGGTAAATTTAAACTTACGCCTCGACCCACCTGGTGGTCCCCTGGGGCCGTCAGAACCCGGTTCACCTACACGACCTGTTTCTCCTTTCAATCCTTTCTGACCCTTGACACCTTAAATGATACAAAATAGCAATCATAGTTTATCATACAGTGTACGCTTTTGGTTCCAATGTAACACACATATATTTAACTCGACCAAATCTTCTGTTTTTATTTAACCTACTGCCATAGAAACACTTCGTGTCATCGTGAAGTCACTACTGGATTTTCTATATTTTAGCACGCATAGAACATACAAACTGTATACGACCATATGAGATTACATTGCCTTGGGGAGAGGTAGAATGGTAGTCTGTTTGCAGACACACGTAAACACTTACTATGTAGACGAATCAATGTCTGAATAGAATAGCATATTAACTGGTCAGCACCTTAGCGCGGACACTTATATATACTAGTTTGATGCCCTTTTATGTCTTAACAGCGGGTTTTGCGACGTTATGTCAATTGTAAAAACCGTAAATTAAGTGTTCGTTCTAATATCACTATAATATGTAAATAATAATCACATGACTTGTACTAGTTCGATGAACAGTTAAGTTGATAAAGTGAAGCTTTGTTCTGTTGCGTATATTAAATTACCATTGACTCCTGGTGGTCCCATGTGACCAGCTGCTCCGGGTCGTCCTGCTTCACCTTTAGTTCCTGGAGGCCCTGGTGGACCTGGGAGTCCGACACCTGGCGCGCCTGGAATATATTATAACTATTTATATACAATTAAGATATGTTTTAAGTATCAAATGTGATGAAGTTTCAGTTCTTGATTTGAAAGTTGAATTTGGATATACAGCAATAGCCGACATGGTGCACTTTATTGAAATAAGTGCATGGTATCTACACTATATATGTATCGGGTATTTGTTTGATACCGGTATAGCTTGGCTTTTTTTATCTGAACTTGGTATGTATGCAAAAATATACTACAAGTTTCTTGTTTTGAATATATCAATTTTCGCAAACAAATCCTGCGATATCGGTATTTCAATTTCGTGTTTGTATTACATCTCGAGTGTCTACGTGATACTTCCCGATTATTAAAACATCCAATCGGTGGTCGTATCGTAGGTAATATATCAGGGCGGTTCACATGACAGATTCATATCTAATTCTTAATCCTCATCCATGCATCATTTCCCCGCGTTGTCATGGCGCGTTTTCGAATCTTGTTGTATGCAGTAATACGATAAATGTCCAGGCAGTAAAGTCGCCCTATTCTAATCAGTACAATACTATAACTTGTAATTGATCTTTCACATGATCAAACAAATGGTAAATCAATAGTAGTAAAGCATAATCAAATGTTGGATATAATTGAATTACTTACTATCATACTAGTTATCAGATGGGTATAATATCGCAATAATCCAATCAGCATTTTGTACATCAGTCTTACTATTACCATAATGGATATGATTATGTTATCAGGACGGTTCACATGGTAGACTCATATCTAATTCTTAATCCTCATAAATGCATCATTACGTCGACGTTATCAAGTATGAATACCCAACTATCATACAAAAGTCCAAACCATGATCAGATAGCCTCGTACATATCATCAATCGTAGGAGTTAATTGAATAATTGATGAAATAACGCTTGTAAGGAAATAAAACTTTCACATACATTTCTGTAAAGATATATGCGAATATTAGGACGGTCACTTTTCTGGTGAGAAATAATTTCAATCTACTGTGGAGGACGTTTACTGGCAGACCTTCAAGCCCCTGAGACAAGCAGGATGCCAACGATTATAAAAGGTTTAAACACATACATGTACGTACTTGACACTGACTACAAGAATATGTTTATAAAAACTTGAACAATATTGTGAGTGAACAATAAACACATTGATGTTCTTTGGAAGCCGTTGTCAGAAGCGGGCAACGTTTTACAATGAAGGTAACTTCCGGCAAACATATTGTGCTACATGGAACAAATGGAAGTTTAAACGTTCACCAGAAATGACTCTTCAACTTTGAAACTATCCTTATATACCAATGCACATCATTGTTATTCACTGTTAATGCATATAACATCTTTGTTAGCCATTATAATCTCATTTAGAAACAGTGTTCATTAATTCCTAAAAAAGATACCGCGTCAGCTAGAAATGTGTCAACCCTTTCACATCTGTGAATGCAAATTGAAATCCAAATGGCTGCTTTAAATAAGGACACCTTTTTAAATCGCACTGATTGTCTTGCAATGCTCTTGTGTATACACCTTGAAATACTCAGTAAAATGTCATGTAATGATTTGTTTCCAAACACGATAAACTGTTTTTGCTTAATACAAAAACATGTACCCGTGTGTCTGTATAAATCCACTCCGGTATTTGTTGACCTCTGTCGGGATGTGATATGCAGCAAATTAAATCATGATTTAAATTCCACCAATATTTGGCTTCCTCAGATTCCTCCAATTTTTCTAGAGCAATATTGATTAACGTTGTTGTTTTTTTTCATTACATTAGGATTTTTCAATCTAGCGTTTATTCTAATACTGAAACTTGGGATTTAAAATTCAACCATTTGCAATCAATTCTTTTTTTTACTTTTGTACCCCCTTACTGAGTTTTAGACCTTTTAAAAATAAGTAACTGTAAAGCATGCGACAGCGCCGGTCATAAATTTTAGTGAACTTTTAATTGCTAAAACACACGAGATGACTCGTATTCATAGCTCCAAGATTATAGATGTTTGGTTTAATATCTTGCATTAAAACACATTATTAGCTTGAGAAGTAAAAAGAACAAGCACTTCCTGTAATTGTCTGATTTTTCCTTTGCGCTTTGTTGGTAATTACAAGCGATTTGACGAGATAATTTTTAGTTTTTACGCCTTATCATGAAATTGTCATCACAGTTGTTTCCATGTAAAACACAATTTGTACGGATTCGGATAACGAATTGAGTGAACTACTTTTTGTGTTAAATTTCGATTAACGGTAATCACGCCACGGATGAATTATTCAAGATGTTGTCGTTGCTTATGTGTTACTTTGCGAGCAATGCTCATATATGGTACTTTAAGGTAAGCCATTATTTAAGACGACAGTGAATAATTAAAATTTGTCTTCAAAGTAGCATTTAATGTCACGTATTTTCTATAGCTAGTTGACCCGTGTCCACGAAACAGTCCACACTTTACCTACGCGTTACGTAAACATATTCATAACATGGTCGTCATTTAAGCATGAATATAACTAATTACATGTTCGATCTTTTTTATTGACATTGTTCCATATGATCTTTATATTACGTTTCTACCATTATTTCTATATCATGTTTACCATTCATTCTTGTCTTATATGTTCGACTTGCCTAAAATCCGTAAGTTCTGACTGCCTTCTAGTCAGATAATTGGCTTTGCCAATACACGGACAGCTATTTTACACACCAAGAGTCTTTAGAGACCATTGACATTATATGGCAGGTTTTTACTGAATAGATAATGTGTAACGGTATAGAAAATAATGAAAGAAAAATGAAAACATCATTGACAACATCATAGTGGATTGTGTACATGTTGAAAATAGGTGAGAAATGTCGATACCGAGTGTTTTAAATATTCGTAAATATTCATACCAAAAGTATTCAAATTTTTGGTAACAGCACAAATACTGCGGTTTGGTAGACCAAGTACCCATTCTCTTAACTCAAGCCTCGATAAAACAACCAAGCATAAGCAACACATCCTAGAGGCTCTTATATTTGTAGACGCCTAGTTACGTGTGAAATTTATAGCACACGTCGTTTTTAAATGCATTTCAGTAGTTGGATTTTTGCATGATTATACCCAAACACTCTTACATCGTTAGTCGATCCTTTCACCAGTCATTCATAGTTTATAGAATGTATTACATGTAACATTTTCCTGCAATCTAATATCACAGAACATCACAATGGTACGTGTACATGTAATACTATAAAAGCTTAGAATGGCAAATAACATTTAAAGTGATATTAAAGTACAAACATAAAACGGAAAAGCTAAACGTTTACATTTACCTAACGTAAGATAACTGGAACTATTTCTTCTTTATACATATTGTAATTAACTTGGAACATATCAAGAAACAGAAGAACGACCATATAGTAGAACATACCATATCCATAACCTTTATCTATAATACATGGATCAACATTATGTCCCAAGGAGACTATATCGCTTGTCTATGATTTAATCGGAGTCCCTTAACACACATATCATTTAACATTTACTGGATTTTGTTCGGCAAATACGTTTATATAGCTTAAGTTTTTTTAGTTGATTACCAATTGCGTTATTTCTGCATGACTTATATACGAGGGGGTATCAAAAAGTTCGTGGACTGACCCGTTCATTTTTATATGCGTTATGCGATTGAATAAGTTATTTTATCATCTTAAACTACATTCAATTCTGTACCGAGAAACAAATAAAAAGTTGAATAAATGATAATTTCAATAAAATATTCGAACGATTTAAAAGATGACCAACAGCCACCCGGCGCACTTTTATGACGTTACGACGTCATGAAACATCACAATTTCTGCCACCTTTTGATCGTCTAAAGAATCCAAAACTCACAAACCTGTATTGTCTACCAGAATACTTAGTTTTTACTAAATAGTATTTTATTCATAATAAAGTTCGATCAGTTAATGAAAGATTTGACAAATTCATTTATTCCAGCGCCGATAATCACACAGTACACGAAGTCTATCCTACTGATATTAGCATCATTCAACTCACATCGCTACATCTTTTATACCATTTAAACAGATTAATTTTCGCAAGACAACCTTACTTTTATATACCCGATGGCATGCTCTAATTTGAGATCAGTATTGGGGTTTAATTGGATAAAAGGGCAAAATGCAACGGAAGATCGATATTCCGAGTGTAACGTCATGTCGAAAAGTGCGCCGACGTCATGAAATGCGTCGAAAATCAGGCTACACAAAACGGCATGTTTATAACGTCATATTAGTATCCGTGACAACAGCGCTATACCATATACATCAGGATGATGCTACTGTCATATTGTTCATGTCGACGGTTTTATATTTCAAATCGGATGACAATTCACAGAATTATAGGTATATGTGGGAGATTAAGTAAATGACATTTTTAAAGTGCGCCGCGGAGCATAATTTAAGTTACCATAGTAACCACCACATTCTCGGAAAAAAGTTATATGAGCCGGAAATTTGCAAATCAATTCAGAATACGTTGGTTTAAAGGATGTGTGATTTTTACTGAATTCGGCCAAAAACTAAACAAATGGCAGGCACAGTCCACGAACTTTTTGATACCCCCTCATACATGCCTGTACATACAGTAGCACTTGTATATGATTGAACTCTTTATCATGACACTAACAGCAGAATTAGGGATTTTGTGTCAGCATATTGATTTCTGGGTTACAAGAATTATGCACACACAAATTATTTAATCATGAGCTGGACTCAAATGTTCTGATAGAAGAATGCATATAATAGTTATCAATTTGTACAAAAATTCACATGATTTCGTGAGAGTAAATCAGCTGCGATGTTTACATTACCTGGTAGCTGTGATCCACATCTGTCATACAGGAAAGTCCAACAGAATTCATCTATATCCTGCAAATATAAATAACATCATTTTAAACAACTTATACAACATTCTACTGCATTAAATGTCATAAATATCAAATTTACTCATTTTGGCAAAACTAGGACAACACTATGCAGTGTTTACCCATTGTACTAAAATGTACACAAGAAATTATAACTTTTTTCAGATCCGTGTTCCTAAAGCGGAAAGTGTCATTATTTGGTGATATTTAAGTTTGTACAGACATATTTAACTGAGTAACTTATAAAACTGCATGTACTATTGCTGGAATGAGATTAAAATGATAACTAAAGGCAATCAGCTACATGCTGGATTCATAAATCATACTATTGCATATGGCAGAGACATATGTAATTAAGTCATACATATTCATAGCAAGCATCACATACTTCAAATGTAGTGATTAACAAGTCAATATGCTAGCATAGGAGGAGTTCGTTTACCAAGAACGGAAATTATGTTAAGCGTGAGGGACGTTTGTATGTAAACTGACATTTAGCCCTAAGGGCAGTCCCTATATACGTTACAGTCACATTCAGTCACACTGTCCGATATTTGATACATGTTGTATAATTTAAGTTATATCTCAACCAACAAGCCAAGAATCTGGAAGCAAACAAGAATACATGTTTTATTTATGTACGTTGCGTTTTATCACCTCTTAAAACCAAACTAAGGTGCATTATAGCATTTATAGAATCTAGCCAAGCTTGACTATAAAACACCACTCACCAAACAACATCACGTGATTGCAGAGTAATTGCTCATAAAAGCTTACAGCGGATGATCTATATAAGTTTGAGATTCGTGCACGTCAAATTTCAGATCTAGATCAAGTCAGCTTAAGAGTATTGCTGGCGTATTTTATCATGATATTTAATACCATCTCTTTGAAACCAGGATGTGAAAACAACATAAACACTGTTATGCGAACAAAATTAAACAAAATCAACTGCAAGATGAATATTCAAGATTTCGTCATCAAGTACCAAACGTAACTATAATATGACACGTCAAATGCAAGATAAACATACTTGGAATTCTGAGGTAATCATTTGTTTAGCTAAGACGTCATAAAAAGAGACAGAAAATGGCACCAGATTAAATATTGTTTTCTGGGAAATATTTAAAAAGAAACATGTCATGACCTCTCTTATACTCTATTACTCTCATCGTGGTTAATAAGTGTCGAGAATGATACATGAATATCGTAGACATTGTCTAAAATGTGCTAAATATGTCGTTCTGCAACTTGTTTTACAATTTTTACTAAAGACGTTTTGTTTTATTTAAATCATTGAGCTAGTCCAGTATTCATTGCATGTGTAATCGTCAAGATGTTTGTTTTGTTGACTTTAGTGTCATATACCATCAGTTGACATTACGCAGACGACATTGGAAACGCATGAAGACACACTATAAGGTTTATATAAACTAACAAGAAAGGTTAATCCCTACCTGTACATGAGTACTCAACGTTGGATTCTAGACACATACAATAGTCATTTTCGTTAACATAATATTATAATGGTGTAAAGATTTACGCTGCTTAAACATGCTAATAAATCTTGTATCAATTGTTGTGCAAGATAAGCCGTCATCCATCCTGTGTGTTTAAAACTTGACTTTGTGTACATGTATCGGCCATGACACATTTCAATAATGTACGGACTATTGTCATGTCCTTGTCCGTAGACCAATGATTAGCACTGGAAACATGTTATCCACACCTTGGTATCTTATTAATAATGAGGCCAATATATAGAATTTGTTGTCATTTATTAGCTGGAAAATAGCCATAGCTTATTGATAATGTGTCACACATGGCGTAGATAATGTAACTATGACAAGGTAATAAAAGATGTATTAGCTAGTCTGATACGGCGCCCTTCACTAGTCATATGCTATCCGTCAATGGCATGTTCACTATCGACTCCCTGCTTGCAAAGAAAATGAGAAGAGACGCCTTCAGACAAATAATTCCTCATCTGCGATTATGTATCAAGTAGGAGAACATTGTATGATAACTATAGTTCACTGGAGAGCAATTAGAGGCATCATTACGTCAATCGATTTCTATGCTAGTTTAGGATATCTCAGCCTAGTATGACGATATTTTTACAAGATTTTATTGTACACTTTCAAGCAATATTCTACAGTGTGGGGGAATGTGGTGACACTTTAGCACAATTTAAATACAATGCTACGTATTGTTAGTTGTGTATGTTATAGGCGTGGACTACTTGTATATGCAGATGTAAGGTTATAAGATTTTAGTTCTTCTTGAAGTTTGTTTCATTTCTTCGTACACTTTATTTGGTTCAAAATAACCCCCTATTGATTTGATACATCTCTATGACCAGATCATAAGCGCTTTTAACTCAGTGAGTTTATGACTAGATGAGTTCGTGTACACATGTAATTTGGATGTGTACCGGTGTAGCTTCTGTGTAATTTCTCTAGCATGTTTCTGTTTGTGTCGTTTGTATTCACCTGTTTCTAACTTAACCTCTATCTTGTTAAATTGTTCCATTCTAGTTTTTTGTCTAGTATAATCTGTATATTGTACGTAGAGTAAATACGCGGCGATTCATTCATGCTCTTTACATGCTCAATTCATAATACAATGTAACATGTGTATCATAAAAATACATATCGTCGGTCGGCTGCCAAAAGATCGTATCTCATTTTTTCAAGATTTTTAAGATTTTTGGGAGAAGGAAAAAACAGTTTTTGATATTTCTTGAGATACAACATTTTGACCCATATTTTGCATCAGAATATGAAATACGACATTTGATATAATTAAATATTATTGTAATTATGTATTATATAGGCAATAAATTTCAGGTTTAGTCGAAATAATTAATTTACATTTAAATACCGTTATAAGAGTTGATGAATGAGTCTTTTTCTTGGCTTTTAAGTATTTGTATTATATCATTTGTGTTTATTTCGAGATACGACGATTTGACCTGGTCTCCACAAACCAATCAGAGTTACGATTTTTCATCACATGACAGAATATCGGGTAAAAATTGGCTCTCAGATACGATGTTTTGAGACAAGGCGGGAGACAGGTTTGTGAATATCTTGAAGTCAAAAAGCCATTTTCGAGTTACAAGGTTTTGGCAGCCGACCGACGATATGTGGCTTTGCTTATGATACTACCATATATTGTATGATTTGTTATTTGCAATATAGCATACTTCTGGTTAAGCTTAATGTGGTAAGTGACCGAGTATAGTTAGGAATCAAAATCATGGTTAATCTTTGCAGGGTTCGTCAGAACAAAACATCAGTGAGCTACGAATTATGTTTGTAATTTCCTGATAAAACCCTAAGAAGATGTCCTGGCAGACTGTGAGATAATGCCCGCAACACATTTATCACCGCAAGTTATAAAGCATTGAAATAAAAACACCAATGTCACTGAAGTATCAATGCACATTACAATCCGATGTAGAATCTTGGCGACAAGAATGTATTTGTAAAGCTTGATACAGAGGCACTGTAGAAACTCAAAGCAGATGGGTTGCGACTTATTTGTTATATTGATACTTACAATAGCATGGTATAGTTCCATATAAACATTGAAGCATGCTCAATTGTGTGAAAAAAAGCATGAACAAGAACTAATTTACACTATTCTTTTATTTTGTATTACATTAATGTAGGTACCATTTTTAAACATTAAACAATATGTAACTTCATAGTATAATTATGTTCCATATATTTTATTAGTTACATGTATATATCAAATGACCTGTTACGGGATGATACATGGTCAGTAAATATCGTACCTGGCGAGGCGAATCCGAGTCGTGGTACGATATTAACTGACCATGTATCATCCCGTAACAGGTCACTAGATGACCATGCAACGAATTTACCCCGTCGATGACCATTCAAAAAGGATTATAAATACAATAAAAGACCTCATCACGAATATTACCCCTAAATTCAAGGAATTGGTCTTTTTACCGTCCAACTTCCACGCAGGTCAGAATAATTTTTCTGCAAACCAATAGCTAGCGACAATATTTAGTTGACGGGGGGAAATACCGGAACTTTTACCATCAACTTCCCCGCAGGTCGTGGAAGGCCGGGGGTTTCGACTCAAAATCCCGACCATTCCACGGGATGGGGTGATGTGCCTGATGTGGATAAAACTTGACTGATACAAAAGTCTTTTACACAGTAACAAAATAATCTCATATTAAAACATTGCTTTGACAATCTACATTGATGATTGAGAAATAGGATTGTTGTCATAGTGATACCATGAGCAACTGGTTGCGGAACAAATTGAAGCCTACTTACGCTCAAGAAGCTGGTATGATCTGAGTGTTGATATCATTATAAAGCCCAATTTCCTCGGAGATCGAGTACTGTCATGGATAAATCGGCTATTAAATGAAAATTTAACCTTTATTTTCGACGATTCTTAAAACATCTTAAATGCCCAATAGGCGCATGGAAATCTCGCAAACGCTTGCAGTCAATTGGCTAGTGTCACGTAAAGTCTAGTGACAAGAACAATCCAATGCGACGAAAAAATGGCGGCCGATAGCTAGTCGAACTAGGCATTTATCACGTGGGGACATGTTATTGAATTCATTGACCCGATATTGATCAAGTGGACACCCGATATTGATTTTTACTGACCCGATATTGGATGACATTATGTCACCACGTGATCGTGATGGACCAATCACATTGCTTGATTTAGATACTAATTTGTCAGAGACGGGGTAAATGTAATTATATAACCTGGTATAGTTATAGAGATTGTTTATTTGTACAATTTGACTGTTTTGTATTCTGATTATAACATGTTTTTATTAACGGCATAAATCTATCAGCTGTCTAATATTAATGTTGAAATTATTCGCAATGTCACATATTACGCAATGGAAGAGAAATAAATACACATATAATCAATTAGAAATATAAACGTTAGATGCTCATTTTGCCCACATTTTATGAATATTAAATGCTTTCATATCCCTCGTTTTTAATGTTTTATATTCGGAGATAAATGAGGTTGATCAATATTTAAATCATGCAGCGCAGTAAAACCTGACAATTATTGAGAAATATTGCATAACCATTCACAAATCTTTTAGAATCATTTTTTATGTTTTACGAGCACTATAATATGGTGCACTCGTGCACTCCGCCAGTTATCTTATACGTAATAAACTGATACCACACAAATTCTGCTCTTTTAGAATGTCTCATTATATCCCTCAACGTATTACTCACGTAATAAAGCGCCAACATATGGATCCGGTAAAGCAGCGTTAGGCTGCATTAACTTGTCTTATAAAAATTACCCAGATTTGCGTCTAACATTTGTTACCATTTGCTAACGTAAAACAAAATTATGTGAATACAATGACATTGCAGTATCTGGGGACTAAATAATTCACACACACATTTTGGTTAATATGGCTTGAGTTTTATTAAAGAGAAAAGACATCTATCTTATTAAATACTAAATACTGTGGACTGGCTTTTGCAAATGCGGGGTACTACTGCTACCAGTTACTTATATTCTATCAACACTTGTGCAAAAACAAGTACTGGTTTGTCTGATGGGTATGACATTTTGTGTCATATGTATTAATATTATAGCCGTCATAGAAGAAAAAGAATTATAACGTATCAGGTGGACATGACAGGAACAAACTAACAGTAGTCTTATATAACGTAATGTTAGGGATTATTGACATACATGCGAATAAAAGTAAATAGCGATAATTAATACGTGTTGGCTCCAAGTCTTGATAACGTACTTTTGTTTTTGTTGGAAAGCAATGTATTGAACTGGTTAATGATCACATCCTGGTAAAACGGACAAGGTGCAACCTCAATACAACTAATTAAAGAAGTTATAATGTACATAATGTGATGAACTAGTTTCTACATATTCATTATTTACCTCTAAGACAGCAGCTAAGTATTGGTGAATGTACTCAGTGCTATTGTGTGGATGCTTATGTTTTACAAGTTTGTAACTGCTTGGTGTTTTATCAACGGCCAATTTAACTAGTCTTGTATTAAACGACTTGACTTACTAAATGTTGCTGCCAACAATCACTAGTACAGATGCAACTTTATATAAAAGCAATTTGTAGTTGATGAGAAATTCACTTTTCCGTAAGAATTTTCTCAATTAATTTATACAGACAATATTCGCATTATATGGACGATTTCGAATAAATATGAATAGATGTCAACGATTGACCGGACTCGATTTGGACGATTAATCAAGTCGTATTAAAATAATAAATGAGCGGCCATTATGATAAACTCGGCGGTTGTTTATTACGGCCTAGACATATGTGTCTAGGGAATTTGATGATCTTTTGTGCAAAACTTATACAACCTTACTTCCTTTACGACAGGTATATTTCCTATATGCAATTCCTATTTGATTGCCTTGCACCTCTTATACCCAACATATTTCGTGCTAAAATACGTGGAACGTTCAACAATCAATAGGATTATTGACATAAATCCCGCAGTGATAAATGCTTGAAATCCAGTAATATCATATACAATTGTATTCCCTTTTCCGTCATTTAACATAAAGCCCCTTCGGGGTTTCATTCAATGCATTCCTGAAGATGGGGTACATTCTTTGTATCAGTGAACGTCAATAAATGGTCGTTCAATCCTTAACTTAAACCGATGTCGTACTTCGATTTTAAACCAAACGATATTCCATATATATTCTGTTTTGTTAAGTAGTTGAAGAAAACCAAATATAACTCGTCATTTTTTATCTTATTGGATACATAACAACATAGCAAATACTCATACTCATTTTGACAACTCACGCCGGAAGCTTAGTATGCTAAGTTTAGAAATACTTACACCTCGAATGTATTTGAATAAAATCTCGTAAGTAACTACGTTACAATGTCTCAGTCATACTGAGTCCTCTAATGGATTAAAAGCACAATTGCTTTAATTATCAATCTTCCGGTATCTAAGATAAGGGCACCATTCTTATTCTCTAATTGGTAAAGTCTGTTTTAGAAATTAAATTAGTAAAGTAGACGAACGATGTGTAATTGGATGAAGCCATTTGTTCTCACAACATAGTTACAACAACATACATATCCGTATCATTTTATCAACAATTAAAATAACTAATCAAACATGTTGTCATTGTCGTTGTTCTGTTCAGTTCTGTTATTTGGAAACCGTAATTGGTGTCCTTGAAATAATTGTATATGTATATATGTTGCGTAACCATTGAAACACTCTTTGTGAGTTTTCAGATAGATTGTTAACATGAATGTGCTTGATCCTAAAATCATGTTAAAAGGCAAAACTTTACTTCATTGTTAAAACCGTGTCTCTCTGTTAAGGGTGTCCAAACATTACAAAATCATTTATGCCGTTGCAAGGTTATTCCGATCTGATTGACGTTGTTCGGAATTATTTAACCAATGAAATTGAATTTCAACACTTCATTTTCAATTCACTGTCTTATTCTCTTTTGTGCTGGGCATTGTGTCGCATGCACGTGTAGTGTTTTTATTTGTTCATTTCATTTATTGCGCCTTATTTGTTTGGATTATGCGGTTGAGTGATGCCATTCATGTCCGACTAGTCATGATCGTTGTTCAAGGAAGACATTTACAGAATAAAATAATTTATCATCGGGCAACTACTTAACATTGACGGTATTCATACCGAGCAATACGATTGACATGAAACTTGTAATTATCGCATCGAACTGTTTTTCTGTAGCAATTAGCTGATTGGACAGCGCCACAGAACGACGTTGGCTGCCACCCCACTGGAGTGAGAAAAGTATCGAGCATAGACACAAGCGTAGGCTTTCATAGGCAGCACAATGATCAGGGGAAGTAAAACTGTTTAAGTTGCTTGAGCGGCCTAACAATAGAAAAAAGCAAATTGTTAACCTTTTGTCTATGTACTTAACCGACAGGTTCATTAATCGATCGAGAACTGATTATTTTAACCCCACACATTACACAATGTACGACCGTGTAAATATACCTTCGTTTTAAGGGCATCAAAATGTATAACACTGACATATTCTCTTCTAAGACGACCTTGCTTGAATCAAAGATTGCCCGTTTATTTTAGCATCACAATACGTACAACCCTATAAAATTCTTCTATATGCTAAAGGCATCTAGATTTTAAACACGTATTCACTGACATGTTATGAGTTGAGATCACCGTAACTGGATGATCTTCAAAGCATCAAATATTGCAATGTTACTGTTTGCGACAGTGTAGTTTACAAAATTCATGTTATTCTAGCAATACACTGTTAACATTTTTATAACGAGTACAAATGAAATATATTTTCAACCAGACAGTTGATACAGTTAATAAAGTACAAGCACCAACGTCTCCAGGGCAAATCATGCATTACTGTAATTTCTGCGTTTACAACAGTTATTTTGGGGAGATAGCTGTATGTATGTGTTTTAAACGTCATTTCTACAACATAAACTCTGATTTAATTGTCCGCTCCATGGAAACACATTTCTTGTAATTTCGGACTTAATAATTGAAAAAAGTTCAATTTGCAATGTTTTGAGCTTCTCGAAATGAAAACTACTATATCGGTTTATCCAAAACATTAAAACTGTGCGGGCGTTATTAAAATGTTTTAATGATGCTATAAAATACGTATCACAAGTTGTAACATATCAATATTGCTGTTATTAGTAGCATGTATACTTTGTATGTGTAATTGTAAGGATATTCTGAGTACAATCAAAACAAACGTTATACGGGAAATGCAGTTTGGCAATTCTATAGTTTATGTTTGTTCATTACAAACGTAGACATTTCATTGTCATGGTGCATTGGTTTTCGGCATTGATTTCATCAAAATACAATTTAAAGTAAATATAATTTCAGGATTTCACGATCAATTCGTGTTGTACTATTATCTTACTATGTTTTACATTGTTTGTGCATCGATCCATTCTCTTACAGTGACACATATTGCAATGTGTCCCGACAGTTTATAGAAAATCGGACTGCCCACTGAACAGCCGAGCACATACAAGCTAAAAGTATCACAGTTATTTTGTATAAATATCACGGGTTTACGTCGGGAAAAACAGTTTTGTTATTTTAAAATGTGGAAACTACATTCAATATCCAATTTTATCAATTATTATGATTTAATAAAACACAAAGACAGATATACACACTTACAAACTTATTAAAAATATGTGGCGACAACCATCTGTCAATCGAATTAGTTAATATGAATTTAGATGACACACAAGAGTTATGGAGCCTGGAGCATAATGAAATGTTCCAGAGTTTATATTTCTTTGTTTATTCAATAACTTCGACATGCATAATGTCTTTGTTTCCTAATATCTGCCTTAATTGACAGATTTAGTTTTCTGTCAACCCGTCACATAATCCATATTAACAAACAATGTAAGACAACTGATCTCGTTGGTTATTGTAGTTATAGTCCAGTTGGAATATAAAGACAGTGACGACACTCAAAAGATTAAAACTTAAATAGATTGAGTTCGGTTTGGTAGTAAACTGTAAGCATAAGCCTTTAGACTTGTTTATACACCGGACTCGTGGATTTTTCCACTGCGTCAGTGTATTTTTTATCCTAACTGGACTGTAATGGGCATAATAATTATATTTTGTGTGAATAAATGCAAACCTACCAATTATGTACAAATATATAACACATTATACAAATACAATGTGTATTTGTTATGTATAAACAGTCAACTCATATACTCAGATAAGTTGCTTGATTTTAATTAATAACCAAATCTCAGTGTTTAAAGTCATACGTGTATTTAAGTCAGCGTATTTTCCTGTTTAGCAATTAAATAAACGGCATGTATAACGTTTGATTGTTTTTGACCTTGATACATAATTAAAGTCTTGTTTCCTGTTTTAGTTAACTGAATTCATCATACATGAATCATAAAACAATAAAACATGATTTCGTCATTGTTAGCATTCGGGTAGATGCTTTTTCTATTGACTTTCTAACATTTATTATAAGGACTATGAATCACTTTTGCAAGATAACAAAATTTGTTGAATGAAAACGATGTTACAATAAATAAAATCGCTATTAAATCTGCATCTAGGTTCTATTAAAAATACTTTCAGGAACAATATAAAACGTTTATCGTGTCAGTTGTTTGATGTTTCAACAATAGTAATGTTTCATCTTTATCAAGCTTGATAACATGCCTACTCAATTTACAGAATCTATAAAAACGGTTACATGCAGACAAGGTTAGATGTAAGATAAAAACCTTCATCCGCCACTATTTTCAAATTGGTTCCAAACAGTCAATACAATTAAGTTTCTATTAAATCATAAGTTCAAGAAATCGTTAGTTAACAATATAATGTAATGTGCTTATGAAAGTGTCTGTATGATTTGATTAATTTTCTACATATATTTGATTACATGTAAAGCTACGTATATGTTTTTGTATATGTGCGGTGAGAACAAATGTCTTCGTTTCGTTCCAAATACGCATCGTTCGTCTCCTTATTTAATGTAATTGCAACAGTAGACTACAACTAATGGGCAGTATGAATGTAGCACTTATCTCAGACACCGGAAGATTGGTAATTAAACTAATTGTTCTTGAAACTCATTAGAGGATTCCGTATAACATAGACGTTGTAACGTAGTTCCTGGGTTGTATATAAATATACTGTAAAATCAATAATATTCGTAGGGAAATAAATTTCGTGGATTACGTGGTTCACCTCAACCACGAACTATAATCCCAACGAACATTAATTTTGACCCTTGTTTTATTACCTGAAATGCAAAATCAACGAATCCAATACCAACGAAATTGTCTTTTCAAACAAAACCAGGAAATTTCCTCCCAACGACATTGTATGATTTTACAGTGTTATGCTGTTACTTGGTAATAAAGATCAAGAACGACAAGGGATATGTCGTGTTCTTAAATTTAATCAACAAGCTGAAGATATGTTAAATAGCGTTTGTTTTAAAACTGCGGATGCAATTGATTAAAGTCAAACAAGGAATATACAGGAACGTTTAAATTAACGTAAAATACGATTTTGTTGCTTACAAATTGCAACATTGTGTTATTTGTTTCATGGATTAGAATACACATTTTACTGATGATATATGTTTTGGGCAATACTCAATTTAACTGCCGAACACAGAAATCATAAAACTCGCATACCACTGTATTAGTTAAAAAACAAATTAAAAAATTAAATGAGGAAGTTTGGGTTAGGCAGAACGCAACTTAACCAGCCTAGCACAGGAAACAGTACGTCACAACATCGCACAACTACACGGATAAATATTGTAAAATGCTTGATGACCTAGTTTTACAAACTACTAAAAAACTTCAACTGCTAAACACAAACCTAAAATCATCACAATCCACTCTATAAGTAAATGAACAATTCAAGACGAGCTTGAAATAACACGTATGATCTACGTATTGCAGTCGTTATACATGTCTATTTGAATACGTTATCGCATTATTCTTAAGAGACAGTCCGGATGTAGGTCTCACTCAGGAAATGGATAGTCAATGCGTTTAGAAACATTTCATAGAGATGAATGAACCAGTCGTCTCTATCGACCTTAACTATTTATTGGGATGAACTTTATTTAGGCAATATCCTTGACACGGTGTTTTATAGCACTGTAATTTCGAATATTATGTGACATTTGGTATGGGTGGGAAGTAAAGTTAATATGCTATAGTATTGAGTACATTAGTACTGGCGTATCGAAAGTCGAAATTAGTCAAAATGTGTATGTAGTCATGAACGTTATCATATCGTCCAATAACATGTGCTAGCCAGTAATAATATGTCATATCATGCGGCGTATTTACGTTCGATGTTTCGTTAGTACTCGGCATTTGTCAGGGACATTTCATTGTGTTATATTTCTAACCGTCTGTTCCGGATGAATGGGAGTCTAATCATGTCATATTCATATATTTCTCTCATTGAAGCGACGTTATATAACTCTGTAGTCTGACGTATGTATAACAGTATCATATCTGTACAATATACATACCGGATTGATATCGAAGAATGTTACAATGTATATACTGTATCATAGCAGACAGAACTTAATTTCAACTATATAAAACATGAAATCGATGAGTACATATCCGTCTCAAACACGTTAATGTCGTCTGTCTTATTTTAATCTTACCGTGTAGTCAATATTTAAATGGCATTGGCCTTCTAAATAAGATAAATATGAAATTTATACATTGAAATGTTTTCATGCAGATAAAGAAATATGCGTAATTGGTTTCTAGATATTTTGCTCCACGCATTAAGATATATAAAACACTATCTTGCAAGATTTGTTCAGCTTTTATACCATTTAAAGAAATTTTAGCTACACATATTTTACAAAAGACATACCTATACATCATACTTTTTGTTACTGAACATAATTCTCTACAATGTTAAAAAAACTAAACATTTTACAGACGGTAATAATTCAAGGCTTGATATAATATGAAAAGTATACCTTTAAAAAAAACACTCCATATATGAGGCAGTCCCTTTAAGGCGTGCTCATTTAAATTTTCTTACCAAATTTTAATGAGGAAGTATGCGAAAACGCTTGTTTATTGTCCGGAAAATGGCGATAATTTTCATCAAACCATTTATTTTCCTTATTACACATGTTACTGATTACAAGTATGTGTGGATAATATCAATAGTATGAGCCAAAAAATGAATAAATTTTTTATTACGATTATGAATAAACACCGAAACAAGTTATGAGAACATGGATAGGGATTTCAGAACACACCCGATACATAATTATTATGTCCAAACACAATGCCATCAATTTAGGTCATGTTATTCATAAAGGAATTAGAAGAGATGGAAACATGCAATGAGAAGCTAACTGAGGATTACATTTTGTTCTGTAATAATAACATTTACTTGAATAAGTCTTATTATGGCATTACGTTCAAGTGCATACTAAGCAAAACTTATGCAATGTGAGTGTATGGAAATCTTCTGCGTAACCAAGCTTGGACAGTTTTCCTGTTCAATTTGAATTGAACAATTTTCCGCCTAAATGAATACAACCGTTTGTACTTTGAGCAAGCCGTAAGGAACAATTACATTCACTAATTAAACCTCTCATTTCTTCCAATGGAATCGATTGCGTATGTAATGTCTGGAAATAATATTAATTGTTCTCAATTGCAATACATCAAAGCGATATTCGTCATGTCCGCTGTAAGTTACACGTTTCTGCAACATCGCACCCTTAGAGAACTACTCGTGGTAATTGAAATTTACTGTTTTCTGATGAGCTTTGATGTTGGGCAAGTCCTCCGTTGAATCATTTCATTAAATACACGCTATATTAAGACATAAATACATTCGGTAGTCGTTTTTGTTTTATGATAGGAAATCAATTTAACCGGAAAATCACTGACGGTAAGTAAATTACTACGCTACGACGGACAATTAAGAAAAAAATATTTTATAGATTTGTGATATTTTACTTTCTTATCACTTTTGCTCAACAACAATTCGATTACAGAATACGATATTTATAGCATGACTTTGATTAAGTGACCACTGCGACAAGATTCTGTCTCTCTAACACTGGTCCGATGGTAGCTGTTACAATTCACTCGGTCATTTTGTGCGTCCTCTCCTTTATCAATAGACTGGTTTGGAATTAGATAGTTACAGAGCTTGGCCAATTCCAGAGAGAGACGGTGATTGGCCTAGATTCAATGATGACAGTTGACCAAAAACGTAAACTATTTTATTATGACATTGAATAGTTTATCTGTATATGTAACATTATTTGGAGTAGAATACAAGTCAATTCCATTATATCCTTTGTTTTACATCCCGCTGTACATGCCAAGCACATGACATATTTACTACACATTTATCAAGCAAGGTTTAGCGGTGATGTTTCACTTTTCCTCATGACATTAATCCAGCAGAGGATTCCCCATACATGTTTCACATTCGGTGGAATCATAATTAATGAACGCTTTCATTTAATCCACTGTCATCCATAGAGAGAAACAAATGTATCATACCAAACATAGAAACACTCCCTATAGTACTCGGTATTGTCTTAAGAATTGCATTCTGTATTAATACAGGAGGAACCTCGTGTAGTTTTAAAATATTTAACGGAAACAAAACATGAGGTCAATTAACTAGTAAATCCGCTTGATTATAAGGTTAGTTTGACATCAAGAGTAGTTATACAATTTAACAGTTTGTATCTGTAAATTCAACGAAACATACACCTTGGACTACACTAACGAGTCTGATGCTTGACGTTATTAAGTGCTTCCTACCTTCTTGTCATAAACTGTGCTTATATGTATCCATTCTCCAGGAACAAATCTCTAGATAAGACTCATTAGATGAACCTATCCGAGTGCCACTGACACCGACACGCTATTTTCTAATTTCAGATCACATTGTCTGACCTAACCGCGACCACAAAGGGATTGTTATATTCCTTTTAACGTGTTATTATCAAGTAGAACATCATTGTCTCGTTGTATGTTATGTCTTAAATCTGAAATCATTAAATCTCGTTATGTTACTGTTATTGAATCCAATACCTTTTCTATTTACGGATGGTGCGGCGGTTCTGAGGATTTTAAAGTTCATGTATGTTTTACTTATATCCATCGCAAATAAAATTCAAAACAAATTATACTATAAATTCACTGAAACAATAAGGAAAACCGTGTCGTGACGTATTCAAGAACAAACAAAGAATATTGTCATGTTCCATTGTTCTATTGGTTGACAGTTGCATGTATATTTATTGGCCTTCTATCAAATATAACGTACATTACGACACTTTTCGATGACATCCTATCTCTACGGAACTTGATTATTGCCAGTCTACTCGCAAAAAAGCCATTGATTTAAGATGTCGAAATCTCTCGGGGGTAATTTTACAGGAATCATTATTCATTCTCACGCAGCTTGCCTCAATGCATACATATAAATATAACATGATGCTATACGGCTTAGAGAGTTTGTTCTTGTATTTGTATTTGCAAACGATTTGTTTACCAGTACAACGAAAGTTTAATGAATACCGTCCGTTCTATGAATTTGAGAATAGTCCGTAGATCATTAATCACGTATCAGTGTTGACCATCCCAGTTTTGTTGACTATGAAATAGAATTTGCGTTGTCATGGTAATTGATTAAGAGAAACTCATTAATCACATTACCAAACTTGAACAACAAATTATCTGAAAATTAAAGATATAATCGCCCACAAAAACATAAAATATCAGTGATGAAGTCAGCATAAATCCCGCTTTCAAATACCGACTATTATACAATTGTACTAATCGAATGAACAATGACAAATATATGATTTGCGTGATGTCTTGTATGTGCGTAGACATGTAAGCAAACATTAGATAAGCTATACACATTATGTTGACATATTTCTTACGACGTCTGAGCATGAACGTCACATGAAACGTTAATGCCACCTTTGGTTTTACATCAATACAAATGATTGCCAATAACCTCTGACAACAGTTGAGTTGAATGTATCATTATAACCACACCTTACTACATGCCAGTGAACCCATTACGAACGAACAAGACATTTTGTAAAACTAACATTCCATCGTTTAATTATGAGATAGTTAATTCATTGTTTTATTAAGGGATCAATCCTGGTTCTAACACACTTGCACGAAATGACATAATGATAACAAGCTTGAATGTCTACCATACTCTCAGACTGTGACCATATCACGCGACTAAACATTACCTATGTTCGATTATTGTTCGATATGGTTTCGTATAATGTAATCATTTTTTGGAAGTTCGATTATTCTACAAATGATAGCCCTTCACCGCAGATGCACAACAAGGTTGATGCGGGGCGTACTTTGACAAATCATTATTGGTACTTCACATGCACGATGTAACAATAATTATAGTCATACGTTTGTAGCCTGACATTAAAAAGTCGATTAAATGGCTTTTCAAGATTGATTTATTTTTAACTAACCCTCTCAATGGTCAAAGCATTGTTTGCATTATATTATAGATTTTATAAAAAATACTTAAACGAATGGAGTTCCACCTTCGTCATTAAAATGCCAACATGTCAATTATTAACTCTGTAAAAAAGCTAGAAATTTCATTTTGATTGACATCTTTAACAAAATGAATGGGTAAATAGTCGATACAATAGTCGATAAAATGAATAAGGAAAGAACGATGAGTGTTGTTTTTTATATATGTTTTCTGTTCAGGAGCATTATCAGCGATGGTACATGTTTTATAGATAACTGTGTTGTATATAATGCGGGGAATGTACCAATTGCCTTATCGCATAATAGTTTAGTAATATCGAGTGAGTACTTAACCATATGTTAAACTACTGTGGCTTATCTCTAAGCAGTACAAACCCAAAGTATAATATTTAATCCGTCAGGGAAAACAGCACTCGAGACACACCAGAGCACAAAGTACACAAACAAAATAACTAGAACAACCTACATGTTTGTGCAAACATTTAGATTGAAATGATTTTCTGCTTAGATGGTTATCAATTGCAACCCGTTTGTCCCTGCTATTAATGAATGCTGGAATAAATATAAAAGTATCGCATTTTTTGTTGCAAATGTTGAAGTCTTTCCGGACATTTAGGCCCAAAGTTTCAAACTACCATACTATGATAACATTTATCTGCAGACTAAACCCTTTAAAAGTATGATAGACTCGCTCAATTTGACATTATGCTGTACAATTCTAGTTTGTGACATGTGAATGTTTTCTATGTTCGGCTGTAATGTTTAGTGCTGCCTTCCATGGCCCCTTTCCGATTTAGTTTTATCTTCTTTGAACAAACGAATAAATTACTGTAAATTATCATTTTAAATAAACATACACATGTCACATTAATTCAACTGACAGGCATGGTATTCTTTATTTGTTCAATTTTCCAGTTACTGTATTGTGTGCCCCAATATATACATTGACGGTGATACCATGTTGAAGCCAACCGTCTTCTTCGTGCAGTTCACATTTCAGAAATGTAGGGGAGGACTGTAAACCTTGACACACATGTGTTTGCATGTTGTTCATAATGTTGCCCGTTAGTTGACATATCTGACCTCTACGTATTCATTTCTACTTGATTGATTCTAATCTATTTCTTTTCATTTATAATAAATTTTACGGGCTCATTTGTTACTTTTGTCCTCATGCGAACAGACCTTAGATATGCGTGCAGTATATAAGAAAAGTTTGCTTTAAAAATCTAAAGTCATACTGTATTTTATCTGAGCTAGGTGTGCAGTATGAAAATGTACGTTCTAATCTCAAATAGTTTCTGTTAGTTCTAGAGGAAATAGAGCAATTGTACAACATTCTTTCATAAGTCCTGAATATTTAACAATCCTTTGACATCAGATAACTATTTACTAAAACTTAATCTTTGGGAATGAACTATTTCACACTCTACATGCACAGTTTATAAAACATGTTCTTGTAACGTATTTGACGTTGATTCTGATACTCGCAACCATCTTGAAGCCATCAGTTAATTTAACTAAAGAGATCGTAATGAAGAAACTTACAGCAGCAGTGGTTAATATTTGATGTTTAGTTGTGCGTTTGTACTACAGAATTACCAATTACTGGAGACATAATCGAATCTTGGAAGAAAATGCAATAAAGATGTTCAAACAAGTTGTTCCATGTCGGTGAAGATGCAATTTTCTTAACATTATTAAATCATAGAAATAAAATAATGAACATTTACTGTTTTAGAACACAATAGTTTCATATAATACTCAACAAGATGTTCATGAAGAGACATTTAGGCGTAAATGCCAACAAAAACGAGATTTAATCCTATCAGAATAACAGTTGTTTGGGCGTGCGGCCTATAATTTCACGAATAAGAATCCATGTTTTGTTCAACTTGGCAATATGTTTATTAAGCTAGATTGCGTGTACGGAGCTATAATTCAGTTCGATCCGCCTGCAATCTAATGTAGTGTAACAAGCAGTTGTATGACTTACGAACGCATCTGAAAACGTGATTTCCCAATTTTATTCTTGAATATTGCAAATTTATTCCGCCTCTTTCTACGGTTAAAATATAAAATCAGGAAATTCACACAAAAACTATAAAAACATGCAATAAGGCAATTGATTCATCATTGTTTCACGCAAATACTCCACCTTGTTTTTGGAAGAGGCAACTTACGGCGAGTATTTATTACACAGTAGTAAGATTTCGACAGTTCAAATGACATTACTAACACGAATTTATCAGTGAAGTTGTTGTACAAGCGAGAAACATGCAATCTTCAGGAGTTTATGATACGAATTAACCAAACATGATAACTCAACGACGGTATAATAAGCATGTTATGTTGTTCAGTTTATACTTTCAGTAAATAAAATGTTTTCTTTCTGACTAGATAATCATAATATTTATCCAGCAGGCGGACGATGGTGTACGTGCGGCGTAAACAGCCCACGGCTTATCAGAACGAACTAGTTAGATTAGCACATTGAGTATTGATATACGTGCGATATAAATATAATTACTGTGGGAGTAATAATGGTTCAGTGTTTTGAAAGGTAATTTGCCTCCAGGAAGGGAACTATTTACGCATCTGAGAATTTCTCGTAGGCAGTCGGTACATGTTTCCAACGAGAAGTTTGCATCTTCATTAAACTATGCGTTTTTACCACCTTATTTCCCACGCGAATTGTGATTTACGTATATTCGTTTCAATGTTCTTAGACGTGTTCATTTTGACCCGTAAAGTATTTCACAGAATGGTTCTCGAATGTCCAAGATAACAAAAACATTACGTATATAGGAGAATATAAGAAGGTTTTGTAAAAAATTAAATAATGTAGTTTAAAATATCATAGGATAAGCATCATAATTTACAGAGACTGTCTTTGTTGAACTGTCTAATCTGGTTGTAAGATACAGTAGTCTAATGTAAAATCGCGCATAAGCAAATGTATAATTGGAACTCGGTCTGCGAAGGCAGCACTCAACTTAAATAGCCGGGTACACCATGGTCACAACTACACGACAAAATGCATAACACAAAATGCATAACACACAACTAAATGGGACAATGAACACAAACGCCAAATGACCTTGATTCAGCTGTCAAAAAGACGAACGCCTAAGTCCGAGTAGACTAAATGTAACAAATATCATTCTTCCGATCAAATAATCTACATGTATTCTATTTCTGTATTTTTGAATACTTGTGGGATTATGTATTCATGTAGGTGGGTACTTATATCCATGTATTATTTGTGTACAACGAAAGCAAATATTATTTCATATTATTGTCCATGTTTGTGTTCAATGATGTTTATTAATACTAGACCATTTTTAATGTTGTTAAGTGCGGATAGTAAATAGTTGTATACTTGTTCATAAATATGAATGAAGTTTTGATCATACATCATAGCGGACATAAATATATACACAGACAAACTTCATACAAACAAACATACACTGAGTGTCGAGATAAAAGATAATCGTGACGTGATAAATTAGTCTAGAACACATAATACTAAATCTTGATTTCAATACCAATATTTCCAAAATGCAGCATCCGTTTAGCAGATCAAAAGAAACGCTGTCAAAGAAATGCCCGGAATGTTGTGAGAATTGATGCCTAGCCTGTCGGAGGCAGTGTCTCGTGAAATTAATCGGTCACCGTTGATGCTAATTCATTACGTATCTGCACAAAATGCTACATTTCCTGAGCAAGATAATGAGACTGAAGCAACAAAACAAGCACTTGTCGAATGAAACAGAGATCACGCGCCATAAATGTTCGGCCTAGTCAGAATATACAGTCAAACAGAACTTCATGTACAAATATGCCCACGTAGAAAATGTGAAAATAATTGCCTTTGACAGCCTGTTTGTTATATAAATTGGTAGATATAATAAAGGTTAATGGGACAATGTTTCGGCTGTCTTGTGCCCGCTCACATTGACAATGGTCAATTATTTGATTACCAGTTCTAGGCAACTTAATAACACTACCAGACATGTATAGCTAAAGGCAATTCGTCACAAACTGTGTTTCTATAATCAATTTGTGGAACAAACTACAAGAACAATTCAAGTGGTATGACTTCCGGACACAAACAATTGTACGCTTTAATGCTAGTGACCAAGTTCACAAACAGGAGGGCCCAATCTACGTATTTCATATCGGTTTTGTCAATTAACTAACCGACTCGAGCGCAATATCTATGATTATGTAACTGAAATATAATTATTCTGAGACTTGTTCTGATAGGTAATCTGTTTAGACCACACGTGAATGATATTGTAATATTTCGTCAGTGCTCTACCGTGATGTAACATCCAACGTCCGTAAAAAGCTAATTATATACTGTATTTAGGTCACATTCAGTGTACAAAGACTACCATGTCGCCCAATATGATTTAACAAAATAAATTGACTAAGCTTTAGAGTTCACGGAGGCTTAAAAGCTAACATATCTTACGGTATAGGTAGTCGTTTTGAGTAGTAAATTTCACATTGCATGCCGTGTATTTAGTTGTTTCGTACATAGTGGAATATAAAGAAAGAAAGGAAAAAGCGTCATATAAATCAAATAAAACATTAACCCCCATGAATTTTTGCATGTATAATGTTACATCGAATACCGCCTACATTGCTATCAGTAACTGGTTCAATATAGTTAGCAACAATTTATGAAAGCTCCAGTTTGACAAGTCCATCGATATATTATGACACATTGTGATTATGATGGTGTTTGTGGTATATTGTCACGAGAACGACACATAATTATTCCAACATGCCTGCATTTCTGTATTTTGAATCCAATTAAAGCGTCAACAGAACGGAATCGCTTGTAGTTATTTACGATAGCACTATTCAATGACATTACAATATCTCAACTCGGTTCAAACAAGCCAATTATGTCTTTTACAAAATTTTATTTGATATGTAGATGCAATTGTTAGCATTATAACTGATTGTCTGTTCAAAACAATTATTCCAAAATCAATACGGTATTGTACAAAATTTCGTAATCTGTTTTGGGACGATATTATTTAAATTACTCGCAGATGAACTCAAGCACGAAATCAGCTCATCATGATATTTTTATTCTTGTAGTTTTTTGTTTCATGTTCGCAATGCATGAAATCACAACCCCCAAAAAATTGTGTTTGAACAAAAACATTAACCCGCCTCTTAAACTAAAATTGATTTTTATGATTAAAAGTACACACATACAGTAATTAACGATACGTGCAAATAATGTTTTTCGTAAAACATCTTAAGATTTGTACGAATTGAAGTTTTTAATGTCTAGCATATCGTACGAAAAACATTAGAGAAACGTGATCAACGCTAAGCACACGTTTTCGGCTTTACACACTTCATAAATGTTGGAAACTAATCAGGAATCCTTACAATAATAATATATCAGTTCTGCTTCATAAGCACTAAAACTGGATGCCATCATATGAATTTTTCAATTACAGAACCAAATTTGATCCCATTTTCTTGGCTTGTTTGAATCTCTTGTTATTCCTTTCTGGTTACGTATCAAATTGTATGGGAAAAGGCAACACAAATGACTTTCATGACACTTCTATGCATTGCATTGAAAGCAAAGGTTTCAATATACCAACATGTTTTGAAGTTATGTCGTCTTCAGATCTATAATTGTTCGCTTAAGTTAAATTGTATTCTTGGCTGCAGTCTCGTAACGGCTACTGTTCCTTCTTACTTGAGTCAATTACTTGTTACAATGTCCCTTGTATTACATGTAAAAATCTACAGAGAAGACTAAATTAGTGAGTGTATCTAGGTTCTCAATATTTTGCCATTTCATCAATTTAAAGGCATTATAGCTGATTTTAAGTAGACGTGTTCTTAGATAAATAAAACCCCAAATACTTATCTTACGAAAAATATTAAGAATCCTTTGCTTTACACCCAACTTCACATGCCAAACACATGACATATTTACTACCAATTAATCAAGCAAGGTTTAGCAGTGATTTATCAATTGTCTTCATGACATTAATCCAGTAGAGGATTCCCCTAACATGCTTCACATTCGGTGTCATCGTTATTAATGAGCGCTTTCATTTAATTCACTGAGAGTAACAAATGAATCATTGCAAACTTTGAGAAACTCCCTATGGTACTAGGTATTGACTTAATTAGCTTCTGCATTAGTACTGGATTAATGATTCTGATCAAACATAATACGAGCACATGAGGTTAATAAGATACTGGTAGTAAAGTTTGTATCGTAAATTCATTTATTATAAAGTTAATATGAAAACAAGTGTAGTTATATAATTTAACATAGTCGTGTAGAAATTCAATGAATCGTACACATTCGATATATGGACCTGTCATTTTGATACATACGTACATGTACTAGGGTTTGAAGTCATGTGTTGTGTCCGAGCTGCCGTTCTGGTACACACCCTCTATACTAAACACGTTTTGTTACATTATTAATACATATGTTGAATTATCTGAATCCTCAATGTAACTTAGAATTTCTCTAGGGTACGCTTCATCAAGCGGAGCTTGACAGAGTGGTTGCTTATATTGATGAACGTTTAAAAGACACACAGAGAGAAACGTAAATGTAAGGTAAATAATTGATGGACTATGTTAGATTGGACAGTTTAGATAATCACTATAGTGATAGTATATACTGTGTTACCTATTATGTAGACATGTTTCAGTAGAAATAAAGCAAATACAAGCTATGATCGGCATAATTCATGTTACAACTAGTTATAGGGAAATAAACGACAATTGAACAAATATTAATTAACTCAAAGGTGTCCATTTAGCTGGGCATGCAATATGTAATTAGAAACAGTACTAGTTTTCTTTAATGGCACCCATTTTAAATCAGTATCATGTACATTTTCAACCGTTTACATATATAATTTCAACCGTTGTAAAAACTTAACCATTGTTCTGAACGCCTCCTAAACATGACACGTTTATCTTGCATACATACTGTATACATGCTGCATACATGTAAATAACCAAGTATGATGTAATTCTAAAACATATATTATTTATAAATACAGTTCTTGCAAAAGTGGAACATTTTGCTACGAATCATTGTGTAAAACAATTTAGAAACATGTGTTGGATCAGTTATGTGGTTTAGCATCATCTGTTAAGAGCCGGTGTCTCAATAGTACAACTACTGTACATACATAAAACATATTACTTATTTTCCAACACCGCAAATATCAATCACAATTTTGTGAAAACAAGGATTATATGAATATAACAATACGAGGTACATTTCACATTGTCCCCATCTGCTGTTTTTTTTTATTAACGCAATTGAAGTATCCAGTTTTGGGGATGTGTATGTCTTGTACTGTGTCTGACTTGCGTGTGTGGGTTGGTGCTGCCACCGGAGCTGTGTGACTTTGGGTTATGCCCTGCTATTTAATTTGACCATTCCTGTTAAGTAGATCTTGGAATGGATTCTGCACTGTAATGGAAATTAATTAAGAGAAACTTATTAATCACATTATCTCATTTGAACAGAACATTTTCTGATAATTAAGAATCGTTCACAAAACATGAAATATTAGTAATGCAGTCAGTACGAAACCCGCTCGCAGCACAGAGTCATTTAGACAAATCTACCGTCTCTCTGTGGAATTGTAAATGATCTTTAACCTATTGATTAGGCAGAATACGCAGGAAAATGAGCAAATTGTAACAGCTAATGGTAGTACGGAGACAATAATTTGTCGCAGTGATGATCACTTAATCAAAACTTAGATAGACACAATCGCATTCTGCGATCAAAATGTTGTTGGACAGAACAGAGAAGAAAATCAACATTTGTGGATTGTTTTCTTGACGATGATTGCAGTAAATATCACACATCTATAAAGTTTGAGTTTGTATTTTTTAAATGAATCAACGACGTACTAGACCGATGTCAAAGCCCATCAGAAAACAGTAAATTGTAATTACATAAAGTTGCTCTCTCGTGGTGCGGTGTTGCAGAAGACGTTTAACTTACGACGAACCTCACGAATATCGCTTTGATGTATTGCAATTGAAACAATTAATATTATTTCCAGACATTTAATATCATATCGAGTGTATTGGAAGATGTGAGAGGATTAAACAGTGAATGCAATTGTTCCTTACGTCTTGTTCAAAGTGCAAACGGTTATATTCATTCAAACGGAAAGCTGTCGATTCAAATTGATCGACAAAAACTGCTGAAGCTCGGTCATGCAAACGGTTATCTTGCAATAATACTGTATAACTTCTCCTTAGTAAGCACTGAACCGTAATGCCACCATAACAATATATGCATTATCCCACTACAAAACCAGATGTAATCCGAAATATGTTTCTCTTTGCCTGTTTGAGTATCTTATTCCTTTCTAATTATTTGTGAAAGGCAACAAAAAGGACTTTCATGACACTTCTAAATGTTACGCTAGTGTCGTCTCGTGTACTGTAGTGCTGGAATGTAGTAAGCGTGAAACAAACTAATCGTAATTTAATCATTGGTTTAAATATTACAACATGTTTTGGCGTCATGTCGCTGTCAGAGATATAATATTTGGTTTATGTAGTGTAAAATTATATTATTGATTGCAGACTTGCTACGGCTATGATCCATACTTACTATGGTCAAGTCCATATTAAAATGTCCCTTTTCACCGTAGGACTTTAACCCTTAAATATACAGAAATACTAAATTAAAGAGTGTATCCTGATTATCACTCTTTAGTCATTTCTTTCATTCAAACATATTCCATTTAAAAGGTTCATGGCTGAGTTTAAATGGGCTTGAATAAATCAAACGAAAAATACTTCACAATAAGATTAACAATCGTTTGTTTTACATCTCGCTGTACATGCCAAGCACATGACCTATTTACATGTACTACCAATTTATCAAGCAAGCTATGCGTGATTTATCAATTTTCTTCATGACATTAATCTAGGAGAGGATTCCCCAAACGTGCTTCACATTCGGTGTCTTCATAATTATTGAGCGTTTTCATTTAATCCTCTGTCATCCATAGAGAGAAACAAATGGATTATTCCAAACCTTAACACACATCCGATAGTACCGGGTATTGTCTTAAGAACTACATTCATTGTTAGTAAAGGATTAATGCTTTTGATAAAACACGAGAAGATGAAGTAAATGAACTAGAAATTCTCATGTCGTAAATATCCTAATTATTAACCTAATATGCAAATAAACGTAGTTACAATGTGTATCTATAAGTTCAACATAACTTTCACATTCGAAGGCACTTTCTAGCTTGATATATGCATACCGAGTTTTCATGTTGTCCAGCGTATGTGTTTGATGCAAATGAAAACCGTATTTACCATCGTTTAGATTAGGAATTACTGTTGTTTACATGATTTTAATTCTCCACGGACTAATGTCTGCATTAGACTCATTAGATGAACCATTCCGAGAACACCGTCACGACATTACCTAATTGCAGCCCCCCTTGTCTAACCTAGGGATTGTTATATCCTTTTTCGATGTAATACAAATGTCGCAGGGGTTCTCATAAAAGTTTATGTATGTTCTACTTATTGCCATCGTTATATAATCCTAACACAAAGTATTCTATAAATTCCCTGCAACAATAACAAGAACTGTGTTGTGACGTATTTAACAACAAAGGAAGAAAATTGTCATGTTCCATTGTTCTATTGGTTGACTGTTACATGTATATTTATTGGTTCTATAACGTACATTATAAAGCTTTTTCGATGGCATCCTAACTCTTCGGAACTTGATTATCAAGACTCACAACATAGCCATTAATTTAAGATGTCGAAATCGCTCGGGGGTAGTTTTACAGGAATCATTATTCATTCTCACGCAGCTTTCCACAATGCGTACAGATAAAGATAAAACAGTGTTTTACTACTAAGAGCGTTTGTACTTGTATTTGTTAATGCTTTGTTTACCAGTAAAACGGATGTTTGATGAGTATCGTCCAGGCTATGAATTGAAGAACATTACTGTATCTTTAATAACGTATCAGCGTTGACCATCCAAGCTTAGTCGAGTATGGAACGGAATATGTGTTATCACGGTAATTAATTAAGAGAAACCAATTACATGTAACCACATTGTCTCATTTGAACAGAACATTCTGTCATAATCTAAATCCGTTTATAAAACATGAAACATCAGTAATAACGTCAGCATAAATCCTGATTATAGCACAGTGCACACAACTGTACTATGTCGAATGAAAAATGACGAATATATGATTGGTGTGATTTCTTGTAAGTTAGTAGAATTGTACATGTTAGCATACATGAGGTATAGCTATACCTCTCAGTATCGACATACCACGTGATTTCTTTGTCTAAGACTACTAGAACAATATTATTGATCAGTCTCTAGATCTCTTGGTGCATCTTTCTAAATTACCCACAGTAAAACGACGTATATTCCTAAACGTCACATAATAATAACATATTATGTTCATTCCAACTTTGGTTTTATATTGATCTAAATACAAATGATTGCCAATAACTTCTGACAACAGTTGAATGTACCCTAATTACCACACCTTACTTCATGTTATTGAACCCATAGCAAACGAAAAAAAACATTTTGTAAAACTAACAAGCCATCGTTTAATTGTGAGATAAATAATTAATCGGTTGATTAAGGGATGAATCCTGGTTCTAACACGCTTGCACGAGATGAATTCACAATAACCAGCCTGGATATCTATCAAACTCTCAGACTTTCACCAAATCTCGCGAAGAAACATTAATATGCTCGATTATTATTTGATATGGTTCCGTATGATGTAATTAATTATCCTCTTATAGCATTGCGTGGGTTCTCTGTCCGTCTTATGATGATGTTATAACATGACAATACATCATAACCTAGAATTTCCCCCCAGAGTACTACATCATGCAGATATTGACAGAGTGAACGCTGATATTGATGAACGTATAAAAGACGCACATAGTGAACGCTGATATTGATGAGCGTATAAAAGACGCACAGAGTGAACGCTGATATTGATGAACGTATAAAAGACGCACATAGTGGACGCTGATATAAATGAACGTATAAAAGACGCACATAGTGAACGCTGATATTAATGAACGAATAAAAGACGCACAGAATGAACGCTAATATTAATGAACGTATAAAAGACGCACAGAGTGAACGCTGATATTGATGAACGTATAAAAGACGCACAGAGTGAACGCTAATATTAATGAACGTATAAAAGACGCACAGAGTGAACGCTAACATTAATGAATGTATAAAAGACGCACAGAGTGAACGCTGATATTAATGAACGTATAAAAGACGCACAGAGTGAACGCTAATATTAATGAACGTATAACAGACGCACAGAGTGAACGCTGGTATTGATGAACGTATGAAGCGTTGGAGGTATGTAAGGTAACTTACTGATGGAATGTGTTAGAATTGTCCGTATAGATAATCACTATAGTGATAGTAAACACTGTGTTAGCTATGTGTAGACATGTTACAACAGTCATAGGGAATTATACGACCATTTAACACTCACGACATCATTAATTAACATCAATGTGTTCATTCGTTTAAAATATAACCAGTCTTTGTCAGGCAATGTGTGCCATTAATTACAAAAACACGCAGTAATGTCGCTCAACAAGGACCGCTCGTTTTATCGATACGATTACATTATGGATACATATATAATGCAGTTCAACTGTCCCACAAACTTTTATATTGTTCAGATTTCCTCACAAATACACAAAGAGCATTTTGCATCCAATACAACCTACGTATGATGTATTTCAAATATTTATTTTACATAAATATGTATCATTTATGACATTAATGTATACTTAAAATATTTTTGTTACGAAACAATGTATTTCAAATTGACAGCAATTAATGCACATATGGTGTATTAATCACCTTTGTGGCTCGGCATCAGCTGGTACAAGGTGGTGTCTCATTTGCACAACTACATACTATGCAACTTTTTTATAAATATGAGTTATATGTCTTTACCACAAATATACATGAGTAATGCGAGGAAACAAGGGATTGAATCAAATTGGAAATAGGATGTACATTGTACACATCTGGTTTTTGTAATTTCTTTAAATGATTGTTCACTATTGTTTGTTTTGTCAAGGCTTCCAGAATAAATGTATATCATGAATACGACGGAATACGACTCTATTCATCGACATTGAAAGAGAAAAGTCAAAAAACATTTACGAAGCACATGGGAACGCACACAATGGCAACACTACGTAATTTAACGGGCGTACATATGTATATTACCTATTTTGAAATATAAAAAAAAAACGAAAACATTATAGTTGAGAAGTTTTCACCTTGATTTTTAACGATAATAAAGATAATGCTATAATACATTAGTCTAATATTATAAGTACACCAACTTGTAATTTGTATATGTTTTTTATTATATGCATACAATCATGTTCATTATTTGCATGACCTTTCTTCATGCGAGTAGTATAGCAACACTATCGGTAACTTCGACAATTGTAAATTATCGGCTGCAAGCAGTAAACCGTGAATTGTCAATTTATGAAAAATGCACGTGTCCAATGTATGTTTTGTGCACAGATTTTCAAAGTGTTACTCACACATGGTCCATCAATACCCACCCGAAGAAAACACAAAACAAGCAGAACTCTGATACCATAACGTATAATAGAGGTTTGTGAAACATACACGTTCCATGACAGTAAATAGTTTAGTGTAATTAAGGTCAACATGACCTTAACCTATGTCATATTGAACTCTAAATTTGTTGTACTAAGTGATGATCAGCAATCTCTCTGTAAAGTTTTACGATCTAAAAGCCTATATTTCTACTGTTGTGTACCAGAGATTGTTGTGTATTCAAACGGTGATTTTGATCCAAATGACCTTGAAATTGAGTAGGGCCATTTATCGAGGATAAACACTCTCCACTACATTTTAGAATCATAGGTCCACCCGTTCTGAAGTTAGTTTCGGAAAACTCTTCGACATGTCGACCGACCGATCGACAAGCATGCGCTGTACATAACAACACATCTATACCATACATAAACATTTAAATACTTGCACATTTTAATATGTTTTTACCAAATAAGTTATGAAAGTAATATAGCAGTTCTATATTGTGCCATTTTGGTCAAGCTAAAAATCAATTTTACATGCATTATTTGCACACATCGTTATGTACTGTGTTGGTGTTTTCATAACATTTAATGAATGTAATATAATATAAACCGTCCGTAGGATCCCAATGTCATAAAGCAGCTCTGTGACTAAATTCGGACATAATTCCGTGTGAAATGGTACATCGTAGCCTAAATGTTATAGGTCTTAATAAAGTGGTCTTAATAAATAAGGTGGCTACGATGTATCAAACTCAATGAACTTTTCCAAGATCACCTAAGGTTTGTTGGATGTTCGATTATTGTAGAAATGATAGCCTTTCCCTGCAGATGCACAACAAGGTTGATGCGGGGCGTACTTTGACAAATCATTATTGGTACTTCACATGCACACTTCTACAATAATTATAGTCATACGTTTGTAGCCTGACATTAAAAGTCGATTAAAGAGCTTTTCTAGATTGATGTATTTTTAACTCTCTATGGCTAAAGCATTGTTTGCATTCTATTATAGAGTTTATAAAAATACTTTAAGGAATGGAGTCCAACCTTCGTCATTCATGTGTTAAAATGTCAATTATTAACTCTGCAAAAAAATAGAACTTGCATTTTTATTGACATCTTTAACAGAATGAAAGGGAAAATAGTCGATAACATGAATATAAATGGAACGATGAGTGTTTTTTATGTTTACTTTTTCAGGAACATTGACAACTGCATCCATGTAGGTGTGTCTATGCTATTCATCCACGCTAGAATACGTATACAATTTCGCATTATGTGTTGTAAGTGTTGAAGTCTTTCTCAACATATACGCTTAAAGTTGTAAACTAAAAAACTTGGATAAACATATATATCCAGAATGAATCCTATACCAGTATAAAAATAGTGGTGCACAAACCAAGTCTCGTTTACATTATAGATTTGTGTTTGTATTATGCAGTGTATTTTTGGTATGTGAGATGTTTGTGTATGTTTTCTATGTTCGACCTGCCTTCCATTACCATGTTCGAGTGTGTGTTATCTACTTTAAACAAACGAATACATGAATTCATTCATACTGTAAATAGAGGATCTATCACGAATTGTCAATTGATATAACTTTATATTAAACGAGTTTTGGAAAGTTTATTAAGCGAGCCTCTGGCGAGCTTAATAATATTTACTGAACGAGTTTAATATAAATTTATCAATTAACAACGAGTGATAGATTTTTTTTATCATATGCTACTAAAAACGCAGAATACGCATTGATTTATTGGAAAAATCAATATCTTATACTACATGTCTATTCTATACTTTTAAATAAACACACACATGTTTTACTGTGCATTTATGATTGGCACGTTATTTCTTTTTCTGCTCTTTCAATTAACCAGTTACTTTATTGTGTGAACCAATATATACCCTACTGACACAATATGTCCTCTCTTCACAGTTCAGGTCCAAAAATATACAGGATGGCATATTGGTCTGTAATCTGTGGCATACATGTATATTTTGTTTGTTTGTTATTCATACTGTTAATCTACATTGTCATATTGCTTCTCTTCAGCTGACATAATTCGCTGGCTTAGAATGAGAAGGTCGACCTTATAAGACTAATACTTGTAATTTATATCATAAGGCACTTCTTATGAGCCTGGTTTAATGAAAGTCGGAACTTGTCATGTTGACCAAACTGAAGTTGAAAAATCTTGTTTACTAACGGTAAGACAGTTTTTCTTGTTTTTTTTCAAAATATTGATTTTTTAGTTACGACCTTTTGACTATTAAATAAACTTGTAAACTAAAGACAAATGTAACTAGTATTGTGTATGGGCTTGGCCTGCATGTCACTATTAAATAAACTTGTAGACTCTAAGCCAGCGAATGGTCGTCACTATTCTATTATATTTATTCTTTTTGCTCGTTGATTTTTAATTTACTCGTACAGGGTATTAGAAACGTTTGCTCTATATATTCTTTTCTGAACTAGGTGTAGTATGTAAATATACTTTCTTATCTTTAGAAAAATATAGCAATAGAACAACCATCGAGACCTTTGCTTGAACATTTAACATTCTGGTGACCTCAGTAAATTATTTACTGAAACTCGAACTTTTTATCAGCATATATGTACTGTGTATAAAACATGTTCTTGTAACGTATTTATCGGTGATTCTGATACTCGCAGCCGTCTTGAAGCCATCAGTTAATTAGACTAATGAGATCGTAATGAAGAAACTTGCAGAACCAGTGTTTTATATTTGATGTTTAGTTTTGCGTTTGTACTACAGAATTACCGATTAATGGAGACAAAATCTTGGAAGAAAATACAATAAAGACATTAAACAAGTTGATCCGTGTGGGTGAAGACGTAATTTTCTTAAGAAATCATAGAAATAGGATAATGAACATTTACTGTTTTAAAACACAATTTAATACTCAACATAATGTTCATGAAGAGACATTTAGGCGTAAATGACAACAAAAACGAGTTATAGTTGGTTGGGCGTGCTGTCTATAATTTCACGAATAAGAATCCATGTTTTGTTCGAATTGGCAATTTGTTTATCAAGCTAGATTGTGTGATATGCAACTAAAACAGGTGGTCTGTTATTTTAAGGCCAAGCATGGATTCCGGCAAGTCAGGAATAAGTTAGAGGTGGGAATCCTTCAATACGTTTGACGACTGTGTGCTAAAAACGTGAGACAGCTGAAAGGTCTGAGATGATGTTGTTGTTCAAAAACTCTGAACCGTTTGCTACAATGGGTATGTTTCTTAATATATAAATTCGCAGATACTAAATATAAAGTATACAGTACATAACAATATCTCTCATTTAATTTCTATTCTATTAAATATGAAAATCATTATATTCGCGATATCTTCTTTCGTCGTCGCAGGAAGTTACTCGTGGTTGAAAACATATACGATTGGTGAGCAGCACAAACACACCGCATGTAGTTCAAATGCTCATATTTTATAACAAACGTACATTTAGTCTATAGTTCGATCAAATATTTTAACAAATAAAAATACCTGTGACTGTCTGCTTGTAAACAATTCCATATCCAGTTCATGTTGGTGGTTCAAATGAATATTCAAAGTCAGGGAATCGGCATCTTTATCGTTGCATAATTCAATCATTTGTTATCGTTTCGAGTCAACTGGGACGCAATCCAGACGTCTAGGAGATGTATATGCTAGTATTCATACCACACATCTTCAGTACTATTGAGAATATAAGAAAAAAAACGTATCGTTTGCAAGAACGTTTCTGAACAAGATAAATGTCACCAATGAATACACATGTATTACAATTTGTAATATGACTGTGCTGTCGTTTCTGTGGGAACAAATACTGTCGTAATAACGTAATATGTCGATATTAACATGTCTGAGTTATTGTATGCTTTGTTCAGGTAGATGTATAACAATCATCAATTTCAATAAACTCAACATAACTGAAATGAAAATGCGTAGAAATAAATACCTTTAAAGTTTGGTTATAACAACACAAATTATTTTTCATTTGTTTCGTTAAACATTTCGAAGCAGGCTGTACGTGTTGACTTACGAGTATAAATGATAAACACAATAATTAATAGATACCATATTACGACATACGTAACACCAAATATCATATAACGTTGCAATGATATAATGAAAATCGGACATAGCGGAAGGAATTTTTTGGTCCCAGGATTTCGTTATAACCGAGTTCCACTCTATATTGTTTTGTACAAGTATGTGTCGAATTGTGTGTGTCGTTTTAAACTTGTATGCTAACTAAAATATGCGTGTGTATATATAATGGAACATATCGTACCGACCTTAATGCAATTATGTTTCTGTCTTGCCTATTAATTTAATGGTCAACGAGTAGTAGACAGACAGTTTTTCAATTTCCAAAAAACATAAGAATAAAATAAGCACGCATGCTAGTTATCGTCGTTCCCTCTAACGCCCTGTAATATGAAATATCATTTAGAACATTTCGAGTGTAAATAATGAAATATCATTGTTAGCGTTGTGTTGTGTTCTCTAAATAGGGCATCATAATTTGGCATGAATGATTTCCTGATATGTTTGTAATGAGAAATGTATACACAGAGGGGTTGGACGTTTTGTTCTAAGTTTGCGTAAACAAGGACGTCCGAAGATACTAATTAGATGATAAAACATAACCGTGAATGCTTGGAACATTGTATACACATTTTATAATTCACGGTACTGATATGTTTCTATTAACGACTACCTTAGAGTTGCTATCATAAGTGTTGCTGTTTGTTTATCAAAAGTTAACATATGTGATTATGTGAGTATAATTATTATCTGTATAAGTTGTAATAAAAATAAGGTAATACATGTATGTGTTGCCTTATTAAACAGTTCACAATGATGGGCAATACCATATTTGCCTTTCTCACTTTGTGCATCATTACTTGCTATGTTTATCGTATTTTCCTGATCTGATATCGAACAGAGCAAATCGTATTTGGATATTTCTGAATGAATAGATTTCATTAGGATGAGACATGTAATCTAGCATTGCTACAATCTATGTTCCATTCCAATTTATTTGTAATTTATCGCTAAATTATCGCAAACTGATTCGCACGCATAAACGAACATTATATGTAGACTATATATTGTCATAAGAAACTAACGGTCTGATAGTTTGCTAATATCATTTATTCTTCATATCCTAGAGGCCATACCTCTAGGCATGATTTCGAGAATATGTACGTTAGCGACATTCAAATGATGATTAGGCTACTGTTTTAAATGATACCGTGACTGGCCGATCGATTCCATTGCTATTAACACTAGTTTAACACTTTACATGACGAAAAACTTGATTCCCAACAACAACATTGAACACTTTTCACATAGACACATTAAAAAAGATGTTGACATCTGACAGGAAAGATAGCACGCAACATAACCATACGAGTGCAGAAATGAGCAACACAACCACACGGAGCAATGCCAACATACAACCCAAATATTTTAAGCCCAAGCAAAAATGCATGATGAACCAACTTCATGAAGAAATAAACGGTGATCCAATGTGACCGAACGGAAGGCAGCAACGATCCGACCCAGCACCTCCCCAGTTCCCGCTGCTGTAAGCAAGCACTGGAACTGGTCACATGAAACCAATGGCATATTAAGTAGTATTATGCACAATGTAGACTTAAAGACAAGAGTAGGGTATTCTTCGACCATCACATCATTATGTCTGTAAATAGGAATCCTTAAAAACGCAATATAGAGATTCAAGTCTAGTGTCGGTACCCTGTGGCTCTACAATTAGTTGCATCCTTTGACATCCTAAGGCGATGGTTCTTGTTTTTGTCTTCAAACATTGGCCAAGACTGTGTGGAAATCATTTTTAAAGCCTGCAAGACACATTTGTATCTTTGTCGACGTGTTCATTGTTAGTTGTCAACCCCCGTCCATTTGAAAAGTCCACAGAGAACCTATATTCCTTTGTAATAAACAGAGAGGCTAAGTCATAAAGTTATATGCAAAAAACAGTAACTGTGTGATAGTATGAATTTGCTCGTGAAATCCACTCTAATTGGAAGTGCATGAAGTCATATTTAATCACGCATTAGATGTCACGGCCGCAATAAATAAGTATCGAAACGTATGTCCGCTCGGGAACATCTGTAATAACAAGGACAGTAACATTGCCCATACATTACATAGTTTCCAAACTTTGATTGTTTTAATGTTGGAGCACTTATGCTGTACATTAATATCATTTCAATCGAAAAATGCATTATATCAAATATTTTTTAGTTACATTGCATCAAAAATGAGCTGCCATCTTGTTTTGTTGTCCGAAAAAATATACCTATGTATCATTAATGTCACACCCCTCACGGGGACTTATATAGTTCATGCCTGAAACTGCAGATAGTGATAAAAGAGTAAAAAAGCGGTACATAAGTATAGAACAGTGTAATACAGGGGTAAAAGCATACCGATAGGTTAAAAGTAGTAAAACAGGTTTTCAGAGACTGATTATGATGAAACATGATCAATGCTACTGACATCCGCAATGAACGGTGCTATTATGGAGAGACTGACTACTGTATATGGAAGGTTATTACACTGATTTATGGTCCTAATGAAGAAGGCAAACTAATAGTAGTTAGTAGTAATGCTAGTTAACCTATACCTAGTGGGTGTGATGGTCTTGAGGGGCAATATACGGGCACTATGTAAACGGTGTATACACTAGCACTAAGCCTTACTGATAATTTGTCACTTTAGATCTACGAAGTTTTAACACGGATTTAATATTAAGTCATTTGAAATTTTAAACTGTCCGTATCTCAGAAATGAAAACAATAACGTTAAATTCGTATTCAAAGAGAAACAATGTAAGAACAAATTGATCATGGGTTATTTATTCATTGATATGTACACGGTGACAAGGGAGGTGCGACAGGCAAAATTAGTACACATCCTGGACTTGGAGCTTGTATAATAACACTATGCACATATAGTTTCATCTCCATCAAATCTCCATCCAATCTCTATCCAATTCGAAGACGTAAAACACTGAAAAGATACAATATTAACCATCTTTATACCACAGAACATAATATCGGACTCAGGACAGGTATCATTAGATCCTACTTTAAAGTGTTTAGAACAACATTGAATTTCTAACAGTCATTTAATGTCAAAATAATTACTCGCATTGTTTTTAGTATGATACTAGACTACCTTAATTGCAAATTAAAACTTTGGATAGGTTCCGTGTACTTTGATTCAATCGTCGAAAAATAGACTATTCTTGTAATTTCATAGGGTGTTTTAGAACACTTTCGTACGACAATGAACAATTTGCATGTCCAATAAATCACAGACACTTTAACTCAATACTGAGTATATAATTGAAAGAAATGTGCTATGATTGATCGTCTGTATCTTTTCCGAAATTTCTATCCCAGAGCAATTATGAACCATCGCATGTTCTGTCTCAGTGGATATATTTAAACCTAATTGGTTGCTAAACACACTGGTACTCATGAGGTTAATTCAGACGACAACCGTTTTGACGCAACGGCGAATGATCAATTAGTGTCAGGTTGCCAAACGTATCACTGAATGCTAGTCGTGCCTGTCATAATTCCGGCAATGAACTCATCTGACGTGGAAACCGTGTGTTAGCTGCTATGAGACCAACATACGTGGGGTTATCCAAAAGTTCGTAGACTTTTGCTCTAAATGTTTTATTTTAAGTCAGATCAGTATGAAAATTACCATACAGTGACATTAATTTATTACATACAATGACGTCAAAATATTTGAATATAGTACCCTTTTTATCTAGAGTAACACGTTGCCATAGTAACACAAAAATGCGTTAGCGGCGCACTGCGAATTTTTTCAAGTAAAATTGGTTACGTTAGTGCCGATTGTTACAGCGTTTCTTCATTTGAAAATGCAAAACTGCGTCCTCGTGTTAAGTAATGTCATACCGATCTTTTGGTATAATTTAAAGGTTATATCGTACATATTCGTCATTTTATAAATATGAGGGTTAATGTTGTCATATAAAATTCAACGTAAAATATGACGTCACAAGATATCATATGCAGTCGCAAAATAATTCGATTATATATACAGCTAGGTGAAACCGCGAGGAAGACAAAAATGGTATGGCAAATCAAGTATGAACCCTTCTGTATTGTATCCAATTGTTTTTAAATGGCTTAAATAGTTAACAGAAAGTCAGGGTGATGTGACAAACGATGCATGTTAATAGGAACAAAACCGACGTGAAGCGAATGAGCGTTACGTTGGTTAGAATCGACCATCCTAGGTATTAGAGAAAAAAATCCACTTGTAGAGATAGAAATGACACAATTCAGTACACAACGACAGAACTAGTGTGTTTGCATATTATAAGTATATAGCTGATTACGGGAAACGAAGAACAACTGATTTACAGTGTTTAAGAGCTTCATTAAATAATTTAGTCGAGAGGGTGGCGTCGTACGTCATTTCTGAGCGTGCGCCGGGTATGCCTACCACTCACACTTACAAATGCTATATTTATGTTATTTTTAATCATATCCGTATTCTATTTGGTATACTTGTACCATATAAATCAATTTTACAGAGACCAAAGATTTGTAGCTTTAAGTTAAATTGTTTTTGAATTAGAGCAAAAGTCTACGAACTTTTGGATAACCCCACGTATATCACATAACCCATCATATTCATTCTCTGGTCGGTGACAAACAATATAAATATCATATGTTCGACTTTACCATGACACACGGTGATGGGTAGCATGTCAATTTTCCTTAACCATAAACCCTTATTCAAAACAAAACAACATCAGGGAACAGTTAATGTCGCTAATACTTTTCAACACCCACTCATTATACTTTTATTTATTTTGTTACACTTAACATTTTCATTATTGCACGGTTGGGTAAGGGACTTTAAGAATCATCTAATTGAATCAATCAAGTTATTTTAAAATGCATTGCCTGGTTTTCTATTATAAACAGCATTAAGGCAGTGATGTGATACTGAATGTATATTTTATCATCCATTTTAAGAAGTTTTGGCGATGTGATAATGGAAAGTTCTTCTGTCGGTAATTGGTCCATATTCGGGAAAAACGTGAAATACAAACATGTACCTTATCAATACATTAAAATACATTTGTACTTCATGTCTAACGTAAATAGTACATGACAGCATCAATAAAAGTGTATAAAGTGAATGTTTAACATGTCACTCTTTATCATAAAACGAGCTGAAAGTGATGTATACAGGGTGTCCCAAAAAAACGGGGACCTAGGATAAACCCTTGTAACTTTTTTCTCAATTATAGATATTACAATATTAATATGTCAAAACAATAAGGGAAGAACACTGTTCAAAATACTAGCATCACTGTCGTGATTATTTAGTTCAATACCCAGAGTTACCTCCCATGTTTACAATCACATGGTTCAGTAAAATACCATTCAGAATTCAATGAGAGATCGTTCCATGCTGACCTCAAACATCTTTTAATGTGCTCCAAATCATTGTTTATGGTTTGTGATATATTAGTTCATTATGTATAGCAAACAGGTTAACTATTGGGATCAAGTTTGTGTAATTTAAGGTCTTACGGCCTGTGATATGAGATAAGCTGTCACTACTATTTCGCAAACACATTCTGAGTTTGTTGCTGATTTACTGCAAGAAGAGTTTTCTGCTTGCATATGATGCTATTTTATAATTTCTGACACACACAATTACTCCATAATATATCTATGCACTGTTTGTTTGGATAAAACTTTACTTTTAGCTCATTTCTATAGTCTTATCTTTTTTTGGTAATAGTCCTTGACAATATTTATGTTTTTTATCATTGAATGATTGTTGATGCTATTTTGGAAGGTTTTCCACTTTCCCTTTGGTCAGTAAACTCGCCACGTATTCCTCTGTTTTGCTATTTCTTGCCATATTTGTTTTATTTTTCCTAGAGTTTGATGACCCTTTTGACTTTAAATGTTGTTTTCTAACAATAAATGCTCTGCACTTTCTTATAATGCCCCTTTTCAGGTGATTAAGCAAAAATAACGTGAAATGTTGCCATAGTGAAAATGATGACGTCACTTCCTGTTTTGAAGCACCATATTTAAACAAGTACCCTTTTTAGAAGTGGGGATCCCTGACATACACTTTCACAAAATATCGGCTTAATTCATCAAACTATGAATGAGTAATAAGGGTTTAAGGTACGTCCCCGTTTTTTTGGGACACCCTGTAGAACTGCCAACAAATTTTATGTCATATAAATAATATGTGGTAAAAAAACAAATGTGACGAGGAAAGTTATTCTCTTGACGTTAACAATGTCATCAGTTTAAAGATTCAAGCAGTGCTTACAATAAGTTGTACTCCATTCCAATTCACAAATGTATCATCTTATCTGATGAATATGTGCATGACATGTATTATTTGTTACAGCCGGTTATCAGGCACCGATGTTCTCTGTAAATAATAAGCATGTGCTAACTGAACATGATGTATCGCTTCAGGAAATAATAATTTAAAGTTCTTACTTTACACATCTTCTGTGGAATATAATTGTTACAAATTTAACTATCTGTGAAACATTTGTCATCATATATTTGTCAGTTAACATGTTCAAATATTACTTTCATGCATTCCAATGCTATACTTTCAGAATACACACATGCTATGTTTGGTAACACTAAATGTTGTATTGATGATAACAGCTACGAGGGTTGTACCAGAATTACGTAGACTTTTACCATACCTTCCATACAATTCATCATACAAACAAATAATTTTGGGTGAAGTGCAAATAATATTTACTGCGTAAGTACGTGGCGTTTCGAAGCCGTATCTTATTTGGATCAAATTCTGCAGCTTCCAGGGAAAGATATGGGTACGGTATGCGGGGCACGTCAACGGAACGTCACGACGTCGGCTGAACTTCCAGGATAAGTGAAGCTCATAAATGTGTACATTGTACCTATAAAGATGTACACAACCGTACACAAAACTTACGGATGTTTATTTACTACCTTAAATGTGATAAAGGTTCAATATATTACCAGTAATGTCGCATATAACCCTAATAATAGAACGTCGATACAGGTCCATGTGGTCCTAGAAAACGCTTGGTGACGTCGCATTCGCCGTTAGTTTTCGCCGTCGGTCCATGTCGTTTTATTCGGTCTCGACCACGATTGATGCGCTTGTATCGTTTGAAAATCAGGTAACCCGATACAAGAGATTAAGAGTTAGTAAGTTCCAACATTTAAAGCGTTTGTTCGCGCGTCTTCCCGAGGTTCACAATAATCTTCGTGATGTTGCGATTTACAGCGTATTTCGTTAACGTCATATTTTCACTGGTGACGCGCAGCAGATGTTTCTTGTTTTGTACCGTAAATAAACAACGTTAACCTTTATAAAGTCGAAATTTACGGCGTGCGTTCCAAGTATATTGTGCTTGCATGTCACGAAGTCGCGTTAAAATTAGACTTGATATCTATGAGGTATAAGCAGTTGAATAATACCAAAAATGTTTTTAAAATTCGCTGCCCCGCCTATCCAACTATTGGTTACTATGGAGGCGTATTAAATGGCTTTCTAACATTCTGTTAGAAAATATTTTTACAGTTTCTCTTATAAAAAGGTTTGAAGTTTCTCTACGGCAAATTATGTGATAACACATGCCTAAATAAAAAAGTTATGACAAAAGTCTACGTAATTCTGGTACACCCCTCGTATTCCTTGAGGGATAAATTTATTTCAGAAATATAATCGGCTGTGAATGAATTTAATTATTTATACTGAGAACATCGTCCCTAGACATGTACAACGTTCACTAAATTATGATTCGACAGTGTCGAGTGTCACATGGGGACAAAACTTCACGATTTCCAAATACCCATGGAGCATAATTGAAATAATTGTACCACTAACATATACCACTATTAAAGCATGTCGATACCTATTTCCTACAACATGTGTTAATACTGTTACATGTACGTATGTTGATATAAATTATATGTCTTGAGTTACAAAACTGTATGTACCCTTATTGTGTGCAATTGGTGAATTGAACTGATAAAAAAGTATTGAATGCAAAATCAATGTGAACATTAACTGATTGTATATTAAAATCACACAAATACATTATACCTCGTCCTTTTGAAGTCATATAGACTTAATTTTGACAAGCATATTACTGATACCTGCAAAACGGCATCAAGACAATTAAATGTATTAAAAAGAATTGGAAAATATTTATGCAAGCTCGGTAAACTCAGTATCTATTACTCTTTAATTAATACACAAAAAATACACTTGTAGACTTTAAAAACGCTCCGCTTTATATTTTTTTCTAAAACCAAACAAACTGAGTTTACCATTTTGTTCTTGATAAATACGTTTTAATCATTTAAGGCTATATCATGTTTGCTACAAAAGAATGCAGACTTTTATTTTATCTGCTCACTAATATTCACCTAGTAAATTAAAATTACGGTACACACTGAACAGATAATCCCTTTTCCAATATCCTTATGTTGTTATACCTAATTTGCCGGTTTACTTTAGGTGACACAGATCCCAAAACCACATTAGAGTTATAACGGTGTTTAACAAATACAATCGCAATCCATGACATTTATTCTTAATTGCCTGAAACTAAAATAACAAATCAATGAAACTGCACATTATAAGTTATACCGTCAGTCATTTCGTAGTCCACAATGTATATATCACTTTGTCTCTTATAATTAGTTGTCTACTGTAATAATTATTTCAATTAGTGGCACTTTCGTCCAAGTACTGTCCTAATTTACACAATGGCGCCGTGTTAATGTTTTACAAATTGAGAATATATGCAGCTGGTATGGTAAAGTAAAATGTTTGTGTTGAATTTTGATGTAAACAATAGTTTGTCTTTGTGGTGTACATGTACGTTTTCGTGGCTTTCGCCATTGTTATTCGGCCTTGTGTGCTGGTTTGTTTTTGAATATGCATGGCGGCTTAATACCTCGCAAATGTTATTTTATTAATAGTGAAAGTAACATTTTACCTGTTATCGACATAAACAGGGTTTCGTCTTTATGAAACAAGGTAATCCAGCTATGTGACAGCTGGAACTAGGATACTTCAATAACTCGTTACGTTATGTGTGGCCATTGTGTCGTGAACATTTGTATTATGTGAAGTTATTGATGTTTGGCGGATGATTAAGCTCCGTGATGCCTTGCTTATGTCATTTCCTAATATTATTTATTTATAAATCATCGATTGAATGGTTCAGTATATAAAGATTGTTGACGCAACGTAAATTTACTTACAAATACATCGTATACATTTTATATCACATGATTTTCCTTGTATCCAGGTTAGTATAGCCAGTACGTATAAAGTTATACGAACCATGTGTAGTATAAACTATTGGAGTTTCCAAATAAATCAATGCGTATTTGGCGTTGTAATGTCATATGATATAAAGAATCTATCACGCGTTGTCAATTGATATATTTATATTAAACTCGTTAAGAAAATATTAAGCCCGACAGAGGCTCGCCTGATAAAATTTCCAAAAATAGTTTGATATCAATTTATACCAATTTTGAACTCGTGATAGATCCTCTATATACCTAGGGATATCATTGCGTGCCTAATGTTTGCAAGTATAAATTTTGTTTTAATAACAGGAACGCATATCTTCCATTCTGAACATTTATGAAAACATCAATATTAATAAAGCATGTGATTGATCAGAATGTTTCAGACAAGCGATAAGACAATAGAAAATCCTTGGCATACTTGTGTCGCTATTTTAATTCTTTGAACTGAACGGGAGTGATTAAACCATTAATTTAAATTATATTCCATGTTTTCATATTTGCTTCCTTTCAGCCCATAATTATAATGTAGGGTTTATACATTTGTTCTATGGTCGGATGGGCAATTGTTATAAGAAATCGCTGAGAGCTAATTTGTTTGATTGCGTTGATTTTATCCGAACACTTACTGTTTCAAAGGCTTTTCTGTGTTTCCCACCCAACTAGAGACGAACAGGTTGGCAACCCAGAGGTAGTCCCGCGTGTATCGGTGTTATAAACTGGGCACGTTATACAACAAAGGCATCTCTTCGGAAAGAGCAAAAACGCCATTGGAAATAAGTGCTTCCACTTTCATAGGTTATTCTTGACCGAAAGGCTTAAAAAGTTACATTGCCTTATCCTATTACTAAATATATTACTGCCGCTGCAGTCGGTCAAATAATTGCTTACCAAGGACCAGCATACAATAACGATTCAACGGATGACACCGAAACAGTGGAATTGCGCATGACATTTAAAAGCAACAACACATTCGTTGCTGGACACAACAAACCTATTACATATGCAGCATTTCGTAAATGATCACTCGATATCGATTCCTGACAGAAAATGACAATGTTGCCTGCCGTAATACATAAAAGAGGTATAATTATTAAGTAATAATATAACTAAACGCACAATGAACAATTTGATATATGGAAATTTGCCAAAAGCTTTAGATAAGAAGTTTATTATGTCGTATATCTTTAAATAATGATGCTTAAAACATGCAATCCCATCATTGGTACATTATTTGATATTATGTTTTGATTTTGATGAATTGATGTTTAATATTTAATAAACCTATGATGTAAGTATTTTTAATACGATCAGCGTTTAAGAAATAAGATGGTAATTTAAAACACATTCTCAAGCCCCGGCCTGATGTGATTTAAGTACAAGCAGTGATTCAAACACAATGTGATTTACATTCACTTAGGAAGTTCAGTTCTGCATTTAACGTTTCGGATATCTTGTTAAAGTGCTTGCTACAGGCCTGAATGAACAAATATAATATTTAGCTTGGGAGACAGAAACTAGCGACATGGAGCACTAGCAGAGGACTTACCAAATAGTTTTTTTGCTTAGCGTCCGATAGCGAATAGGTTTGGCATACCACCTGCATGCATTTTGTAAGTAAATGGAGTTCCCTAAGTCTTGATTTCAAAACTTCATCAGTCACGTGTTACATGGTAATTGGAATTTGACAAGAGAATTACTTATTTCAGGATTGAGTCTCACTGATTGTGCAAACGTCCAGTGCATGTTTGGTTTACTGACAATTACTCGCATAAGATACATACGCGTACATCACAGTTTCTGTAATTAGATGTCTACTTTGGTAATTCAATTAGTTTCTTTAGTGTTTGGTTAGTCCGAGCAATTGGCATTTGATGGTTTTCAAATTGAAATATATGTACTGTGTATGGTACGAAGGAATATAGTGGCGACTGCGGAGACACCTACGAAAAATAAAAGTTGTCTTCCATGTGAGTTTAATTTTAATTATAGTAAATATGCCCGTTGGCTGATTAAGCTTACTTGTATGTGTTTCCTCACAAGAAACTGGCCACTTTGCGTTACGTTCACAGGCTGGATACATACACGTATATTAGATTGCATACAATTAAGTCAACCTGTCACAAGCATGAAAGTTCTTGTCTCAACGAACCTAATAATCTTAGTTAATTTAATATGCATAGAATTTCTGCTATTTCATGTAAGTACATGGGATGATATAACCAGAACTCGTACGTGTAAATATACACAGGCGTATACAACAAGTTGCAGTTTTATTATGTTATATTATTTATGTTTTTTATCATACCTTTTTTACATGTTGTTTCCATTTGTTTACAAAATTATGTATAAGGTATCGAAACTACAATGCTTAAACAGAGTATGCAAGTATAAATGGCGTTGTGTTTCTAGATGCACATATCATATTAACGTGGTCCAAGTAATATGTCATTTTGAATCATATATAAACTATTCGCATTTTGTATATTTCGTGTTTAATACAAGTGATACCCATGAAAAGATAAAGGTCCAATATCCATATGCAATCAACTAGCTAGTTTTAGTTAACTAACAATGAATAATTTGACACATATTTTGAACCATTCCTGATTATGTGAGAACAGAATACTGAATTTTAAAATCAGCTTCAAATGTTAGAACACGTTTAAACATACTACAGCCATACACCGGATGGTTAATAACCTGCACGTTTTACCAAACAAAAACCGTGTATGCATATGCTCGTGAAAGGTAATATTTTGAATACATAAACTATCGACTAACTAAATAGTTATTAAACAACTGCCGTAACAAATTTTCTTCGTTAGTTCCCTTACTGCATCATAACTTGCATTTAAACTAATATAGTAAACATATATGGCGATGAAAATGTAACTATAATTGAATAAGTCTTCAGAAATATTTTAGTTAATTACATTCCTTTATTCGCAACAATCGATTATAATATTCCTAATATGCAGTGTCACTTCCTTCTAATGAGCTGGTGGTGTATTTTATGATATAATTATGCAAGTAGTCCCTATAGACAATTATACGTTCTAGTGTAAGACATTGGTCCTCGTTCTAACAAGGTAAAGATAATTGTTGTACCGATCAATACGTACATATCGAAAATTGACATTGACCTTTGAGACTATGCTTATATATAAATGATTATTACTGCATGTGTTCTAATCTCTTCTGTACTATGTGTGACGCCCATGTGTAATTTCCTAATAACTGGTATTAACCTGATAGTATTGCCATATTAGACCAGCCAATGCTGAATATCCGCATGTTATTTGTACACATTGCAGCACTATGTTTTGGTACAGACGGCAACGCAGTTAAGCATGGATCGACTGACTGTTGAGCGGATTGACAAGTGAAATTCATATCATGTTTAATTATTAACTATTTAACGCTGCACCTAACTTATCCAAAAGAGCACACAAAACAATACCGCCACAACACAACTACACGGAGCATTGTCCTCACACCCCAATGATTAAAGCCCAAATCCCACGCAAAAATGCAGAATGACAAAATTTTCACAAAGAACTAACAACGAAAAGATGTCATGCCAAGTGACTTAACGGAACGCAGCCAAGATGCAACATTATTCCCCAAGTTCCCGCTACATGGCGACCTAGTATCACAAGTATATGTTTAAATGGTGACCCAAACGACTATATTGAAGTGAAAATTATTTGTGTAGGGTGATAAATAACGTCAGTATGATATATAGAACAAATTCATAGATGTATAATTAATTAAAACCTGCTTTTGCTAATCAGATTTTCAAAACGCAAAACAATCAATCAAAACATGTTATTAACGTATGCATACTATTAATCTAAATTTGATTTTAATAGTTATCAATTTAATTTGTGGTGATACTAACTAAGATATGTATTATGGTTTTATAATATATATTGATTAAAATAAGCAGGTGGATGAAATTAAGATGTATTATACCTATCAATATTGATAAAAACATGATATCATTGCGAGAGGAATACAACGCGATGGATTGCATTTTCTGTTTCATGCATGTTCAATTTTCTGATATTTCTTATGTTAGTCTGTATCGCATAACGTTGTTTTTAGACGTTTGTTATGTTTTAAATACCACATACATGTACATCGTCCCAGGAAAGCTTCAGGTATACATATACACTTTTAATGCGGACAACGTAAGATACAGATATAACATAAAACACACACACTTTTCTTAAAGGTTAATGGTAACTTGCCGAGCCTAGCATTCAATTGCCAGTCAACTATCTGGTTAAATACTGCAAGTACATGTATAGTATATAGTATGTATCATACCCTACCTAACACAAGTATGTCCTATTACACTAGAATGAACAGTAGCAAAATAGTTCATACCACCGTCGAGTATTTGCTCTTGTATTGAAGCAAAATTGCTTAGCTGATAGAACACTGTACTAGTAAAATAATGTCTCTATACTAATATTGACACACATCGTGTCTACAAACAGACAATTAGCACAAGAGGCTGCCAACTCGAGACTAAGTAATTGAAGACTATTTATCAAGTGATAAAACGGAACAACCGGCTCATATAATGTGGATGCTACAAACATTAAACAGCATTACAAAAACATGTACTTGTATCGACATGCATTGCGTATTTACATTTAAGGAGATAAAAGGCTGTATTAGCAAAGTAGTCAAACGCTATTGTGAATGTAAACTCTCTCCATATATTCAGCGACTATGTATTTTTGTGCGAAAGGGAATAATCATAAATGCTACGTTTTGTAAAGACGATATCGAGATACAAATAACATTCTGATCGAATCCACGAGTAAATTAAATATTAATGACAAATCAAAATAAACAGTACCCATGGCAAGCTTAAATACCCTTAAAACAATTATACATAGGATATTTGTATTTAGTCCAGTCTGATCGTCTGAGAATCCACCGAGTGAGCAGCTGACCTAACATTTTCACGAGTGGTGTAGCCAACAGTGAAAATATAAGTCAGCTGCTCTCGAGTTGAATTATCAAAGGAGCATACACCGTAAAATACTAATATTCTATTTACTACTTGCTTGAAATAGCTTAAATTATGGAATACCCACCTATATACCTCAAATGTTTTGTGTGACGGTTTAGTCCTGCCATGTACGCTCCGAGTTGCCTTCAAGTAGTTCTTCTGCAGTAGCTTCAGTTTTGTCAATTTTAATACATGTACGTACATGTAGTGTTATGTTTTTTGTTCAATATTAAGAGAACAAGTGAAAATGCTTCATTTTTTATTTTTCACGGCGGGGAATTTTTGAAAAAAAAACTTGTCCGTTTGAGTGAAATTATCGACTGTTAAATAATCGGGGAATAATCCACCGTTATTCCGCCGTAAACCACAGATAATCATGGAATAAATAAGTACAATACATGTATATCATGCTGACTTGACGGCCATGGAGAGTGAAAAGAAAATCGCATCCAAAAGTTGCAACAGCAATTAAGTTTGCAAATGCACTAAGTAATAGCATTGTAAAACATATTGTAATTGATACATTAGTTAAAATAGCCTGGCCTTGAAGATGTTTTGTACACGAACGGCTAAATATATACAGTATCATTTGGCTCTAGTCCTTGACATGTTGCTAACTAAAAACAATCAATATCCATTCCAAGAAAATAGGTATGCTGTCGCCATTTTAATTACTACCTATTACAACAACAGTCTAGGGGAATTTTACAGTATGATTGGTGAACATATACCTAGTAATATTAATCTACGGAGGAGCGGACCATTTCGTCTGAACAATAATAAAAAACTATCGACTTAACTAAAACAAACGCTTAATCATACTTGTGACAAGCTACACGTAAATGAAAATATTTCTGAAGTGAACTAATGGATAAAATGGCAACGATTCTATGAAACATTTCACGTTTTGGCAATCCATTTCTGAAAAGCTTTTTTCTTATTTATTAATTATTTTAACGGAACACGTAAGCAAGTAACTAAACTCATTTTAGAGTAGCATTATTTATGGAACATACAGGTTTTACCTATATTTTTAGAGTTATAACATTTTGCAAAGACTATATTTTGTCGATCAAATATCACCATGAAACTCACATTCACTGAAAAATTAAAGTGCATTATGTTCAAAACAATATTGACACAGCCTTCGCTAAAATATATTATCTGTTCTAGTTTTAGTTTCTCTATCGGTTGTATATGAAATCAAATTGAGGTTGAGGAAGCGTGATATTTTGTCATCGTAACTTTCACCAACATATTGCACAATACAAGTCAAATGATTTTATTATTCCCTACACCATTGTAACATGCGACATAAGCGTTCGTGAGGGTTTCTAGAAGTTAGAAGAGTCATCAACCGTTATCTACAAAACAATAATACAACGTTAGACTGTTGATCGCCATATACATAAACATTAACCAAAGTTATAAAGACAGACATACATGTAGAGAGAGTTATTTTGGGACAATGGTCACAGTTGTATCATAAACTCCACATTCGTCTAGCAGAAACGTACATGTTTATATTCAGCACTGAATTTGCTGTTTGGGGTTATTTAAGTTTATTTATTATGTAAATGCAACTAAGACAAACATGGTTAACAACACGCATACTGAACCCTAGCAATAACATCCAGACTTACAAAACATAATTGACATCACATTGAACTAGAACTTAGGAATGTTTAGGTACAACATGTGCATAATCATACAAGTTAGAAAAACACCAAATTGGACGATTTTCAAATTAACAACGTGGAAGGGTCATCAGTCTGATAAATGCAGGTACATAGTACATATACACATACTTATCCGTATTATACTGTCAATGAAAGATGCTCACAAAGAATTAAGGCTTTTCCTTAACATGTATGAATCTTCTTTTACACGACTTGGTCAAATACCAATAACCTTCGGCAACATATCACAATATAGGATGTTTACTCAAGGTTTGTTGCATAACTGGTTATACGAGCGTATTCTCCGGAATTATAGATCTCATCTATAACATATAATGAAACCTTCCAAAAATTAAGAAGTAACAGACAATTTTAAAAATATATAGTTATGTTCCACTGCAGTTATACAAGCATGAATACATAATAATGCATCAGCTCCTAAGTATTTATTTGGGACGTTTCTGTTAACGGTTTAGCCTAACACTCTTATTAAATGTAAAAATCTTACATTATATTCGTTATAATGAATCGATGTTATATACTTCAATAAAATCTGAGGTATACATTTATGTCGACTCAGTTTTAACGCTATATAAATACCCGAATACTTGAGATGTTTAGTTGTTCATTACTGTAAACCTAGAAATTATTTCGCGCGATTTAAGTTCGCGGTGTTCGCGGTTAGTAAAAATCCGCGAAAGTAAATAGCCGCGAACATGTCCAGGACAAGAAAAACGCGAAAGTTTCTCGTTTTTGAAGGAAATTCATCATTTTGGTACGACGTTTATAAGACCATATTATAAGTGCTATTTTGTCAAAATATGGAATGTTAAGTGTATGTACTTTTTTCTGAATAAAGCCTTTTATGATCACGGTACAATAATGAAAACACTTTGAAAAACATTCTTGAAAACGTGTTTAACAATACACTCAATATATGAACATGCGTGTAAATAGCGCTGTTTATTACCGGGTATGTCATAATACAAAATGACTGACAGTGTCAATAAAACTGTGAAAACATTACCAGCGTAGTTTTCAATTTGTGTAAACAAATACAATAGGTAACTATCTACATCAAAAAGAGTTTGAGAGGGTTTAACGAAGGTGAGAAGTATAATTAAGAAGCAATTATATACGAACCGAGCAATTTATGTGACAGGTTACAATATCAATAATTTTGTCACTATGCGACTTGGTGTTCGCGGAGTTCGCGGGAGACTAAAAAACGCGAAAGTTTGTAGCCGCGAATATGCCGACAATCGGCAAAACGCGAAAATTAGTAGCCGCGAAAGTTTCTAGGTTTACAGTATTTGGACATAGAGTTTCAATAAGTGTAGCCTTATACGTGTAGCATCATCTTGTTCATCATCAAGCTCCTTTTTTTGACAGTCGAGTATTATTCGATAGATTTGCTTACCCGCACAAAGTTCGGTATATTTCCTTAGCTGTTCCTAGTGTTTGCAAGAAAGATTCGTAATTATTTATGATGCATGCGTTTCAGTCCAACAGTAAAACATGACTAGCATGTGCCACAATACGGGCATTGATTAACGACGTTGGGAGATATTTAGATAGAATTATAATGGCATTTAAACTGATGTGCCATACCCAATTTGTTCATGATCACAGCGAGTCCAGTCATATTTGTATTTACAAATGCTCGACATCTTTCTTCTGTGGCGAAATGTAATTTTAAATGTTACCACAGTTTACTCCGTGATAACAGCAAACATCATTATGATAAACGGAACAATATTATTCTATAAACCTCTGTTTCCAATACTGTGATTAGTTTAACCATTGTCGTCTGATACATCACATGTAAATGGGTTTTCAATGTACGGAAGTTGAGCGTTTTGTTTGATTAACATTTGAATGCCACTCACACGTTGGATAAAATAGAAATATGGTTACTGACATTCATATTTCTCTCCCTTATTCAATGTTTCGGCGTTCAGACAGATTAAAAAGGTTTTCTCAGTCAAAACATTTTGATAAATGTTGAAATAATTACCTAATATGTCAGATGTTTTCTGAAATTCATTGACAGCTTATTCGTCTGTAATATGATTTGCTTCCTTTGCCTTGTTATTGATGAAAACAACTTTAGACAGAATAATTCGACTAATATAAGAGCTTGCAGATTCGCAACCATATCATATACTTGTTGGCAACCACAAGATATAGACGCTTGAGAGGGTCGAGAGTTACACGACAAATGTATGGTAGGGACATTATAAACTGTTTGACAACAGTGAATCGTTAATAGTTCATGGAAGATATCAACTTAAATTTCGATTGTACATAATGTATAACCACCCAACACAATTTAAATTCAAATACAACTCCGATTTGTTGGAACCTGCACCATTGTATCGTATGTTGAGTTAAATAAACTGGCTTATAATCATAAAATGTATGTTGTATTTACAGAACATGATCTAGTAGGTTAGAAACCACCAAATAGATTTGCTCTATATCTCAATGTAAATTTGCCATAGTAGGCCCCAATGTTCAACTTTTTTTAGTCTATGGCCACCTGGACCACATATATCATTGTAAAGAGGGGCATTTAAGCTTCAAAATAATGAAATAAAAAAGGGGGGTCATGTATCTTCTAAGAAAGTTTTTGTCCTTCAAACACGGTCTATCCGTTTTTACGCATGTCCGGATATATGAGTTCTGGGTGTTAGCCTAGTCTACTTTCACTTTGGTATCAAGAACAAAATAGTGAAATAATACAAATATTACAGTTTTACTACACCACATGCATATTTACCAACCATTTAAACTCAATTTCATCATTCAACTCCACATTTGTCAAGAAATATCTCCATTTACAGGCAAACCAAAGTTTTTTTAAGGACTACTTGCGTGTATCACCACTTGGTCCGCGGAGGCATTTAGTGGTTCTTTACCTTAAGACAGCCTAGTTTTACTTATTAAAGTGATTTTTGCACTTTTTTCAATACTACTATGTATATGCAGCACACAACAATCAATTCTAGACAAATTGTGCATGAATTCTAGAAAAAATGACAAACACGCATATGCGCCTTTAAGGAGAAATTTGGCCAGCACCTGCAAAATATTATGAATAGTGATTTTAAATTGGGTTGTATTTGTGAAAAACTATTTCACTGAACACTAATTATGCTTTAGATGCCTAATAATGTGTCTATTCTTCATATTAAATCACAATTACTCCTGTCTGACACTAAAATAAGGTCAATTTTGGCATAAAAATGTCAATTTTAGAAGAAAAAAATCTAAAAATTTCTAGATTTTCAGGATAAAAATCCAAATTTTCACTTTTTTAGACAATTTAAACAGATAAAAGTGGTCAAACCCCTATCTGGGATGCATTTCCATACATTTGAATGCAAAAAAATGAAAACATGAATTTACTAGAATTTTGCCCTTCTTTAGGTTAGAAACCACCAAATAGATTTGCTCTATATCTCAATGTAAATTGGCCATAGTAGGCCCCAATGTTCAACTTTTTTTAGTCTATGGCCACCTGGACCACATATATCATTGTAAAGAGGGGCATTTAAGCTTCAAAATAATGAAATAAAAAAGGGGGGTCATGTATCTTCTAAGAAAGATTTTGTCCTTCAAACACGGTCTATCCGTTTTTACGCATGTCCGGATATATGAGTTCTGGGTGTTAGCCTAGTCTACTTTCACTTTGGTATCAAGAACAAAATAGTGAAATAATACAAATATTACAGTTTTACTACACCACATGCATATTTACCAACCATTTAAACTCAATTTCATCATTCAACTCCACATTTGTCAAGAAATATCTCCATTTACAGGCAAACCAAAGTTTTTTTAAGGACTACTTGAGTGTATCACCACTTGGTCCGCGGAGGCATTTAGTGGTTCTTTACCTAGTAGAATGCACAATGCATTATTTATCAGGGCTCAGAAGAACTTGATTTTATTAACAATACACTACTAGTGAAGTCACGATATGTTTAAGAGAGTATGTACTTATGCTTGCATTTTAACAACTAACAGTTCCGTGATGTTGGTACTGTTTTCATACTTGACCTATGTCCCCAGTAATATATAATGTATAATACCAACATCACCGCTATGGTTTGAATGTATATATGATTGCTCTATTACTGAATTCAATCGTGTCACTCCGTGTATTAAAGATGCCGGATATGTTTAGAGCGCATACGCCATTTGTAATAGTGCAGTTCGTGTCTTATAAAAACAAAAAGCGTCAGCATTTACTAAATTATGTCAAATATAACAGTTTTAAAGCTGTATTCAAGTAATGTAGAAAATGTTAATCGAAATCACAGTTTACTTTTGAATAAAATACTACATTACAGAATAGGTGGATGGGGTTCTTATGACTCAAACATAACAAGACAGATTCGGATACATCCAAGAAATTACTAATTTCAAATTTATTATTTTAGAAAATAACACACACTCCAAAAAGGGCCGATTACTCCGAAAACTAGTTCAGCGACTTATTATTTTTAAACATAAGTCGTGTTCGAATAGATGTGTTCACCATTTGTCAAAAATGAATAAATGAGCATCGGACCCAAACAGCTTGACAATCCTAAATTTATTTACACATTATAACATAATTAAATATATTTCTTGTCACAACCAATTGTCGTTGATCTTTTTCTGAACATCACTAGCAGTCAATAATAAGTGTAAAGGGTACTTTAACAAATTTATGTATAATGGTTTTCTACTTGGTATGTAACAGTTTTTCTTTCACACATTTATAACATACATTTAAATCAATGTTAGCATTGACACTACACAGTAAATAAATAATCCTACACCTTGAACAGATTGTTAACAGTGTATGTTTTTTTTCTATTACATGCACAACTTATACGAGCAATTTATTGTTCTTGATAGAACACGAAAAAATTGAAGCAGTGCCCCATATCGCAAATTGTCCCCATCCTACACACAATGTACATTAATTGATCCAGTGTTTTTGTTAATTTTGCTTTAATTATTTGTCGTTTTACTTAATCATTATAAACCACCACTAACTTTAACGTTTCACCGATCAAATGAAAACATAATTTATGGCATTGGGGAACAATATAGAAATAGTTTCATAGCATTTCGAACAAATGCATGGACAACGTAAAATCTTCTTCGAATACGTGTACTTACACAGACGAGTAAACATGCAATCTTTTGACACAATTTGAAACATATGCATACGAGTATCTCACGGAGTGTCGAAACCATGTCTAGCACACGTGTACCAATGCAATACAAACCTTCGTAATTAGGCACTGTGTTTAAACTGACGGTAGGATTGGACTACATATATATTTGATAGCAATTGTGCTACAGTACTCGCTTAATACTTTCTTATTAATTCAATCCACAAAGTTCACATAATAGGAATAGAAACACCTAGACAGATTATTTATAGGGGATTAAATAGCCAGCGAAGCTGGCTATTGTAAATACCCATACCAATAATGTCCACGTGCGTATCTTCGTCGAGTCTCTGCAGGTACTAATGCTTCCAGAAAAAGTTATTTCCGGTCAAAAATTTCAGGCAGTTTTCCGAGGTAAATGGTCCTTTGAAAATAAAAAAAATAGTAATCTGTAAACGGTTGCCCCCTATCATTTTCTTTCGAATTGTAACCATCTTTGAAAATATTCAATAAATAAAACAAACTATTTAAAAAAACAAAGGGAAGCAAGAAATACGCCACTGTACTGGATACACGCCTGATCACGGTGCCAATACAAGACGTGATTTTATGACGTCACAAATAGCAGGAAATGACGTCAAACCAAAAATACGCCAAAAAGACTCATGACGTTACGTTACAATGTATAACAAATCAGTATAATAAATTATAGGTAAAACTCCAGGTTAGGGATGCCTACACTTATTCCAAACATAAACCACAGATACATAGCCAATCTAAAATTTTGAATAATTATTATTCCTCGTCTTAAATTTAAAAAGGAAAAGTGATCAGTTGCTGATCAATAACTATCTTTGTATATTTTATAAGATCTAAATTCAACTCATATTTAGTCAGTTTCTATCTGAAACATAGCTTAGCAGATATCCAATGTGTATTTAATCCCTCATTTTGGCGGTGACTTAGTTCATATTATCAACATACGCACATGTGACATTATCAACACGTGTTGTAGGTAATAGGTAACGACATGTTCGAAGTGCGACCTGTTAGTGGTACAATTATGGCAATTATGCTTCGACGTAACTTCAAACTCGTGACGTTTGTCCCCACGCGATGTAGTCGAATTATATTCACAGACTATTATATTTCTGAATTAAATTTAATCCCCAAGGAATATCTGGGAGTGTTGAAACAGATACCAATACGACATTTTGAAATTACAGAGGTGTCGTAAGCGTATTCTACCATTGAAGCATTGAAACACATGCGATGATGACAAATATGTCAGAGACAGTTAGATTTGTAACTTTTTTTGCATATTCTTTAGAAGATGTGTAAAGGTAGAACGTTAGTATTATTCCTGAAGCACTCAATCATGTTCAGTTAGCACATACTAATTGTGAACGGGAAAAAGCGTTGCGTTCTTAAATTATAATTGTCAGGTACAAAATGCAATTATGTATTGGAATGAAGTGCACAATGCATGTATTGTTTAAGCAAATCATAAAATCGTTTACATCAAGAGAATAACTTTCCTCGTCACATTTGTTTTCTACTACTTACTAAATCACGGACTTATGTATGATCTTTCAACGATTGTATGACAATTAGAACAAAACATAAACATGAATCCAGATATCTTCCATGTGCATTCGGAGAAGTAGGAGTAATTTGTCCAAGTTTGATTTATACAGAAGTATTTAAATCTTCGACATATCAACCAATGTAGACTAAAACTATACCCAACAAAGATGATCCATAAACACACCTGCAAATGATAATGTAAATGTATTAAGTTATATATAGATAACGACCTATATAAGGTAGTGCGTTGTAAATTTTGACTTTTCTCTGGCATTCTTTTATGGTTGTGTTGTCATTATTAAACTATGGTGTGTGATTGTAAAGTCAAATGAGAAACGGTTTGTTCAAGTTCATCTTTGAAAAGTTGAAACAATTTTTTTTTAACTTTTTTATGCGATTGGTCTAATTGCTGTTAACTGGCGATTGTCGTATCGACAGCGTTCAGTGTCGCCCTTAATTGTAAGCATGGCATGTGTGACAATCACTCAATGATGCGTTTAGCAACTTGTCACTGATTTATCGCACCTGAGACACCGAAATGCCTAATGACCTTTGCGTAACAATACATTAAATATGTCTTAAATTATATCAAACTATCAAAATGCGTCATTGCAATACAGTATGACTGTTCTCATTCAGAGCATACATTTGATGGACAACAAGCACAAAACATTTAACAAATGTTAGGAATCTTTATTAGTTCATAGGTTTAGTTCTTCTTTTACTCATTTACGACAATAAGTGTATTCATTATTGATTCAATAAAAGCCACACATGGGACGGGAAATCAACACACTCATTAGCTATATTAAACATGTATATCCAAAACATTTGCATGAAGAAGAGACTCAATTTAGGCGGAGTAAACCATGAAAACAGTAAAATTAATGAAGAATACACACTGTCCAATACCAAAACTGTTGGTATTATTCGCTTGAGTCGTTTTATGTTGTATTACATTTGATACACGTACCAGTACAACATAATGCAATGCGTGGCTAATTATTATTGCACGTACACAATGTAAATGTTCCAATCACTCATAATTTTACATTATTGTCTCTTATATTATAATGCGAAGATGATTTATTGTTTACACTTTCTGGTACGGGTACTCGCATAATTGGAATGAAACATCAACATCGACACCTTAGGGTACATATTTCTCATTAAATACATGGTAGGAAATCATTCATGTCGAATTATAATGTCCCTGACGTATTAAGATACAGTAACACAATTCTATGTTATTAGATATACTCGGAAAAGTTCTTTAGTATCTATATTGTAAGGTCTAAGAAGAAACGGGAGTAGTTGAGGTGAATGTTACATGTATGTTTATGTTTTCTGACCTTGAAACCATGCTGGCCTCGCAAATCGTTATATTAGAAGAAAATACATGCACGCAGTGTTGTCTAGCACACATGTTCTTTATTATCTACTAGTATATTGAAAGTCCTAAGAAGAAACGGGAGTAGTTAAGGTGAATGTTACATGTATGTTTATGTTTTCTGACCTTGAAACCATGCAGAACTCGCAAATCGTTACATTAATAGAAAATACATGGACACATTGTTGTGTAGCACACATGTACCAATACGAACATTCGTAACTAGTCACACTGTTTAACCAGACAGTATCATTACATTACACATTTATTTGAAAGGCTCATATTAAGTCCGTATTTCTCTTTTAATACAACTTTTAAAAACATCGTTTGCATTTACTAGGAGCATGTCGTAATTGTAATTGATCGTTTGTTTTAGTCAAGCCGATAGCTTCATAAAGGTTTTCCAAAAATTTTATTTTCGAAACATGTTATGTGTGTCTATTCGCTAAAGTTACTTAAACAATTCCCCTAAGTTAAATAAGCTAGAAATGCCAATGGCAACACAAGTTCATTGACATGACGTTGGATTTTATAGTTCTTAGAACCCACTTCAATGCGAAGTACCGACATCTTTTTGTGTATTCTATTTGTTTGTCTTGTCGATTAGAAACGACTGCATACTATTGTTCTTTTTATACCATCAACGATAACATTCTCATGTCCGTTATTTAAATGGACATTTACGAGTTGATAGATATACATCAACGAACGCCCGGGTTTCACATAGGTTTTCTCACGACACGTTTGTCGGAAAGCCTCGTGTTCTATTTTTGGGTCCACTTGTTTTATAAAACTCGTATGTTATGAACACGCACGCGAAATCCTCTATATATCGTTAATAGTCAATCAAATGTATTTAAATCAGTTTACCTACCATCATATCTCTGAAGTGCTCCCGTTTAAAAAATACTTACATAATAGTTTTATTAAATATTCAACATCGATTAATCAAAATAAAAACACAGGATCAAATAATGTAACAATAATGGGTTTGCATGCTTTACCATCGTTATCTAAAGATATATGGTATAATAAACTGCCGATATAAAGATTTTGGCAAATGTCCATACTTCAAAATGTTTATATTCCGTTTAGATATATAATTACTATTCCGTTTTGTATGCATTAAGGCTGTGAAACATAGTACTTCTCTTCCAGTAATATTTACCCATTGATCCTTTACAACATGCCGTATATGCTTTGACGTGTCCAGAAATGTTTCAGTTTACTGTCGGTGTCATCCGTTGATTTGATATTGACTGCTGGCTGGCTTTTGGTCTGAACCTTTTGACAGATTGACGCCGCAGCCATTGTATCTAGTAATATAATTAGCCTTTAACGTTTGAAAGGAAACGTTAGTCTACATCGGATAAAATCACAGCCAGTCAGACAAATCAGAATTAAGCGAGTTCTGATAAAAATTGATCATGTGGCAGTAGAACAAACCAGCACAAATGTATAAGCCGTTTGTACTTTATAATTATGGATCGAACTAGAACAAATGTACATTTGTGAACATACACGTTGAAATCACATTAATGGTTTAATAAGTCCCACTTAGCTCAATTAATTACTGTAAATGAGTATGCAGCGGATATATATGTCAGAAACATTATGATCATTGACATTGTTTATTACAGAATGAAAATTATGTTTCGTTGCAGAGAAAAGTCATGATAATATCGCTGGCTTAGAATGAGAAGGTCGTAAGTGCCATTTACAACTGGTATAAAATTAAGGTCGAATACTGGTAAAACATATTAGGAAACGAACCCCAGCAGTCAATTATGGGTGTATATCAAAAGGGCACAGTTGTTTAAATTAAAACCCAACACTTATAGTGTTACTGTTCCATATCAGCTGCATATATTCTCAATTTGTAAAACGTAAACACGGCGCCACATCGAAAATTAGAATATTTCCCGGACGAAAGTAGTGCTAACTAACTAATTGAATTATTACAATAGACAACTTATTATTAGACAGATAGTGATATATGCCCTGTGTACTACGGAATGACTGGCGGTATATATACTGTATTGAACAATTTGCGTTATGTTGACTTGTCTTTGAAGTTACAAACATTGGACCATAAAACACATTTCTAACGTCTTTATTTTTAGCTCCCAGATTAAACAAAACATATCGAAGGCTTAGAACAAGAAGGTCGTAACTACAAAATCGATATATTGAGACAACAAGAGAAAACTGTCTGTAATTTACTCTTTACCTATAATTTTAGTGGGAAAACACGTTTTTAAAGCTTCATTTTCATGAAAATAGGCTCATAAGAAGCGCCTTGTGATGCTTATTCTAAATATGTATGAATCTTCAAAGGTCGTAAGTGCCACTTACGACCTTTTCATTCTAAGCCATCGATATGAGTGAGGCTACTCTTTGAGTAGCATTTTTATTGATACTCTGTATTTGTTACTTGCTCGTCTGTAAATGTGTTATATACATGTATATACTAGACAATATTTGCAATGTGTTAATATCAGTAGCTATATTGTGTTATTATGGTCATGACTTTAATAAACGCCCTTTAACGACATTGATTTTTTAGTCATTTATTTTATCTTACAAGCTACACAAACCTCCATTTCATATCAAGACCGATTGATGACCATACAGGTAACCTTGTTTATGGCGATAATATTTGTTTAACACAATTCTGTTTTTTAAAGTTTGCATGCATTCGTCGATGGTTATATGCGTACAATGTATTCCATTAATAACTGATTTAGTTATATTGTCTCTAAATACCAAACACAATGTAATGTTGATTCACAATTACAATTGTCTATATGCACATTGTAGTAGGTAATCTGTTATCATTGTATCGCTTTTTAATACGTTTCTTGTTATGTCCCTTTTACACTCAATAGGACGTAGTGTTATTGATTTGTATTAACAAAAGTCCGTTAAAGTGTAAAATGCTTTTAAAATGCAATCGATACTTTCGCGTCAATTCAATTAGCAAAGTGCACAATAAAAGTACAAATTCTTTTATAAATCGAGACAAATACTGTTTAAATATATACGCACGTGTGCCAGTACATGTTGTAGGTAATATGTAATGATATGCTCTAAGTGCGACCTATGTTAGTGGTACAATTATGGCAATTATCCTTCATGGTGACTTCAACATCGTGAAGTTTTGTTTGTCCCCATGCGATGTTGTCGAATTATTTTCACAGACCATTATATTTCTACACTAAATGTACCCCCAAGGAATATCTGCGAGTGTTAAAACAAATATCAATATCGCATTTAGCGTTAACAAACATAGCATGTGTGTATTTTGAATGTATAGCATTTGAATGCATGATAGTAATATTGGAACATGTAAGTTGATAAATATATGATGACAAATGTTTCAGAGACAGTTAGATTTGTTTCAATTATATTATGTAGAAGATGTGTAAAGTAAGAACTTTAAAGTATTATTCCTGGCGCAATCCATCAAGTTCATTTAGCACATTATAATTATGAACGGAGATATGCGATGCGTTCTTAATTCATTTTTGTCAGGCACATATGTCTTAGTTAGAAGACTTATTTGTGAATTGGAATGTGGCACAAAATATTGATTTAGCAAAACACTGCTTGAATTTAAAATTGATAAAATTGTTTACATCAAGAGAATAACGTATTGTTACATGTATGTCATTGCAACTACACAACGAATATATGGGTTATTTTTATTACGTATAAAATAAATAAACAATATATACTATGCCACGCACTCATCCTCAGATGTCGTAGTAGTGTGGTCGCATTCCTCGTCCCATTTGTTTTCTAATACTTACTAAGACATCAATAACATGGGTATGAGATTGCAACGAAGTACATGTATGTATGAAAATTAGAAAAAATGAACTAAGATGCCTTCCTTGTAGATTCTCAGAAGCAGACGTTATTGGTACAATCATACAAGGTGGACTCAAACTACACTCAACCAAGATGATCCATAAAGTCTTTACTCACACGTGTGTGATAATGCAAAGTTAAACATAATCATACCCCTATACAATGTGTAGGTTGCAACATTTTCTCTTCCTTTGCATTGTTTTTATGGTTCTGTTTTCACGGTTAAAATACCATGTTAAGGTGTGTGTTTGTAAAGCCAAAATGCCAACGGTTTGTGCAAGTACATATTTGAAAAGTTGAATAGAATTTGTGCTTAAACTATCAGTCACCGACAGGAAAAAATGTCCAGGGTTTTATACGGTTGGTTTAATTGCAGTCGATGCACGATTGGTTTATCGACTGCGTTAAGTGCCCCCCTTAATTGTAGTTATGGCATAAATGACAATCATTCAGTGATACGTGTAGCAACCTGGCACTAATTGATCGCACCCGAGAAACTGGAATGTCTAATGACCCTTGAATAACAATACATTAAATCTGTCTTAAATTATATCAAACTATCAATATGACTGCTCTCAGTCAGAGCATACATTTGATGGACAACAATCACAAGAAATTAAACAAATGTTAGGAAACCCTATTAGTTCATGGTTTAGTTCTTCTTTCACTCATTTACGACAATTAGTGTATTCATTATTGATTCAATAAAAGCCACACACGAGACAGGGAAATCAACACACTCATTATTTATATTAAGCATGTATATCCGAAGCATTAGCATTAAGAAGCTACTAAATTTAGACGTAGTAAACCATGAAAACAGTAAGATTAGTGAAGAATACACACTTTCTAATATCACAAACTGTTGGCATTATTCGCTTGAGTTGTTTGTGTTGTATTACATTTGATACACGTACCAGTACAATTTAATACAATGAATTCTAATTATCATTGCTGAAAAAAGTACACAATGTAAATGTTTCAATCACGCATGTTACATTATTGTCTCTTAGTATCATGAGAAGGTTTTATATTGTTTATACTTCCTGGTACGCTTACTCGTATACTTGGAATAAAACATTGGCATCAACACCTTAGAGTATACAATCCTCATCAAATACATGCTAGGAAATCATTCATACCGACTTATAATGTCCCCGGTGCATTCAGATAACACAGTGATATTTCATTATATATACTCGGAAGAAGAAAGAAGAAAAGAAGAAACGAGAGTAATGTAGTGTTGATTATATGATTATGTTTTCAGACCTTGGAGCCATGCCAGTGTAGAACTCGCAAATCGTTACATTAATTCAGAGAAAAGACATTCAAACATTGTTCGTTCACACAGTTAAGAGCATTATGGTATTTGTGATAGTTTTCCATTTAAATCATGTGTAACTTATTGTATTAATTTCATCAAATTAAATGAAGACGCGACGCATACCAGGACAAATTACAAGAGTGCCAAGACAAGAAATACTTATATCAGAATATTAAGTCATTACGACACGATTAGTAAGAAATGAAAATACAACATCATACGAGGGTTGTCCAAGTAAATTGTGTATTTTGCTAATTACACAAAAAGTAGTCTATACATCCATTTCAAATTTTCACTGATGATTAATGAATTATGTTCTTAAGAGGTATACCAAATTTCATGAAAATAAATCAAGAAATAATTTGTCAGTTTACATTACTTATACACATGGTATGCAAGTGCGGCGCACAGTGACGTCAAAGTAAGAACGTCATGCCGCGGAACATTTCTTTCTCTGTATCTTAAGTAATTGTTCCTTTATTCAATATGCACTATGTGGCATTGAACTGTCTGATACGCATTTGCGAAACAATCACAATCGAATGCAACATAGAGTTATATATATTTCGACGACAGCCGTAGATAAAATGTTATACATAATACATTTATATTCAGTGGTGACATTTGTCTTGCTCAGAAACAGTTCTAGCAAACAATACGGGTTGTCTTAAGCGTCACTATAGTCCTGAAGATATGTGATATGATTGATACCATATGCATCTCGTAGACGTCTGGATTGCGTCCCAGTTGACTCCAAATGATAACAAATGGTTGAATTATGCAACAATAAAGTTGCAGCTACCCTTATATTTAATGTAAAAGAATTTATTTGGAACACCAGCACCGCCTTGATATGAAATTGTGTATATTGAACAAAAAGATATCCACAACTTCTAGTAAACTTTAATAGTATACAGTATTTATTGTTATAAGAAATACATACAGGGTGTTTGCATCACCGACACTATATAAATAGTCTGGCAGAATGACATGAAGTAACAGAACGCGTATGTATTAAACAATGTCATCTTATAGAACCTTATACATAAAAAAACTAAAGTATATTCATAGGCGTAGGATAATACATTATATATGAAGTCTCTGTAGTGCTTTGAGCGCTCGTTTAGTGAATGATTATGCTATTATGAAGCAGTGATCGCAACATATACGGACATCTATTAAACATTTATTGAGCATGTATGATGTTATTTATTGTTGCATTACTAATGAACTTATATGATTAGGTATGGTAGTCACATACTTTGACAATGCAATCATATTAACTCTATCAGGACGATTGGAATTATGAATGGATAAAAAGTAAACTACAACTACAGAAGATAATATTATATTACGGCGATAACTAACATAGGCTACCGTTGTTATTTCAGCCTAACGATTATGAATTCATATCGTACATATACATTGTAGTAATTCAAATGCATGTGTTACAATTTAACTGGCTCGCAAAGCACCGGTAGCTCTGTTCATGCTTAAGAACCTTAGTTATCGTTTTGTCATAGTTTGTTGAGTCCTATATGAACAATAGTTTTGGGTAATTCTGCGCATCGGGTAATTATGCGCACCTTAACATTCTATTTCTTACAGACTTTGCTGGGTCGTTTTCCGTCGGTCCTCTCGTGTTTTTGTAGATGTCTGTTACTTATGTAAAGTTTTATCAACACATTATCGAAATCGGAAAAGTATTTCTACGGAATATTGACCAAAATGAGTGTCAACAGAGATTTTCGTTAATTTGACATACCACGTGACACATAAATTGAATAAAAGCACATTTGTAATGGATGATTACTTTTCCTTTTTGGTCAACATTGTTTTAATAACTTATTCGTTCGATAATGTGATAAATTTCTTGTGAAACAAATGTTTGAAACAGACTATACAACAAAAAATTCCACTTGCGCAGAATTAGCCGAAACAATTTACGTCATGAAAACCGGCAGTCATCTTGTTTTGTGACGACATTTGACGTAGTTTAGCGAAGGTAAGATGTTTTGAGTCGTTTACATTTGTCAATGAAGATTGTTTCTATCCAAACAGCACCATAATTCATTCGAAAAGTAAAAAAATCTCAAATGTAGAAAGCCAATACACGTTAGGTGCGCAGAGTTACCTGACAGCACTGTAATCAACATAGCTGATAAGCAGGCAAGTATAACGATAACGGAGCAGCACGGTGACTACATAAGTATTTTACCTATGCTGGCATTTTTTGCTGTTACAACGTACATGTATATTGTGACATTTATTTTTCTGTATAGAAATTATGTGCCAATACGAAAATATTTGTGAGTCCATATTTATCACTTTTAATTCCAACTTAAAATACAGTCACAGTGTTTCCATTTACTTGGAGCATGTTACAATTATGATAAATCGTTTGTTTTAAACAACTCGATATTTTCATCTGTTCAAACATTTCAATTTCGAAACTTGTAGAGTATGGCTTGCGAGTTTTCCGTATTGTTTTCCAAACACAGTCCAGTTATATGTGTTAGAAATTAAACTGATTACAAAGGTTCATTGACAAACCGCTGAAATTCATACAACAAAAAGTTGTGTAGTTTAAAAGACAAATTTATAGTCGATGTACCAGCATCTCATCATATCAGTTTCGTGCTGGTTTTAAATTAATACGTGCCGTTTCATTACCGAGGCAGATAATGTTCTTACGTCCAGTATCTGAATTGATATCTATGGAGTCTTCATCTACGAAACCGCAGATGAGGACACTGTACCTCCCGACAATTTGTTTATCACTACAATGCACAGTATGTGACAACACAAGACAATGACCTTTTCCAGTGTGTTTCGTCATTTGTTTTCACCAAACCGAGTGATCAACATATACGTTAATTTAGATTTAGGACAGTGATGTCGAAATAAGCAAAATCTCTAAAACCAATGCAACACTTATTAAATTACTGGAGAAGACGACTGAATATAGACAGTGTGATGTATGTGCTGTGTGGTACGGTAAGAAGTACACAGTGTGCATAAATGAATTCATTTTGATTATTGTAGTTGGATATGTTGGCTCACTTGTTTCTCAATCTAGTAAATTATATAACTCACCTAAATGACACGAGTTGTCTTTTAACACGTACGCATGCTAATCATTGGTCAATTTATGATATTTGAAGAAAATAAATCTAATTTGCCATTACAATGACACACATACTATTAACATCATTATTCTACACCATGTAAGTATACTGCGTTTCGCTCATAGTATATACGAGCCATAACATAATATGTACTATAAGTACACGTATAAAGTTAAAAAACAATGTGATTTAACCAGGTATATTGTTCAGTTTTACTTAATGCAGGGTCATAATGTTCCTACTAATAGCCATACATGTTTTCGTGTGACTCTCAACCCTCTTGGTGTCTGTATCGCGGGACACCGTAATTGCACCCGAGTATATTCTTGCGAGTGCGGACGCTTTCATATCAGTCGGATTACATAGAGGATATTTGTTGATTTTGGTGTAAGATCGAATTTTATTTCACCGAGTGATCACAGAAATCATTATTTTCATGAGTGGCGTAGCCACGAGTGAAAATATAATTTTCTGTGATCACAAGTGAAATAAAATAAGATCTTTCACAAAAAATCAACAAATTTTCTGTTTATTATTTGCTTCATTTTTTCATAAAACGGTACAGTAATTGGCTAAATTGGAAAAAATACGTTGAAATTAGAACGTCCCGACGTGACAAATATGACGTCACAATGACGTAACGCATATTTTGAAGCCCGGCGCTGTTGACGTTGCGTTTCTTTTTCTGCACGATACTGGAACCAGCTCCAAAACAGTGAAAATAACAAAATGATAAGTTCACTGTTACTTGTCAGTGTTATTTTCACTGAAAATCAACATAATCCATTGAAAGCTAATAATAAATTTGAATTTTATCGAATGTTATTTTTTATCAAAAATAGATCAAAGGAAGCCATTCATATTGCAGACGAATAAGCAGTTAATTTGCATTTCTGAAAGCAATTGACATGTCATGTAATTATTTCGTCATTTATCAATTATGTTTTGACAGTGAAAACCTTTTAATATTTCTGAGCACCGAAACAGTGAATAAGGGAGAGGTATATGGCTGCCAGTTAATATTTGTTCTATTGTAACCAACGCGACAGTGCCATTCAAATGTAAATGAAACAAAACGTTCGACTATCGTACATTGAAAACCCATTTAGTGTAACAGACAACAATTGTTGAACTTATCACAGTATTGGAAACAGAGGTTAATGCCATTATATTGTTCCGTTTATCACAATGAGGTTTGCTGTTATCACGAAGCAAAATTTGATAAATTTTGAAAATACATTTTACAGCTGAAGAATAATGTCGAGTAATTGTAAAAGTAAATTTGACTCGTAACACTGCGATCATAAACAACTTCGGTATGGCACATCAGTTTAAATACCATTATATTTTTATCTAAATATCTCCCAACGTCGTTGATCAATGCCCGTATTGTGGCACATGCTAGTCATGTTTTATTGTTGGACAGAAACGCATGCATTATAAATAACTACGAAACTTTTTAGCAAACACTCAGGACATCTAAGGAAAGACACGGAACTTTGTGCAGGTAAGCACTATAGCTATCGGAGACATTGGAACACTTGATTTACACAATACTATTAAATGAAGATTAGAACATAAACATTACGCGATTGTCGCGATGTTGTGTTCTAAGATGACTATCTTTTCTCTTTTTCTACACAATTAAACGAAGGCAACATTTCATAAGATACCACTTAGGTCATGTAATAGTGCTTGTCGATATCTGTACAATAATTACCCCCCTTTATGGCTAAATATACACAAAATTCGAAGTCCGCAGTGTGTCATTTATTGCGGAGTGAGCATATAAGGCTCGCTTGAAGCATCCATTTGTTTGGAATGTGGATGGCTTGTACTATGTCTGACTATTGTGTGTGTGGCTAGGCGTTGCTGTCGTTGCTGTGTGGCTTTGGTTTATGCCCTACACTGGTAAACCTCTGGTTAACTATAGGTTGATGACTACTATCAATAATGGTACTCTTAAATGTGTACTTTTGTGGCTACTGAGATCGACCGGTGGTCTACTTACTCATTTACTTAGTAACTTGTTTACGTGTACCGTTAAAACAATTGATACAAAAGCAAAAAGCCTTTCAGGAATGGCTTGTCAGAACGTGAAATGTTTCATAGATGGTTGCCATTTTATCCATTAGTTCAGTTCAGAAATCCTTCCTTTTACTTGTAGCTTGTCATACGTATGATTAATCGTATGTTTTAGCCAAGTCGTTATGTTTTATAATTGTTCAGAGGAAATGTTCCGAGCTTCTATGAATTCACATTATTTGTATATGTTCAACAATCAACTTGTACAATTCCCCTAGACTGCTGTTGTATTAGGTAGTAATTAAAACGGCGACATTATTATTATTTTCTTGGAATCAATATTGATTGTTTTTAGTTAGCAACATGTCAAGGACTAGAGCCAAATGAGTTTGATACATACATGTATTTAGCCGTTCGTAACAAAACATCTTCAAGGCCGGACTAATTTAACTCATGTACCAATTACAATATGTTTTAAAATGTAATTACTTAGTGCAATTGCCAATCAGATGGCTGTTGTAACTAGTGGTTGGAATTGTGTTTTGGAAAAAACGATTTTACATACGGATATTGTAGCTTGTATACAGTTTATTCACTTTCGTAATTTAAATTTATTTCATTGTGGATTCAATCAGAATGTTTTTTGTGTTATGAAAACGTGTTTTAAAAATAGTATTTTATTATTCGTGTCCTTCGCACTGAAGCACATATTGATATTCGCAACATTGGTGGAGAGAGGTCACAGTCACAATAATGTTTGTATATGGCACCCTTACTTTGATACGTTGGTGTTTTATATTGTTAGATGTTTAGACACTGTATGTCGATACAAGTACATAATGTGAACAATAAATATATGGATGCTGCTTAATGTTTTAATCATCCACATTATATGAGCCGGTTATTCCGTATTAATCACTTGATAAATCGTCTTCAATTATTAAGTCTCAAGTTGGCAGCCTCTTGAGCTAATTGTCTTATTCTATAGACGATATATGGCTGACTTAAAACAAGAAGGTCGTAAATACCAAATCGATATATTGAGAAAACGAGAAAAAACTGTCTGTAATTTTACTCTTTACCTATGGGAAAACACGTTTTTAAAACTTCATTTTGGTCAACATGACAATTTCTGATTTTCATGAAAGTATGCTCATGAGAAGCGCCTTGTGAAGCAGATTTCAAATATGTATGCGTTTTATAAGGTCGTAAGTGGTAGTTACGACCTTCTGGTTCTAAGCCATCGATATGTCAATATTAGTATGGGGACATTATTGTAATATTGTCCTTTTAGAGTACAATAGTATATACTCGACGACGGTAGGAAACTGTTTCTTTCAAGTTTCATAGGGAATGTTTGAAGTTTACAGGAGTGCATTATATATATAAACATATTCATATATTCCTTGTTACATTTGTAAAACATAAATTTATGTTAAAGAAAATGTATGTTTAAGAATGGGGAAACTTTATACTTTCTAAAAAATGTTCATGGGTTTAATCATTACATTGATACAGTAAGTATATTATACATCTAAATCTCATCAGCCAAATTATAAATAATTACATACATTATATTATACCCAATGCATATATAATGTGGTTTCGTCACAAATTAAGTTGATGAATATTAAACCCATATCGTTTTAATCCAATTTAGATAATAATGTGTCTATGTTAATAGCGTTCTATGATTAATTGTTTTGAGGTTTGAAAGATCAGATTAATAAGTTAGTTTGTTTTATTAAATATTCATCTTAGCATTCGTCTAATCTCTCATATTGATGTTATTAATTACCCTACATAACACAATTCTCTCTGCGATATGATGATGTATGGAGTTTCGTGGTAGAGTAAGTTTTTTTTGGCAAGGCGGAGGAATTTATCGGGTGGGTCGTAGGCGAATCCGATAATGTCCACAGTCGAGCCGGATAACCTTTTACTCAATAAAGGGCATTAACCTTATTAACATTATTCTATCTATCCGGTCACTTCATCTGCTCAAATAACGGAATAAAACAAAACATTTATTTCCGACATCAAAACTGTACCAGGGGATTTCAATAACAAATGAGTCCATATTCAAAAATGCAACACTATGTTTCGTCTTAGAATCATATTTTGGTAGCACCTCGTAAAATGATTTACGCTATCGTAAAGTCAAGTTGACAGAATAAAAAGGACACTGCACATTGAAACAAATACGTGTAGATTAAGATGGTACGATGTTGCATGCTATGTAATTATTCAGGAACTGATTTGATTAGATAAGTCATGCAATTAGATGAAACTTGTTTGTAAGAAAAGGTATCTGTTCGACGTTTACTAGTATATTATATCATAAAACAATACGCGTATTTTTTGTAACGTCCTTTTTCAGGGTAAATAAAAAGTGTTGCAGTTTACTTGTGTTTTATACAGTTCTAATATACTGAGCAACGACGCATTCATTTGAAATGGACTAAATTATATTAAACACATTGGTCATAGTAAGTAACAATGTACACTACCACCTGCATGCATTTTGTAAGTTAATGAATTCCCCTAAGGCCTGGTTTAAAAACTTTACCATTCACGTGTAACATGGTGATTGGAACTTGATAAGAGAATAACTTATTTCAGTATTGAGTCTCACTGATTGTGGAAGTGTCTAGTGCATGTTTGGTTTACTGTTAATTACTCACATAAGATACATACTCGTACATTACAGTTTCTGTAATAAGCTGTGTACTTTGGTAATTAAATCAGTTCCGTTTGTCCGAAAATTGGCATTTGATGGTTTTCAAATTGGAATATATGTACAGTGTATGGTACGAATGAATAAAGTGGCGACAGCGGAGACACCTTCGAAAATAAGAGTTGTCTTCCATGTGAGTTTAATTTTAATTGTTGTAAATATGCCCGTTGGCTGATTAAGCTTACTTGTACATGGATGTTGTTTCCTCACAAGAAAATGGCCGTTTTGCGTTAAGTTCACAGACTGGTTACATACACGTTTGTTAGATTGTAAACAATTAAGTCAATATACCACAAACATGTCTTTAAATCTGAAAGTTCTTCTGAAAGTATATGGGATAATACGACCAAACATGTAAAAATACACAGGCGTACACAACAGGTTGCAGTCTTATTGAGTTGTTTTTGTTACTTCAAAACGTAAGATGAAAAATATTATTACGATCAATTGATTTAAACTCATACAATCTATGTTATGTATCCTTCTGGCAATATGCTGTGATCGATGTTTTATATGGTGATTGCATTGCAGACCACATGTGTTTATATATCTTTATTGCTCGTAGTTAAGACTACAAAATAAGCATGTGCCTCGCTATTGTTATTTGATAACTGAAATGGAATCAAGCAAAAACATGCTTATGTTTTACATATTGAATACATTTGTTAAATAACCACAGACTATTTATGACTCTAACAAAATTATGTATAAGGTAAGGTATCCAAACTGAACTACAATGCTAAAAAGATTATTTGCCAAGTAGACAAAGCGTTGCGTGTTTCGATGTACAAAACATATTAACGTTGTTCAAGCGTTAGATAATTTTTCATCACATATACACTCTTCGCATTCTGTATGTTTCGTGTTTGATACGATTGGTATCTATGCTTGTTACAAAGGCGAACGCCATGCTGAATCCGAGGTTGCAAGATGAGACGAAATAAATTATAAAGTCCATATTTTGAACCATTCCTGTTATGTTAGAATAGAACACTGAATTTTAAAGTAAGCTTCTAATGTTAGAACTCGTTTATACATACTACAGCTATACACTGGTATGTTAATAACCTGTATGTTTTACCAAACATAAAACGTGAGTTTGTCATAAGCATATAAAGAGTAATATTTCTATCACGTAAAATATACCGGTTAACAAATACTTTGGTCGGAAACTAATAACTTATTGCACTACTGCCGTAATAAACAGTCTACATTCGTTCCCTAACTGCATCATAAATTGCATTCAAACTAATAAAGTAAACATATATTGAGAAGAAAATGTAACTAGTAATTGAATAAGTCCTCAGAAATATTTGAGTTTATTACATTCCTTTATTTGAATTTGTTGTTTAATATGCAGTTCCACTTTCTCTTGGAGAGGTGTTGGTGTATTTTATAATATAATAATGTTTGAAACTAGTCCCTAAAGAAAGTATACGTTCCAATTAAAGACATAGGTCTTCGTTCTAACTTTGTGAAGATAAATGTTGTTTCGATCAATATGTGCATATTGAAAATTGATATTGACCTTTGAGAACTTTTTTCCTAAATACACATGATTACCACTGCACATGTTTTAATATATTCTGTAATATGTGTGACACCCAGGTGCAATCTCCTAATGACATGTTTTGACCTTATAGTGATGCCATATAAGAACAGCCAATGCTGAATATTCGCATGTTATTTGTACACTGCAGCACACCTACTTGGTACAGACGGCAACGCAATTACAGTTAAGCGTGGATCGATTGACTGTTGAGCGGATGGTGAAAGTCATATCATGTTTATCTGAATACATAGTTTAATTATTACCTATTTAACGCAGCACCTAGCTTAACCATCAGAGCACAGAAAACAATACCACCACAAAACAACTACACGAAGCATTGTCCTCACATCCCAATGATAAAGCCCAAATCCCACGCGAAAATGCAGAATGACCAAATTTTCACACAAAGAACTAACAAAATAGATGTCATGCCAAGTGACTGAATGGAGCGCAGCCAAGATGCTACCTTGTTCCCCAAGTTCCCGCTGCAGGGCGACCTTGTTTCACAAGTATATGTGTAAATGGTGACCCAAAACGACTATTTTTTAGTGAAAAGTATTTTTTAGGGTGATTAATAACGTCAGAACGATATATATGACAAATTCATAGATGTATAATAAATTAAAAACTGCTTTTGCTAATCAGATTTTCAAAACACAAAACAATCAATCAAAACAAGTTATTAAACGAGACAATATTAATCAAAATTTGATTAAAAACTCATCATTTTAATAGTTATCAATTTAATTTGTTGTGATACTAATTAAGACATGTATTATGGTTTTATAATATATACTGATTAAAATAAGTAGGCGGGTGAAATTAAGATGTATTATACCTATCAATGTAATGATAAAAACATGATATAATTGCGAGAGGAATACAACGCGATGGATTGTAAATTTCTGTTTCATGCATGTTCAGTTGTCTGATATTTCTTATGCAAGTCTTTTCCGCAAAACGTTGTTAACAGACGTTTGTTATGTTTTAAATACCACATACAGCGTCCAAGGCTTAAGGTATACATGTGCACTTTTAATGAGGACAACGTAGGATACAGATATAACATAAAAACCCACATTTTTCTTGAAGGTTAATGGTAACTACTTACCGAGCCTAGCCTTTATTTACCAGTCAGCTTTCTGCTTAAAAATATTCAAGTACATGTATAGTATATATTATGTATCAAACCCTGCTGTAACCTCCCTAACACAATATGTCATTTGACAATTGAACTGTAGTAAAATAATTCCTACCACCGTCGAGTATTTGCTCTTGTAAAATTGCTTGGATGATAGAACACTGTATTGGTAAAATAATGTCCCTATACTAATATTGACACACATCGTGTCTACAATAAGACAATTAGCACAAGAGGCCGCCAACCAGAGACTAAGTAATTGAAGACTATTTATCAAGTGATTATATAATGTGGATGATACAAACATTAAACAACATCACAAAACATGTACTTGTATCCACATACATTGCATAAAGATTTAAGGAGATAAAAGGCTGTATTAGCAACTGAAAGTAGACTAACGCTATTGTGACTGTAAATTCTCTCCATATATTCCGCGACTATGTATTTTTTGCGAAAGGGAATAATCATAAATGCTATGTTTTGTAAAGACGATATCGCGATACAAATAACATTCTGATCGAATTCACTTGTTAATTAAATGTTAATAACAAATCAAACTAAACAGTACTCAAGCTAAAATACCCGTAAAACAATTAAATATAGGATATTTCTATTGTACGATGTATGATCGTTTGATAATTCACCTTGTGACCAGCTGACGCAATGGAAGAGGTGAATTATCAAATGAGCGTTCATCGTAAAATAATAATATTTTATTTATTTCATGCTTTAAATAGCTTTAATTATGGAAATACCCCACTATATACCTCAAATGTTTTGCGTGACAATTTTGTCCTGCCATGCAAGCTCCGATTTGCCATCAACTAGTTCTTCTGCAGCAGCTTCTGTTTTGTCAATTTTTCTACATTTACGTACATGTAGTGTTCTGTAATTTCTTAAAGATTAAGAGAACACGCGAAAATGCTTCATTTTTTTTTATTTTTTACGGCTGGGAATTTAAGAAAAGTAGTCCGTTTGAGTGAAATTATCGACTGTGAAATTATCGGGGAATAAAAATCGCTGTTATTCCGCCATAAACCACAGATAATCATGTAATAAATAAGTACAATATATCATGCTGACTTGACTGCCATGGAGAGTGAAAAGAAAATCGCATCCAAAAGTTGCAACAGCAATTAAGTTGGCAAGTGCACTAAGTACTAGTAATTGCATTGTAAAACATATTGTAATTGATACATTAGTTAAAATAGCCCGGCCTTGGAGATGTTTTGTTTACGAACGGCTAAATATATATCATTTGACTCTATAGTCCTTGAGATGTTGCTAACTAAAAACAATCAATATTCATTCCAAGAAAATAAGCATGCTGTCTCCATTTTAATTACTACCTAATACAACAACAGTCTAGGGGAACTTCACACGATGATTAGTGAACCAATATACCTAGTAATATTTATCTACGAGGGAGCGGACCATTTCGTCAAAACAATTATAAAAAACTATCGACTTGGCTTAAACAAACGATTAATCATACTTGTGACAAGCTACATGTAAATGGAAATATTTTTGAAGTGAACTAATGGATAACATGGCAACCATTCTATGAAAAATTTCACGTTTTGGCAATCCATTTCTGAAAAGCTTTTTTCTTATTTATTAATTATTTTGACGGAACACGTAAGCAACTAAACACATTTTAGAGTTGCATTATTACCTAGAATTAATCAGAGTTATAACATTTTCAAAAACATTATTGCGTCGATCAAATATCACCATGAAATTCACATTCAATGAAAAAGTGCATTATGTTCAAAACAATATTGACACATCCTTTGCTAAAATATAGTATTTGTTCTAGTTTTAGTTTCTTTGTCGGTTTTATGTGAAATCTAATTGAGAAAGCGTGATATTTAGTCATCGCAACTTTAATCAACATATTGCACACTACATGTCAAATTATTTCTTAATTCCCTACACCATTGCCACATGCAACATAAACATTCGTGAGGGTTTCTAGAAGTTAGACGTGTCATCAACCGTTATCTACAAAACATTAATACAACGTAAGACTGTTGATTATCATATACATATTCATTTACCAAAGTTATAAATACAACCATACATATATAGAGTTATTTTGGAACAATGGTCAGAGTTGTATCATAAACTCCACCTTCATCTTGCAGAAACGTACGTGTTTACATTCAGCACTCAATTTCTTGTTTGAGGTCATCTGTGTGTATTTATATGTAAAAGCAAGTAAGACAAACATGGTTAACAACACGTATATGGCTTTTTATTGAACCCAAACAATAACATCCATCCTTGCAAAACTTCATCGACAGCACATTGAACTAGAACTTAGTAATGTTTAGGTACTTTATCATACAAGAAAGAAAAAAACACTAAATTGGATGATGATCAAATTAACAACGTGGAAGTGTCATCAATCTGGTAAATGCAGGGATACACATATACTTATTCGTATATTTCATACTGTTATACACGTAAGATGCTCACAAAGAGTTAGGGTTTTCCTCTACATGTATGACTACTCTTTTATACGACTTTGTCAAATACCAATAACCATAGGCATCGGAGATTTACTCAAGGTTTGTTCAATGGCTTGTTATATTTCTCCGGAATTATAGATCTCATCTAAAATATTTAATGCAAGCTTCTAAAAATTAAGAAGTAACAGACGGTTTTAAAAATATAAAGTTATGTAAGAAGGAATACATAATAATGCATTATGTCCTAAATATTTATTTGGGCCGTTTCTGTTTACTCAATAAGTAAGTGGGTGACGGTTTAGCGTCATACTGTATGTTAAAATCTTACATCATATTCGTTATAAATAAACGATGTTATATACTTGTAGCCTTATACGTGCAGCTTCATCTTGTTCATCATCAAACTCCTTACTTTGACAGTCGAGTATTCACCGATAGATTTGCTTACCCGCACAAAGTTCGGTATCTTTCCTTTGATGTTCCTAGTGTTTGCAAGAAAGATTCGTAATTATTTATGATGCATGCGTTTCAGTCCAAAACTACGGGCATTGATAAACGACGTTGAGAGTTATTGAGATAGAAATATAATCGTATTTAAACTGAAGTGGCATTCCAAATTTGTTTATGATCACAGTAAGTCGAGTCATATTTGTATTTACAAATGCTCGACATCTTTCTTCTGTTGCAAAAAGTAATTTCAAATGCTATCACATTTTGCTCAGTGAAAACAGCAAACCACATTGTGATAAACGGGCAATATACTAAAACGTGTTTCTAATACTGCGATTTGTTAAACAATTGTTGTCTGATACATTAATGTGTTTTCAATGTATGGAAGTCGAGCGTTTTGGTTCATTTACATTTGAATTTCATTGACGTGTTGGATAAAATAGAAAGATTGTTGCTGACAGTCATATTTCTCTCCCTTATTCAATATTTCAGCGTTAAGACAGATTAAAAAGGTTTTCTTAGTCAAAACAATTTGATAAATGTTGAAATAATTACCTGATATGTCAGATGTTTTCTGAAATCCATTGACAGCTTATTCGTCTGTAATATGATTTGCTTCCTTTGCCTTGTTATTGATGAAAACAACTTTAGACCGAATAATTCGACTAATATAAGAGCTTGCAGATTCGCAACCATATCATATACTTGTTGGCAACCACAAGATATAGACGCTTGAGAGGGTCGAGAGTTACACGACAAATGTATGGTAGGGACATTATAAACTGTTTGACAACAGTGAATCGTTAATAGTTCATGGAAGATATCAACTTAGATTTCGATTGTACATAATGTATAACCACCCAACACAATTTAAATTCAAATACAACTCCGATTTGTTGGAACCTGCACCATTGTATCGTATGTTGAGTTAAATAAACTGGCTTATAATCATAAAATGTATGTTGTATTTACAGAACATGATCTAGTAGAATGCACAATGCATTATTTATCAGGGCTCAGAAGAACTTGATTTTATTAACAATACACTACTAGTGAAGTCACGATATGTTTAAGAGAGTATGTACTTATGCTTGCACTTTAACAACTAACAGTTCCGTGATGTTGGTAATGTTTCCATACATGGTTTATGTTCCCTGTAATATATAAACATATAATGTATAATGCCAACATCACCGCTATGGTTTAACTGTATATAGGATTGCTCTATTACTGAATTCAATGGTTTCACTCCGTGTATTAAGGATGCCGGATCGGTTTAGTGCGCATACGCCATTTGTAATAGTGCATTTTGTGTTTTATAAACACATAAAACGTCAATATTAACTAAATTATGTCAAATATAACAGCTTTAAAGCTTTATTCAAGTAATGTAGAAAATGCTAATCGAAATCACAGTTTACTTTTGAATAAAAATACCACATTACATGGGTGTGGTTTTTATGATACAAGCATAACATGACAGATTTGGATGCAGTCAATAAATAACTAATTTCAATGTTATTATTTAAGAAAATAACAATCACTCTAAAAAGGACCGATTACTCCGAGAACCAGTTCAGCGACTTATTTGGGTTTATTTTTCATTATTAGTCGTGTTCGAATAGATGTCTCCAACATTTGTCAAAATATGAATAAATCAGCATCGGACCCAAACAGCTCGAAAATACTAAATTCATTTACACATTATTACATAATTAAATATATTTCTTGACACAACAAATTGTCTTTGATCTTTTTCTGAACATCACTAGCAGTCAATAATAAGCGTAAGGGGTACTTTAACAACTCTGTGTATAATGGTTTTCTACTAGGTATGATTTAGTTTTTCTTTCACCCATTTATAACATACATTCAATCAATGTTAGCAATGACACTACACTGTAGATAAGTCATCCTACACCTTGCACACAATGTTAACAGTGCATGTTTTTCTATTACAACGCACAACATATACGGAAATGTCTTGAGCAATGTATTGTTATTGACAGAACGCGAAAAATAATGAAACAGTGTCCCTATATTGCAAATCGTCCCCATCCTACACACAATGTACATTAATTGATCCTGTGTTTTTGTTAATTTTGCTTTAATTATTTGTCGTTTAACTTAATCATTATTAACCACCACTAACTTTAACCTTTCACCGATCAAATGAAAACATAATTAATGGCATTGGGGCACAATATAGTAATAGTTTCATAGCATTTGGAACAAATGCATGCATGGTAAACGTAAAATCTTTCTCGAATACTTACACAGACGAGTAAACATGTAATATTTTGACAAATATCGAAACATACGCATATCTCTCGGAGTATCGAAACCATGTCTAGCACACATGTACCAATGCAATGAAAACCTTCGTAATTAGTCACTATGTTTAAACTGACGGTAGGATTGGACTACATATTAAGTCCATATTTCTCTCTTTTAGTACAACTTTTAAAACAGTCACAGTGTTTCCATTTACTTGGAGCATGTCACAATTATGATAAATAATTCAATAAGTCAAGTCGATATCTTCATTAAGTTTTGCAAAACATTTCAATTTCGAAGTATGATATGTGTGTGTCTTTGCTAAGGCTAACTAGACAATGCCTCTAAGTTAAAACAGTTAGAAATAACAATGGCGGCACAAGTTCATTGACATTTTGTTGGATTTTGTAGTTTATAAAACAATTGTATAAGAAAACAAGACAAACTCTAGTTGTTTCCAACGTTTCGACCATATTGTCTTCTTCATGGTACACATTTAGATTGCTATCAATAATATTGGCAGCAACATCATAGTTTATAGAACCCACTTCAATGCGAAGTACCGGCATCTTTTTGAGGACTTCATTTGTTTGTATAATCAATTAGAAACGACGGCATATCATTGTTCTGTTAGAAGATTATACGTGCTCGCTAAACTAACCAGGTTACAGGGACATTCATGCAATACATAGCTTGTCTATTTTGACCTGAGCCTGACCTTTATGCAAGAGTATATTACAAGGTTCTTGCTTTGAATATATCAATTTCCGCAAACAAATCGTGCAATATAGGCTTAAAGATATGTGTGTTTTATTGCATCTCGAGCGCCTTCGTGATACTCCCCGGTTATGAAAACATACACTCGGTGTCGTAAACGTAGACAATATATCGACTGTTAAATTATACTAATCAATAGGTCAGGTTCGTTTCAATGTGGCCAAGCTATACGATGGCTGTATACGCTATATAGTATTTTCCTTAAAACTTTTAACAAATTAGTATCCAAGTATTTTGTAATATAAATATCACTTTGAGAACGGATTTCCTTAAACAGGTTTGCAACAAAACATGATTAAGTAATGCCCGTTGAGTAGGGTTGGCGCACAATCATTTGGTTTGTATAAAATAATATAAGTTTTTATTCAAGAGCGTGTAACTGAAATCAAACAAGACGTTTTAGATGGCTAGGACACGTCTAACGAATGCCACAACAGCGTATTGAAAAAACTGCCTTATTTTGGACACCACCTGGAAAGAGGAAACCTGGAAGACAACGAAACACCTGGCGAAGAACGATACGTCTGAGCTAGCTGAGATGGACTACACCTGGGACCGTGTACAGTTCATAGCGAAAGACAAAGGGAAATTGAGGAAAATTGTTGCGGCTTTATGTCTCACATGGGACGAAGAGGCTAGGTAGGTAGGTAGGACGTCAATAATCGCTTAACCATAAATTTATTCATAGTATTATGTAGCAGATTTCGCGTTTAAAAACAATGGAAACGTCGCAGAAAAATTGTAAATAATTCTGAATGGGCCGCGATTTCACACCGTACAAAAAATGCTCAAACTAACGTGAGCAGAATACTCGTTTATACCTTACACATGCCTTTAAGAAGTGGTTTAAACAGAGAGTGAATTATGGAAACTGAAAAAAATATCATTCAACACTAATCAAGCGAGTTGTAAACGTCAACAACGAGCACAGCCATCAGCCAGTTATGAGTGTAATTTATCAGTGGGTAAGGTCGTTATATCTCAATCTATTTCACATAAAATCTTATCGCAAAGTTTAGACAGTGAGTTGCGTATCTGGGATATTGGTCACTTTGATAATTATCGTTTTATCGTAATGTTATTAAGCGATTTCTGATATTAGTTGGCCATGTGACAGTAGCACAAAACAGCACACCCGTATAAGGCACACCCGTATATATGACTTGCTACACGTATGATAAAACAAGATAGATACAACTTAAATACATGCAAATAGAAATACATCCCGATTTTTGAGATTTGATGCTTTGGTTACAAGTTGCTAGGCAATGAAAGAAGCTAACACAAAACCATTACTTTCTCGCTTTCATACAAGTAAACAAGTGCATGATGTTTGCTTGTTTTCTTTCTAAATTATTATTTTAAAGTTATAAATTGCTTTGATGGTTGTATTAAAAACTACATACGTCTATTTGTGAATTTAAAATATTCATTTGGAAAAAATGTTATTTGAAAACCTGTCACCTGTTTGCTTGACTACAAGAATAATGTATCTGCATGGTTATGTTCTTCCGTTGCCTAGCAACTAGAAACCAAAGTAACTGCTACATCAAAATATTTTCATCTTGTTGTATATAATATAGACTTTCAAATCAAAACTTTATTTTGTTGATAAACATAATCGAACTTGTTTTATCATTTAATAATTTGCAAGCTATGATATCAATTTGGGTTAAAAATAACTTTTGACAATTATCGAAAAAATGACATTTTGCAAGAATCTTTTTTACTGGGTTGCTATGAAAATAATATTGCCATGTTATAAACTGAATAAAACTTTGAAATGTTGGCTTTCTATTGATGTATGAAGTTATCAGTTGAGATCATGCATGTACTCCTGACATTTATTTGTAATGGGGACAGATATTATGAAACACCCTGTACTTCAGATTAAGATTTTTGAGTCAATTGTTTTTCAACATGAATACTTCTCTCCTATGAGAGACTATCAATATTGTAATATATGTTTTTTTATAAATGTTCAGAAAGAAAATTGTAAAGTAAAGTTAAGATTATAGGCAAACATTGTGCAAACAATGTCTTTAGGCGATGAATTAGTGCCATTGCGTAAATTAGAATATTTCCTGGACTAAATTAGCGCTAATCGAATTAATTTAATTATTACAATAGACAACTAAGTATTAGACATATATAACGGAATAACTTATATACATATTAGACAAGGTACATTTGTTTACTTGTTTAAAGTCTCAAACATTTAAGAATAAATAAAGGTAAACTTTGTGTTTTGGGAATGTTAAACAATTTTTTTTAATTGTGTGCATGTATCCGTCGATTGATATATACATGTATTGTTCAAACATATTCCATTCATAATTGTCGTATACCTAATCAAAATATCAAACACATTGTAATGTTGCTTCACAATTGAATTCTCTAGATTTATTAGGTAATCTCTTAACATGGTGTGGCTTGTTTTAATACATTTCCAGGTAAGTCCCTTGTACACACAATTTGACGTAGTATTATTTACACTGAGCGGCAATGAAAACTTTTTAAACTTGAATATTTTTGTAATCTGTTGACTTATAAACTTGAAATTTTGTATGCTCAATTTGATATATATTATCTACGGAATCCAGCTTTTTCCGTGAAAATACTTTAAGAATCACTCGTCCATAGCAGAATAGCCTTAAACCGCATTTTCCGGTGTGCTAATGGGTGGCTACAGATTTGCTCGCGTATTTTGCAAGCATTTTGAAGAATATGGATGGATTAGTCGGGAAAAAAAACCCAGTAGAAAACATGGTGCATATATCAAAGGCAGTCTTCGAAAGATCGGTCGTTATGCTCAAGTGTGGGGTATCCGTATTAAAATTAAAGTTTCGTTGAATTCAATTACAGAAGTCATTATTTCATTTATTTAACACAAGTTTGAATACATACACACATGTTAAGAAAGCTAAAAATTCATTAAAAATCATAGGATGTAAGAAAGATGTTCAAGTCAAGTGCGATAACTCTTGGATAATTATCCTCACGTTTTTTAGATTAATCACCAAACTTTTTCACTAAATTGTATTACTTGATATTACTGAACTAGTCTACATGCTCAAGTTATGGTGTTCATTAATATTTAGACGTAAATTGTGTTTTGAAAATTAAGCACGCGATTCAAAAGCGTATTTAGTCTCCATTGAGTGCAATAATCAGTCTTAAAAGAATAGCTTTAGCGTTTATGCAATTTATTTCCAGTTACAAATTGTGATACTTTTAACATCATTGGTACAAATATAATACAATTTTATTAATCTAAAAACGAGCAGTTTCGAATATGCGTTTAGAGGCGCAAAATTCGAAGCAGTGTTATAAAGAAACTGACAAGTGAATTATTTAATCATTTTATTACTCCCTTCGACCATAGAAAATACACCATGGTTATAATAGACCAAGTTGTTTTATTTTAGTGGTTGTGCGCGAAAGAGTGTATATGCTCCTTAAAAGTAACCGAACTCTACAAAGCCCTTCTACAACGACGAAACAGCATCCCTTTAACATTCAATGAACGTTTCATAAGATTAATTCGTTGTAGATGCACACGATGGATCGCTCCTGGTGGTTGTTTTAAAAGATTAAAAATGCGACTTTCTGTTTTATACTGATATCCATGTTGCGTTTTCTTTGCCGCTCAGTGTATTTGTATCATCTTAACAGCAATACTTTCTTGTTAGTTCAATCCGCAAAGTGAACATAATAGGACTAGAAACATCTAGACAGATCATTTATATCAACATACGCACATGTGACATAATCAGCACGTGTTGTAGGTAATAGGTAACGACATGTTCTAAGAGCGATCTTTGTTAGTGGAACAATTATGGCAATTATGCTTCAATGTAACTTCAAACTCGTGAAGTTTGTCCCCACGCGATGTAGTCAAATTATAGTCACCGACGATTATATTTCTGAATTAAATTTAACCCCCAAGGAATATCTGTGAGTGATGAAACAAATATCAATACGACATTTTGAAATAACAGACGTATCGTTAGCGTATTATACCGTTGTAGCATTGAAACACATGCGATGATCACATATATTTCAGAGACTGTTACATTTGTAACAATTATATTCTTTAATAGATGTGTAAAGTAAGAACTTTAAAGTATTATTCCTGAAGCACTCAATCATGTTCAGTTAGCACATAATAATTATGAACGGGGAAGGTGGTTCGTTCTTAAATTATAATTGTCAGTTACAAGATGCACATATGTATTGGAATGAAGTGCAAAATGCATGTATTGTTTTTAAAGCAAAGCATAAACTCGTTTACATCAAGAGAATAACTTTCCTCGTCACATTTGTTTACTACTACAGTAAAATTCCGCTATTAAGACCAGTCAAAAAGTCGGTCTTAATAGTGAATCGGTTTTATTAGCGGACCTTTTTTGTTCTAAATTTAATACTTTGAGACCTTAAACTGGCAAAAATCTGCATGATTTGAAAATAATCAAAGTGGTCTTATTAGCGAAATTTTAGTGTACTTACTATTTGAAGAAATCACGAACTTATGTATGATATTTCAACGTATGTATGACAATAAGAACAAAAATAAGCACGAATCCAGATACTGCCATGTGCATTCTGAGAAGTAGGAGTAATTTGTACAAGTTTGATTCATACAGAATACTTCGACATATCAACCAATGTAGACTCAAACTATACTCAACAAAGATGATCCATAAACACAACTGCAAATGATAATGTAAATGTATTGAATAAGGACCTATTGGATAAGTTAGTGCGTTGTAACATTTTGTCTTTCTGGCATTGTTTTATGGTTCTGTTCATTATATATAATTTTCTTTTAAAACTCCAGCATAAAACATATCAAGGATTTATGCGATTGTGCTAATTGCTTTAACCTGGCGACTGCCTTATCGACTGCGTTCAGTGTCGCACTTAATTGTAATAATTGCATGCATGACAATTATTCAGTGATACGTTTAGCAAATTGTCACTGATTGATCGCACCTGAGACACCGAAATGCCTAATGTCCCGTGCGTAACAATACATTAATATGTCTTTAAAAAATATCTCAAACTATCAAAATGCGTCATTGCAATACAATATGACTGTTCTCAGTCAGAGCACACCTTTGATGGACAACAATCACAAAAACATTAACAAATGTTAGGAAACCCTATTACATGTAGTTCATTGTTTACTTCTCCTTTCACTCAATTAGTGTATTCATTATTGATTCAATAAAAGCCACACACGAGACAGGGAAATCAACACACTCATTAGATATATTAAACATGTGTATCCGAAGCATTAGCATGAATAAGACGGAGGAAATCATAAAAACAGTAAGATTAGTAAAGAATACACACTGTCTAATATCAAAACTGTTGGAATTAATCGCTTGAGTCGTTTTATGTTGTATCAAATTTGATACACGTACTTGTACAATACACTGCAAAGCATGTCTAATAATAATTGCTGAAAACACGTAAACGATGTAAATGTTCTAATCACGCATGATTTTACATAATGGTCTCTTATATTATCATGCGAAGATGTTATATTGTTTACACTTCCCAGTACGCGTACTCGTATACTTAGAATAAAACATCAACATCAACACCTTAGGGTACACATTTCTCATCAAATACATGGTAGGAAATCATTGATGTCGAATTATAATGTCCCTGACGTATTCAGATAACATAATACTATGTTATTAGATATACTTGGAAAAGTTCTTTACTATCTGTATCGAAATGTCTAAGAAAAAACGAGAGTAGTTGAGGTGAATGATACATGTATGTTTATGTTTTCTGACCTTGAAACCATGCAGAACTCGCAAATCGTTACATTAATAGAAAAAACATGCACACATTGTTGTCTAGCAAACATGCACCAATACGAAACAAACATTCGTAATTAGTCACACTGTTTAACCAGCCGGTAGTATTACACTTTTATTTGAAAGGCTTTTATTAAGTCCGTATTTCTCTCTTTTAATGCATATGTTAAGTACAGTCATATTGTTTCCATTTACTTGGAGCATGTCGTAATTATGATAGATCGTGTGTTTTAGTCAAGCCGATATCTTCATAAAGGTTTCCCAAACATTTCAATTTCGAAGCATGTGATGTGTGTCTTCGCGAAAGTTCCTTAAACAATTACCCTAAGTTAAATAAGCTAGAAATGACAACGGCAACACAAGTTCATTGACATGACGTTTGATTTTATAGCTCTTAGAACCCACTTCAATGCGAAGTATTGACATTTTTTTTGTTGATTCTATTTGTTTGTCTTGTCGATTAGAAACGACTCCATACTATTGTTCTTTTTATAGCAATCAACGATAACATTCTCATGTCCATTATTTAAATGTACATTTACGAGTAAATAGATGTTTATCTACGAACGCCCGGGTTTCACATAGGTTGCTCACGACACGTTTGTTGGAAAGCCTCGTGTCCTATTATTGGGTCCACTTGTTTAATAAAACTCGTATGTTATGAATACCAAGCAAAGTCCTCTATATATCCTCTATATATATCGTTAATAGTTAATCAAATACCATCATGTCTCTGAAATGCTCCCGTATCAAAAATACTTATATAATAGTTTTATTAAATATTAAACATCGATTAATCAAAATAAAAACACAAGATCAAATAATGTAACATAAATGAGTTTGCATGCTTTAGCATCGTTATCTAAAGATATATGGTACATGTATAATAAACTACAGATCTAAAGATTTTGGCAAATTACCAATCTTCAAAATGTTTATATTCCGTTTAGGCATATAATTACATAATAACTATTCCGTTTTATATTCATTATGGCAGTGAAACATAGTACTTCTCTTCAAGTAATATTTATCCATTGATCATTAACAACGTGCCTCAAATTGTTTGACGTGTCCAGCAATGTTTCAGTTTACTTTTGGTGTCATCCGTCGATTTGATATTGTCTGCTGGTTGGCTTTTGGTCTGAAATTGTTCGACAGACTGAAGCTACAGCCATTGTATCTAGTAATATAATTAGCCTTTGATGTTTGAAGGAAAACTTAAGTCTACATCGAATAAAATCACAGCCAGTCAGAAAAATCAGTATTAAGCGAGTTCTGATAATAGTTGATCATACGGCAGTAAAACAAACCAGCACAAATGTATAAGCCGTTTGTACATCATAATTATGGATCGAACTAGAACAAATGTACATATATGAGCACACACGTTGAAATCACATTAATGGTTTAATAAGTACCACTTAGCTCAATTAATTACTATAGCGAAATGAGTATGTATCAAATATATATGTCAGAATCATTAGGATCACTCACATGCTTTATTACAGAATGAAAATTATGTTTCGTTACAGAGTAAAGTAATGATGATATCGCTGGCTTAAAATGAGAAAGTCGTAAGTGCCATTTAACACTGGTATAAAATGTAGGTCGAATACTGGTAATACATATTCGGAAACGAACCTCAGCAGTTAGGAATGAGCGTATATCAAATTGGCACACTTGTTTGAATTAAAACCCAACACTAATAGTGTTACTGTTACATATCAGCTGCATATATTCTCAATCTTCAAAACGTAAACAAGCCGACACATCGAAAATTTGAATATTTCTCGGACGAAAGTAGTGCTAATTGATTTATTACAATAGACACATTATTATTAGACAGATAGTGATATATGCACTGTGGACTTCGGACTGACTGGCAGTATAACTTATATACGCACATACTGCATTAAACAATTTGCGTTATGTTGACTCGTTTTTGAAGTTACACACATTTGACCATAAAAAACATTTCTTGTGTCTATATTTTTCGCTCCCAGATTAAACAAAACTGTGAGGCTATTCTTTGAGTAGCATTTTTATAGATGCTCTGTATTTGTTACTTGCTCATCTGTAAATGTATTGTATACATGTTTATACTAGACAATATTTACGATGTGTTATTATCAATTGCTATATTGTGTTATTATGTTTATGGCTTTAATAAACGCCCTTTAACGACATTGCTTGTTTAGTCATTTATTTGTCTTACAAGCTACACATACCCTCATTTCTTATACAGACAAATTGATGACCATGCAGGTAACTTTCTTTATTGCGATTATATTTGTTAAACAAAATTCTGTGTTTTAAAGTTTGCATGCATTCGTCGATGGTTATATTATATATACGTACAATGTTCAAACGTATTCCGTTAATAACTGGTTTAATTATATTGTCTCTAAATACCAAACACAACGTAATGTTGATTTACAATTAAATTGTCTATATGCACATTTGTAGTAGGTAATCTGCTATCATTATATCGCTTTTTAGTACGTTTCTTGTTATGTCCCTTAAACACTCAATAGGACGTAGTATTATTTATTTGTATTAACAAAAGTCCGTTAAAGTGTAAAATGCTTTTGCAATCAATACTTTCGCGTCAATTCAATTCGCAAAATGCACAATAAGAGCACAAATACTTCTATAATTCCAGACAGATACTGTCTAATAATATACGCACGTGTGCCAGTACATGTTTTAGGTAATCTGTAATGACATGATCTAAGTGCGACCTATGTTAGTGGTGCAATCATTGCAATTATCCTTTATGGTGACTTCAACATCGTAAAGTTTTGTTTGTCCCAATGCGATGTTGTCGAATTATTTTCACAGAGGATTATATTTCTACACAAAATTTACAATTCCCCCCAATGAATATCCGCGAGTGTTAAAACAAATATCTGATACATGTTGGTAATATTGGAACATGCAAGTTGATAGATACATGATGACAAATGTTTCAGAGACAGTTAGATTTGTTACAATTATATTATGTAAAAGATGTGTAAAGTTAGAACTTTAAAGTATTGATCCTGGCGCAATCCATCATGTTCATTTAGCACATAATAATAATTATGAACCGAAAATGCGGTGCGTTCTTAAATCATTTTGTCAGGCACATATGTCTTAGTTAAAAAACTAATTTGTGAATTGGAATGCGGCACAAAATATTGATTTGGCAAAACACTGCTTGAATCATATAATTGATAACATTGTTTACATCAAGAGAATAACGTATTGGTACAGGTATGTCATTGTGCCTACATATCGAATGCATGGGTTATTTTTATTTCGAACAAAATAAACAAACAATATATACTATAAAACGCACTCATCCTCTGATTTCGTAGTAGTGTGGTCTTATTCCGCGTCCCATTTGTTTTCTACTACTTACTTAGACATCAATAACGTGTGTATGAGATTGAAACGAAGTATGTATGGAAATTAGTAAAAAATGAATTAAGATGCCTTCCATGTAGATTCTTTACTATACTCAACCAAGACGGCCCATTAAGTCCTTAGTCACACGTGTGTGATAATGCAAAGTTAAACATAAATAAAGACCTATATATTGTGTGGGTTGCAACATTTTCTCTTCCTCTTGCATTGTTTTATGGTTCTGTTTTCATGGTTAAAATACCATGTTTTCGTGTGACTACGTTGCCTCTATAAATATAATCTTTATTATTATTATTATTGTAAAGCCAAAAGGCCAACAGTTTGTTAAAGTACATTTTTGAAAAGGTGAATATAATTTGTGCTTAAACTATCAGTCACCGACAGGAAAAAATATCCAGGGTTTTATACGATTGGTCTAATTGCAGTCAGTGGACGATTGCCTTATCGACTGCGTTAATTGTAATTGCAAATAAACTGAGTTTACCATTTTGTTCTTGATAAATACGTTTTAAACATTTAAGGTTATATCATGTTTGCTACAAAAGAGAGCAGACGTTTATTTTACCCGCTCACTTCTTTTCACCAAGTGAATTAAAAACACGGTACACATTGAACAGATAATCCCTTTTCCAATATCCTTATGTTGTTATACCTGATTTGCCAGTTTACTTTAGATGACACAGATCCCAATACCACATTAGAGTTATAACGGTGTTTGACAAATACAATCGACATCCATTACCTTTATTCTTAATTGCCTGAAACTAAAATAACAAATCAGATTATAAGTTATACCGTCAGTCATTTCGTCTCTTGTAATTAGTTGTCTACAGTAATAATATAATTATTTCAATTAGTGGCACTTTCGTCAAAGTAATGTTCTAATTAACACAATGGCGCCGTGTTAATGTTTTACAAATTGAGAATATATGCAGCTGATATGGTACTGTAAAATGTTTGTGTTGTGTTTTGATTTCAACAATAGTTTGTCCTTGTGATTTATGTTTTCGCGGCTTTCGCCATTGTGATTCCGGCTTGGGTGCAGGTTTGTTTCCGAATATGCATGGCGGCTGAATAACTCGCAAATGTTATTGCATCAATAGTTAAAGTAACATTTAACCTGTTATCTACATAAACAGGGTTTCGTCTTTATGTAACAAGGTAATTCAGCTTTGTGACAGCTGGAATTAACATACTTTATTATCTCGTTACGTTATGTGTGGCCATTGATGTTTTCGGATGATTAAGCTGAGTGATGCCTTGCTTATGTCATTTCCTAATATTATTTATTTATAAATCATCGATTGAATTGTTGAGTATATAAAGATTGTTGAGGCAACGTAAATTTACTTACAAATACATCGTATACACCTTATTAAAATTCCAAAAATCGTTTGATATCAATTTATATCAATTGGCAACTCGTGATAGACCCACTTTATACCTTGGGATATTATTGCATGCATAATGTTTGCGAATGTAAATATTTTTAAAATAATAGGAACACATATCTTCCATTCTGGGCATTTATGAAAACATCAATATCAATAAAACATATGATTGATCACAATGTTTCAGACAAGCGATAAGACAATAGAAAATCTATGGCATACCTGTGTCGCTGTTTTAATTCTTTGAACTGAACATGAATGATTAAACCATTAATATGATTTAAATATTTTTGTCATGTTTGCATATTTGCTTTCTCTCAGCCCAGGGTTTATACATTTGTTCTATTGTCACATGGGCAATTGTTATAAGATATCGCTGAGAGCTGATTTGTCTCATTGTGTTGATTTTATCCGAACACTGACTGTTTCAAATGCTTTTATGTGTTTCCCACCCAACAAGAGACGAACAGGTTGGCAACCCAGAGGTAGTCTCGCGTGTATCTGTGTTATAAACTGGGCACGTTATACAACAAAGGCATCTCTTCGGAAAGAGCTAGGGCAGCGCAAAAACGCCATTGGAAATTAGTGCTTGCCCTTTTAGACTATTGCATGGGTTATTCATGACAGAAAGGCTTAAAAAGTTACATTGCCTTATCGTATTACTAAATATATTACTGCCGCTGCAGTCAGTCAAATAATTGCATACCAAGGACCAGCATACAATCACGATTCAACGGATGACACCGAAACAGTGGAATTGCGCAGGCCATTTAAAAGCAACGGCACATTCGTTACTGGACACAACAAACATATTACATATGCAGCATTTCGCAAATGATCACTCGATATCGATTCCTGACAGAGAAGGACAATGTTGCCTGCCATAATACATAAAAGAGGTATAATTATTAAGTAATTATATAACTAAACGCCAAATGAACAATTTGATATATGGAAATTTGCCAAAATCTTTACATAAGCAGTTTATTATACCGTATATCTTTAAATAATGATGCTTAAAACATGCACTCCCATCATTGTTACATTATTTGATATTATGTTTTGATTTTGATGAATCGATGTTTAATATTTAATAAACCTATGATGTAAGTATTTTTAATACAATCAGCGTTTTAGAAATAAGATGGTAATTTAAAACACATTTTCAAGCCCCGGTCTGATGTGATTTAAGTGCAAGCAGTGATTCGAACACAATGTGATATACATTCACTTAGGTAGTTCAGTTCTGCATTTAACTTAACGGATATCTTGCTAAAGTGCTTGCTACAGGCCTGAATGAAAAAATATAATATTAAGATTGTGAGACAGAAACTAGTGACATGGAGCACTAGTTAAGGACATACTAAATAGCTTCTTCGTTTAGCGTCTGATGGCGAATAGGTTTGGACATCTAATGGAAGAAAAACAACACATTTGAGAACTCTTATATCTTCAAAATATCTATTAAGATATAGCGTTTACAATGCATAGTTGTTCAGTGTGTCCCCTACCTCTAAACAACAGTAGGTTTCACACAAACATGATTTCAGCTTAAAACGATGCGGATTGGATCGTTATGACTTGTTCTGTTTATGGTCTCAGGATAGCTAGATAGGTTTTCGAGCAAAGGGTGTACGCTAAATAAAAATACGATTTGGTGAAGCCTAATCGTCACAATTCCATGGAGGAATATAATGGATACGTCAGTAACAAAATTATATTATAGTTTCGTCATGCTCCATGGTAACACTATATCGGGGGAGATATATAGGATCCGTTACGAATTAGCTTTGAAGATCGACATTTCTTAAGCGAGTCAGTCTAGAAAACACATTGTATCAAGTTATTTAGCGACCCTTTTGGCTTTTGTTTTCATGACAAGTTTAAGAAATATTGTTCTCAAAGACAACGCATCACACATTCTTTTGATTACAATACCATAGTACCGAGTCTTAAAAGCGATTTTAAGCCGGGTACGTTACGTGTCCACGTACTTGTTATCACACGTGTTTGAGAACTTTGTTCCATCATTTGTTAGCACATGGAATATAGAGAATAATAGGTTAGTTTCGCGGTTGAGTTAGTTTATCTGGTAAGGCGGAGGCATTTATCGGTTGGATCGTAGGCGAATCCGATAATGTCCACAGTCGAGCCGAATAAGCTTTTTCTCACTCCACGGCATTAACCTATTATTCTATTAATCCGGTCACTACATCTGCTCAAATAACGGAATAAAACTAAACATTTATTTCCGACATCAAAACTGTACCATTGGTTTCCAATACCAAATGAGTCCATATTCTAAAATGCAACACTATTACGTCGCGTCACAAGTTGGAGCTATTTTCAATTTCGCGTAATTTATTTGCCAACTGGTGCCAATGTAATTATGTTTGTTTCAATAAATATAATAAGTTATATATTAATCGAACGAAGAAAATCAGCACAATCGACCTGAATGTATATGTTTTGAGTTTTATTACAAAAACCAACACTTCCAGGGTTCGAAATAACCAGAATACGGTGAAATATCACTGTAGAGATGTAACATCCAATCTCGTGGGGCTTGAGAAAAATGTGTGGAGAGCAAAAACCATACGCAAAAATTATATATTGTTTGCGCAAAAATGATTCTTAAACGTTAAAAGTTGATGCCATTAACGTAAAAGAAAGTGACATCATCATGAAGTCAAATATTTTGATTCTGTGTTGCGGGAACAGTTGTGTAGAGATTTCAAAATTACGGGAAAATAAGTTGTTATTACACTGGTGAAATTGTTCTGCAATATTCATTTTTAATAATTTCCTATAAATACATGTTTTTCTTATATAATTAAATACGGTATTCATTTTAGATTTTGATTCAAGAGATCAAAAATAATTTCAAATATTCTTTGTCGACATAAAATGTCCCACCCTGTACTTAAAACTAAAAAATGAATTGAACATGAAATTCGATTTGATCGAACGTGAAAATTTCTGTAAATCATTATTCGTCACTGAAATGATAAAATACGTTTTTTCCACGCTGTTGAATAGTATATTGTTTATCAAAATCGTTCAATATACGATGAATTTATTAGTATTTTTCAATGTCGACACAAAATGTCCCACCAGCAAAATTACGTACTAAGTAATGTCAAAATATCTTAGTGTGTATGTCAAATAGCTTCGATAAATCAATGCAAAATTGAAATCGGAATTTAAAAGATTTGTTTAAAAATGTTTTTTTGTATACTAGGAAATATATACAGTACTTTATTCAAAGGGGATTTTTATTTTTTGCCTATTGTGTTCATTGGGGTTACACTAAGCATGTCTAAAATGTACAAAGAACAAAGGGATAAATGCACATATTACAGCAATATGTTTAATTACACGTTATTTTGCCTAAATATAAGTTCTGTAATTCCTAAGGTTGCTAAATATACCCCTTTTAAACATTGTTACACACCTTATGTGTTTATGGTCGTTGTACGCCCATAATATAGTTATTCTGTCAATTGTACGACTTATGTCCGTCATATTTAGCTGAAATAACGGCGTTTTTGACGTTACGCAAAATAACTTCAACTTGTGACGCGACGTCAATGTTTCGTCTTAGAATCATATTTTGGTAGCACCTCGTAAAATGATTTACACTGTCACAAATTCAAGTTGACAGAATAAAAAGGACACTGCACATTCAAACAAATACGTGTAGATTAAGATGGTACGATGCTGCATCCTATACAATTATACAGGAACTGATTCGATTAGATAAGTCATGTAATTAGAAGAAACTTGTTTGTAAGAAAAGGTTTCTGTTCGACGTTTACTAGTATATTAAATCATAAAACAATATACGTATTTTTGTAACGTCCTTATTGAGGGTAAATAAATTGCGTTGCAGTTTACTTGTGTTTTATACAGTTATAATATACCGAGCTACCACGCATTCATTTGAAATGGACTAAATTATATTAATCACATTGGTCATAGTACAATGTAAGTGACAATGTACAATACCACCTGCATGCATTTTGTAAGTTAATGAATTTCACTAAGGCTTGATTTAAAAACTTCACCACGCACGTGTTACACGGTGATTGGAACTTGCGAAGAGAATTACTTATTTCAGTATTGAGTCTCACTGATTGTGGAAGCGTCCGGTGCATGTTTGGTTTACTGACAATTACTCTCATCAGATACATACACGTACATCACAATTTCTGTAGTTAGCTGTCTGCTTTGGTAATTCAATTATTTCTGTTAGTGTTTGGTTTGTCCGAGCAATTGACAATTGATTGTTTTGAAATTGAAATATATGTACAGTGTATGGTACGGTGGAAGAGAGTGGAGACACCTTCGTAAAATAGCAGTTGTCATTCATGTGAGTTTAATTTTAATTGTAGTAAACATGCCCGTTGGCTGATTAAGCTTACTTGTATGTGTTTCCTCACAAGAAACTGGCATTTTTGCGTTAAGTTCGAAGGCTGGATACATACACGTATGTTAGATTGCATACAATGAAGTCAACCTGTCACAAGCCTGGTTTTAAACATGAAAGTTCTTGTCTCAACGAACAAAATAAACTTAGTTAGCTTAATATGCACTGGAAGTCTGCTATTGCATGGGCGTATATGGGATAATATGACCAAACATGTAAACATACACAGGCGTACACAACAAGATACAGTCTTATTGAGTTGTTTTTGTAACTTCAAAACGTAAGATGAAAAATATTATTACGATTAATTGATTTAAACTCATACAATTTAGGTTGTGTATCCTTCTGGCAATATACTGTGATCGATGTTTTATATGATGATTGCATTGCGGACCACATGTGTTTATATATTTTTATTTCTCGTAGTTAAGACTACAAAATAAGCATGTGCTTCGCTATCGTTATTTGATAACTGAAATGGAATAAAGCAAGAACATGCTTATGTTTTACATATTGAAAACATTTGTTAAATAACCACAGACTATTAATGACTCTAACACAATTATGTATAAGGTAAGGTATCCAAACTGCACTACAATGCTAAAGAGATTATTTGCCAAGTAGACAAAGCGTTGCGTGTCTCGATGTACAAAACATATTAACGTTGTTCAAGCATTAGATCATTTTTCATCTCATATACACTCTTCGCATTCTGTATGTTTCGTGTTTGATACGAGTGATATCCATGCTTGATACAAAGACGAACGCCATGTGGAATCCGAGGTTTCAAGATGAGACGAAATAAATTCTAAAGTCCATATTTTGAACCATTCCTGTTATGTTAGAATAGAACACTGAATTTTAAAGTAAGCTTCAAATGTTAGAACACGTTTATACATACTACAGCCATACACTGGTATGTTAATAACCTGTATGTTTTACCAAACATAAAACATGAGTTTGTCATAAGCATATAAAGAGTAATATTTCTATCTCGTAAAATATACCGGTCAACAAGTACTTTGGTCGGAAACTAAAAACTTATTGTACTACTGCCGTTATAAACAGTCTACATTCGTTCCCTAACTGCATCATAACTTGCATTCAAACTAATAAAGTAAACACATATTGAGAAGAAAATGTAACTAGTAATTGAATAAGTCCTCAGAAATATTTGAGTATATTACATTCCTTTATTTGAAACTACCACATTTGTTGTTTAATATGCAGTTCCACTTTCTCCCGGTGAGGTGTTGGTGTATTTTATAATATAATAATGTTTGAAACTAGTCCCTATAGAAAGTATACGTTCCAATTAAAGACATTGGTCTTCATTCTAACTCTGTGAAGGTAAATGCTGTGTCGATCAATATGTGCATATTGAAAATTAATATTGACCTTTGAGAATTTTTTTCCTAAATACACATGATTACATGTACCACTGCACATGTTTTAATATATTCTGTAATATTTGTGACATTCAGGTCTAATCTCCTAATGACAGGTATTGACCTTATATTGATGCCATATAAGACAGCCAATGCTGAATATTCGCATGTTTTTTGTACACTGCAGCACACTGTATTGGTACAGACGGCAACGCAGTTAAGCGTGGATCGACTGGCTGTGAACGGATGGACAAGTGAAAGTCATATCATGTTTATCTGAATACATAGTTTAATTATTAAATATTTAACGCAGCACTTAACTTAACCAACAGAGCATAGAAAACAATACCACCACAAAACAACTACACGGAGCATTGTTCTCACACCCCAAAATGATTAAAGTCCAAATCCCACGCGAAAATGCAGAATGAACAAATTTCACAAAGAACTAACACAACAGCTGTCATGCCAAGTGACTGAATGGAGCGCAGCCAAGATGCAACCTTGTTCCCCATTTCCCGCCGCACAAGTATATGCTTAAATGGTGACCCAAACGAGTATATTATAGTGGAAATTATTTTTGTAGGGTGATTAATAACGTCTGTATGATAGATAGGACAAATTCATAGATGTATAATTCATTAAAACCTGCTTTTGCTAATCAGATTTTCAAAACACAAAACAATCAATCAAAACATGTTATTAACGTAGGCATAATATTAATCTAAATTTGATTTTAATAGTTATCAATTTAATTTGTGGTGATACAAATTATGATGTGTATTATGGTTTTATAATATAAACTTATTAAAATAAGTAGGCGGGTGAGATTTAGATGTATCATACCTAATGCAATGATAAAAACATGATATAATTGCGAGAGGAATACAACGCGATGGATTGCATTTTCTGTTTCATGCATATTAAATTGTCTGATATTTCTTATGTTACTCTTTATCGCATAACGTTGTTTATAGACGTTTTTTATGTTTTAACTACCACAGACAGCGTCCCAGGACAGCTTAAGGTATACATGTACACTTTTAATAAGAACAACGTAAGATACAAATATAACATAAAAACACACACTTTTCTTAAAGGTTAATGGTAACTTGCGGAGCCTAGCATTGAATTGCCAGTCAACTTTATGCTTAAATATTGCAAGTACATGTATAGTATATATTATGTATCATACCCTCCTATTACCTCGGAAATGGGGAGCGGTGGCCTAGAGGTAGGGCGCGCGCTTCGGGATCGAGAGGTCCCGGGTTCGATCCCCCTCTGGACCACTGGTCAAAATCTCTGAGCAAGACCCACAGCTCCACTCTGCCATGGTGTAAAATGGTACCTGTGAGGGCAGTGTCTATTCCTGGGCGCCGCAGATCGATGTTGGCTGCCACACCACAGGAGAGAAATAGTCTCCCCAGGGAGACACGAGTGTAGGTTTCCATATGTAGCCCAATGACCAGGGGAGTTAAAATGTCAAAGGGTGCTTGAGCGGCCTAACAGCTGAAAAGAGCCCTAGAAAATTGGTAACTTAACTTTTTAACTTTTTTTTTAACCTCCCTAACCCAATTCGATGGCTTAGAACCAGAAGGTCGTAACTACCTCTTACGACCTTATAAGACTGATACATATTTGAAATTTGCTTCACAAGAAGCTTCTTATGAGCATATTTTCGTGAAACTCTGAAATTGTCCTGTTGACCAAAATGAAGTTTTAAAAACGTGTTTTCCCATAGGTAAAGAGTAAATTACAGACAGTTTTCTCTTGTTTCTCAATATATCGATTTGGTAGTTACGACCTTCTCGTTCTAAGCCAGCGAATTATGTCCTGTATGAATGAACTGTAGTGAAATAGTTCATACCAACGTCGAGTATTTGCTCTTGTAATGAAGCAAGATTGCTTAGATGATAGAACACTGTACTAGTAAAATAATGTCTTTGTACTAATATTGACACACATCGTGTCTACAATCAGACAATTAGCACAAGAGGCCGCCAACCCGAAACTAAGTAATTGAAGACTATTTATCAATTGATAATACGGAACAACCGGCTCATATAATGTGGATGATACAAACATTAAACAACATCACAAAAACATCTACTTGTATCGACATACATTGCGTAAACATTTTAGGAGATAAAGGCCTGTATTAGCAAAGTAGACGAACGATATTGTGACTGTTAACTCTCTCCATATATTCCGCGACTATGTATTTTTGCGCGAAAGGGAATAATCATAAATGCTATGTTTTGTAAAGACGATATCCCTATACAAATAGCATTCTAATCGAATTCACTTGTAAATTAAATGATAATAACAAATCAAAATAAACAATATCCAAGCTAAAATACACGTAAAACAATTAAATATAGGATATTTGTATTGTACGATGTTTGATCGTCTGATAATTCACCAAATGAGCAGCTGACACTAACATTTTCTTGAGTGACGTAGCTGCTCACGTGGTGAATAATCAAACGAGAACACACCGCAAAATACTAATATTCTATTTATTTCATGCCTGAAATAGCTTTAATTATGGAAATACCCCATACCTCATATGTTTTGCGTGACGGTTTTGTCCTGCCATGCACGCTCCGAGTTGCCATCAAGTAGTTCTTCTGCATCAGCTTCAGTTTCGTCAATTTTGAAACATTTACGTACATGCAGTGTTATCTTATTTGTTAAAAATTAAGATAACAAGCGAAAATGTTTCTTTTTTTTAATTTTTAAGGCGGGGAATTTTTTTTAAAGTAGTCCGTTTGAGTGAACTTATCGACTGTCAAATTATCGGGGAATAATCCACCGTTATTCCGCCGTAAACCACAGATAAGCATACAAAAAGGGATAATATATTATGCTGACTTGACTGCTATGGAGAGTGACAAGAAAATTGCATCCAAAAGTTACAACAACAATAAAGTTGGCAAATGCACTAAGTAATTGCATTGTAAAACATATTGTAATTGATACATTAGTTAAATTAGCCCGGCCTTGAAGATGTTTTGTACACGAACGGCTAAATATATATCATTTAGCTCTAGTCCTTGACATGTTGCTAACTCAATACAATCAACATGCATTCCAAGAAAATAAGTATGCTGTCGCCATTTTAATTACTACCTAATACAACAGCAGTCTAGGGGAATTGTATAAGATGATTGGTGAACCAATATACCTAGTAATATTAATCTACAGAGGAGCGGACCATTTCGTCTGAACATTATAAAAACACTATCGACTTGGCTAAAACAAAAGATTAATCATACTTGTGACAAGCTACATTTAAATGGAAATATTTCTGCAGTGAGCTAATGGATAACATGGCAACCATTTTATGAAACATTTCACGTTTTGGCAGTCCATTCCTGAAAAGCTTTTTTCTTAGTTATGAATTATTTTAACGGAACACGTTAGCAAGTAACTAAACACATCTTAAAGTAGCATTATTTATGGAACTCATCAACCTACGTGCATGTATAACCTAGAATTAATCATAGTTCTAAAAACGCAAAGACTATATTTAGTCGATCAAATATCACCATGAAATTCACATTCAATGAAAAAGTGCATTAAGTTTAAAACAATATTGACACAGCCTTCGTTTAAATATAGCGTTTGTTTTAGTTTTCTCTGTCGGTTTTATATGAAATCAAATTGATGAAGCGTGGTATTAAGTCATCGTAACTTTCACCAACATGTTGCACAATACAAGTCAAATGAAATATAATTCCCCACACAATTGCCACATGCGACATAGACGTTTGTGAGGGTTTCTAGAAGACTAATCATCAACCGTTTTCTACAAAACATTAATACAACGTTAGACTGTTGATCACTATATACATATATATTTACCAAAGTTATAAAGACATACATACATATATAAAGAGTTATTTTTTAACAATGGTCACAGTTGTATCATAATTTCCACCTCCATCTTGCAGAAACGTACGTGTACGAGTATACATTCAGCACTCGATTTGTTGTTTGAGGTCATTTGTGTCTATTTACATGTAAGACAAACATGGTTAACAACACGCATAATTTTTATGACTTTTTATTGACCCTAACAATAACATCTAGACTTGCAAAACATAGACAGCACATTGAACTAGAACTTATCAAATAGCAATGTTTAGGTACATAATCATACAAGTTAAAAAAACTAATTGTACGAAAATAAAATAACAACGTGGAAGGGTCATCGGTCTGGTAAATGCAGGGAAACACATATACTTATTCGTATATTTAATACTGTTAATGGAAGATGCTCACTAAGAGTTTAGGGTTTTCCTTAACAAGTATGACTCCTCTGTTACACGACTTGGTCAAATAGGCAACATATCATAATATCGGGTATTTACACAAGGTTTGTTCAATAACTGGTTATATTTCTCAGGAATTATAGATCTCATATATAATATTTTATGCAAGCTTTCAAACATTAAAATGTAACAGATGATTTAAAAAATATAAAGTAATGTTCAACTGCAGTTATACAAGAAGGAATACGTAATAATGCATTTACTCCTACGTAATTTGAGCCGTTTCTGTTAACTCAATTATTAAGTGAGTTAGGGTTTCGCATAACACTCTTATTGTATGTAAAATATTACATTATACCACATGACTTTCCTTGTATCCAGGTTAGTATAGCCAGTACGTATAAAGTTATACGTACCATGTGTAGTATAAGGTATTAAGATTTTCCAATAAATTTTGCGTATTTTGCGTTTTTAGTGTCATATGATATAAATTATCTATCACTCGATGTCAATTGATATATTTATATTAAACTCGTTCAGGAAATATTATTAAGCTCGCCAGAGGCTCGCTTAGTAAAATTTCCAAAACTTGTCTAATATAAATGTATACCAATTGGCAACTCGTGATAGATACTCTATATATTATGGTCAAAGGCATTTCACATGCCGATTATACCAATAAAACTGTAAACTATATTCGTTATAATGAAAGATGCTATATACTTCACTTCAATCTGAGGTATACATGTATTTCGACGATGTTTTTACGCTACATACATACCCGAATACATGAGCTATTTAGTTGTTCACTATTTGGATATCTTCCATATCACTTTTGTCAAACAGTTTATAATGTCCCTACTGATACATGTAACCATGAAGTTGTCTCAATAATTGTAGCCTTATACGTGTAGAATCATCTTGTTTATCATCAAGCTCCTTATTTCGAAAGTCGAGTATTCTCCGATATATTTGCTTACCCACACAAAGTTCGGTATCTTTCCTTAGATGTTCCTAGGGTATGCAAGAAAGATTCGTAATTATTTATGATGCACGCGTTTCTGTCCAACAATAAAACATGACTAGCATGTGCCACAATACGGGCATTGATCAACGACGCTGAGAGATATTGAGATAGAAATATGATGGTATTTAAACTGATGTGGCATACCCAATTTGTGAGTGAGTCGAGTCATGGTAAATGGGTTTTCAATGTACGGAAGTCGAGCGTTTTGTTTCATTTACACTTGAATGTCACTGACACGTTGGATAAAATAAAAACATGGTTACTGACAGAGATATTTCTCTCCCTTATTCACTGATACTGCGTTCAGACAGATTAAAAACGCTTTTCTCAGTCAAAACATTTTGAAAAATGTTGAAATAATTACCTAATATGTCAGATGTTTTCTGAAATTCATTGACTGTTTTTTCTTCTGTAATATGATTGGCTTCCTTTGCCTAGTTATTGATGAAAACAAGTTTAGACAAAATAATTCGACTAATGTAAGAGCATGCAGATTAGCAACCATACACTCGTTGGCAACCACGAGATATAGACGCCCGAGAGGGTCGAGAGTTAAAGAACAAATGCATGGTTACATGTATCAGTAGGTACATTATAAACTGTTTGACGAAAGAGAATCGTTAATATTTCATGGAAGATATCAACTTGGTATTGGTTTGTTTAAATGTCGATTGTATATAATGCATAACTACCCAACACAATTTAAATTCGAATACAATTCTACATAGTTAAAACCTGCACCATTGTTTCGTATTTCTATTTGAATGAACTAGCTTATAATCTTAAAATGTATGTTGTGTTTACAGCACATTATCTAGTAGAATGCACAATGCATTATTTATTTATCAGGGCTCCGAAGAACTTGATTTTATTTACAATACACATCTTGTGAAGTCACGATATGTTTGAGGTTGTATGTACTTATGTTGGTAATGTATCCATACATGATTTATGTCCCCGGTAATATATAATGTGTAATACCAACATCACCGCTATGGTTTAAGTGTATATAGGATTGCTCTATTACTGAATTCAATCGTGTCACTCTGTGTATTAAGGATGCCGGATCGGTTTAGAGCGCATACGCCATTTGTAATAGTGCATTTTGTGTCTTATAAAAACAAAAAGCGTCAATATTAACTAAATTATGTCAAATATAAGAGTTTTAAAGCTTTATTCAAGTAATGTAGAAAATGTTAATTGAAATCACAGTTTACTTTTGAATAAAATACCACATTACAGAATAGGTGGATGGGGTTTACATGACTCAAACATAACAAAACAGATTTGGATACTGCCAATAAATTACTGATTTCAATGTTAATATTTTAGAAAATAACACACACTTAAAAAAGTGCCGATTACTCCGAAAATAAGTTCAGCGACTTATTTGTTTTTTTTTCATCATAAGTTGTCTTCGAATAGATGTCTTCGCCATTTGTCAAAATATGAATAAATGAGCACCGGACCCAAAAAGCTCGACACTCCTAAATCCATTTACACATTATTACATAATTGAATATATTTTTTGTCACAACAAATTGTCGTTGATCATTTTGTGAACATCCCTAGCAGCGAATGATAAATGTAAGGGGTACTTTAACAATTTTAGGTATAATGGTATTCTTTATTTATTTTGTAATTTACAAGATATTTATCATTTTGTATGCATTTGTCCCAATTATAGAACTATAAATCAAAATTCATCCAACACTATTACTATTTGAGACCCTCGGTCTTTTAGTTCTATGAATTATTATGTAAAAATAACAAAAACGACCTATGTCACCTTGCATATTACTTGAAGGAAGCTTTTAGAATAAGAAACACTGCTAATATAATTCTAAATAATTAAATAAATTGTGTATGTCAATTTGCCGTGAAAAGTTTTGAGTGCGCGTGAGCATGTATTCGTTGAATGTTTTGTATCACTTGACATACTTATGAATGATTGAACGTAAACTTTATAGTAAAATTTACTACGAGTCACGATGACAAGGCGAGTTGCACGAGAATCCTGTGTTACATCTATGACGCATCTATTTTTAGAAACTCCCAAATACTCTAGAAACCAAGTTTTATTAAAGCTTCTGATAATCAATCCATTTATGTTTAAATTGTGGTATTTCCTTCAGAAAATTACGAAAGTCGAGGGAGGTAATTGTACCAGCTAATAAGCCACTCAATTACAGCGTGGAATTATGTTCAATGTCAAATGGGTGAAAATGGAATGCGCGCAGTTAAATAGAGCGGGATATTATCGTATTTAGAATCGAAATAAAAACTCTGTTCTTGTATATTGTCGGTGAATAAAACACGGGCACTCGTTCGGATGCGGAAAATTAAATCACTCGTGCTACGCACTCGTGATTTAATTTTTCCGCATCCGAACTCCTGTCCGTGTTTTATTCACCGACAATAAACGCGAACAGATCTTTATTTCTTAAACAAAGGTTCGGGCAAACTTGTGAGCAGTTCGCGTCATTGAACTCATCCGTGGACTCAGGTTTGAAAGAACATGTCATATGTTTTCGGTGGGATCAAAATCTGGGACATTCCTTCTCGCAGATATTGTTTTCTTCAAGAAAAATGACTCTTGTTCGTTTTTCATGCGCATGATTATATTCATACTGTAAAAGGTTAACTCCCCTGTCATTCGGAAATAGAAATACAAGAAGAAAGTGACTGCTTGGTGAAGCACGTGATCAATGTTAGATGAAACACAAAATGGCAGGGTACTGAATGAAAATGTTGTATTTCATAGATAAACGTATTTTATCTTTTTATTTGATGATTTAGCAAATCTATTGACACCAAGTATTCTTTTGACAGACACGGTTGTTGACCGGAAGTCGTTTTTTTTGGTGGAGGATGCGCATTAATTTATCCGAATTAGGTGTCTTTTTAGGCCTTTAATCCCTATTTGGAGATCAATGGTGGTGTCAGTTGGCATAAAACGCTATTGGAGACGAATATTTATTATAGCATGACAATGTAATATCGCAAAAACCGCGTTGTGGCTACTTCCGGTATGTAGCATGTTTTTACCTCGAGGCACATCAGTTTCAGACTGACATTAAATGTTACCTTTGGTTTTGGAAAACTTTTAAAAGTGTGTTTTTTATATGCTAATGAATCGTTTACACATCGACATTTACACAGTTCGGATATTTTCATTCGCACGAGACTCACGCGCTAAAAATGCGATTTGGCCACGTGGCCACTACTAGCGATTTGGTAAGTAAATTTGGAATAAAATATACTTTATCGACAACGTTCTAACCCAGGAACATTATTCCATTGGTATAAAATAATCCTAAATAGTTCATACAAAAAATACCGACCCCTGAAAAGTGATGCGTTTTCAAAGTCCGTAAGTGTACTTGTGTTAATAAACTAAATGTTCTGTTCTGTTGTGTTCTGGTATGTGACCGTTTTTCTTTCACACATTTATAACATACACACGGTGGGGGATCCAACATATCGATACCAAAATGGGTTACGCATAATTTCATATGTCGAACTTCCTGGTCTACATATGTTGTACACATTTCGACGAAAAAAAGGTAAGATACTTATTTGATATAGGTGTATGTTAAAATCAAATTGTTTTGCCCAAATATCTCAATGCAGTGCCATCCTTTATACATTTCCGAACATGTACGTGTATTTATCTTATCTGTAGGTGTACCAATAACGGAGAAAAACTGATTCTCCTTCAGGCGGTGTGACTGAAAATTCGCGGCAGTTTGATTACCACGAGCAACTCTTTTGTATTTTCACCTAATTTGTTTGATTATTGTTATAGAAATATGACATACCTTTCATTACACACATGTTTCAAATTTAACAGCGATTTGATAGCTAGAGAAGTATTTATTGTAAAAAAACAGCATGCTCTCCATATGTTGTACGTGTTTTGCATATGTTGGATTGTAAATGTTTCATTTGCCGATTTTATGTTGAGTTTAAACGGATTTCCTGGAAAAAGCCGAAACTGAAATATGTTTACGTTTTCATGCCACCATCGATGAGTGGTATAATGCTTAACTTGTGACTGTCCGTTTTTCTGTCTGCCTGTCGTTAGACCAAATGCTTTCCGTCCAATAACTCAAGCACACTTTCCCCTAGGATCTTTAAACTATGCATGAAGGTTGATCAGAAACAGTCGATGACCCCTATATATTTTGAGGTCAGCAGGTCAAAGGTCAAGGTCAATGTGACCTTAACTATTTTTAGACCAAATGCTTCCGTTCAAAACTGAAGAACGCTCACTATAATGGACTATAAAACCATACAGTTGTTACTATTACATGTACATGTGATACTAAAAAATAACAAACAAATACAAAATTCATATGTATGTACTAAACTAAGTCTTACTCCATTTGTATCTGTCTTTAGAAACTTTCGTTTTCGATCTACTCTAATGATTGTTCAATTAAATGGAAACACAGACTGTATGTTAAGATTTATGCATGCCTATTTTATACCAAACAGTTTTTTTCAGTTATTTATTATTCCACGTAAAAATGTTACAAACAAGGTAGTGCTGATTCATACAAACATGGCTCTCACAGACAAAACCAACAATACAACAATGCATTCTCACATGATAACACATATTTCATTAGTGTTTCTTTTGGTGCACATTACTACTATTATTTTACATTGTATAATCTAGAGGAACTTTCAAATATCTTTCTGAAGGACATAAATGCCAGTTGTAGATACATGTATATAGTTGTTTTGTATATGTAAATAGATGTTGTATTGTTAAATGTTTTATAGACCTCATCAGGACCTATGGATTAGCATTGTAAAATATAAAATAAGAACCTTGAAATGTTTGATATAAGTGAGTGTTGATGGAAGAAATTTTCTTAAAAACTGATGTGCCTTGTAAGTGTTAATTATGAATATTTTCATTGCTACTGTAGTACCTATCTCATTTCTGGCTATTACAATGGTATGAAATTTTTTTAGCATTTCCTTTAAAACAGCTTAAAAAGTGATATATTTGATTATCGTTAACAACATCAGAAACAATGTAATTCTAATTATATTGTTCCTGACAACATGAAATAATTGTATTAAAATTATATGTCCAAAACTTTTTTCAATGTACAATTAATTTGAAGAAACATTCACATGCTTAGAGTTGGATGTCTAATATGCAAATTAGAAACTCTGTGGAATGTCATATAAGAAAGGGTGGTGTAAATAAGGTCAATAAATCACCCTTGATTGGAGAGCATGCTTTTCCATTGACGGGTTTCGTTGACATAGAGGCGGCGCAGTACGTTACAACATTTTATTAATATTTTTGTCTGTCGATGAATTCTTGTTGAAATCAGTCGAAGAATCAGGATTACAATTACATATAACTGATTGTGTTTTTTTAAAAACAAGATGAAGAAGTCTTGGCATCTACTTATCCGTGTGGTGTTAATAAGGTCGCATACCTCGCTTTTATCACTGAATATCTCTTGTAATAACTTCTTGACTGACGCTGTACCGACCAACGCTAGGTTATCTTGAACAGCGTCAAGCATAATCAGATTGTTATACAAAAAAATCAATTGCAATGCATTCCAGTAGGTTCATACCATCTCGGACTATCACAATTTCCTTTCTTTCTAAGAACTAAATTGTCCTTCTTTTTTTGCAAACACCTGATATGTAGTGTCATCTTAATTGACTCAAAGTTCAGAATAAAGTCATTTAAATGTATCAGTGAATGCATCGCACTAATGCATTGACCTTGAATTTGTGTTGTAACAATGAGTTAACTAACGGCGATAAAAACATTTTTGTTCTTGGAAAAAAGTGAAAATAAAATCAGAATTTAACATAGAAAATAACAGCAATATGTAGCCGATTGTCTATTTAAGAAACTTAGTATCATTAGGATATGCTTCAGTTTTATAATAAAAAAGTTACGTACAATTCAGCGATCGATCTGTCATCAGTAGATACATTGTAGTTTGGTGGTAGGACTGCTCGAACTGTTCATTCCTATATTTCGGGCCACCAATTACTGAACATTTTTTGTCTAATCAGTGTATTCGTAAGTATGTAGTTTAAACGAAAAAGCAACGGCATAAATATTCATAACAGTTCTAGTCTGCAATTAGCATACATTTAGATTAGTTAGATATGCAGACATTTGCTGAAATGAAAATACATGTAAGTGCGTAAATAAGTTTGTCCAACGAGTACGAAATGCTATGAAGATAACTTAAACAGATTTCAGTTTGTGTTTTTTCCAGGAAATATAGTTAAACTCAATATAAAAGCGACAATTAAACACGTACAACATATGGAGAGCATGCTGTTTTTTTACAATAAATAATTTTCTAGCCATCAAATCGCCGTTAAATTTGAAACATGTGTGAAATGAAAGGTATGTTATATTTCTATAACAAAAATCAAACAACTTAAGTGACAATATAAAATATTTTCTCGTGCTGGTCAAACTACGGCGAAGTTTCAGTCACACCGCCTGACGGAGAATCAATTTTTCTTCGTCATTGCTACACGTACAGATAAAATAACTACATGTACACGTTTGGCAATGTATAAAGGGTGGCACTGCATTGAGATATTTGGGAAAAACAATTTGATTGTAACACAAATCGATAACAAGTAAGACTCTCATATTATTTTCGTCGAAATGTGTACAACATATGTAGACCAGGAAGTTCGACATATGAAATTATGCGTAACCCATTTTGGTATCGATATGTTGGATCCCCCACCGTGATACATTCAATCAATGCTAGAATTGACACTACATTGTAGATTAGTTATCCTACATCTTTAACACATTGTTAACAGCGTATGTTTTTCTTTTACAACGCATAACTTATACGGAAATGTCTTGAGCAATGTATTGTTATTGATAGAACGCGAAAAAATTGAAGCAGTGCCCCATATCGCAAATTGTCCCCATCCTACACACAAAATTCATTAATTGATCCAGTGTTTTTGTTAATTTTGCTTTAATTATTTATCGTTTAACTTAATCATTATTAACCACCACTAACTTTAACGTTTCTCCGATAAAATGAAAACATAATTAATGGCATTGGGGCACAATATAGTAATAGTTTGATAGCATTTCTAACAAATGCATGGTTAACGTATAATTTTTTTCGAATACTTACACAGACGAGTAAACATGCAATCTCTTGAGACAATTTGAAACATATGCATATCTCTCGGAGTGTCGAAACACTCCTTACGTTCATTAACGAAAACGTCAGCCGCGAGAATTAGTTCGTCACGCGAACTACTTATTGAACTATTATAATCGTTCGCCGAAAACAATTTCAAAAATGGCGGATATAGACGATTTAATGGCCTTACCTGTTCTATTAGATTTTCAGCCGTATACTGAAAATTAGGTACTCAATAATACTTCTTTCGTGTTCTATTTATTCAGCTTTGGTATCCACACTGTATCACAAATGCAAAACACATACAATCTTCAATTAATGCTTAAATCGCTAAGATTATAATAAATTAAATCAAATATTTATCTATCCGCCATCTTTGTTCGCTTGGCGAGCTATGTTTAAAGGTCGTACACGATTGGCTTACATGTTTGTGGCGAACTTATCGTTCATTAACGCGAACTCATGTATTGTTCGCGAACGTTGGCGAGCGTTTTCGAACACAGTGAATGTCTAGCACACATATACCAATGCAATACAAACCTTCGTAATTAGTCACTATGTTTAAAGAGACGGTAGGATTGGACTTCATATATATTTGAAAACAATTGTGCTACAGAAATCGCTTAATATTTTCTTATGAATTCAATCCACAAAGTGAACATAATAGGATTAGAAACATGTAGACAGATAATTTATATCAACATCCGCACATGTGACATAAATAGCACGTGTTGTAGGTAATAGGTAACGATATGTTCTAACAGCCACCTGTGTAAGTGGTACAATTATGGCAATTATGCTTCAACGTAACTTCAAACTTGTGAAGTTTCTTCCCCACGCATTGTAGTCGAATTATATTCACAGACGATTATATTTCTGAATAAAATTTAACCCCCAAGGACTACTGTGAGTGTTGAAACAAACATCAATACGACATTTTGAAATAACAAACCTATCGCAAGTGTAATCTACCGTTGTAGCATTGAAACACATGCGATGATGATGACATATATTTCAGAGACAGTTAGATTTGTAACAATTATATTCTTTAGAAGATGTGTAAAGTAAGAACTTTAAAGTATTAATCCTGAAGCACTCAATCATGTTCAGTTAGCACATATTAATTATGAATGGGGAAAGGTGTTGCGTTCTTAAATTATATAAGATGCAAGTATGCATTGGAATGAAGTGCAAAATGCATGTATTGTTTAAGCAAAGCATAAAATCGTTTGCATCAAGAGAATAACTTTCCTCGTCACATTTGTTTAATACTACTATACTACTTACTATATTAAGAAATCACGAACTTATGTATGATACTTCAACGTATGTATGACAATTAGAACAAACAATAAGCAAGAAATCAGATACTTCCATGTGCATTCTGAGTAGTATGAATAATTTGTACAAGTTTGATTTACCCACAAGTATTTGAATCTTCGACTTATCAACCAATGTAGACTCAAACTATACTCAACAAGGATGATCCATTAACACACCTGCAAATGATAATGTAAATGTATTAAGTTATACATAAATAACGACCTATATAAGGTAGTGCGTTGCAACATTTTGTCTTCTCTCCGCCATTGTTTTATGGTTCTGTTTATTATATAGTTTTCTTTTAAAACTCAAACATAAATTATATCAAGGATTTTATGCGATTGTTCTAATTGCTTTTACCTGGCGACTGCCTTATCGACTGCGTTCAGTGTCGCCCTTAATTGTAATAATTGCATGCATGACAATCATTCTGTGATACGTTTAGCAAATTGTCACTGATTGATCGCACCTGAGACACCGAAATGCCTAATGTCCCGTGCGTAACAATACATTAAATCTGTCTTTAAAAAATATCTCAAACTATTCAAATTCGTCATTGCAATACAATATGACTGCTCTCAGTCAGAGCACACCTTTGATGGACAACAATCACAAAAAATTAACAAATGTTAGGAAACCCTATTAGTTCATGGTTTACTTCTCCTTTCACTCATTTACGGCAATTAGTGTATTCATTATTGATTCAATAAAAGCCACACATGAGACAGGGAAATCAACACACTCATTAGTTATATTAAACATGTGTATCCGAAGCATTAGCATGAATAAGACGGAGGAAATCATGAAAACAGTAAGATTAGTAAAAAATACACACTGTCTAAAATCAAAACTGTTGGAATTAATCGCTTGAGTCGTTTTATGTTGTATTAAATTTGATACACGAATCGAAATGCTGTTGCACAGAACATATAAGAAAATCAACATTCAGTCTTGAAACGTATCAGAATTGACATTACTCGTGACATTTTTGTCTAAGATTACAGGAACAATTATATTGAACATTCCGTGGATGTATCGCTATAAATATACCAGAAAAAAACTACTAGTATTCATGGTCATTTCCATATTTTTTGGAAATATGCTCAGTACTTCTAGAAATGGAACGTTTTCAACCTTGATTTTTTCTAACTTCTATTATTCATACATGTTTTAATTTTATGTAATTATATTGTATAATCGCGAAGAAAATTTGCTATTGTCGAAATTGTATCGATCGGGTTACGTAACTCCCGTGCGTCAAGAAAATCACAAAACGCACATATTCCACGTGCACCATTTACGCAGGATAAATTTTGGTGTAAATTGCTTCGAATCCTTTGTAACGTTTGCCAATAGAAAGAAAGTCACAAAAGAAAAGTTCTAGGATTCGGAATAAAAATGTCAGAATAGTCCGAACATGGGCCAAATAAAACGATTCGGATGCCTATGACGGAGACGTCAAATGGGAGGTTTCTCTAAGGCTAAATTGTCATGAACCGACAATGTTTCATCTGCTGACACTCTACTAGCATTTTGGCACCGTTTACAACCACCCATGTCCATGTCATCCATGTGAAACAACTCTCCGACAGGACCAGTAAATCCACGTGTACCAGCTCTAGGCAAAGTCCATAAATGGTTCACACACTTCAAATCATCTTGTTGGGCGTCATGAATATGCACTCAATCAATAATTAATCATACTGGATATTTTAGAACAACGATTCTGAAAAAATAGGATTTTACCGATTTGTGCTCCGTTACCTTTTAGCCGCACTATACACACATGCGTTGTTCAGTCGCATCGATAGCACTGTATGAAAACAATATTACAGTTGCATTGTTCATGGAATAAAATATCATTGAGGAAATACAGTTTCGTTGCCAGTCATATAGTGCGTTAGCGACTAAGCTGGACCCCCATAAACCTTAAATATCTAAAAAAGTAATTATGCAATTTTATTGAAATTTGGCAGAGTTAACTTAATTACCTTTACCAACTCTGTGTTTAAATTTCAGATTTTTTTGCTGCCTAATTTATGTTTTTCCCATTGGGTCTAATGTATTATTTTTGGTATTTTAATCACCAAATAGACAGGGAGTAAACTAAGCTATTACGATCAGCTAGTTAAGATTATGCTATTGTATTATGTAACAACTATAACGGTATATTTTTATAACTTTGCCTTCCATTTGTCCGATCACCAATGTTTATATAGTTGGGGCCCATCTTCTGATTGGAAAGATCATTTATACAAACAAGAAATACATTGTTTTTCTTGCAAATATTGCTACGAAGTTGCTTCAGTTATACAAACTAAGATAAACGTTCGTCCAAGGGCCTCATTATATATTTTCAACAGTCATTTGTGTGTGACTAAATGTACAGTTATACTGGACCAAGTTGTTGACCTTTGCTGTTACGGTCACTTCCAATACCCATACGTATTTACCCTGTTTAAGACTCAAAACTTTGCATTAGGCGTCTATGCAAAGTACACTTTTCTGTGGACCGAAAATTCCGTCTTATTTTATCAGAGTTGGTAAGGGTGTTTTACGAAGACGTACCCATTTTTGTTCTAATCGGCATTGTACTTTTTTAGATATTTAAGGTTTATGGGGGTCCAGCTTAGTCGCTAACGCACTACATACAAAGTTTAAAAAAGTTTTGATAGTAACCCCAGTGTTGCGTTTCTAGATGTACTCAGTATAGTTGTACCGGACGTTCATTCCACCTTTGGATTTACCTCGGGCTAAATACCAATGATTGCTAATAACCTCGGACAACAGTTGAATGTGTCCTTATTACCACACCTTACTTCATGTCATTGAACCGATTACGAACGAACACGACATTTTGTAAAACTAACTAGCAAATTTAATTGTAAGATACATATTTCATTGTTTGATTTAGGGATGAATCCGTATGGTTCCGCATGGTGTAAATAATTATCCTCTTTTTGCAATGTGTGGGTTCTCCGTCAGTCTGATGATGATGTTATGACAAGACAATACTTCATGCAACTTAGAATCTCTCCAGAGTACGTTACCTCATGTGGAGATTTACAGTGTGATAGCTGATATTGATGAACGTATATAAGACGCACAGAGAGAAGCGTTATAGGTATGAAACGTAAATAATTGATGGAATAATAATAATCACTATAGTAATATTATACACTGTGTTAGCTATATGTAGACATCTTACAACAGTTATAGGGAATTGTACGATCATTTAACATTCAACGACATTATTATTTAACATGAATGTGTCCATTCGTTTGAAATATAACCAAGTTTTGTCAGGCAATGTTTGATATTGATTAGGAAAAACTCAGTAATGTCACACAGCACGGACCACTGCTTCTATCGATACAATTACAATATGTGCATTGTCAACCATTTATATAATTATATTATAATTACATCATGTGTTTTGACAACTATATCGATACAATTACATTGTCAACCATTTATATAATTATATTATAATTACATCATGTGTTTTGACAACTATATCTATACAATTACATTGTCAACCATTTATATAATTATATTATAATTACATCATGTGTTTTGACAACTATATCTATACAACTACATTGTCAACCATTAATATATAAAATGCAGATCAACTGTTGCAAGAACTTTAACATGTTTAACATACAATACTACATACGTATCATGTATTTCAAATATTTATGAATATGTAGCAATTTTTGTTACCACAAAGTGTAGTTGAAACTAAAAACAATTAAAACACATATGTTGTATCACGTTTGTGGCTTGGTATCAGCTGGTATATGGTGTGTCATATTTATACAACTACATACTATACAATCGTATTAAGGAATATGAATTACATTCCTTAACCACAGATACACATCACTAGTGCGTGGAAACAAGGGATTGAATGGAAATTATAAAATGATGTAGGTGGGTATATCCAAAAGTAATGTCACTTTTAGGAAAAGTGCATTACTTCACGCAGCGTCTTTTTGTCACAAATCTGCATTTTGTTCGCCGAGGAAACCGTGCAGTAAAAGTTTATTGCGAGCTGTAAAACAAAGTGGCAACAATGTTTTTTTCGCAGCAGACACATGACCTTTATGTTATCACGTCACGTAATCATCGTCTGCTTACGAGAATTATTTTTTAAGAAAGAAAGACATAAAAGAAAACTGTTAAGATAATGAATAAATGTTGTTATTTCGTGTACGGCGACATGACGTCATATGTATATTTTGAATGTACATGCGTATAATCCAAATTTGATAATCGAATAATGTAGCACGTTGCAAATTCATCAGAATTGATATACTTCACATTCTAATATCATTTGTAGGCAAATCCGCCCATAAACAAATAAACCACTGGAGGAGTGACATTACTTTTGGATAAACATATGTACCCACGTACATATACATTGTGTACTAAATCATGCGTATGTGAATTGTTCACGTATTTTCATCATTGTTTTATACAACAAATATCTGGTATATTATTACCATATACACAGTGCATATTGAAGCACGAAGTTCGATCATTTAGATAAGTCGAAACATGACTCGACTCCTTGACTGTATGTTTTATCAGTAAGTCTGAGAAAACTCCTCATACATTTATGGTGCACATGAGCATTGTAACTGCAAAATGGGTACTACACTCATACGGAAGGGCAATCTGGCAAACATTGTATTATACATGTCTATAGTTATCTATAACAGTCAATACAAATTATCTTAACTATAGGGTTTACACGTTGAGAATTTAATATATGAAGTAAAACACATACTATATAGAATACAAACGTTAATATACGTGTTGGGGTTTGCAATTAGCTTCAGCAGCCGGGTAACTTTTACATAAATACCGCAAATATAATCATGTATAATATAAAGCGATCATATGAACATAGTAGCGTTGATCAGCCCTGCGAATCAATTTAGACTAAATTCGGAGTGAAACAAATGGTCATGTACATTGTAGCCTAAATGTTGATCAGGTCACATCAATAAAGTGGTCATAATGTGAAGTTTTTCGATGTCCACGATGTCCCAAGGATTGTTGGAAGAAATGATACATGTAGCCGTTCCAAGCTGGTGAAAAACAAGGTTGATGCGGGGCGTACTTTGACAAATCATTATTGGTACTTCACATGCACAATGTCACAATAATTATAGACATTCGTTTGTAGCCTGAAATTAAAACGTCGATTAAAGAGCTTTTCAAGATTGATGTATTTTTAACTAACACACTCAATGGTTAAAGCATTGTTTCCATTCTATTAAAGAGTTAATATAAATACTTTAAGGAATGGAGTTCCAACTGGCATTCAGATGTTAAAATGTCAATTATGAACTCTGTAAAAAACTAGAAATTGCATTTTGATTGACATCTTTAACAAAATGAAAGGGAACGCAGTCGATAAAGTGAATAAAGAAGAAACGATGAGTGTAGTTTTATTTTTATGTTCGTTTATCCAGGAATTGAGACAACGTTGGTTCATGTTTTGTATTATAGAGAAAAATAGTCTATTATGTGTGGGAAAACACGAATTGTACAGAAAAATGTATTAGGTAGAACAAAGGCGGGGAATCCACGAAGTGCCTTATCTTATTATAATTTAGTTATATCGAATGAGTACTATACACTATTGTGGTGGATGTCTAAGCAATATGAACCAAACTTAGAATAACGAATCTGTCAGGGAAAGTAACATTCGAGACCCATCAGAATACGAAAGGCACAGCAAATTAAGCAGAACTACCCGCATGTTTGTGCAAATAGTTTGATAAAAATAGTTTTCTGCTTAGATGGTATTCAACTACAACCCTATGGGCTTATCAATGCTATTTATCCATGCTAGAATAAATATAAAAATAACGCATTATTTGTTGCAATTGGTAAAGTCGTCCGCGACATCTTCGCTTTATAATTTCAAACTACAAGACTTAGATAATATTTATCTGCATAAAGAGCTCGACATGTATACCAGTATGTAAATAGTGGTTCACGAACCAAGTATCGTTGTAATGGGTGTCTGACATAGAGCCGTGTAATAGTGGTATGTGACATGTTCGGGTATGTTTTATATGTTCTGCTGTAATGTTGTAAGATGTCTTGCATATATATCCTTGTCCAAAGAAACGAATAAATTCATTCAGTATTGTTTATTATATTTAAAAAAAAGCATATGTCACATGCTTCACTGTACATTTGTTAAGTGACAAGTTTTAGTTGTTATGCTCATTCAATTGACCTGTGACTGTATTGTGTGACCCTATATATGCATTGCCAGTGATACCATTTGTACTCTCCTCACAGTTCGTGTCCAGAGATAAAGGGGGACTAGTGGTATGTACACGTTGACATACATGTAGGTGTTGTGTGTATGTTGTTCATATCGTTGATATAATATTTTTTTCTTGTCCGTTGTCGCAATTTTTAATCATAGGCACTCCATTCTGCTCGTTCTTTTACAGTTACTCCTTTTAATGCAAAGTAAATTGACCGACACGTGTGTTCCTTATGTTCTCAGGCGATATAACCATACGTACATGATATTAGAAATGTTTGCTCTCAAAATTGTTAGTCATACTATATTATATCTTAGCTATGTGTGCAGTATGAAAATGTAAGTTCTAATAGCTACATTCAGTTCTAGACGAAATAGAGCAATAGTACAACCTTCTTTAACTTTGCCCGAAGACTTAACATTATTTTGACATCAGACAAATATTTATTGAAACTTAATCTGCGAGAAATAACTATTTAACAACCCGTATGTACTGTGAATAAAACATGATTTTGTAACATATTAACCATTGATTCTGATGCTTGCAGCCTTCTTGAAGCCATCAGTTAATTAAATTAATGAGATAGTAATGAAGAAACTTACAGCAACAGTTGTTAATATTTGATGTTTGTTTGAACGTTTGTACTACAGGAGTACCAATTACTGGAGACTAAATCGAATCTTGGAAGAAAATGCAATAAAGATGTTCAAACAAGTTGTTCCGTGTCGGTGAAGATGTAATTTTCTAAACAAATCATAGAAATAAAATAATGCTTTAAAACACAATAGTTTCATATAATACTCAACTCAATACTCACAAATAAGAATCCATGTTATGTTCAACTTGGCAATATGTTTATTCCGCTAGATTGCGTGTACGGATGTATAATCAGTTTGGTACGCCTGTAATCTAATGTAGTGTAACAAGCAGTTGTTTGAATTACGAACGCATCTGAAAACACGATTTCCCAATTTTATTCTTGCATATTGCAAATATATTCCGCCTCTTTCTACGGTTAAAATATCTAATCAGACAATTGACACAAAAACATGCAATAGGGCAATTGATTTATCATTGTTTCACGCAAATACTCCACTTTGTTTTGGAAGAGGCAACTTACGGCAAGTATTTATTACACAGTAGTAAGATTTCGACAGTTCAAATGACTTTACTAACACGAGTTTATCTGTGTTGGTTTTGTTGAACCGAAGAACATGCAATCTTGTGGAGTTTATTGAACGAATTAACCAAACATGATAACACAACGACGGTATAATAATCATGTTATGTTATACAGTTTATACTTTCAGTAAATTTAGGTATCTTTCTGACTAGATAATCATAATATTTATCCAGCAGGAAGACGATGGTGTACGTGCGGTGTAAACAGCCCACGGCTTATCAGAACGAATCAGTTATGTTAGCACCTTGAGTAATGATATATGTGCGATATAAATATAAATACTTTGGGTGTAATAACGGTTCAGTGTTTTGAAAGGTAATTGGACTCCTGGGCGGCAACTATTTACGCATCTGAGAATTTCGCGTTGGAAGTCGGTACATACATCCAACGACAATTATGAGTCTTCATTAAAAATATGCATTTCCGACCTAGTTTCCCGCGCGAATTGTGATTTACGTATATTCGTTCAAAGTTCTGAGAAGTGTTCATATTTGACCCGTAAAGTATTTCACAGACTGCTTCGCATTTTGTTTCAAGATAACAACGCCAGAACGTATATAGGGGAAATACGAAAGTGTTGTAAACTATATAAATAATGTAGTTTGAAATAGCATACAGAATGAGCATCTTAATTAACTAAGACTGTCTTTGTTGAACTGTCTTATGTGAGTATTACATACGATTGTTAAATATAAAAAAGCGCATTAGCAAATATATCATAGTAACTCGGACTGTAAAGGCAGCACTTAACTTAAATAACAGGGACACAAAACGTCATGTATAATACAAACACGACAAAATACAAAGCACACAACTAAATGGGACAATGAACCCAACCGCTGAAAGACCAAGCTTCAGCTATCAAACAGACGAAAGTCTAACCACGAGTAAACTAAATGTTGAAACACTTGTCCTCCGATCAAATAATTTACTATATTCTGTATTTGTGAATACTAGTATGTTTTCATTTTGTATGTATCCATAAAGGTGTGTAATTATATAATATTTGTGTACATAGAGGATATTTGTATTTTTCCGTGTATGATCGGCTGATAATTCACCGAGTGAGCAGCTGATGTAATATTTTCAAGAGTGGCGTCAGCTGCTCACGAGGTGAATTATCAAACAATCTTACACGGAAAAAATACTAATATTCTATTTATTTCATGCTTCAAATAGCTTAAATGATGGAAATACTCAACTATATACCTCAAATGTTTTGCGTGACATCGTTTTCCCGCCCTGCACTCGTCGAGTTGCAATCAAATAGTTCTTCTGCAATGGCTTCAATTTCGTCCATTTGCTTTACAGTTATGTATATATAATGTTGTGTTACTGGTTAAAGATTAAGAGAGCAAGTGAAAATACTTATTATTTTATTTTTGACGGCGAGGAAATTTGATTTTAAAAAAATAGTCCGTTTGCCGTGAAATTATGAACTGTGAAATTATGAACAGTGAAATTATCGGGGAATAATCCACCGTTATTCTGCCGTAAACCACCGGTAAGCATGAAATAAAATGTTGCAAACATTAATTTATATCATGTAGTTATAATACGAGAGGTGCCCCACTTATATTTGAACAGTATTAAATATCAAATAGTTCGATGCTTATTACATATAATCAAAATATTTCTATATCATCGTGTAAAATAACGTGTAATGAAACACTTACAACTATTGATTATTACTTTATTTCTTAGTTTGCACTCAAATCTACAATTTTGTAGGGGGTATGGTGTTTGGCTTGTTGAAGACCAAATAATCCGATCGATGCTGTTTACATTTCCCGCCTGTAATAAACGCAGCAATATTCCATAGACTAAAGGACTTGTGGGTATATGTTCATTAGACTTTGGTCATTACTAATCATGCGTAATTTACTACAAATGTGTGTTCTTAAGGTACAGAATGGTGTTTTTGTGGAGGAAGTTGAAGCTCCGTGTTGACAAAACACCATGCTCCCCATATGGTCTCCAGGAAAGTTGTTTTGCAAACATTTTGACCAAATATGGTTTGGAACCTAATGTACACAGCAATGTGCATTCACCTTTGACTTTTTAGGATTAAATATTTGTTCCGTTAAGGCAGTATAGCAAACAATAGCATACGTTATGCAAACGAAACATGTGAAGCTTAACAAATGTCAACTTATGGGTAGCCTTATCAACATTTATCATATAGTAGGCTGTCCGTTCATGGTATATTTCTCAACGATAAAGCATTGCCTCTACAGAGGTGACAAAGTTGTGGCATTTACGGTTCCGTTGAAGCATACACAGCGTTAAAGACATTTGTCTTCCTTATGTTGTTTTTGTGATATTGAGCATGTAAACACCGATTTTATCCCGAGTCCGGCATGTATAATTCTCTAAATAAACAAATCGAAAGTTCCAATGGGAACTCTTAACGTCGTTGAAGTCCCTATTTTGGTTTTTGGATATACCTTACTAATTAAATAACCAAAGTTTAAGATGTTGGTAGGTATCATCACTTTTTGTCAGTTTTTAATATTTTGCCTAATTTCGTTCAAATGAACAACAAGGCGCTAAACATCCTTCCTGTGACAAAAATTGCATATTTTCTTCACAAAAATGGAATATCCATCCTCAACCAGCAACTTTTAAGGGCTTTTATGGCAGTGGCTGACCTTCAAAACGCAAAACACCATACCCTCTACAAAAGTGTTGTTTTTGGTTCATTCTATTTTTCAAACAAACCAACCAGTTAGTGTAAATGTTACCTAAAACATATGTTTACACAGTACAAAAGAGATATTTGATTTATACCATATTTCCATGACAATATGTCATGTTCAACACTGTTCAAATATAAGTGGGGCACCTCTCGTATGTCTTAGACCATACATACGATAAATAATGTCATTTGTGCTATATTTCTTGGACAATTTATGCACAAACCAAGTGATCACTGGCTCGAGACTCAGTTAAATATCTCGTACACTGGACTCGGTACAGTGTACATCGGTTCATAGCCTATTCGTTAAACTATGCACAAAATGACAGGACAACGAGCTGAAAATGTTCTTGAAAGCAGGGCCTATATAAAGGCTGTAGATATTCATCGCGAGGTGTGCGACATTAATGTGGAGGTTCAAATGTCTCCCAGGACTGTTTGTAGGGTAACTAAATTTAGTGCTGGGTAGTAGCAACTGTTAGGTGCAGGTCGCCCTGCAACAACTACGACCAAAGGTAACATAAAAAAATCCGAAATATCCTCAAAACTGATGCTCTATTCACCGTAAGACAATTGACTCGAATGATTAATTGACAAAGAGTTCATGCAATTTTGAAGAAACACCAAAGTTAGAAAAATAAATGCAAGGTGTATATCCCATTTGTTACCGGATGAGCAAAAGAAGACGCGTGTAACAATGGCAAAAATTCTCAAAATGTACCCAAAATATAGTAAAAAGGCTTTTGATAATATAGTCACTGATGATGAGACCTGGGTGTATTATTCTGAACCAAAGTGAAAGGTTGCCCAAGTATTGCCAAACGAATACGAACGGTTTTTCATGCTATTGGTTTCACTTATAAGGGTCCAGCTATTCAAATCCCGGTGCCAAAAGACAAAACGGTCACATGAAAATTCTTTAAAAATGTTGTTTTGAGAAAATTGAGGAACTACTACAAAAGTCGCCATCCAAGAAAAGCACATGAGTATGTCCTAGTTTTGCATGATAATGCACCCGCTCACAAGGCACGTATTGTGACTGACTTGTTGGAGTCAGAGAAGGTTACCGTCCTTCCGCACCCTCCGTATGGCACGACTATTTTCTCTTTCCAAAACTTAAATGTCATTTATCTGGAAGGAGATACAATTCGAAAAATGCCGTTCGATCTGCTGTTTATCAGTTTCTGAAGAGTATGAAAAAAGCTTCCAAAAAATGGATTGACCGGCTAGAAAGGTGTGTTCTGGCTGCTGGAGAATATTTTGAAGGGCAAAGAAAATTAAAATTAACAAAAGCACTTCCGCTGTATGAGCACCGATCCAAGTGATATAATTATCGGTGCCTCGTACCTAATGTTCTTAAGTGCGGAGAGTAAATTATACACAGATATAAATGAAGTGTTGATCATACATCATAGCGGACGTAACTATACTCAAAGACAACATTCAAACAAACATACATACACTGTATGTCTACAATACATAATACTAAATCTTGGTTTCAATACAAATATTTCCAAAATGCAGCATCCGTTTAGCAGATCAAAAGTATTGCAGTAAAAGAAATAATTCGAGTCCGCAATGTTGTGAGGATTGATGCTTAGCCTATCGGAGGCAGTATCTCGTCAAATTAATCGGTGACCGTTGATGCTAATTCATTACGTATCCGAACGAAATGCTACATTTTTCCTGAGCAAGATAATGAGACTGAAGCAACAAAACAAGCACTTGTCGAATGAAACAGATTTCACGCGGCATAAATGTTCGGCCTATTCAGAATATACAGTCAAACAGTACTACAGATATATCAACGTAGAAAATGAGAAAATAATTGCCTTTGACAGCGTGTTTGTTATATAAATTGGTAGATATAATGAAGGTGATTAGGACAATGTTTCGGCTGTCTTGTGCCCGCTGACTATGACAGTGGTCAGTTATGTGATTACCAGTTCTTGACAACTTAATAACAATAGTAGACATGTATAGCTAAAAGTAATTCGTCACAAACTGTGTTTCTATAATAAATTTGTGGAACAAACTACAAGATAATTCAAGTGCTATGACTCCCGGACACAAACAATTATACGCTTTAAAGCAAGTGACCAAGTTCGCAAACAAGAGGGCCCAGTCTACGTATTTCAAATCGGTTTTGCCAATTAACTAATCGACTCGAGCGCAATATCTATGATTATGTAACTGAAATAGATTTATTCTGGTTCTTGTCCTGATAGGTAATCTGTTTAGACAACACGTGAATGATATTGAATATTTGGTCAGTGCTCTACTGTCATGTTACATCCAACGCCCACAAGCAGCTAATTATATACTGTATATAGGTCACATTCAGTGTACAAAGACTACCCTGTCCCCTAATATGATTTACTCAAATAAATGACTAAGCTTTAGAGTAAACGGAGGCTTAAAAGCTAACATGACTCATGGGGTAGGTAGGCGTTTTGAGTAGTAAATTTCACATTTCATGCCGTATATTTATTTGTTGCGTACATAGTGCAATATAAAGAAACAAATGAAAAGTTGTCACATAAATTAAATAAAGCATTAACCCCATGGCGGTGATCGTGTATACTGTTACATCAAATACACTGCCTACATTTGTATCAGTAACCGGTTCAATATAGTTAGCAACAATTTATGACAGCTCCAGTTGAACGAGTCTATCGATATATTATGACACATTGTGATTATGAGGGTGTTTGTGGTATATTGTCACGAGAACACCACGTACTTTTTCAAATATGCCTGCATTTCTGTATTTTGAATCCAATTAAAACGCCAACAGAATGGAATCGCTTGTAGTTATTTACGATAGCGTCATTCAATGAAATAACGATATCTCCACTTGGTTCAAACAAGCCAATTATGTCATTTGCAAACTTTTAGTCGATATATAGATGCAATTGTTAGCATTATAACTAGGGATGGCAACGAGTACTAAAATCGGTACTCGAGTACTCGGTCATTCTTCCGATCGAGTACTCGGGTACTCGGAAAACAATAAATATCCATGTTATTTGGGAAATAGAAATGTTGTACTGCAAACGTGCGTTTTCAACTTCAAATAAAACAGAGCGTTTGCCTGTCCGTTCTGTCCTGTTATTGATCAAATCTAGATCGGTAGAAGAACTATGAAACAAGAACAATAATAAAAACGTATGCCAAAAACCCAATACAACTTGTAAATCAATAGAAATTTTAATCAATAACACTAGAAAATCAAATAAAACAAATAAACAACTAAGAGGAACTACTCCTATCAACCGGTGACATAATATTTTCAAAGGGTGACCAATTCACTAAGTTACCGTTCGTTCATATACGCGCGAGATCGAGTTAAATTTAAAGTGATATTTTTTTAATTTCTTAATCGATTGTCACCCCAATAAACAATAACTGCCAATTAAAAATTGATGACAATTACTCGGGTTGGTGTCAACGAAGGAACCCCTAGCTACGTGTCATAAACTTACTAACAGACGGTGATTGACAGGTCTGTGTTTGATTACGCTTGCAATTAGCGATCTCGTGTCGGCGATTAGGGATTGATGACACGTTCTTAATTGTACTTTTAGTTGACCAGATAACACTTGGACAACTTCTGTATTACACAGGATTAACTTTTTTTTCGAGTACTCGAATACTGATTTTACTATTCGATAATCGGACGTTTGAACGAGTACTCGAGTACTCGGGTACTCGTTGCCATCCCTAATTATAACTGATTGTCTGTTCAAAACAATTATTCCATTATGAATACGGTATTGTACAATATATTGTAATCTGTTTTGGGACGATATTTTTCAATTACTCGCAGATGAAGTCAAGCACGAAATCAGCTCATCATGGTATTTTTATTCTTGTAGTTTTTTGTTTCATGTTCGCAATGCATGAAATCACAATCCCACAAAATGGTGTTTGAACAAAATCATTAACCCGCCTCTTTCACTGAAATTGATTTTTATGATTAAAATGTTTGTTTGTAAACGTGTTTTGAAATTTAACCGTGTATAACATTTGTAATACACACATACAGTGAATAGCAATACATTTGTACGTGCAAATAATGTTTTTCGTTAAACATCTTAAGAATTGTACAAATTTAAGTTTTTTATGTCTAGCATATCGTACGTAAAACATAAGAGAAATATGATAAACATTCAGCACACTTTTGGGCTTTACACACTACATACTTGTTGGATACTAATAAGGACTCCTAACAATAATAATATATAGATTCTGATTCGTACGCACTAAAACGTGATGCCATCATATGAATTTTTCAATAACAAAACCAAATTTAATACTGTTTATTTTTCTTGGCTTGTTTAAGATACAATAAAGATAATATAAGATAACTTTTTTTAACGTCGATTATGATTAACATAGGTAACATAAGCTACAAGCTTGTATTCGACATAAACAAGCTTGTATTCGAGATTTGAATTTCTTATAACTCCTTTCTGGTTACGTATTTAATTATATGGGAAAAGGCAACACAAATGACTTTCATGGCACTTCTATGCATTGCATTGGAACTAAATATTATGAGAGTGTCGTCTCGTTTAATGTAGTGCTAGTATGATGTAAGAGTGAAGCAAACTTTAAACGTAATTTAATATTGGGTTTCTATGTACAAACACGTCGCCTTCAGATCTATAACATTTTGATTATGTTGAGCGAAATTGTATTCTCGGCTGCAGTCTCGCAGCGGCTAACATTCCTTCTTACTTGAGTCAATTGCTTGTTACAATGTCCCTTGTATTAAACATCTACAGAGAAGACTAAATTAGAGAGTGTATCTAGGTTCTCAATATTTTGCCATTTCATCCATTTGAATGGAACCGTACTTATCATTTTATTTAAATTACATATCGCAATTAACGCATATTCCCTCCCTTTTGTGGGGGCGGTGGCCTAGTGATAGGACGCGCACTTCGGGATCGAGAGATCCTGGGTTCGATCCTCCTCTGGACCACTGGTTAATTTCTCTGAGCAATTCACACATGCTCCACACCACCATGGTGTAAAATGGTACCAGCGAGGGCAGTGTCTATTCCTGGGCGCCGCAGATCGATGTTGGCTGCCACACCCGCATGAGAGAAATAGTGTTATATAGGTGATGTTAATTTCCAGGAAGTGTATTCATTAGATGAACCTATCCAATCATCACTGTCTTCTTATTTGAGGTCGTCCAGCTCTTGTCCGACCTAACCGCGACCACAAAGGGGTTGTTATATTAAGTTTAACTTGTTATTATCTCCGACAGTCAGTTAATCATTTTCTTGCCTGAATAGTCTGTTATGTCTAGAAGTTTAAATCATTTTGTCTTATTTCGTGGCTAATATTGAATGCAATGTCATTTCTTTATACGGGTGTTGCAACCGTTTTCACAATTTTAAAGTTCATGTATGTTTTCCATTGTAATACATTTCAAAAACAAATTATTCTATAAATAACAATAACAATCAAAAACCGGTATTGTGATGTATTTAACAACAAACAAAGACAATTGTCATGTTCCATTGTTCTATTGGTTGACAGTTAGATGTATATTTATTGGCCTTCTATCAAATATAACGTACAATACGAAGCTTTTGGATGACATCATATCTCTACGTAACTTGATTATTGCCAGTGTAAACGCAAAACAGTCATTGATTTAAGATGTTGAAATATCTAAGTGGTATTTTACAGGAATCATTATTCATTATCACGCACCTTTCCACAATGCATATAGATAAATATAAAACAGTGTTTTACTACTTAGAGCGTTTGTACTTGTATTTGTATTTGCAAATGATTTGTTTACAGTAATACGGACGTTTAATGAATATCGCCGATTCTATGAATTTGAGAAAAGTCCTTAGATCTTTTATACCGTTTCTGTGTTGACCATCGCAGTTTTGTAGACAATGGGACGGTTGTCATGTGTTAGCATAGTTATTAATTTAGAGCAGTCATTTAACCACATTGTCTTATTCGAACAGAAAATGCTCTCATAATTTGAAATAATTCGCAAAACATGAACAATCAGTAATGAAGTCAGCAGCACAGTATTGTTAAAAACATTGATAATTACTTCGACCATTCCATAATATTATGAGTTCCACCATACAAAGAACTTCAACATTGTTTTGTACTCCCCCCACATATGACACGATAATCTTGCATACAATGAACATACTACGTACAAATGTACATGTACGTGATCACATATTTCTAAAATATAAATGTATATCTTATATGAATACTGTTCTTACAAATGCAAAACATTTTGCTATGAAGCATTGAAGAAAATAATTAAGACACATGTGTTGTATCAGCTATGTGGTTTAGCATCATATGGTTACAGACGGTGTCTCATTGGTACAACTACATACATAACGCAATTATAATTGTATTCAAAAAGTGAAAGAATTATATTCCAACACCGCAAATATAAATAACTAGTTCATGAAAACCAGGAATGAATGTAACTGACAATACGATGGACATTTTACATTGTCCTCAGCTTGTTATTTTGATTATATTAAAGCAATTTTGTAAACGATTGTTCCAGGTTGGTTAATATAGTTAAAGCCGCCACCAGTAGTGTTTTGTTAGTCTAGGGCTGCATAAATGTAACAGTTACAATCCGAACAGTTAAACATGAAGGTTAAATCGGATTTTAAATGTTAGTCTTCTATTACTGTGTCACTAAATGATTATAACACAAATTTTATTGAGGATATATGTTTAATTTTACAGCACTAAACGTCAACTGTCAAACACAGGAAAGCTTCATTGCAAACTATGATATTCCCTCTAATTTAAGAACTGGAAACCGTTACTTGGAACGGGTTACTTTCGGTTTGGACGTGGTAAATATCCGATTTTCATTCTAACAACTTATGATCCATAAGCTTTAACTAGCGCACCGTATGCCTTAAGATTTGCCACGTATATATTATCTTTGAAACCATTCTCCAGTTCAATTAAATAGCCGGTACCATTTTTATATTTGAAAATTAAAATTTTGTAACGGCTATTTTATTTAATCCAGGAATCTTTTTCAAAGAAATTGATGGCAACCTGAACGTGGCAGCCCTTAAGGCATGCGATGGGCTAGTTTATGGATCATAAGTTAGTATATAGAAAATCAGTAACGGTTTTTCCAGTTCTAAGAATAGACGGTGTACCCAGTGATATTAGTAAATAAACAGCTCAAGACGAGTTTGAACGACCACATTGTATCAAGTTAATGCGGTGGTTATACATGTCCACCTGTGTATTTTATCATCATGTCCTTAATTGACGGGACAGAAGTAGGTCACACTCGGGAAATGTACAAAAAGTGTACAGTCAATGCTTTCAGAAACTCTTCGTTACGATGAACCAGTCGTCTCTAAGGACCATAAAATATTTATAGTGGTGGAATGTATTTAGGCAATATCCTTGACACGGTGTTTTATACCAGTGTAATATCGTCTATTGGCCGTAACATGATTCACTATGAAGTGAATATACTACATGTTGTATAGGCTTGACTAAATCTGCCATACTAAAGTCTCATAATTATAGTACAGGCTTACGATGGAAAAGTTAGAATTAACCAAATTGTGCAAGTGTTCACCTAATGTCTGGAAAGTAAAAATACATGTTTATATTTAGGATGATGTCTCAACCAATAATGTTTAAGCGAATGTACACTCAATGTTCGATCAGTACTATGATTAAGACAGGAACATGTTATTGTCGAATGTCTCTGTTTGTTTGAATGTAATCTTAATCATGGAATGTACATTTATTACTCGCTGGAATTTTCCGGTGACTTTATATAACGACATATACGTATGTATAACTCGACTGCGAATGTATACCATGCAACCTTTACATATTCTTATATACTATATCAAAGTAAAGAAAACTTAATAATATCTGTATAAAACGTGACATCGACGAAGATTCTATAAATACATATCTGTCTCAAACACGTTAATGTCGTCTGTTTTATTCAAATCTTATCCATGTAGTCAATATTGGAACGGAATTGGCATTCTAAATAAGAAAGCTATGAAATTTATACATTTAAATGTAGGTATGCGTAGAACAAGACAATTATTGGTGTCTAGATATTTCGCTCCTTGTATTATGAGATATTTAACAATATCTAGCAGGATTTGTTCAGCTATTATACCGTTTAGAGCATTTTACTGTCAGCTGCAATTACATGTATTATATAAAGACATAACTACTGTAAATCACTTTATGTCCGTTTGTGCTTTATTTCGCGATATTCAATTTTGAACTTATTTCGTTAATTGATGAATTCGCGATCGAGGGTCCCAAATCGTGAAAACCTCATACATTCCCTTACATAATTTAAGTCCACACAATGTTTAAGCACAATGGAAACTTTACATTTGATACGATTTCAAGACGGTAAATAAATATACGTACATTGTTTTGACGAATAATAGAAAATTACATGTAAATGCATGTATCAATCCTAACATCGCCTTCTTGAACAATCCAAATTGACTTCTTGAAATATAATGTCTAAGCTAATTCACTAGATATTCCTAAACCAATTAATTTACACATGAACCATTTGCATCAGCTTACAAAATTGTTTCAGACGGATTCGAACATTAACCCTAGTAACAGTATAGAACGTTAAAACACGTGAACAATGTAACCCATGTTATATGTTTTACCACACAAGAACAAGAAATACATTGTTACTACTTCATAATGGTTGTCAGGTAACACCAAGTGTTCATTACTTAGATCAAGGTTAAAAACACCAATTTCATTTTTTCTTTAACTCAACGTCAGTCAACAAGAATGTCAACTATTTGTCCTTGGTGCATACCACATTCGTGATTAATTCCTACACATATCAATTCCAAACCGAGATATCTTGGCCAGTTTATCATAGAAAAATAGGATCTATTTCCTAATCAAATCGTTAATGGTGTGAAATTGGCTGTCGATAACACGCAACTACAAAATGTATGCTCTGTACCATCTACGACGTCCGCGTATGGCGTTACATAGTTATTGGTTTTGTAAATAATCACACACAAAGACAACACAATCATTTTTTAAAAATCTACTTGCACTGCAAGTCATTTTTTGTTCTATGTAATAAGCTATGTTATTTTCTCAAAATTCTAAGTCAGTATTTTCTAAATATTGAAAATTACCGAAACACTTCATAAAAACTGTGATTGTAATTTCAGTCCATACAGAATATTCTATTTTATCCAAAACACAACGTACCTAATAACAAAGTAATCAATTAAGGCCGAGTTATTAATAAAGATAAACTACTCAATGTCGCAATACAAATCGTGTACGTGTTGGTCCCAACTGTCATCACGAATACTAGGTCAATCGCCGTCTCTCTTTGCAATAGACAGAACTCTTAAACAAAACTTTATCATTCCAAACCAGTCTATAAATTAAGCAGAAAAAGCAGAAAAATGACGAATTGTAACAGCTAAAACATCGTGTCGCAATGATCACTGAATCAAAGCCATTCCAAAGATAGAAACAATCGTAGTATGTGATATACATGTTGCTGGCTGATTGTTTTACTTGATGGGATTTCAGAAAATATCACAAATCAGTAAAATAGCTTTTTAGGTAAATTGACTGTCGTAGCGTAGAAATGTATTGACATCAAATGATTTTCCGATTAAATCGATTTCCGATCATAAAGCACAAACGACTACCGAAATTTGTTATGTCTTAATTGAGCGTGTATTTAATGAAATTATTCAACGACGTACTAGACCGATATCTGATCTCATCAGAAAACAGTAAATTTCAATTATCACGAGTTGTTCTCTCAGGGTGCGGTGTTACAGAAGACGTGTAACTTACGGCGGACCTCACGAATATCGCTTTGATGTATTGCAATTGAAAACAATTAATATTATTAGCAGACATTAAATATCCAATCGATTCCATTGAAAAATATGAGAGGTTTAAACAGTGAATGTAATTGTTGCTTACGTCTTGCTCAAAGTACAAACGGTTGTATTCATTCAAGCGAAAACGATTTCAATTGATCAGGTAAAAACTGTCCAAGCTTGGTTATGTACCAGATTATACACAACGTTACCCTACATTAAAATACACCCAGGGGATTAAACTATTCATAAACTCATCATTTTTTTCGGAAATGGAGAGTTGTCTTAACAATAACTCTCCATTATTTTGTTAACACATTTAATGCAATGTGTACTAAAATAATGGTGCGTTATTGTTAAGGAAACTCTTCATGCCTGAAAAACATAATACGCATAATTATGTAGTGTTAACAAAAAATGGAGTTAGTTTTTTTAAATGTGTTAATTGTGTCATTGAGAATTATTGTAAATAATATCTATATTATGCACCAGCTAGTTGGATTCATTGCCCTCCATCCCCAGGGATGAGCCGGGGAATTTACTTTTGGGTTTTCAAAGCCCCTGCCCTTCCACGGCCCATGCAGGGACAGCTGATAATCAAATATTGTGCCGATTGGACTCCTAAATTTGAACTAAAGAACAGGCAAATTAAATCTTGGAACGTAAGAATAAAGTTAAGCTTTCAATTTACGAGGGCTGTTTTCAGCTGCTCAGCCGCTCAATCACCCTTTGACAATAACTTCCCCTGGTCATTGGGCTACCTAATGAAATATTCGAGTTTTACTGGGGAGACTATTTCTCTCTTGTGGGCGTGGCAGCCAACATTGATCAGATAGATTTTTAATATTTTTAATCTTTTATTTATAAGAGGTACACCAGGGGTGACTTTTTTGGGAAAATGCATTTTTCTTTCAATTTTGATATCTACAGCATCTTTACAGAAAATCAAATTTACATTTGACAGTAATGGTGTATTTTAAGTCAGAGAAAATCCGCGTATCTGTCCATTCCTGAGAAATAATGAATACTCGGCACTGCGGGGCCTCGTCTGCATTATTTCTCAGGACTTTCTCCTTCAGTAATAGTATGTATGTTATGTTTAGTATGCATTCTAACATGTTGCCGTCCATGGATATATTCCAGAAGTTGTGATTACAAAAACGACATGTAATCTCTTTACTTGTTTTCGTATCTTCTTATTCTGTTCTAATTACGTTTCTAATTGGAAAATGCAATAAGTTGCTTTGATAACATCTCCGTGTATTCTATAATTATTACAAATGTTATCAGCAATAGCTTACATGTACATTCAGTTTCTTTCCAAGCTTGCTTATTTTTGTAATTGTTACGTTTGAGAATTAAGTAGGGCACCAAGTAAATGTCGTGAATTATTTAGTTCACGTTTCTAAGGCAACCAAACAAATTGTTATTGGAATTATTAATTGTGATTATAACATATTCCTGCTGTTTAAGTGATATCTACATGAGTTAAATTCTCCATTAAATGTATAAGACTCATTAGATGCAAATATCCAAGTGCAACTGATACCGCCACACTATTTCCTAATTTTAGGTCAACCTTGCTTAACGTAAACGCCACCACTAAGGGATTGTTATATTCCTTTTAACTTGTTATTTTCACCGACAAGTAGTTAATAATTTCCTTGCCTCAATATATAACGAGTCTAATGGTTCCCGGAGTGTGGAGTACAATGGATAGTAGGTGACATATTTTGCCGAATCTTTGATAATACTAGTGTACTCACCCAGAGTGTTTATGTGTATAGTATTGGTCTGTATGATGTAGTGTGTATCGCCAGCTTACTTTCATATCTTGTCTTGCTTTATATTCCGCGTTACTCCTTACTTCTGTTTTACGTAAATTTGTTTGCATTTTCTTGCATCAAACTCACCTTATATTTAGCGTTTTCAATATGTAGCATTTATTTATATCATAACACGTGATAATGTTCAATGAATGTTATGATTTTGCATATCTTCGGGTAGTTTTGATGTACTCTATTAGTATGACATAACAAAAAATGTTTCAAGTATCAATGCTCAGTTTAGAGTTTCACTTAACCGTCTGCTTGAGGAATGGCTGATAACCTATTGCCATACATCCCAAATATGTACATATCGCTACCATTGAATGTGAAAGTCATGCCCCCTCATTCCAGATTACAGGTATACCATAATATTTCCTGACGACATTGTAAAATGTTAACTGTTATTGTTTCATCGTGTAGTTTATATTGCGGTCCTCTTTCATCTCGTCATCTGCAGACCAGACAGCGATCTTCAGAAGCATCTCAAATAGAAATTTCATCTCGTCGATCAACAACTGTATATTAAAATTCACCATATTTGTGGATGCAGACTATGTGAATATAACTTTGTTATATGATACTAACGTAGACGCAGCAGTCAAGGAAATCAGTCGAGCACAAAAAACATAAAAACATCACATATGATAATACTTGGCACAATTTAATTCCAAACATGAACAGGTCAAGTCCCATCGTTTCAAACACTGATTGACGTAGTTCCAGCAATAAATGATAGTTTTGATTCTGTCAAGACAGAACGTTGTCGCCATTTTATTTCTGAGTGTGATGATACAATCAAAGTAGTCCCTGCAATGACGTGCTGCTTTCACATACAGCAGTAAAGATTATATGGATCCAACATGAGCTTCTATGTAGGATAAGGGATATACATGTAATCAAGGACGAGGCTGGCCCAGTTTCCTGGGTAAAATTCCGACCCCGAGGGTGAGGTTTCCTTATCCTGCATTGACTGTCTCATGGTGGATATTTTTTGTGGTGTCAACGTGACGTCACCATAACGTGGCTTTTGTCGTACGTTCGCATTTATAATTATCGTTAGTAACGACTTAAATTAAGCGTAAATTGTTATCTTATGCTCCAGAAAAGACCTTTTAAATGATATAGAGCCTATTTGTGTTTGTTAGCTGAATAGCGTCAGTAACACGTAAATCTCCAAACTAAAATATCCCGCTATATGCCTTGTGTGTGCTAGATAGATCTTTATTCCATTAGCAACGTGCCTATCTTACATTAGCAACGTCGAAGAAATATGCTTTATTAAATGATAGAACGCCGTATCTTATAGGCATGAAATAGTACATTATATAATTGCGTGTGAGCTATCTTGCACATGAAGCTGATGTTGTATTTTGCCGGCTTCTAATGCTGGGTACTTACACTGTAGCATGAAAACCTTCGTGTATAATGTATTTTACTGTCCCATGTACTCGCACATATCTGCATGGTATGCTCTTATTATGGCTGTCAGCAGCTACAGTCTTTCCTTTGATACATCTGTCATTTAACGTAGTATAGGAATGTTCATATCAAATCATAAGCTAGTCTTACGAGTTTATCTTCATAGATAATATTGAAACAATTTCAACAAGATAATATTGATATCAAAACGTTTAATGACAATAAAAATGACTATGAAATCAGCCTGACAAGATTCAAACATAACAGTGAACTAGGCCTTAGATTAACGCATGTAATATACGTATAGTGTGATTACAAAGAAATTAATGTACACTTACACCAAGATTACCCGGCAGTGGACAACAACAACAAAAACAACAACACATGCTGTAAGACACACGTTCTAAGAAAACAACAAGGTTAAATAACATCAATGATGTTAACCATGGTTACAAAAACACGTGTTTGGTGTAGACAAGTACTATTTGATAACAATCTGATAGATATGTCTGGGTCATCGTCTTATTTTAGTAATCCGGTAACGCTTGTATTATTCTTTTCGAAATGACTCATTGGCCCAATACCATGACCCATTCATGTATAGTAATGATTAACACGATGCTATTGCTCGGCGAATTTGACACGATCCTGACATTTGCATTTCTCTGATCGGGGAGTATCACGGAGACACTCGAATGTTAAAAAAAACACAAATGTGAAATACATGTACCGGCATTGCACGATTTGCTTGCGGACATTGATAGATTCAAAGCAAGAACCTTGAGATGTAAGCATGCATAAGGTCTGGTCAGGTCATATTCTTCAAGTTATACCACTAGGTTACATCTTATTTGAGACTAGTACATTGACTTTAAGCGTTTGAACATAAATATGTAAATGTAACAGAGCTTATTTTTTTCATATACAATGATAACAGTGTTGACATATATGTGATATGTGTACACTGCCGGATAATCTAGTCTTATACATAGCATTTAACATATATATAAACAAATAACAATTACAGCATACCAGTAACACATATCATAACAATCCGAGCATTATTGTTGATATTATATACAAATATTAATACGAGACAATTATAAGTAAATTAGTTAGTAAATAATGACTATTCGCATATCAAATAAAACATTGAAGTGTTGCCCTTCGTCTATACACTAAACAAACCAACCCTAACTATAGTACATGTATGTCCTTATACAATCCTTATTCAATCTAAATTACTACATATGAATCATACGACCATAGTAATACAGACACCGTTAAGCAACTTGCACGATTAACAACATTTCGTTAGATCATATCTCCCATTCAACTTGATGTTAGACAGTGAAAACATAACACGAATTGACACCAGTTAACATTGATGATTGAATCCAGAATTAAAAATACCTCAAATTTGAAAAGAAAATCCGCCCGTTGTAACAAATAATGTTTATCGGACGAAGGTGTTATGTATATGGGGTAGACTGTTTATGTTGACACAATGTTACAATTAGGTTATTTAAGCTACAAAACAGAGTTCATTGTATTCATCTATGCCCGTAAACATGGCAAACATGTATGATGACTGTTCTAGATAGACTTACTGGGACAAGCATGCTATAGAATAATTCAAACTTAATTGATATCACTTTGAGCGAATATTCGAATGTATCCTCATTACTCTTATGTTAAATCATATTATCATTAATTAAGGGACTTATCTGTAAGCCAAACCGATTATAATCCTGCCATACGTCGAATATCTGATGCAATAAACGCAATCATGTGTATAAATGAACAACTAAAACATAGCGTGCATTTTATTTAGGCTTTTACTATACCTGTACATGAAATAGTTGAGCGCAGTTCGACAACACAACATTTAAATAACAACTTATACAGTATAGACATATATACAATATGTTATCAGCGTTAAAGGCGTACACACGTGACCGTAATGGTACTGCATGTATCTCGATACATTGAATAGCTTCCTATACGCCTGTAGCATCGGACGAACGTTTTAGAATAACATATGGTACTGGATACGTTGAATAGCTTCCTATACGCCTGTAGCATAGTTTTAGAATAACATATGGTACTTTATAATGTTTCCATTATCCCAAGAAAGCAACAAACTATTTTTTCTGTCTGGTGTGTTCGTGTAGAATGTAAACATACTCGGTTTACCAAATGGTATCTTTAACTTTATATTCACTTCAGTTTCCTCATCATGGTAGAAATCATAAGCATATCCTATTTCCGCGTCTATCCTACTATCCCCAGTCTCCTGTACAAGATACAACACACCACACGCGATAAAACCATTCTTATATGTTCCAATCTCTACTGGTAGACGCCACACCCGTATTACATCCAGTGTGACTAGATCTGCTTTCATGACATGGATATATGAACCGTTTACCCGCCATCTACCATACACGATCCATACACCATTCTCATCAGCTGTTATATCATAGTATGTTTTACTGTCCTTGTATAAAAAGTTGCTGTCATTGAAGTGACTGTCAATGACCTTGACAGCAGCAGCAACAGCATGATCCGATAAATTGTATCGAACTACGTGTTGTTTCTCAAAGTAATGATAATATATAGAGTTGTTATAGATAGCATGTTGGGTACCTGAATATCGATGATGCGCTATGTTATACTTTCTTCCAATTACTGCTTTCTTTAGATTATCTAAATTATCATATTCTTCAAAATATTGACCAAAGTAATCGCGAGAAACCCAGAATTTTCCTGGTTGTAATGGATCACCGAAGATTGAACCTAAAAATGAACTTTCCCGTTTGATAAATATAGGTGTTGATATTTTCTTGACTCTGCAAACTGTAATATAAAACAAAAAGTAATACATCACACATACTAAATTCACAGACATATACCGACACGGTAAGTTAAACGTTCTAAGAATTAGGAGCAAAACCGGTTACACAATGTCTGATTAGCTGTAGGAATATGAGTTCAGAATCAAGAATGGATCAGCAGAATATGAGAACATATTTCTAGTACAAACTACATTTCCTTTATAGCTAATAATTTTTTGTATAAATTAATCAATTGTTATAACCTAAAGAAATTCAGATAGCAGTTTCACTCACGTAGATTTGGTTGGTATGGATTGTGTATCGGTATAACACACACAATGCTTATTGACAGTTACTATATGCACATAGTAAAGGAAATACAACCCAACAATATTGTATAGACAGTATTTTGGTTATAATTCACATCTGAGACAGTAATTGTCGGTGTACGAATGGGGACCAACAAAATATTTGAGACATACGAAGTTTTAATTCGCTTGATGCATATAACAAATACATTTTAACATAGCATATAATTTTGAAAGTCAATAAGTTCATCCGTGTCAATGTGTTTTGCTGGGAAGTGTTGTATTGGGCTTGAATAACTAATATCCAGTAACACGAATGTTATCATTGGTTAAATTGAATTCTCAGTTCTCGACGTGGAAAAATCAAACCAAAACAAAGCTCTAAAACAAAGGAGTAGCACACAAAGTTTGGTATTAATCCTATCAGACCTTTTTCATCAAACGATTGTACAAGTAAGTAATCTTTTTTAAAAAAATATAAACTTTGCACTATAAATGCAATTGGCGGTGGTTTGCATTTTCAATGCATGTTTGTATATTGAATACAGATACATAATCAAGAGATCAATCATAGTAATATAGTATATAGTTGAATTAATAAAAAAAATATAAATTGTCGTAACGAGTAAACGTGTAAATATTAAACACGTGCACACGCATGTCTGGCTAATCAAGTACGCAGTTTGGCTGTACTAATGACTTTTCACAACCAGACGGATTTGCATATTATTAAATTGTACAAATCAGAACACGATGGTTTATGATACACATTTTCTTCCGTTTTCTCCCATCAGTAGGGATATATTTTGACTTGTCCTTTAACACATGCTAATTAGTCACTCCAACATGCATTTATTCATACCAATATAAACATCCTGGTAATTGTTAGTAGCAATAATATAAATACCAGGAACTTACCACTAAGTAAGAAGCATATCATGTTAGCGCTAGTGGGTAACTAGATATGTTATTAGTAAAGCGTGTATTAGTAGGCGTAGTAATGTTAGTAGATTGGGTAATCTAGCAGTGCTGCTGCTGTTAGATGAAGGGGCATCTATAGGCAACTGTTTAGAACCAGGGTCTGCAGCAGTGTTAGGGTATGCGTAGCCGTACTGGTCACTACCTTAAATATAAACATGTTTGCAGTTTAAGGGTATGTGTAATCAATGTTCTATGATTTAATACTGGCCGGTATTATACATACATTGTTTAAATTTCCGTTAAACAGTATTAAATAAGACAACTAAGAAAGAACGAGCTGAACCAATGCTTATATTTGTAAAACTATCATACAATTCATTTAAATGACAATTAGCAAACTGAAACTAATATCCCTTCTTACCATGGGCGTTTGAGTTGGTACGTTGAAACAAACACAATGTATGATATAAACATATTAAGTTTAGCTAACATTAGCAACACAAACTTTGAACTACTAAATTAGTTTATCTAATTGTTAAATGGATTCCATATAGCTAGCGAGTTATTTGCTCAATGTTAATTTTCTGAATGAGAAAGCCTACACAAAACTGAACTTTTTTGGGTTGCTAACGTTGGTCCATAACCTTTTTCTGTTCGACAGGTTTAGTTGTCAATATTTGCAAATTGTGAATCAGAAACAACCCTGATTAACTTTGCACGTCTATGTTGACAGGAGATAGCTTGTGTAGTTGTGATCAGAATGTTTAATTTGTTTGAATGTATTTATTACCGTCGTAAATAATTGTGTTATATGTTTTAATTTCATGTTTCGAGATGAATTGTATTTCTCAAGCCACTTCGAACATACTTCATTTTGCTGATCTATCCTGGATAAGGGCAAGGGAGAATGTAACCATCTTAAATTATGGTAAGAACAACATTTCAATCATACACCATGCTGTTAGAATATGTGGAATATCTCGAAGCAGATGGATCATTATACACAGTATACTCCGTATTGCGGTTTATGGTACAAAATATCAGATAACTGCACACATCATGACAGACATATGATGGCGGAAAACGATTGTTAGTTAAAGCTTCATGTAACAAAATTAATTATTATGGTCCAGCATTCCAACGCTACGTATATTAGAAACAAGACGTATGTAAGTAGCACACAGTGTATACCGGAAGTTCTTGGTTCTAGTGATGGTGGTACTGTAGACATTGTTGTGGTTAACTCGGTTGTAGTCATTGGTGTCGTTTCTATTATTAACAGTTATTCGAATTCATTAAACTATCGAATCTTGATTTTGACAAGTCAAGTAAATAAAACTATCACATCTTCACTTGGACTAGACAAGAAAATTAAGCTATTACATCTTGACGTTAAAAGTGAGTTGTGTACACTGTACAAATGTAAGTTCAGTAAAATCTTAAGGCAGAATGTGAAACGAGTACTGCACAAGGAGTACTGGTATGCAACTCTCACAAAAATGCAACTATGCAGACCTTAATGTATGTATTAACCTAACATATTTACTTATACGTGTCATGTGAATTTCTTACGAAACAGTAAAACCTATTATACAGCATTATAGCGGATTACGGACTTGGTATGAACAATATTTTACGGACTTCAGAACGCATTAAAATCCAAATCACCAATGTATTACTAGAATGTTAAGCTATGCGGCTATAATAAATAGCAACTTGAAACTGTAACACGATCTTAATTGATTTCATCGAACGTCATCTTGATATACATGAATGTTTTATATACCACGTGATTATATATGAAGAATATTGCTTTCTCAACGTTGTCAATTTATTGGATATCGTAATAATACACTAGTTACCTTTCACAGTATTAGGCTCTGTGGCTTTTCGTCTAACATATTTATCATTTCTGACATCAGCACAATTATAAGCTGAAACAAAAATGATGTAATCGACAAATTCAACGATACCAACTTCTACAATCTCAGTTAATGTTATACCCGAGGCCATTAAGAAAGTATTTGAATTATATTTAATGTTCTGTAGAAACCAGGATTATAACTCAATTAATGTATTGAAAATGGATTAACACGGTACTCGAGATGGTAGCATGTTTGTGTTTCTGTAATGTTAACTGGTAAACTAGTGTTGTGTATGCTAAACTACATGAATTACGTATACAAAGAACATAAATAGATCATAAGCGGGTAATTCAAAGGCATCTGTCGTACACAAATATTCAAATAGTATGTCTATGTTAAGATATATACGTCTAATAGCCCGTCTCAATAAGAAATCTGGAATCAATTTAACCTTCGCTGAAATATATTGTAATACTTAGAGGTATATTTTGCAATCACATAGAAGCCGTGTGGATTTCGGGTGAAATAATTGCTCGATTTGCACGTTATACGTTTCAAAATAACATACTAGTAGTTTCAAACAATAGCGAAAATCGAAACTGTCTCTGCTTACCTTTGCAATATCCTGGGTCCCCTTTCGTTCCTTTCTCGCCACGTGGACCAATAGGGCCGGGATATCCTTGCATTCCATAACCTGTATAACAAAACACATACATTATACTCTAGACATCTAACTACACAAATTACAAATCTGAAAGAAATTTCAGTCTCTGAATGTCTGATAATTATTATAACTATGGCCATTTCGTGCTGTTAAATTTCACCTACGAGTTGTAAACATTCTCTATCATGCAACACATAATATTTCACAAAAGTTTCATTATCTGATATACTAATACAAAGAAAGGCAACCTTCAGAAAGCTGTTGAACTTTGTAGATTGAAATTGTACGAATCAGACTTATGAGAAGAGCGTTGCGTCACAGAACAGAATCATAACTAGGGAGCATCAGGTATATTATATTGTATCAGGGATCACACAAGTAACATGCAATTAGAACACTACACGAGAAGATACCATTTACATGAAGCAGGAGGAAGTATACCATATATTGCGAGTAAGTATCAACAAACACGGTACAGTTCTGTAATCTTGCTAAACAGCAAAATATTATAAAATATAATATTCATAATATTTCTAATCATTAAGATAGTTACCCACCTTTCTGTCCTTTCATGCCAGGTTCTCCTTGTAAGCGTTAATGGTAAAACATCCATGTAAATACGGTTAGCCGACTAATTATCACAACATACATATTACAACAACATAACATACACAATCATCCATTCAAAATACACTTTATGACACAGAATTAACAAAGACAAGTTTGTGTCTGGATGATTTTAAATATCCAGAACATCGCGAACAAATATTTAGGACGAAACAACATACACTTGATTCACTTACAAATTACAATGTTGTGGTACATTACTTATTTGAAAATATTTGTTACATGTTGAAAAACTAAACGAACAAACTTTATTTCAAATTAACATATTCCTAGCGTTTTATAATAACAAACGGCAATACTTTTATCATTAACTGATTAGATAAAAGGATAATTCAAATTATCGATATAAACATAAGTGTGACATAACTTATCAAAATCATAACGTTACTATGTCATGTATTTTGGGTGTTATTAAAATAATCACGATAAGTGAATGCGCTTGGAAAACGTTAAATAATCGGCAGATGTTCAGGGCCTTCTGGTGATGCCGCTCTTGTGGGAGAAAATAGTCGACTGATCGACAAAAATCAATGACATATCTTGTCCTGAACGCCAAAGTGCTGAGAAGTTAAAACGTTTTCACAGACTCACAATACACCATTTGGACATAGAAATCACAAATAAGAGAGAGCGTTAGTTACCAATGAACGACCCAATAGAACGTAGGTAAAATACACAGGGTTGAGTGATACAGATGGATAGTTGTCACAGAAAATAGAAATACAAGAAGAGAGACACAGCGAAATAGAAAAGAGCGACAAGGCGAGAAAGAGAGAAATAGAAAAAAGAGATAAGAATTGAGAACAATTGAAAATTGGACCAGAAAAGAGAGGAAGAGAAAGAAAAAAGGGGCAAGGCAAGAGAGAGACTGGAATATAAAAAAGGACCAAAAGAGAGAGAAAATAGACAGAAGAACACGAAGAGAGAGAGCAATATCGAACGAGAAGTAGAGCATATCGATCACAGACTAAGTTTGACTCAACAAACAAGATGCTTAACGTGCAACTTTCAACCATTCCAGGAAACACTGGATGTCAATGAGATGACATGCAAGAAGAAATACATGCATGATACACAACTGATGGGAAGTAGGCGAGATAATTTTGAAAAGGCATTATTGTCTGTGTCGGGGAATCAGTTAGAGTAAACCAACGTTTTACTCTTCGATTGACTATTGGCCTTCTTATAACCCCTTTAAATGTATCGTTCAGTCTGATAAACCGTTTATGTACAACACCTCCATAGATCATGATAGTTATATTTACTAGAAGGAGTATCATCATTCAAACTGCATGGCATCTGTATTTATCAGGAAATGCGTACACCATCAATTATCATAAAGCGTAGTAAGCCAGTTGTGGATATGTCGGTCAAAACAGAACAAAACTTGACAGAAAAGAAACAAAATCGTGGCACCAAGAGTCATTATTATGTGGATCCTATACAACCAATCTTTACAGTTATATCGGAACACACGTTCTATAAACCGATTATTAGTCACACAGGGCGATCATCACACGCTCAGGGTGCTTACCTTTTTCGCCTTTGTATCCCTCAAAACCTAACAGACCCCTTTGTCCTTTTTCTCCTTTTATACCGACGCCTATATACACAACATGCAAAAACAGAAAGTAGAGTGAGTGTGCATGATTACATGCAGTTGGTTTCATGCATTGTACGGTCATGTCTGCTCATGGAACTAACACAATTCGAACATAATGTTGATCCCATATTTCTTTGTATGACCCGTATACACTTGTAAATGAGTCCCTAAATATATATCCTTAGCAATCAAGATAGGAATTCGGTGCTGATCAAAGTACGTTACAGGATATCAGTGATATCCAAGCCATTGTTAATACTCTTTTAAAAACTTAATTGTTCAAATTGCACCAGTTCCACAAGACATGAGTTCTAAACTTGCAGAAAGTCTTAATACTGTTTGGGTCATGTACCTTTGTTGCTTTTATAACCATAAAACCCTATATGACCACGTTCTCCTTTTTCTCCCTTTACAGTACTACCTTTACGAGTAAAATACCAGAACAACTAATTAGTAAATCACTGGAATAATTTACCTAGGTGATATATAGACATGTATAAATATATATATATAATATTATTCCACCCTGATAATTGTATATATTTTGCTACAGGTCGAACGATCATGTAACATAAAACAAGGTGACATCAGCATATTGTTCCACTGAAACCATCGGGCGGCCAAACGTTATATTAATATTTACAGACGAATTTCAACACAAAATACAGTACGACTTGAAAATTACACACGTTGCTACGTATATGTTGCGTCGTCACTACAAGGAATATTTGGTATTTCATAGTACTTCTGCAACATGTAAACAATTCCCTGGTAAATCCATGGGGTTAATAAACAGTATTAAAAACGATACGTTAGCTGAATTGAAACATGGCCATTGTTATGTGACTATTAAAGAATATTAATAACAACATGTGAACATGATGTCATTATCTGACATTCCTTAGTAAAACTTGTTAATACAATTATATAGGTTATGACAAGACGCATGAACATGTCCATTTATATTGGATACACAAACGACGATATATCGGAGGCTTAGAATGAACAATTCGTAACTACAGCAACAACAAACAATAACAATATGCTTCTTATGATTTAGGCCACCAGCCCATAACATGACGAAATAAACATTTTGAGAAAACAAGAATAAACAGTCTATACTCTTTCCTTATGGTAAAACGTGCAATTTCAACTTCAGTTTGGTCAATTCTTATTTTCACGAAGATAGGCCAGCAAAAGGCGTATCTTGATGCTGATTATAAATATGCATCATTATGTTGTAGTTGTAAGTTCAGTACTACTTACGACCATCTCATGCTAAGCTAGATATATATGCTTTTAGTACGTTAGTGAAATTCACGGGTGTTAGATGTTAATATTGATATTATAAACACTGTTGGGAAATATTCAGCTAAAAAATTCGAACGATTAAGTTGTTATGCAACTACAGTTGAGATCAAACTACATATCTCGCTTTTTACTACTTTTCTAAGACCACACTATTAATGTATTATCTCTTTTATAAGAATGACGCATAGAATCTCGACGTGTTGAAAAAACTTTCTTGTCTTATCTTGTATTGTCTATACCATGCGAAATATTGAGATTAGATAATTCAATATTTTCCAAATTATGCGCCGTTGTGCAAGTGAAATTGAAAATAAATTGCTTGTTTACAATAACTTACATTGATTCAGAAACAACCAATGTGATTTATATCTAAACTCGTATCACGAATTATTCAATCTTACTCAATAAATTTTCCAAGAAGAATGTATTTACAGCCAGCGACATATCCTGCCATAATTACAATGTTAGAAATCCACTTAAATCAATTAATATACAATTTGCGGTTCAATTTTCTTGTTCGACATGAAATCATATTTCACTCTATCAATCCTAGTGTCGTTCAACACTGCTTACAAGCTTCAGATTTGCTTTTAAAAATCGTTAGATAAGGTAATTGGTTCATTGTTGTAAATTTATCATTTCAATCTCCCAATATTGTTACCAGAGAGTGTTTTCATCTACGGAAGACGTTTCCCGTTTTAATACAATGATTTAACTTCCGTCAAATTCCATGTCATCTCTTGTTAAAGTTGCAATTTACTTTAACTTGGAATAGTTTATATAAACATGATCGATAATAGTTTAAACAATGCTTTCTATACGACATTGTTTTATATTGTTGTACACACAATGTCATAGTTACTGAAACAGTAAATATGAGTTTGGTATAAATGTAACCAAACGTCAATAGTTAGTCAAAGGTTATGCATGTGTTTAGATATTACATGGGAATTATCATCAAACTTACACGAGCAATTTCCTCCCTTTGAACTGTAGGTTCCGCCTGGATCCCCGGGGTCACCCTTCTGGCCCTTAAAACATAAATAGACAATTCAGCATAATATTTCTAATTTTATGCAATGTCAATTTGTTTGCATGTACATAAATGTATGAACTACGAATTTATATAATAATGTATGCAGAAAGCCGAATGTTTGTTCCACTGAATGCTGTCTACAATAACCATAGACATCTGTGCCATATGGTTAACGTAATACACTTCAACCAGTGTATGTACAGACAGAATTATGATACATCCACATGACATGAAAGGAAGCAGCTTTTTACACACTGGCAAAATAACAAGAATTGATCAGTACCCATTACTTTTTAGATTCATTGGAACAATTATGTTGTCAGCGTGTCTCTATTTCTTTGTGTTCATACTCCATAAACATAGCATCATGTCTCACTCTGATTGCAATATCACATCGTTAAGTTTAAAATAATGCTTAGTTTTGAAATTACGCGTAATTAAAGAATGGCGATCATGTTGAAATTTATGGAATCAAACAGTCAGACGTCTGATGTTTCTCTAATTACTACAGTTGTGTAGAAACTAACTGGGAAAAGTTAAATAGACTTTCTCATTAAAACTAAACACCCATTTTAATCTCACCACCGACTAATTACTTTGGTATCTATACATCGAAAATAGTCATAGCATAGAATGGAGAAGAATTATTACCAAGTAAAATAAAATAGGATGCATATACACGACGTACGGAAACCACTCTGGCATTGCTATTTGTCTGCAGAAGTAAAACCATTTGTCACGCTGTGCATTTATCCTTTAACCAAACACTACATTGGGATGTTTTGAAACATTACATTGCTTAAGGTTACACATACATACACAATAGTCACCAGTAAATAGAGAGGATCATATATAATTGAATTAGCAAACACAGTGTCATCTTTATAATACAACATATCGCTGGCTTAGAATGAGAAGGTCGTACTACAAAATCAATATATTGAGAAAACAAGAGAAAACTGACTGTAATTTACTCTTTATCTATGAGAAAACACGTTTTTAAAACTTTATTTTGGTCAACATGACAATTTCATGTTTTCATGAAAAAAGGCTCATAAGAAACGCCTTGTGAAGCAGATTTCAAATATGTATGAAGCTTATAAGGTTGTACATGTAAGTAGTAGCTAGGACCTTCTCATTCTAAGCCATCGATATGCAGACAAAGTACAAACACATTGTATCATATGAAGTTTCATGTCTCAATCATGTTATTTGTTATTTGAACAATTGTGACAATGTCATTATAGCACATTTCACTCACATAATATTTTCCCACCTTTTGTCCAGGCATTCCGGGTATACCGTCCTTTCCTGGTGTTCCATCTTTGCCTGGCAACCCTCGTTTACCGCGTCTACCATTTGCCCCTTGTATACCGTTGACTCCTGGAAATCCTTGTTATGAAAGTAAGTAAACAAAAACACATAACTTTGCTCTTTTAGAACATATGAACAATACGTAATTATAGTTACATGCAAGCAAATTGTTACTATATGTGTTATTATCATTTTCAAAATTCAACACAAGTGCCTTAATATTTCATAATAACAAACATGTGACTTTATGCAGATGAAATATATCAAATAAAAGAAAGAGCAGCCCGAAAATGTCCTTTGTACAAGAAACCGTGACTTCCTTCAGCCGGATGTCCCAATGTCCTACAACGACTGTCATGAAATATCCATTAACCCAATATGGTGTGATCAAGAAATCGATTTCAAAGAAAATACAAGGGAAATTATTATCTCGTTACAAGTCCGCACGCCAACGCGATGTGAGAAAAGGAGGTTTTAGAATACTTCGGGCATTAAAATGTATAAAACTGTCATAGCAAATCTTCAATTTCTTCTCCAAGTTAACATACGAAACAAAAAACATGTGAATGGAATTTTATTTAAAATCAAATATAGGGGGCATGAATTCTGTTTTATGTTGTTTGTGACACAATCAGGCATCACTTATGATGATGGATTGTCTACAAGTGATCTGCTGGGAAGTTAGGTCTGATCTCATTATACTGACTGGAACGTATAATGTGAACATTGTCAATCGTAATATGCCGAGATGGGAAATGTCTCTCTCTAATTTATGTGAAAACTTTATTGCACCGAGTTCGTTTCGTTAACTATTATGTTGTCTGATTCCGTAGACGTTCATATATTGGCGACCATTGCAGCTTACACTAGTATAATGACTAATGAAACTGTTACAACTTCCAGTAAATGCAATTTATACTTTTATAATGAAGTCAGCTTCTAGATGCATGAACGTGACGGTCTGCAGATAATGTTAATAACATCGTAAACTTTAATACATCGATCGGTAGCTACATAGTTTCATTTATTAACCATATTTTACCCACATCAAGATAATTATGCACAATTTTCATATCAAAACAATCTTTATGACGATGAAATAATGTATCCAATGAAGATAAAGTCATACAACTAATATGCGTGTGGTCTTGGTCTGCCTATTGAGACATAATTTGTGATATTTTAAAATAACTAATTTTCATCTTTGCTGTTTTAGAACATATGAACCATACGTAATTATAGTTACATGCTAGCAAATTTCTGTCAAATGTGATATTATCATTTTAAAAATTCAACACAAGTGCCTAAACAATTCATTATAACAAACATGTCACATTATGTAGATGAAATATATCCAATAGAAGAAAGGGCAGCATAAAAATGTTCTTTGTACAAACAACCAAGACTTCCTTCAGCCGGATACCCCCATGTCCTACAGCGACTGTCATAAAATACCCATTAGCCCAATATGGTGTGATCAAGAAATCGATTTCAAAGAAAATACAAGGGAAATTATTATCTAGTTACAAGTCCGCACGCAAACGCGATGTGAGAAATGAATTTTTAGAATACTTCGAGCATTAAAATGTATATATAAAATGCCATAGCAAATCTTTAATTTCTTCTCCGCGTTAAATATGGAAATAAAAACATGTGAATAAAATTTTATTTGACATCAATTATAGGGAGCATGAATTTTGATTTTATGTTGTTGTGACACAATAAGGCTTCAATTATGATGATGGATTGCCTGTAAGTGATCTGGTGGGAATGTTGGTCTGATCTCATTATACTAACTGAAACGTTTAATGTGAACAACACCAAGCGACATATGCTGAGAAAGGAAATATATCTATCTGATTGATTTGAACATTTTATTGCACATAAATTGGTTTGGTTAACTAGTATGTAGTCTGCTTTTGATAATCATACATTGACGACCATTGCAGTTTATTTTAGTATGATGACAAATAAAATTGTTACAACCATCACTTTAATGCATTGTCAATTCCAGTAAAATACTTTCATGATATTATAACGAAATCAGCTTCTGCATGTAGATACATGAACATTTAATTTATTTGTTTCAGAAATACAATTTCTCCCTTTATGACATTAAAACCTGCAGATAATATTATAACATCTTAACAATTAATACACCAAACGGTAGCTAAATAGTTTCATTTATTAATTATATATTTACCCACAATTATGAAGATAAATATGCATAATACATCTCATAGAAATCTTTATAATGATGAAATATTGATATTATGTTCCCAATTGCGATAAATCACATAACTACTATATGTGTGGTCTGGTGCTGATTATTTCGAATGAATTATCAAAATTACTCGATGTTTATATGAATATATTAAATTTATACATGTAGCAATACGAAACGTTTCATAATACAACACCATACCACGTAAAGATATTATTCATATTGATAGAAGGAAAACCCCTGTATCCACTCAACTACAGTGTACATTGTATGTATACAGTATGTTGTAATATGGGTCATATCTTGCAAACAAACATGGCATAAACTTGTCTTCTAAACATTACACAGATATAATGAAACTTTCTTGTCTCGATTAACATTTCTTTCACACAGGTTGACATTGAATCACGTGATCACAATGAAGACAATTTTGGCAATTATTTGCTTTTCAAGTTGCCTAAACACGTTAAACGACAGCTAAATAATAATTGATCAAGTTAGTCGAAAGTGAATATAAATGCTGTACTGCATGGAGTTATTTTGACTAAATACAAATGTCAACTTTTGCGACAGCGCGACAATGCGTAGGACATGCAGACAATTATTTTTGTTAGCAGAGCGAACATTCAAATACAGATAATTTTATGGTAACAAATATTAACTTTCTGTCACAATCGATATAGAATACTTGCATCATGTAGAGGAAATAAATAAAACATATCTGTCACTTGGTCTGGATTTAGACGGGCAATAATTATGTTAACTGTTGTCTGTGAGCATGATTTGACGCAAGACGTTTGCAGGGGATACAAGACAATGTAAGGGGATAGCTAAACTATAAATAAGAGAGTGGCATATAATGAATCCAGTGCTATAAGTTATAGAAAAACAATAATACATCATATGACTTAACAACCTATTGCCTTGTCGGGCATTATGGTTATAATAGACGTCTATACTTCATCATAGTTTAGAAATTTATTAACCCGTTTGCATTAGCTATGCATGTGTGCAATACATGTACCAATTCGTTTGACGTGCAAAACACCACTTCCTTGGTCGCTAATGATCGTTTGTACAATGTACATGTCAAGTAAGCGTTTTGTTCCAGCTATGGTTTAAAAGCATAAGAAAGTTCTATAAAACTTATCGAAATACCTTAAACACGCTTAATCATATATTTTATAGGACACATAAATCATGGTATTCACATATACATGAAGTACATATTTTTGTGATAATGTATCTACTAGACTACCGTTAAACGATGACTATACAAACAAACAGAACGAACAATTAGGGGACATTGTACAGCAACTTGTTTATAAACACGGTATATATGCCAGCCGTTGGGTTAAATAAGTGAAATAATAAGTATTGGTTAACTTACCCACTACATGCGTTTAGTTACTACTGACAGTCAAAAACATCACAAAGGAAAGTTCAGGTAAATGTAAACTTACGCCTCGACCCACCTGGTGGTCCCCTGGGGCCGTCAGAACCCGGTTCACCTACACGACCTGTTTCTCCTTTCAATCCTTTCCGACCCTTGACACCTTAAATGATACCAAACAGCAATCATAGTTTATGATACAGTGTGCGCTTTTGGTTCCAATGTAACACAAATATATTTAATACGACCAAATCTTCTGTTTTCATTTAACCTACTGCCATAGAAACACTTCGTGTCATCGTAGAGTCACTACTGGATTTTCTACATTTTAGCACTCATAGAACATACAAACTGTATACGACCAAATGAAATTACATTGCCTTGGGGAGAGGTAAAATGGTAATCTATTTGCAGCACTTACTATGTAGACGAATCAATGTCGGAATAGAATAGCATATTAACTGGTCAGCACCTTTGAAATTAAATGCTTTCTCTGAATGTCATATGTAGCTATATCAAATATATTTCATTAAAAATGTACATTTTTTGAATACAGGCATTTGTAGCGCGGACACTTATACATACTAATTTGATGCCTTTTATGTCTTAACAGCGGGTTTTGCGACTTTATGCAATTGTAAATACTGTAAAGTGTTCGTTCTAATATCATTATAATAATAAATTATGTAAATAATGATCACATGACTTGTACTAGTTCGATGAACAGTTAGGTTGATAAAGTGAAGCTTTGTTCTATTGTGTATTTGAATTTACCATTGACTCCTGGTGGTCCCATGTGACCAGCTGCTCCGGGTCGTCTGGCTTCACCTTTAGTTCCTGGAGGCCCTGGTGGACCTGGGGGTCCGACACCTGGTGCGCCTGGAATATATTAGAACTATTGATATTCAGTTAAGATATGTTTCGGTATCATATGTGATAAGTTGAATTTGGATATACAGCAATACCCGACATGGTGCACTTTATTGAAATAAGTGCATGGTATCTACACTATATATGTATCGGGTATTTGTTTGATACTGGTATAGCTTGGCTTTTTTCACCTGAACTTGGTCTTTATGCAAGAATATATTACAAGTTTCTTACTTTGAATAAATCAATTTTCGCAAACAAATCCTGCGATATCGGTATTTCAATTTTGTTTTTCGTATTACATCTCGAATGTCTACGTGATACTTCGCGACTATGAAAACATCCAATCGGTGGTTGTATCGTAGGTAATATATCGACTGTTAAATTATGCTAATCAAAAGGTCAGGCTATACCTACACTCTATGAACTAGTCGGCGACGATTAAAAATAACTATGTAGTGCGTAGCTATCGGGTAATTGTTGACACCAGACAAAGACTACCCCGAAGATGAACTTACTCTACCTCTCAAGTTTATATACATCAAATAATTCAAACATACGATAAAACACTGATGTTCTTCAAATATAAGACGTACGTTCTAGATTGACAGCGTTAAAGTAAATAATTCCTATTAATTTAACTGACGCCTAAGGATAGCATTTCCATAGTTTAGTCCCAGAGCGGAAAATACATTTATACCGAACATTATGTTCTGGTACATATTGCGAATTAATTTTTTTCAATCTGGAAAGTAAGAACAAACTTGTGATGATAACATTTCATCTATAAAACACTATCGCTATCGAATTTTTATTTTTTGCGGTAATTATGATATAAGATGTAGTGTTTCCTTTCCGTCAATTACAAGTCGTTCTGCTAGTTGGTGTAACTTTCCATTGCTTTCTAATTTCCCAGCGTTGTCATGACGCGTTTTCGAATCTTGTTGTATGCAAAATACGATAAACGTCCAGGCAGTAAAGTCGCCCTATTCTAATCAGTACAATACTATAACTTGTAATTGATCTTTCACATCATCAAACAAATGGTAAATCAATAGCAGTAAAGCATAATAAAATGTTGGATATAATTGAATTACTTACTATCAAACTAGTCATCAGATGGGTATAATATCACAATAACCAAATCAGCATTTTATACATTTGTCTTAATACTACCATAATGGTTATGTTATCAGGGCGGTTCACATGGCAGACTCGTATCTAATTCCTAATCCTCATAAATGCATCATTACGTCGACGTTATCAAGTATGAATACCCTACTATCATACAATAGTCCAAACCATGATCAGATAGCCTCGTACATATCATCAATCGCAGGAGTTAATTGAATAATTGATGAAATAACGTGCAGCTTGTAAGGAAATAAAACTTCCACATACATTTCTGTAAAGATATATGCGAATATAAGGACGGTCACCTTTCGTGTGAGCAATACTTCCAATCAATTGTAGAGGACGTTTACTGGCAGACCTTCAAGCGCCTGAGACAAGTAGGATTCCAACGATTATGAGGAGGTTCACACAAATACGTACTTGATAATGATAACAGGAAGATGTTTATAGAAACTTGAACAATATTGTGAGTGAACAATACACACATTGATATTCTTTGGAAGCCGTTATCAGAAGCGGGCAACGTTTTACAATGAAGGTAACTTCTGGAGGTCAAATACATACTCTTAAATACTACCGGCAAACATATTGTGCTACATGGAACAAATGGAAGTTTAAATGTTCACCAGAAATGACTCTTCAATTTTGAAACTATCCTTATATACTAATACACATCATTGTTAGTCACTGTTAATGCATATCACATCTTTGTTGGCCATTATAATGTCATTTAGAAACATTGTTTATTAATTCCTAAAACAGATACCGCGTCAGCTAGAAATGTGTCAACCCTTTCACATCTGTGAATGCAAATTGAAATCCAAATGGCTGCTTTAAGTAAGGACGCCTTTTTAAATCGCACTGATTGTCTTGCAATTCTCTTGTGTATACACCTTAAAATACTCAGTAAAATGTCATGCAATACCCGTGTGTCTGTATAAGGCGGCTACTAGAATCCACTCCGGTATTTGTTGACCTCTGTCGGGATGTGATATGCAGCAAATTAAATCATGATTTAAATTCCACCAATAATCGGCTTCCTCAGATTCCTCCAATTTTTCTAGAGCAATATTGATTAACGTTGTTGGTTTTTTTTCATTACATTAGGGTTTTTCAATCTAGCGTTTATTCTAATACTGAAACTTGGGATTTAAAATTCAACCATTTGCAGTCAATTCTTCGTTTACTGTTTTATCAACTTCCTGATGAGAGTTTTAGATATTTTAAAGAAGGACTGAAAGTAATTAAAATGCATGCGACAGTGCCAGCCATTAATTTTAGTGAACCTTTAATGGTTTAAATGCACGAGATGAGTTGTATTCATAGCTCCAAGATTTAAGAGGTTTGGTTTAATACCCTGTATTAAACACAGTATTAGCTAGAAAAGTAAAGAGAACAAGCACTTTCTGTAATTGTCTGATTTTTCCTTCGCGCTTTGTTGGTAATTACAAGCGATTTGACGAGATAATTATTAGTTTCTACGCCTTTTCATGAAATTGTCATCACAGTTGTTTCCATGTAAAACACAATTTGTACGGATTCGGATAATGATTTTAGTGAACTACTTTTTGTGTTAAATGTCTATTAACGATAATCACCCCACGGATGAATTATTCAAGATGTTGTCGTCGCGTATGTGTTACTTTGCGAGCAATGCTAATATATGGTACTTCAAGGTAAGCCATTGTGAATAATTACAATTTGTCTTCAAAGTAGTATTTAATGTGACGTATTTTTCTTCAGCTAATTAACTCATGTCCACGAAACAGTCCACACTTTACCTATGCGTTACTTATACATATTCATAACATGGTCGTCGTCATTTATGCATGAATATAACTTATTACATGTTCGATCTCCTTTATTTACATGTACATTGTTCCAAATGATCTTTATATTATGTTTCTACTATTATTTCTATATCTTGTTTACCATTCATTCTTGTCTTATATTTTCGACTTGCCTAAAACCCGTAAGTTCTGACTGTCTTCTAGTCATATAATTGGCTCTACCAATACACGGACAGCTATGTTACACACCGAGAGTCTTAAAGACCATTGACATTATATAGCAAGTTTATACTGAATAGATAATGTCTTACGGTATAGAAAATAATGAAAGAAAAATGAAAGCATCCTTGAAAAAGCATAGTAGATTGTGTACTTATTGAAAACAGGAGTGAAATCTCGATACAGAGTGTTTTAAATATTCGTAATTATTCATACCAAAAGTATTCAAATGATTAGCTACCAGCACAAATACTGCGGTTGGGTAGACAAAGCACCCAATCTCTTAACTCTAGCCTCGATAAAACAACCAAGCATAAGCAACATATCCTAGAGGCTTATATTTGTAGACGCCTAGTTGCGTGTGTAATTTATAACACTCGTCGTTGTTTAAATGCATTTAGTATTTGAATTTTTGCATGATTATACCCAAACACTCTTACATCGTTAGTCGCTCCTTTCACCATTCATCCATAGTTCATAGAATGTATAAGCAGTTTTCCTGCAATCTAATATCACACAACATCACAATGGTACGTGTAATACCATAAATGTAAGCTTAGAATGGCAAATAACATTTGAAGTGGTATTAACGTGTATATAGCTATATTCTAACAGTCATTCAATGTCAAAATAATTATTTGCATCGTTTTTATTATGATACTAGACAACCTTAATTGCAAATTAAAACTTTGGATGGGTTCCTTGTACTTTGATTCAGGCGTCGAAAAAAAATACGATTGTTATAGTTTCATAGGGTGTTCTAAAACACTTTCGTATGAAAATGGACAGTTTGCATGTCCAATAAATCACAGAGACAATTTCTGTTAAAACCGTAGCGGCAAATGATCTAATAGATATGAAAGCATAATAGTGTTTCAGTTTTTGAAACTTTAAAAAAACAATTCTTCCGATATAGCTCTATACACTTTAAAGTACAAACATAAAACGGATAAGCTAAACGTTTACATTGACCTAAAGTAAGATAACTGGAACAATTCCTTCTTTATATTGTAATTAACTTGCAACATATCAAGAAACAGAAGAACGACCATATAGTAGGACATGTTATATCCATACCCTTTATCTATAATACGTGGATCAAAATTATGTCCCAATGAGACTATATCGCTTGTCTATAAATTAATCGGAGTCCCATAACACACATATCATTTAACATTTACAGGATTTTGTTCGGCAAATACGTTTATAAAGCTTAAGTTTTTTTTAATTGATTAACAATTGCGTCATTTATGCATGACTTATATACATGTATGTGCGTACAGTAGCACTTGTATATGATTTAACTCTTTATCATGACACTAACAGCAGAATAAGGGATTTTGTGTCACAAATTATTTAATCATGAGCTGGACTCAAATGTTCTAAGAAAAAAGTTAAGTTACCAATTTTCTAGGGCCCTTTTAGCTGTTAGGCCTCTCAAGCACCCTTTGGCATTTCAACTTCCCTGGTCATTGGGCTACATATGGAAACCTACACACGTGTCTCCCTGGGGGGACTATTTCTCTCATGTGGTGTGGCAGCCAAAATCGATCTGCGGCGCCCAGGAATAGACACTGCCCTCACAGGTATCATTGTACACCATGGTGGAGTGGAGCTGTGGGTCCTGCTCAGAGAAATTAACCAGTGGTCCAGAGGGGGATCGAACCCGGGACCTCTCGATCCCAAAGCGCGCGCCCTACCTTTAGGCCACCGCTCCCCACATGTTCTGATAGAAGAATGCATATAATAGTTATCAATTTGTGCAAAAATTCACATGATTTCGTGAGAGTAAATCAGCTGCGACGTTAACATTACCTGGAAGCTGTGATCCACATCTGTCATACAGGAAAGTCCAGCAGAATTCATCTATATCCTGCAAATATAAATAGTATCATTTTAAACAATCTTTACATAATACTAGTGCATTTAATGTCATAAATATCAAATTTACTCATTTTGGCAAACCTAGGACAACACTATGCAGTGTTTACCCATTGTACTAAAGTAACTTCGATAGTAGCCAGTACGCTAAATTGTGTCCTATAGTATTGCTTAATAGCTATATGACTTAAATAAGATAATTACGTAATTGTAGCATACATCGTGGACAAACAGAGTAATGCACACAATATGTAAACTGCATGTAAACTGACATTTAGCCCTAGGGGCAGTCCCTATATACGTTACAGTCACATTCTGCCAGACTGTCTGATATTTGATATAATTTAAGTTATATCTCAACCAACAAGTCAAGAATCGGGAAGCAAACAAGAATGCATGTTTTATTAATGTACGTTGAACTTTATCACCTCTTACTAAGGTGCATTCTAGCATTTATGGAATCTAGCCAAGCTCTACTATAAAACACCACTCACCAAACAACATCACGTGATTGCAGAGTAATTGCTCATAAAAGCTTACAGCGGATGATCTATATAAGTTTGAAATTCGTGCACGTCAAATTGCAGATCTAGATCAAGTCAGCTTAAGGGTATAGCTGGCGTATTTTATCATGATATTTAATACCATCTCTTTGAAACCAGGATGTAAAAAAAACATAACCACGACTTAAGTGTTTTCTGTTATGCGAACAAAATCAAACAAAATCGACTGCAAGATGAATATTCAAGATTTCGTCATCATGTACCAAAAGTAACTATAATATGACACGTCATCCTAAGATATAGTCATGAACGATACCACCACACGAAATGCAAAATAAACATACTTGGAATTCTGAGGTAATCATTTGTTAGCAAAGACGTCATTAAAAGAGACAGGAAATTGCACCAGATTAAATATTTTTTTCTGGGAAATATTTTAAAAGAAACATGTCATGACCTCTCTTATACTCTCGTGGTGGTTAATAATTACAGGAATGCAGTGACAAGTGTCGAGAATGATAAATGAATACCGTAGACATTGTCTAAAATATGCAAAATATGTCGTTCTGCAACTTGTTTTACATTTTTTACTAAAGACGTTTTGTTTTATTTAAATCATTGAGCTAGTCCAGTTTCATTGCTTGTGTAATCGTCATGATGTTTGTTTTGTTGACTTTAGTGTCATATACCATCACTAGACATTTTAAAAGCAGACGACATTGGAAACGCATGAAGACACACAATAAGGTTTATATAAACCAACAAGAAAGGTTAATCCCTACCTGTAAATGATTACTCAACGTTGGATTCTAGACACATACAATAGTAATTTTCGTTAACATAATATTATAAAAGTGTTAAGAGGTACGCTGCTTAAACATACTAAAAAATCTTGTATCAATTGTTTTGCAAGACAAGCCGTCATCCATCATGTGTGTTTAAAACTTGACTTTGTTAAGTATCGGCCATGACACATTTCAATAATGTACGGGCTATTGTCATGATCTTGTCCGTAGACCGATAATTAGCACTGGGAACATGTTACCCACACATTGGTATCTTATTAATAATGAGGCCAATATATATAATCTATTGTCTATTTATTAGCTGGAAAATAGCCATAGCTTATTGAAAATGTGTCGCACATGGCGTAGATAATGTAACTATGACAAGGTAATAAAATATAAATTAGCTAGTCTGATACTGCGCCCTTCATAAGTGATATGCTATCCGTCAATGGCATGTTCACTATCGACTCCCTGATTGTTAAGAAAATGAGAAGAGACGTCTTCAGACAAATTATTCCTCATCTGCGATTATGTATCAAGTAGAAGAACATTGCATGATAACAATAGTTCACTGGAGAACAATTAGAAACATCATTACGTCAATCGATTTTTATGCTAGTTTATGATATCTCAGCCTAGTATGACGACATTTTTACAAGATCTTATTGTACACTTTCAAGCACAATTCTACAGTGTGTAGGAGTGTGGTGACAATTTAGCACAGTTTAAATACAATGCTACGTATTGTTAGTCGTGTAGCTTATGGGCGTGGACTATCTGTATATGCAGATGTAAGGTTATATGATTTTAGTTCTTCTCAACCTTGTAATGAACTTCATGAGATCTTAAAGTTTGTTTCATTACTTCGTACACTTTTTTGTTCCATATAATCCCCTATTGATTTGATACATTTCTATGGCCAGATCAAAAGCCCTTTTAACTCGGTGAGTTTATGACTTAATGAGTTTTTGTACACATGTTATTTGGATATGTACCGGTGTAGCTTCAGTGTAATTTCTCTAGCATGTTTCTGTTTGTGTCGTTTGTATTCACCTGTTTCTAACTTAACCTCTATCTGGTCAAATTGTTCCATTCTAGTGTATTCACATGTTTCTAACTTAACCTCTATCTGGTCAAATTGTTCCATTCTAGTGTATTCATATGTTTCTAACTTAACCTCTATCTGGTCAAATTGTTCCATTCTAGTTTTTTTGTCGTGTATAATCTGTTTATTGTATGTAGAGTAAATACCAGGCAATTCATTCATGCTCTTTACATGTTCGATTTATAATACAATGTAACATGTGTATCATAAAAATACATATGTGGCATTTGCTTATGATACTTATATATCTTGTATATTTTGTTATTTGCAATATAGCATACTTCTGGTTTAGCTTAATGTGAGAAGTGACCGAGTATAGTCAGGAATCAAAATCATGGTTTTAAATCAATTATCTTTGCAGGGTTCGTCAGAACAAAACATCAGTGAGCTGCAAATTATGTTTCTAATTTCCTGACAAAAAACCTAGGAAGATGTCCTGCTAGACTGTGAGATAATGTCCGCGACACATTTATCACCGCAAGTTATAAAGCATCGAAATACAAACACCAATGTCACTGAAGTATCAAGGCACATTACAATTCGATGCTAAATCTTTGCGACAAGAATGTATTTGTAAAGCTTGATACAGAGGCACTGTAGAAACTCAAAGCAGATCGGTTGCGACTTATTTGTTATATTGATAATTACAGTAGTATGGTATAGTTCCATATAAACATTGAAGCATGCTCAATTGTTGTGAAAAAAGAATGAACAAGAACTAAAGTACACTTTTCTTTTATTTTGTATTACAATAATGTAACTACCATTTTCAAACATTAAACAATATGTAACTTCGTAGTATAATTATGTTCCATAATTTTATGTAATTTTATAACCTGATACAGTTATAGAGATTGTTTATTTGTACAATTTGACTGTTTTGTATTCTGATTATAACATGTTTTTTATTAACGGCATCAATCTATCAGCTGTCTAATATTAATGTTAAAATTATTCGCAATGTCGCATACTACGTAATGGAAGAGAAATAAATACATATATAATCAATTAGAAATATAAACGTTAGATGTTCATTTTGCCCACATATTATGAATATTAAATGCTTTCATATCCCACGTTTATAATGTTTTATATTAGGTTATAAACGAGGTTGATCAATATTTAAATCATGCAGCGCAGTAAAACCTGACAATTATTGAGAAATATTGCATAACCATTCGCAAATCTTTTAGAATCATGTTTTTATATTATACGAGCACGATAATAACGTGCACTCGTGTACTCTGCCAGTTATACGTAATAAACTGATACCACAAAAAGTCTGTCTCATTACATCCCTCAAAGTATTAGTCACGAAATAAAGCGCCAAAATATTGCAAAATATGGATCCGTGAAGCAGTGTTAGGCTGCATAAACTTGTCAAATAAAAATTTCCAAGATTTGCGTCTACCATTTGTCACCATTTGCTAACGTAAAACAAAATTAAGTGAATGTCATGATAATGCAGTATCGGGGGACACACACACACATTTTGGTTAATATGGCTTGCGTTTATTAAAGAGGAAAGTCATTTATCTTATTGAATACTTAATACTGGAGACTGGCTTTTGCAAATGTGGGGTACCACTGCTATCAGTTACTTTTATTGTATCAACACTTGTGGAAATACAAGTACTGGTTTGTCTGATGGGTAGGACATTTTGTGTCATTTCGATGGCTTAGTATTAAAAGGTCGTAGCTACAAAATCTATATTTTGATAAAACACGAAAAAACTATCTGACATTTACTCTTTACTTATAGTAAAACAAACTTTTACAACTTTATTTTGGTGAACATGACAAGTTCAGATTTTTATATGTAAATGGGCTAATAAGGAGCGCCTCGTGATGCTTATTCTAAATATGTATGAGCAATAAAAGGTCGTAAGTGGCACTTACGACCTTCTAATTTTAAGCCATCGATATGTATTCATATTATAGCCGTCATAGACGAAAAGGAATTATAACGTATCAGGTGGACATTCATATTATAGCCGTCATAGACGAAAAGGAATTATAACGTATCAGGTGGACATTTATACTATAGCAGTCATAGAAGAAAAGGAATTATAACGTATCAGGTGGACATTTATATTATAGCCGTCATAGAAGAAAAGGAATTATAACGTATCAGGTGGACATTTATACTATAGCCGTCATAGAAGAAAAGGAATTATAACGTATCAGGTGGACATTTATATTATAGCCGTCATAGAAGAAAAGGAATTATAACGTATCAGGTGGACATAACAGGAACATACAAACAGTAGTCTTATATGACGTAATGTTAGGGATTATTGACATACATGCGCCTAAAGGTTTCCACTTAACAACGAGAATTAATTCGTGTTGGCTCCAAGTCTTGATAACGTACTTTTGTTTTTGTTGAAAAGCAATGTATTGAACTGGTTAATGATCACATCATGGTAAAACGAACAAGTTGCAACCTCAATACAACTAATCAAAGACGTTAGAATGTACATCATGTGATTTACTAGTTTCTACATATACATTTTTACCTCTAAGACAGCAGCTAAGTATTGTTATGTTCCATATATTTATGTAATTATATAACCTGGTATAGTTATAGAGATTGTTTATTTGTACAATTTGACTGTTTTGTATTCTGATTATAACATGTTTGTTATTAACGGCATCAATCTATCAGCTGTCTGATATTAATGTTGAAATTATTCGCAATGCCACATATTACGTAATGGAAGAGAAATAAATACACATATAATCAATTAGAAATATAAAAGTCAGATGCTTATTTTGCCCACATTTTATGAATATTAAATGCTTTCATATCCCTCGTTTTTAATGTTTTATATTGGGATATAAATGAGGTTGATCAATATTTAAATCATGCAGCGCAGTAAAGCCTGACAATTATTGAGAAATATTGCGTAACCATTCAAAAATCTTTTAGAATATTTTTTTATATTTTACGAGCACGATAATAACGTGCACACGTGCACTCTTCCAGTTATCTCATACGTAATAAACTGATACCGCACGCATTCTGCTCTTTTAGAATCTTTTTTTACATCCCTGAAAGTATTAGTCACGAAAAACAGCGCCAACATATTGCAAAATATGGATCCGTAAAGCAGCGTTAGGCTGCATTAACTTGTCAAATAAAAAATACCATCCAGATTTGCGTCTTACATTTGTCACCATTTGCTAACGTAAAAAAAATTAAGTGAATACCATGACAATGCAGTATCGGGGGATACACACACATTTTGGTTAATATGGCTTGAGTTTTATTAAATAGAAAATCCATTTATTTTATTAAATATTAAATACCGGAGACTAGCTTTTGCAAATGCGGGGTACTACTGCTACCAGTTACTTTTATTGTATCAACACTTGTGCATATACAAGTACTGGTTTGTCTGATGGGTATGACATTTTGTGTCATATGTATTCATATTATAGCCGTCATAGAATTAAGAACAGGAATTATAACGTATCAGGTGGGCATAACAGAAACATACAGGGAGTAGCCTTATATGACATAATGTTAGGAATTATTGATATGCATGCGCATAAAGGTTTCCACTTAACAAAGATAATTAATTCGTGTTGGCTCCAAATCTTGATAACTACATTTATTTTTGTTGAAAAGTAATGTATTGAACTGTTAAATGATCACATTCTGGTAAAACGGACAAGTTGCAACCTCAATAAAACTAATCAAAGAAGCTAGAATGTACGTAATGTGATTCACTAGTTTCTACATATACAATTTTACCTCAAAGACAGCAGCTAAGTATTGGTGAATGTAATCAGTGCTATTGTTTGGATGTTTATGTTTTACAAGTTTGTAATTGCATGGTGTTTTATCAACGGCAAACTAGTCTTGTATTAAGCAAAGTGACTTACTAAATGTTGCTGCCAGCAATCACTAGTAAAGGTGCAACTTTATATAAAAGCAATGTGCAGTTGATGAGAAATTCACTTTTCTGTAAGATTTTTTATAGCAAATTAATTTATACAGACAATATTTGCATTATATGGACGATTTCGAAAAAATATGAATAAATGTCAACGATTGACCGGACACAATTTGGATGATAAATCAAGTCGTATTAAAATAATAAATGAGCGGCCATTATGATAAACTCGGCGGTTGTTTATTACGGCCCAGACATATGTGTCTAGGGAATTTGACGTTCTTTTGTGCAAAATTATACAACCTAACATCCTTTACGACAGTTATATTTCGTATATGCAATTCCTATGTGATTGCCTTGCACCTCTAATACCCAACATATTTCGTGCTAGAATACGTGGAACGTTCAACATTTAATAGGATTATTGACATAAAACCCGCAGTGCTAAATGCTTGAAATCCTGTATTATGATCTAATATTAAATTCATTTTTCTATCATTCAACATAAAGCCCCATTCGGGGTTTCATTCCATGTATTCCTGAAGATGGGGTACATTTTTGTATCAGTGAACGTCAACAAATGGTCGTTCAATCCTTAACTTAAACCGATGTCAATCTTCGATTTTAAACCAAACAATATTCCATATATCTTCTGTTTTGCTAAGTAGTCGACGACACCAAATATAACTCGTCATTCTTTATCTTATTTGATACGTAACAACATAGCAAATACTCATACTCATTTTGACAACTCACGCGGGAAGCTTAATGTGCTAAGTTTGGAAATACTTACACCTCGAATGTATTTGAATAAAATCTCGTAAGTAACTACGTTACAATGTCTCGGTCATACTGAGTCCTGTAATGGTTTGAAAGCACAATTTCTTTAATTACCAATCTTCCGGTATCTAAGATATGTGCACCATTCTTATTCTCCATTTAGTTAAGTCTATTTTAGAAATTAAATTAATAAAGTAGACGAACGATGTGTATTTGGAACGGAATGAAGCCATTTGTTCTCACAACATAGTTACAACAACAGACATATCAGTATCAATTTATCAACAATTAAAATAACCAATCAAACATGTTGTCATTGTCGTTGTTCTGTTCTGTTATTTGGAAACCGTAATTGGTGTCCTTGAAATAATTGTATATGTATATATGTTGCGTAACCATTGATACACTCTTTGTGAGTTTGCAGATAGATTGTAAACATGAATTTGCTTGATCCTAAAATCATGTTACAAGGCAAAACTTTACTTCATTGTAAAAAACCGTGTCTCTCTGTTAAGGACGTTCAAAAATTACAAAATCACTTATGCCGTTGCAAGGTTATTTCGATCTGATTGACGTTGTTTCCTAAAGTTGCTCGGAATTGTTTGACCAATGAAATTGAATTTCAATACTTCAATTTCAATTCACTGTCTTGTTCTCTTTTGTTCTGGGCATTGTGTCGCATGCTCGTGTAGTGTTTTGATTTGTTAATTTCATTTATTGTGCGCCTTATTTGTTTGGATTTTGTGGTTGAGTGATGCCATTCATGCCCGACTAGCCATGATCGTTGTTCAAGGAAGACATTTACAGAATAAAATAACTTATCATCGAGCAACTACTTAACATTGACGGTATTCATACCGAGCAATACGATTTGACATGAAACTTGTAGTTATCGCATCGAACTGTTTTTCTGTATCAATTAGCTGATTGGAGAGCGCCGCAGAACGACGTTTGCTGCCACCCCACTGGAGAGAAAAAGTATCGAGCGAAGATACAAACGTAGGCTTTCATAGTTAGCCCAATGACCAGGGGAAGTAAAAATGTCAAAGGTTTCTTGAGTGGCCTTACAACAGAAAAGAGCCCAAGAAAATTGGTAACTTAACTTTTTGCCTAGGTACTTAGCCCACAGGTCCATTATTCGATCGAGAACTGATTATTTTAACCCCACAAGTTACACAATGTATGACCGTGTAAATATCCTTTCGTTTTAAGGGCATCAAAATGTATAACACTGACATATTCTCTTCTAAGACGACCTTGCTCGAATCAAAGATTGCCCGTTTATTTTAGCAACACAATATGTACAACCCTATAAAATTCTTCTATGTGCTAAAGGCATTTAGATTTTAAACACCTATTCACAGCGAGTTATGGGTTATGATCACCGTAACTGGATGATCTTCAAAGCATCAAATATTGCAATTTTACTGTTTGCGATAGTGAAGTTAACAAACTTACTGTTTTTCTATCAATACACTGTTAACATTTTTATAACGAGTACAAATGAAATATATTTTCAACCAGACAGTTGATACAGTGGATAAAATACAAGCACCAACGTCTCCAAGGCAAATCATGCATCACTGTAATTTCTGCTTTTACAACAGTTATTTTAGTGAGATATATGTAGCTGTATGTATGTGTTTTAAATGTGATTTATACAGCATAAACTCTGCTTTAATTTTCCGCTTCATGGAAACACATTTCCTGTAATTTCGGACTTAATATTTGAAAAAAGTGAAATTTGCAATGTTTTGAGCTTCTCGAAATGAAAACTCATATATCGGTTTATCCAAAACATTAAAACTGTGCGGGCGTTTTGAACTGTTTTAATAATGCTATAAAATACGTATCACAAGTTGTAACATATCAATATTGCTGTTATTAGTAGCATGTATACTTTGTATGTATAAGTGTAAGGATATTCTGAGTACAATCAAAACAAACATTATACTTGAAATGCAGTTTGGCAATTCTATCATTTATGTTTGTTCATAACAAACGTAGACATATCATTGTCATGGTACATTGGTTTTCGGCCTTGATTTCATCAAAATACTATTTGAAGTAAATATAATTTTCGGATTTCACGATAAGTGTGTGTTGTAGTACTATCTTACTATGTTTTACATTGTATTTGCATCGATCGATTCTCTTACAGTGACGCATATTGCAATGTCGACGGCATAGAATTAGAAGGTCGTAAGTGCCACTTACGACATTTAAAGATTCATACATATTTAGAATTAGCATCACTAGGCGCTTCTTATGAGCCCATTTTCATAAAAATCTGAACTTGTCATGTAGACCAAAATGAAGTTGTAAAAGTTTGTTTTACCATAAGTAAAGAGTAAATGTCAGACAGTTTTTCCGTGTTTTCTCAATATATCGATTTGGTAGTAACGACCTTCTTGTTCTATGCCATGGATGTGTCCAGACAGTTTATATAAAATCGGACATGAACTGCCCACTGAACAGCCGAGCACATACAAGCTAAAAGTATCACATGTCACTAATACACCAGAAATGCTCAGCACTAACCGAGTCTGCAAGGCTACACCTAAATTCTAACTTATCTATGCCGGGTAACTCAACTTTGCTCTCAAGACTTTATCACAAAGAAAACGGAGCTTCTTGGTTGATTTTCATATCGCTACAATGGCAAGATATATTTTCTTCGAAATTCAATTTGTTTTTTGATATTCTTGGGAACTAGAAATAGATAGTTTAACCTGTCAATATGCTATGAAACAGATATATAATGGTAGGCTTTATAAACGTGTTGCTGGGGGAAATGTATATTGAACGTGCTATGTACATTATTGTAGTGTCATGTAATTGGTTTTATGGAACAACCGAACTATCAAATAAACGATTTGGGTTATTTATTATTTCGTAACATGGCAGTAAACGAATTAGAAGTGTGTCGTAAAATTTGTTTTTGACAGAAAAAGCAACAAAATATGTGATTTATTTTTAATATAAAGCATGAGCTACACAGAAAAACAATACTCATAACTATAAGTTTATGCCTTGCTACAATGTATACAGCTGGGAATTAAGCTGGATATAATGCATTCTAAAATACTGCACCATTATGCCATCAAATATGCCACTAACACGAAAACATATGTACGTTTGAGATATGAGTGGTAAAGACACGTAACCATATGAAATTACATTGCATTTGGTGTATAGTTTTCATTCAACGTCGCCAAAATACAGTATGATGTATGCTTGTGGCTTGTGTTGGCTTTTGAGTGGTACCTTCCCTGTCCAAGAGTCTTTATCTTTCTGATGGAACTAACTAAAAGGACTTACGTCGTTGAATTGACTTCAACAATACCAATGGCCATACTCACCATGCCCTTGGCTAGTCATGGAAAACATCCATTAAACAATTTAAACGGTGTGTCAATATTGTTTTAGTCAATACGTCCGACAACGTACGAGGAAGGATCAATATATTCGAGGACTTTCCTTCTCAATTTTAAAATATTGGAACTAGAGTTATGAAACTACAAGCTGATGAAGATCAATCAATTACGATTTACATTACTTTATGATAAAGTAATTATTTACTTGATGTCGGACAAGGTTAGATGTAAGATAAAAACCTTCATCCGCCAATATTTTCAAATTGGTTCCAAACCGTCAATACAATTAAGTTTCTATTAAATCATAATTTCAAGAAAGCGTTAGTTAACAATATGATGTAATGTGCTTAAGAAAGTGTCGGTATGATTTCATTATTTTTTTACATATAATTGATTATATGTAAAGCAACGTATATATGTTTTAAGCCAGTACCTTGCAATCAACGGTAGCTGAATGCGTCTCTACCAGAATCACACCGTATTTAATACAATTCAAGATGACGTTTACCAAATTAGTATAGACATTCTGTTCACTGTTACACTGACATGGTTTGCCAAAAGGTATACATTAATTAAATGAAACCAATCAAGACAAAACCACTACGTCACTTTCAACCATTTGAACTATATATGTATAAAGTAAAAGTTAAGCCTTCACATATTTAGACACATATTGCATGTACAGTCGCGTCAACAACGGTTTTTGGTGAGAATTTGTTGAATCGTCAACTGGCTTTTACACATCGTAACTCACAGTGTGATGCCAATGTGTTACATAAACGGATGCATTACTAATATCGATTCTAATTGATGGTAAATTGTCTATACATGTATGATTAAAAAGCTCAGTGTCATAATTACCAACCCCATTCATTGCAGCATGGTATTTAAATTCCGCTTCAGCCTACTGCCAGAAATGCCAGATAGAGTGGGAATAAAGTGAAATAACCTAAATACTTCTATAAGGTCTGTAAGTAATTTCTCGGAGACATTCTAACCCTGTCTAAACGCTTTCTTACGGCCAATGACACACCCCAACTAGACTAAATGCTCCTATATTCGATTTTCAAAACATATACAAAATATTGTTATTTACGGAATGTTGTTGTATGGTAACACTTTTATAATTTTGCATTAATTTGCATGCATTTGTGTCTAATCAAGCAACACAATATGAATCATGTCAATCTTGATTAAATATTACAAAAACTTATATCGATTCATTTTTACTATAGGCCTACACATATTTTATAACTTCCTGTCATAAAGGTACCTCTTGTTGTCTCATTATCTAATACAAGGGCCTCTTGTAAACTACTTACCATGCTGTGCAATATTGCATAATATTATGTAATAGGGTATGTCAGATATTTTAAAAATCGGTAACCACATGCTGAGAAAACTATGACCAAATTTGGTTGGCCCAGTGCCAAAATCCAGGCCTTTGAGCATTGCACCTTAACCAAGGACCCTTTGCTATAATAATGATTATCAAATATACTATCAGAAGAAAATAAGTTTTATCGGCCACAGATTTTTGACAGCTCGTTTAGTAGCTGGTCTAGTGTTTTTAAATTTGTAGCAGATTATAATCAGTTTGTCTTTGATAGTTCTGCGTTGCAGGGCTGATTGGTACATAAATGACCTGTATAGCTGATTATTGATTACCCTATATTGAAGTTGTCTAACGCCTTATACGGTAATAGTATATATTAAATTGTTAAATATAACTTACACTACGATGAAGCATAGTGAAATCAGGCGAATAAAGCAATATGACTTCAATATAAATCAGTCTCACTTATCTCGTCTTATTATTCCATTTTAGTGATTTAAGAATTCCAGACAGAAAGTGGTTATCAATCTACAATATATCATCGGGTACATGTCGTCCTCGGGAAGTCTCTTCATATAATAGACAAACTTTCCTGGTGCATTTAGCGACTCAATCGACGATGTGTGAAATTAAAACCATCCATGTGGGAAAAGATATCATTTTGTAGACTAAATCATGGCCAGTATATTAGACTCATTGTTGTATTCAGCATGATATATGACATATACGCTCTTTCCGATACAGCATGGTTAGGAGAATCGCATTGTCATTCTAAAATATCATTAAAACATTTCTAAAACAAGATTGAGACTGCGAGTGAACTGTCTGTCGTTTGTGCCGATCAATCAAGCAAGGTGGCATCCCACGTACTACAATTTGTGCGGGAATAGCTCCGTGTAGTTGTGTTGCGATGTAACTGCTTTCTGTGCTCGACTGGTTAAGTTGAGTGCCACCTTCCATGTCCGATTTCCTCATATCTTTTTACTGGCATTACGTAAAAATGCAGGACAATTGTTCGAGCGGTACATTATCATAACCGGATGGTGGGCAAGTGTCGGGTCACTTCAAATATCAAGGTATCTTTTGTAAAACAAACACTTCTGAGTAACGTTACGATCGTACAATGAACCACACGGCTAACATCACTTCACGATTCAGGAGTCGAAATGGTCGCCTATAAAAAAATCATTTTGAAGAAAGGACTCATCTCATGAATGTTACGTATACTCAATTATGGCACTCAGTCTGGGCGGAAAAAAATAACTAATACAGCCATCCCTGTGTTAGTGGAACCCCCCCCCTGATGGCTTTTATTCATTTCGATGTTCAGTACACAATGAACAAACATACATACGAGCTGTCTGCTTGAAGCATTTGAGGTTAACAATTGGTTAAGGCGGATTGTACTTGTATATTCGATTCAAACTTTTATTACTTGGTACGGAGTCACAAGGTCTTGAAATGCCAAACTTGCGTAGATAGTGACCATTTGTATATAAAGTGTTTGTGTATTTATCTAATTATCTATCAAGTTGACATTGATGCCATCTGACTTTGTATATGTGTCAGGATATTTTATCACGCTCGATTGATACTGTAGTTTCTCAAACGTCGGTTAATATGGTATGTTAACAATCTCACAGTTAGCTATTGTTGACTTTAGTTATAAGCAAGAGTTATATCATCATAAGACTGCTTGCTAATTATCGTACTGTCATAGTCTTTATAAATGTACATGACTAAACGGACAATTGAATTCAATGCAATCAATACATGGCGCTCATTGGGAAAACATGTATCTGTATTACAATGAGACTTCCAACTGTGAGCATCATTGTGCTCAAGTATTGGTATGCCCGATATCCAATCTACTACACACTAATATGCAAATTTTGATAATTCTACAACCCAATACACAAATACAAGTAAAAGATCAATGCGGGTTGAGTGCTTCAAAACACGGCACTTGAAAAGTGATTCGATTACAATTGTCTTCTATACAGATAAAGCTTGTATAGTTCAGTCTGACGTAGTTGATTGGACATTCTAAGTACAATACTAATTAGTATCTGTCTCGTATTTACTGATTTTACTCACTTATGTGTACCTAATCGTTGACAGAATGTCTGTACTAATTATTTGAATGTCACCTGGAATTGCATTAAAAACGGTGTGATTCTGGTAGAGACGCCTTTGGCTACCGTTGATTGGAAGGCGCTGTCTCAAAACATGTGTGCGTAGTTTTACGTGTAATTAAATAAATTTAGAAAATAAACCGAATAATAACGACACTGCTATGATCAATATACGTCCTATTGTAATCTAATGATATCTGGCACTTTATCATATAATAAAAATTTAATTGTACTGGCTGAATGTTACATTGAATCTCCCAATTTCTGTATGAGATTTCTCAGGAATAAATTTTTTTGCCAGTTGTGTAGACATATTATCAATCTAGATAAAAATGAAAACTTACTATTGTTCAAACATCAAACAACTGTCACGACAAACGTTTTATATTGTTCATGAAAGTAATTATAATATAACGTAGATGAAGATTGAATGAAGATACTATTGATTGTAACCTGGTTTCCATCCAGCAATTTTGTTATCTTGCGTAAGTGATGCATACTATTGTAACCTTACATCAGAATGTCAATGAAACAATCTATCCAATTGTTAGCAAATTTGAGCTCATGTTTTATTCTAAACATGATTCAAGTATGATAAATTCAGTGAATACAAACAGGAAAGGAGAATCTAATTATACATCAAGGTAAAAGACCATCAAACACTATTCATACCATTTATTCAAAAACGCTCGAGTTGATAAACAGTCAAATAATGACATACTGTATAACAATAGGAACATTTAAATACACGGCTTAATCTAAATAATCAGATATATAGGGGATCTATCACGAGTTATCAATTGATATAAATTTATATTAAACGAGTTTTGGAAATTTTATTAAGCGAGCCTCTGGCTATATATAAATATATCAATTGACAACGAGTAATAGATTCTTTATATCATATGACACTAAAAACGCAAAATACGCCTTGATGTATTGAAAAAAAAACTCTCCATTATACTACACGTGGTACGTATAAAGTTATACGTACTCGCTATAATAACCTGGATACAAGAAAAGTTATGTGATATAATATTTTATAAAATTAAGCAATTGTCGTTCGATTGATTATAAATAGCAAATGCAAATTAATGGATATTTGTGCTTTTATTCACAAACAATATATAAATTATGTCCATTAAATACAATAAGTCAACGAAAACAGCTGTCGTATGTAAAATGTATGAAGGAATATATGATGGATCGACGGAAGAAAACTTCAACTAAACCTGACAATAATAGCAGATATTAGGAAATGAATAATAACATGAATAATAACATGAATTTGTAGTTATTGAATGTTTGCAAAAAATAAATTGCTAGTACAGTTAATTGAGGCATATAAACGTTTGTGGCATCTAAATGTGTTTTAATGCTACAATAACACAATGCTGCCATACCGCTATCTTGATATGTTTGTAACTGTGTTTCAGATTTTACTATGAACGTGATTTCAGTTTCGACCGTGTTAAGATGACTTAAACATGTTTACCAGTATCAATGTTTTAAAAACTCTCACTCGATTGAATTGTCATTTCTCTCATCACAACAACACTTGTGGATTATGAATACAATGTACCATACATTTGTACTTTGCTTCAGACATGTGATAAATTCACGTTGCGATAGTAACATTTACCATATGATAAAACTCAAAAAGTAAAATAGTAGGATTTCAATTACAGGTAGAGTTTGAGTATAATCGTCAAAGCATCTGGTAGGTGTCATACCACTCATTTGATTTTTTATATAATGAGACAATACGAGAGTAAGAGAAAAGCACCACGCAACGATTTGAAAAAAAAACTAACACTTACTCCGTTCAATACCTATACGAAAATAAAACTGTTTAACGAATAACAGTAAATTATGCTGTCCATGCCTGGCAAAGGGAATGACACAAATAGCGAAATGAATTCATTCCATAACGGTATATTATCATTCGGTTATCAAACAGACAATGGAACATCAGACAGGGAAGGTACCTACCAAAAAACAGTACATCAATTAACAAAAGCCACAAACGTCCAATTATCCAATTCAGTGTCACTTCATATTAAAGTGGGCTGAATGGCGATTGTAAACACACACTGTTGAAACTAGGTCAATCAGCTGTTGAAAGTAGGGCCGTAGTCAGTTTATATTCTCACTCGGTTATATGATGACCATTGTGTCGTATATATTTAGTAATTGAAATTTATATCTGTCAATGCTGTTCGAATGTTTAAATTGAGTGCTGCCTTCCTTGTGCAAATTTCTATTATCTTTCTGATAACATTCTCTTATGAGCGTCATTGTAAGTGCATCGCTCGACGAATATAGAATTTAAGATAACTTGATAGGACGACAACACACACTTATCGTGATGACTGGAACTTGTCATGATTAACATAAACGTCTCTCTAATATTTACTTCTTGTATGCATTTATTTTGTTGAAATGAAGGCCAAAAAGTGAACGTTGTCTGGCAATGATACGTTTGTACTGAACAAGCATATGTCATTGTATCTAATCACTCAAGAATGCTTTTCCAGTACAATAATTTGTTTTTATTTAACACCGCTTTTTAAATCATTTTTTGACGCGTACACACATGAGTCTATGCATGAGACAAAACGTAATCGTTGTACCTTAATTACAAATGCACATGTAATGTGCAAATTAAGAAAAGTGATTAGGAAATAGTTTTATAACTTATTCGGTTTATTGCCGAGAACATTTTCCAAATGGTATGCAATATTATATAATACATACACGATCTTTCACAATTGAACTAAAGTACACGCATATCAATTCGACTTCGTTTATATGTGCATATTTTCTGTTTTGAATGTTATTATGTTTATATATTTAAATATCGTCTATATTGTTTATGGTAGATATGACCTTTACATGTGACATCTCCACTTTGTCAATTACTTTTGCTGATTTCAGCTCTCGATACACATAATTATTATTACCAATTAGAAGTTCGTATGTATGAAAACTAACTTTAAGTCCTTTCCAGGAATGTTAACCGTATGTGTAAACAGTATGTGAACATCAATGCCATCGTGGTCATAACAACTCCAATCACCCGACGATCTACCGTGAGATCTACCTATCCAAGCTAAAATACAGAAGCAAAACTGAATTACTGAACTCTTCATTCGACACACAATTCTATTAACGATTACAACATAAGTCATCACCTTGAATCAGCATGACACGCAAACATTGAAGTGATTAATACAGCAAAATAGATATGATACGTATCTTATAGCGTCATTAGAATATTTGAACTACGTATTAAAGTTTTATTGTTTTAGATATGTCGATATATTACTTTTTAGAAACTAGTGTGCTCGTTACAAACATAACAAACAGCACTCTGCTTGTGCAATCTTTTTAATCATATATTAAGTCTAATTGGCGGCGCATGAAATAATAGGAAATGTTTTTTCACAGAGCGGAAACTTAAAGGAGAATTAATGGTCTGGAAAGCACGTTTAAAACTCAAGCATAAAACTATCTCCCCAATAATTCTAGTAAAACAAGACAACACACTGATGTACGTCTTGCCTTGGGGACGTTGGTGATAGTATCTTACACACTGTCTCAAAATTAACTGCAGTTTGGTTGAAAATATATTATATTTTTTTCCGTGTTACAAAATGTATAATGTTCTTGAAAGAATACAAACCGTACCAGTGGTTTATACTTTACTTCAGTGTAGTTAACACTTATAATTACCTCCCACAATGGCTAATTATGCACACAATTCGAAGTCCACATTGTGTCATTCATTGCAAAGTGAGTATATAAGACTCGCTTGAAGCATTCATTTTTTGGGGATGTGGATGAATTGTACTATGTCTGACTAGTGTGTGGCTAGGCGCTGCCGCCATAGCTGTGTGGCTTTGATTTGTGCCCTACTATTTATAAACGAAAAAATAATCATACATTTTATGTAAATGTGTCAATGACTTCTTGAACATTTTAAATGTCATCCTATAATGGTGATTTAAAAAGTATAATACCAGTCGCCATGTAATTGTATTGCCCTCTTAACACACATATAATAATTACACGGTTTGACTTGGTTAAGCTACTCAGCTCTTGGATGCATGATATACATGTGTGCTGATTAACTACATACTAGCATGTGCGCTTATCGATAACACACAATCAGTTTTCATTGGTATTCATGTGATCTTTATTTGTCGTCATAAATCTAGGAAATGCTCAAAATAATCATTATCTAAATACTCTCCTTTGTGATACTTTCAGTAATACGAGGGCGTGGTATATTTAAATGATACTACATGTACCTCACAACAGCATTTTGTAAAGATTGAACATGGTCAACAGGGAGAAACGTTGTGAACAATAAAGTAAGAGTAAATGTAAAATTAAAAAGGTTTGAGCTTTTCACGGACCATTCGATTCAATACATTAGATGCATAACTTTTAAAAGATTTCCTAAAATATCGCACTGAATACATTTATAAACTCATTTTGTGTACCAATTGTAACACTACACAGATATACATACAAACCAAGGACAGCCATTATACTTGCCAAGTAACGATGACAACATGTTAGATTGTTTATTTTTAACTTCAATTAATTAATACAAATGTGTCTGCTGCTATATATGTGCGGTGAGAACAAATGTCTTCATTTCGTTCCAAATACGCATCGTTCGTCTCCTTAATTAATGTAATTGCAACAGTAGACTACAACTAATGGGCAGTAGGAATGTAGCACTTATCTCAGACACCGGTAGATTGGTAATTAAACTAATTGTTCTTGAAACTCATTAGAGGACTCTGTATAACATAGACGTTGTAACGTAGTTCCTGGGTTGTATATAAATATACTGTAAAATCATTAATATTCATGGGGGATTAAATTTCGAGGATTACGTGGTTCACTTTAACCACGAACTTTAATCCTAACGAACATTAATTTTGACCCTTGTTTAATTACCTGAAATGCAAAATCAACGAATTCAAGTACCAACGAAATTGTCTTTTCAAACAAAACCACGACATTTCGTCCCATCGAAATTAAATGATTTTCAGTACCTTCCAAATATTTCCAAATGTTGTGTTCTGTTGTTACTTGGTAATTAAGATCAAGAACGACAAGAGACATTTCGTTTTCTTAAATTTAATCAACAAACTTGAAGATATGTGAAAAAGGGTTTGTTTTAAAACCGTGGATGCAATTGACTAAAGTCAAACAAGGAATATACAAGATCGTTTAAATTAACGTAAAATACGATTTTGTTGCTTACGAATTGCAACATTGTGTTATTGTTTCATGGATTAGAATTCACATTTTACTGAGAATATATAAGTTTGGGCAGCACTCAATTTAACTGCCGAACACAGAAATCATAAAACTCGCTTACCACTGTATTAGTTAAAAACAAATTTAAAAAATAAATGAGGAAGTTTGGGTTAGGCAGCACTCAACTTAACCAGCCTAGCACAGGAAACAGTACGTCACAACATCGCACAACTACACGAAAAGAAATGTTGTAAAATGCTGGATGACCTAGTTTACTAGTACTTAAAAAAACTTCAACTGCCGAACACAAACCTAAAATCATCACAATCCACTCTAAAGGTAAATGAACAATTCAAGACGAGCTTTAAATAACACGTTTGATCTACGTATTGCAGTCGTTATACATGTCAATTTGAATACGTTATCGCATTATCCTTAAGAGACAGTCCGGATGTAGGTCTCACTCAGGAAATGGATAGTCAATGCGTTTAGAAACATTTCATAGAGATGAATGAACCAGTCGTCTCTATCGACCTTAACTATTTATTGGGATGGACATTATTTAGGCAATATCCTTGACACGGTTTTTTATGGCACTGCAATTTCGAATATTATGTGATATTTGGTACGAGTGGGAAGTAAAGTTAATATGCTATAGTATTAAGTACATTCGTACTGGCGTATCGAAAGTCGAAATTAGTCAAAATGTGTTTGTGTATGTAGTCATGAACGTTGTCATATCTTCCAATAACATGTGCTAGCCAATAATAATATGTCATATCATGCGGCGTATTTACATTCGATGTTTCGTTAGTACTCGGAATTTGTCATGAACATTGCATTGTGTTATATATTGTGTTATATAGTCTAATCATGTCATCATTATATATTTCTCTCATTGAAGCTTCCAGGGACGTTATACAACCACGAAGTCTGACGTATGTATAACAATTTCCTGTCTGCACAATATACATACCGGATTGATATACTAGAACATTACAATGTATATACTGTATCATAGCAGACAGAACTTAATTTTAACTGTATAAAACGTGAAACCGATGTGTATATATCTGTCTTAAACACGTTAATGTCGTTTGTCTTATTTTAATCTTACCCGTGTAGTTTATATTCAAAGGGAATTGGCCTTCTAAATAAGATAAATATGAAATTTATACATTTAAATGTTTTGACGCAGATAAGGGATTATGCGTATTAGTACTACGTGTGTAGATATTTTGCCCCTCGCATTAAGAGATATAAAACAATATCTTGCAAGATTTGTTCAGCTATTATACCGTTTAAAGAAATGTTAGTATCAGCTACAATTATTGTATAAAATACATTACTGTACATCATACTTTTTCTTACAGAACATAATTCTCTACAATGTTAAAAAAACTAAACACTATACAGACGGTAATAATTCAAGGATATAATATGAAAAGTATACTTTTAAAAACAAACACTCCATATGTGAGGCAATCCCTTTAAGGTATGCCCATTTAAGTTAAACTTTTATTTCCAAATTTAAATGAGGAAGTATACGAAAACGTTTGTTTATTGTCCGGGAAATGACGATAATTCTCATCAAACCATTTATTTTCCTTATTACATGTGACTGATTATGTGTGGCTAATGTCAATAGTATGAGCCAGGAAATCAATAAATATACTGAGTTCCAAAAGTTCTGCATCTTAATTAAAAATTCATTTTTTTGGAATTGTTAACTTATTAGAACTTTTTACGAACACTGTCCATTTGCGTACCCTTAGTGTTTATGTTGGACCTATTTCCGTTAGATTTCGTCACGCTTGAATGATCACACCATCACAAAATGGTAAAACGTCTATTTAAGCACGCATAATTTGAGGGTTTTATTTTCGACTTTATTTTCACTTCCAATTTACTTGCAACGTGTCTGTGATACGAAAAAACACAATAAGTTAGTCAAATAAGTTAGAAATGTACGCTTAATTGGATTGCAAAAATGGATATGGTGAACGTACTCGTGTATATAAGACGCTAGAGGCTGGTGTTTCACTAAAACTGCTTTGTGTCGGATAAAATTGGTATGCCTCTATCATAATAAGACTGTTCTATCATCTCCTTCCGAAAAAAACTGTTTATAACGTACCACGTGACAACAGGTCAAAGGTCAATGCCGCTGACAAAGACATGAAATGCAGCTATATTTTTGCACCAAGTGAAACGGCATTGTTGTAGCTTAATTGTAGTCCACTCAACATTCAAATCATGGGAATATTTCTTTCATTTTGCGATTTTTATGACAAGGCGGCTGTTTCTTAAAATCTGACCTGTTGTACAGACTCTATTACAACATCAACACTTGTCTGTGGTCAAAGATAGATAATTTGTGGTATTTATGTACTTCAATTACCTCCCTTACACTGTAAAATAGTAGTTCATCGTTGTGTGTACTTTGGAACCGTGGTATGGCGTCACATGTTGGTTTATTATGGATCAATACATATCTTTAAATCGATAAATGCCATGGATTTATATCAAGTACACATCGATCTATGCATGCGCATTTGAATCATCATAAATAAGTGGGAGATTCTAACAAAAAAGACACACACTATGTTGGATGCAGAACTTTTGGAACTCAGTATAGTATATTTTTTCTGTGCAAGACAATATGTTTGTAACCCGCCAACAAACGCATCGTTACGTATGCAGAGCGTTTTTCGAGAACACTGGTCAGTTTGTTGGTTACCGGGTATGATCTAGTACTCTAAGTTCAAAGGTTTTAGTGGTATTATTGTATTTGACAAGTTGTAATCTAGAAGAGGGCATTGCATTCAATTTTAACTGTAAATATAAACAATTTGCTTTACTTATAACACAAGGTACTATTCTACACTGTTGTATTGTCCGATGGCTTAATAAAACTATATAGAAGGTGGTGTGCAATTGGTTGTCGATAACACACAAATAACTACCACATACGAGGCTGAGTATATTTTTTACATAGTTTATGATATTAAAGTTATTGCTTTTTATTTTATTATACTGAAATGCAATACTACCTTGGTTTGTTACTAAATGTATATGTACTGATAGTTGTTTTATGATAGGCTACTGTTGTTGTCTCAATAATATAGGTTATTATTACGATTATGAATAAACACCGAAACAAGTTATGAGAACACGGATAGGGATTTCAGAACACAACACACACGCTACATATTATGGCCAAACAAAATGACATCAATTTAGGTCAAGTTATTAATAAAGGAATTAGAAGAGATGGAACATGCAATGAGAAGCTAACTGAGGATTACATTTTGTTCTGTACATGTAATAATAACATTTACTTGAATAAGTCCTATTATGGCATTACGTTCAAGTGCATACTTAGCAGAACGTATGCAATATGATTGTATGGAAATCTTTTGCATAACCAAGCTTGGACAGTTTTCCTGCTCAATTTGAATTGAACAATTTTCCGCCTAAATGAATACAACCGTCTGTACTTTGAGCAAACCGTAAGGAACAATTACATTCGCTGTACAAATCTCTCATATCTTCCAATGTAATCGATTGGATACTTAATGTCTGGAAATAATATTAATTGTTCTCAATTGCAATACATCAAAGTGATATTCGTCATGTTCGCTGTAAGTTACACGTTTCTGCAACATCGCACCCTTAGAGAACAACTCGTGGTAATTGAAATTTACTGTTTTCTGATGAGCTTTGATTTTGGGCAAGTCCTCCGTTGAATCATTTCATTAAATGCACGCTCAATTAAGACATAAATGCATTCGGTAGTCGTTTTTGTTATATGATAGGAAATCGATTTAACCGGAAAATCCCTGACGGTAAGTAAATTTCTACGCTATAACGGACAATTCAGAAAAAAATATTTTATAGATTTGTGATATTTACTGCAATCAGCAAATGTTGATTTTCTTATCACTTTTGATCAACAACAATTCGAGTACAGAATACGATGTTAATGACATGACTTTGATAAAGTGATCACTGCGACAAGATTTTCTCTCTCTAACACTGGTCCGATGGTAGCTGTTACAATTCACTCAGTCATTATGTGCGTCTTCTCCTTAATCAATAGACTGGTTTGGAATGAGATGGTTAAGGAGCTTTGCCAATTCCAGAGAGAGACGGTGATTGACTTAGATTCAATGATGACAGTTGGCCAAAAACGAAACTATTTCATTATGACATTGAATAGTTTATCTGTATATGTAACATTATTTTGAGTAGAATACAAGTCAATTCCATTATATCCTTTGTTTTACATCCCACTGTACATGCCAACCACATGACATATTTACTACACATTTATTAAGCAAGGCTATGCGGTGATGTTTCACTTTTCCTCATGACATTAATCCAGCAGAGGATTCTCCATGCATGTTTCACATTCGGTGGACTCATAATTAATGAACGTTTTCATTTAATCCACTGTCATTCATAGAGAGAAACAAATGAATCATTCCAAACACAGACACATTCCCTATAGTACTCGGTATTGTCTTAAGAATTGCATTCTGTATTAATACAGGATTAACCTCGTGTATTTTTTAAAAGTTTTATCGGAAACAAAACATCAGGTTTAATCAACTAGTAAATCTGCTTGATTATAAGGTTAGTTTGACATCAAGTGTAGTTATACAATTTAACAGTTTGTATTTGTAAATTCAACAAAACATACACATTCGACTACACTAGCGAGTCTGATGATTGACGTTATTAATTGCTTCCTAGCAGCGCTTCTTGTCCTAAACATGTTACTGTGCTAATATGTATAAATATATATCCTTTCGGCACATACAGCAAAGTGATGTTTACATGATTTTAATTCTCCAGGAACAAATATCTAGATTAGACTCATTAGATGAACCTATCCGAGTGCACTGATACTGTCACGCTATTTTCTAATTTCAGATCCACATTGTCTGACCTAACCGCGACCACAAAGGGATTGTTATATTCCTTTGAACTTGTTATTATCACCGACAAGTAGATCATCATTGTCTTGTTGTATGTTATGTCTAAAATCTGAAATCATGAAGTCTCGTTATGTTGCTGTTATTGAATCCAATACCATTTCTGTTTACGGATGGTGCAGCGGTTCTGACGATTTTAAAGTTCATGCATGTTTTACTTATATCCATTGCAATAAAATTCAAAACAAAGTATGCTATAAATTCTCTGAAACCATAAGGAAAACCGTGTTGTGACGTATTCAAGAACAAAGAAAGAAAATTGTCATGTTCCATTGTTCTATTGGTTGACAGTTGCATGTATATTTATTGGCCTTCTATCAAATATAACGTACATAACGACACTTTTCGATGACATCATATCTCTACGGAACTTGATTATTGCCAGTATACTCGCAAAAAAGCCATTGATTTAAGATGTCGAAATCCCTCGGGGGTAATTTTACAGGAATCATTATTCATTCTCACGCAGCTTGCCACAATGCATACAGATAAATATAACATAATTCTATACTTCTTAGAGAATTTGTTCTTGTATTTGTATTTGCAAACGATTTGTTTACCAGTACAACGAAAGTTTAATGAATACCGTCCGTTCTATGAATTTGAGAATAGTCCGTAGATCTTTAATCACGTATCAGTGTTGACAATTCCAGTTTTGTTGTCTATGAAATGGAATTTGCGTTGTCATGGTAATTGATGAAGAAAAACTCATTAATCACATTACCACACTTGAACAACAAATTATCTGATATTTAAATTTATAATCGCCCACAAAGACATGACATATCAGTGATGAAGTCAGCATAAATCCCGCTTTCAAATACCGACTATTATACAATTGTACTGATCGAATGAAAAATGACCAATATATGATTTGCGTGATGTCTTGTATGTGAGTAGACATGTAAGCAAACATTGGATAAACTATACACATTATGTTGACATATTTGTACACGAAGTCTTAGCATAAACGTCACATAAAACGTTAATGCCACCTTTGGTTTTACATCAATACACATGATTGCCAATAACCTCTGACAACAGTTGAATGTATCCTAATTACCACACTTTAGTTCATGCCAGTGAACCCATTACGAACGAACAAGACATTTTGTAAAACTAACAGACCGTCGTTTAATTATGAGATAAATGATTCATTGTTTTATTAAGGGATCAATCCTGATTCTAACACACTTGCGCGAAATGACATAACGATAACAAGCTTGAATGTCTACCATACTCTAAGACTGTGACCATATCACGCGACTAAACATTAACTATGTTCGATAATTGTTCGATATGGTTTCGTATAATGTAATCATTTGTTGGAAGTTCGATTATTCTACAAATGGTAGCCCTTCACAGCAGATGCACAACAAGGTTGATGTTGGGCGAACTTTGACAAACCATTATTGGTACTTCACATGCACAATGTTACAATAATTATAGTCTTACGTTTGCAGCCTGACATTAAAAAGTCGATTTAAGAGCTTTTCAAGATTGATTTATTTTCAACTAACCCTCTCAATGGTCAAAGCATTGTTTGCATTATATTATAGATTTTATAAAAATACTTTAACGAATGCAGTTCCACCTTCGTCATTCAAATGTGAACATGTCAATTATTAACTCTGTAAAAAAGCTAGAAATTGCATTTTGATTTACGTCTTTAACAAAATGAATTGGTAAATAGTCGATAAAATGAATAAGGAAAGTACGATGAGTGTTGTTTTTTATATATGTTTTCTGTTCAGGAGCATTATCAGCGATGGTATATGTTTTATATAAAACTGTGTAGTATATAATGCAGGGAATGTACGAATTGCCTTATCGCATAATAGTTTAGTAATATCGAGTGAGTACTAAACCATATGTTAAACTACTGTGGCATATCTCTAAGCAATACAAACCCAAAGTATACTATTTAATCCGTCAGGGAAAACAGCACTCGGGACACACCAGAGCACAAAGTACACAAACAAAATATCTAGAACAACCTACATGTTTGTGCAAACATTTAGATTGAAATGGTTTTCTGCTTAGATGGTTTTCAACTGCAATCCTATAGGTTTGTCCCTGCTATTCATGAATGCTAGAATAAATATAAAAGTATCGCATTATTTGTTGCAATTGTTGAAGTCTTTCCGGAGATCTAGGCCCACAGTTTTAAACTACCAGACTATGATAACATTTATCTGCAGACTAAACCCTTTAAAAATATGATAGAATCCCTCAATTTGACATTATGCCGTACAATTGTAGTTTGTGACATGTGTATGTTTTCTATATTCGGCTGTAATGTTTAGTGCTGCCTTCCATGCCCCTTTCCGATTTAGTTTTATCTTCTTTGAACAAACGGGTAAAGTACTGTAAATTATCATTTTAAATAAACACACACATGTCACATTAATTCAACTGACAGGCACGGTATTGTTTATTTGTTCAATTTTCCAGTTACTGTATTGTGTGACCCAATATATACATTGACGGTGATACCCTGCTGACGCCAACCGTACTCTTATCGCAGTTCAGGTCCAGAAATATAGAGGAGGACTGTAAACTTTGACATACCTGCGTTTGTATGTTGTTCATAATGTTTCCCGTCAGCTGACATAATTGTCGTCTGCGTATTCCTTTCTACTTGATTTCTTATAATCTATTACTTTTCATTCAAAATAAATTTACGGGCTCATTTGTTACTTTTGTTCTCATGCGAACAGACCATAAATATGCGAGCAGTATATTAGAAAAGTTTGCTTTAAAAATCTAAAGTCAAACTGTATTTTATCTCAGCTATGTGTGCAGTATGAAAATGTAAGTTCTAATCTCGAATAGCTTCAGTTAGTTCTAGAGGAAATAGAGGACGTGTACAACATTCTTGCATATGGCCTGAATATTTAACAATATTTTGACATCAGATAACTATTTACTAAAACTTAATCGTTGGGAATGAACTACATGAACAGTGTATAAAACATGTTCTTGTAACGTATTTGACGTTGATTCTGATACATGTGCTCGCAACCATCTTGAAGCCATCAGTTAATTAAACTAATGAGATCGTAATGAAGAAACTTACAGTAACAGTGGTTAATATTTGATGTTTAGTTGTGCGTTTTTACTACAGAATTACCAATTACAGGATACAAAATTGAATCTTGGAAGAAAATTCAATAAAGATGTTCAAACAAGTTGTTCCGTGTCGGTGAAGATGCAATTTTCAAAACATTATTAAATCATAGAAATAAAATAATGAACATTTACTGTTTTAAAACACAATTGCTTCATATAATACTCAACAAGATGTTCATGAAGAGACATTTTGGCGTAAATGCCAACAAAAACGAGATTAAATTCTATCAGAATTACAGTTGTTTGGACGTGCTGCCTGTAATTTCACAAATAAGAATCCATGTTTTGTTCAACTTGGCAATATGTTTATTAAGCTACATTGCGTGTACGGAGCTATAATTCAGTTCAGTACGCCTGCAATTTAATGTAGTGTAACAAGCAGATCTATGACTTACGAACGCATCTAAAAACATGATTTCCCAATTTTATTCTTGAAAATTGCAAATTTATTCCGCCTCTTTCTATGGCTAAAATATAAAATCAGAAAATTGACACAAACACTATTAAAGCATGCAATAGGGAAATTGATTCATCGTTGTTTCACGCAAATACTCCACTTTGTTTTGGAAGAGGCAACTTACGGCAAGTATTTATTACACAGTAGTAAGATTTCGACAGTTCAAATGACATTACTAACACGAGTTTATCTGTATTGTTGTTGCTGAACCGAGGAACCTGCAATCTTGTGGAGTGTATGAAACGCATTAACCAAACATGATAACACAACGACGGTATAATAATCATGTTTTGTTGTTCAGTTTATACTTTCAGTAAATACAATGTTCTCTTTCTGAAAAGATAATCAGAATATTTATCCAGCAGGCAGACGATGGTGTACGTGCGGTGTAAACAGCCCATGGCTTATCAGAACGAATCAGTTATATAAGCACCTTAAGTAAAGATATATGTGCGATATAAATATACTGTGGGTGTAATATTGTTTCAGTGTTTCAAGATTACAGCACCAGAACGTCTATAAGAGAAATACGAAAGTGTTGTAAAATAATTAAATAATGTAGTTTGAAATACCATACATGATGAGCATCTTCATTTACTAAGAATGGCTTTGTTGAACTGCTTGATTTGGGTGTACATGTAACATACAATAGTCAAATATAAAATATAAAACCATTATAGTAGGAGCTCGGACAGTAAAGGCAGCGCACAAAACATCACAATACGATTCAACAATAAAACTTAATCAAAACATGAACCAAACGAGTGAAATACCAAGTTACAGCTGTGAAAAAGATGGAGAAGTCAAAGTCCGAGCATACTAAATGTAACAAATACAGTCTTCCGATCAAATAATGTATTCCAATTCCTTATTTTTGAATACTGGTAGGATTATGTATCCATGTAGGTTGGTTATTACATTGTATATACATTGTACGTATTTTTGTACAATGTGGCAAATATTTATTAATATTGACCAATGTTGTTATGATATATCGTAGACCATTTCTAATGTTGCTTAGTGCGGAAACTTAATAGTTATAGACTATTACATTGATATGAATGAAGTTTAGATCATACATCATAGCGGAGATAAATATACACACTGACAACCTTTAAACAAACAAGAATACACTGAGTGTCGATATAATAGACACTCATGACGTGCTAAATTAGTCTACAACACATACTACTTAATCTTGGTTTCAATACCAATGTTTCCAAAATGCAGCATCCGTTTAGCAGATCAAAAGAAACGCTGTCAAAGAAATAATTCTAGCCCGGAATGTTGTGAGGATTGTTGCCTAGCATGTCGGGGCAGTGTCTTGTGAAATTAATCGGTGACCGGTGATGCTAATTCATTACGTATCCGCACGGAATGATACATTTTTTCCTGAGCAAGATAATGAGAATGAAGCAACAAAACAAGCACTTGTCGAATGAAACAGAGATCACGCGCCATTCATAGTCGGCCTTGTCAGAATATACAGTCAAACAGTACTAAAGATACATCAACGTAGAAAATGAGAAAATAATTGCCTTTGACAGCGTGTTTGTTATATAAATTGGTAGATATAATGAAGGTGATTAGGACAATGTTTCGGCTGTCTTATGTCCGCTCACTATGACAGTGGTCAGTTATTTGATTACCAGTTCTAGACAACTTATTAACAGTACCAGACATGTATAGCTAAAGGCAATATATCACAAACTGTGTTTCTATAATCAATTTGTGGAACAAACTACAAGAACAATTCAAGTGCTATGACTCCCGGACACAAACAATTATACGCTTTAATGCTAGTGACCAAGTTCACAAACAACAGGGTCCAGTCTACGTATTTCATATCGGTTTTGTCAATTAACTAATCGACTCGAGCGCAATATCTATGATTATGTAAATGAAATTATTATGATACCTGTTCTGATAGGTATTTCGTCAATGCTCAATCGTGCTATAACATCCAACTTCCACAAGCAGTTAATTGTTTACATCATATACATTGTGAAAAAGACTACCAGGTCGCATGATATGATTTAACCAAATAAAATGACTGAGCTTTAGACTAAATGGAAGCTTGAAAGCTAATAATGGGGTAGGTAGGTGTTGAGTAGTAAATTTCACATTGCATCCAGTATATTTAAGTATTTTATACATAATGGAATATAAAGAAAGAAAGGAAAGATTGTCATATAAATCAAATAAAACATTAACCCACATGAAGTTGGGTATGTATAATGTTACATCAAATACACCGCCTACATAGCTATATGTAACCGGTTCAATATAGTTAGCAATAAGTTATGACAGCACCAGTTGGACAAGTCCATCGATATATTATGACACATTGTGATTATGATGGTGTTTGTGGTAATTGGCACGAAAACGCCACGTTATTATTCCAACATGCCTGCATTTCTGTATTTTGTTGCAATTAAAACGTCAACAGAACGGAATCGCCATTCAATGACATTACAATATCTCAACTCGGTTCAAACATGCCAATTATATCATTTTCAAACTTTTAGTCGATATGTAGATGCAATTGTTAGCATAATAACTGATTGTCTGTTCAAAACAATTATTCCATAATCAATAAGGTATTGTACAACATTTCGTAATCTGTTTTGTAACGATATTTTTCAATTACTCGCAGATGAAGTCAAGCACGAAATCAGCTCATAATGATATTTTTATTCTTGTAGTTTTTTGTTTCTTGTTCATAATCCATGAAATCACAACCCCACCAAATGGTGTTTGAACAAAATTATAAACCCCTCTTTTTCACTGAAATAGATTTTTAATGATTAAAATGTTTGTTTGTAAACGTGTTTTAAAAGTTAACTGTGTATAACATTTAAAAGTCCACACATAGAGTGAATAGCGATACATTTGTACGTACAAATAATGTTTTTCGTTAAACATCTTAAGATTTGTACGAATTTAAGTTTTTTATGTCTAGCATATCGTACGTAAAACATAAGAGAAATATGATAAACATTAAGCACACGTTTTAGGCTTAACACACTACATACTTGTTGGATACTTATAAGGAATCCTTACAATAATAATATATCAGTTCTGATTCGTACGCAATACAACGTGATGCCATCATATGAATTTTTCAATTACAAAACCAAACTTGTAGTTTTTCTTGGCTTGTTTAAGATAAGATACAGATAAGATAAGATAAACTTTTGAATCTCTAGTAATTCCTTTCTGGTTACGTATTAAAGTATATGGGAAGAGGCAACACAAATGACTTTCATGACACTTCTATGCATTGCATTGAAACTAAATATTATGATAGTGTCGTCTCGTTTAATGTAGTGCTATGTGATGTAAGAGTGAAACAAACTTTAAACCTAATTTAATATTGGGTTTCAATATACCAGCATGTTTTGGAGATAGGTCGCCTTCAGATCTATAACATTTTGCTTATGTTGAGTGAAATTGTATTCTTGGTTGCAGTCTCGCAACGGCTAACATTCCTTCTTACTTGAGTCAATTGCTTCTTACAGTGTGCCTTTGTATTAAACATCTACAGAGAAGACTAAATTAGAGAGTGTATCTAGGTGCTCAGTATTTTCCAATTTCTTTCATTTAAAGGGTGTATAGCTGATTTAACGTAGACGCTGAAATAAATAAAACCACAAATACTTCAACTTACGAAAAATGTTAAGAATAATTTGCTTTACTCCCCACTGTACACTTAAACAATTTTCTAATTGGCCACCCTAAAAAATCATCTGATATATTATATCAATGAATCTTAGGCTGTGTTATGTGTTCATTCCACGCACTAATTTATCGATTTCCAAAAATAAATGGCGAATTTATGTACAAAATCATCCATGCGTAACGGTAGGTGCGAAATTGCTTTTTTGCACGTTGGTCTCGTGCACAGCTTGTAATAGTATTGTATTTGGTATGAAATTGTTTCCTGTTGATAGACTTTTCTTAAAGCACTACAATTTGTGAGAATGAGCCTTGTGGACGCGCTCATGACGTCAGATTACTGCATACATTGAACGAATTTCTGATTGGCCACGTGTTTTTATAAATGAGTTTTTACAAAAATGCCTTTAGAAGCATACAAATAATCGAAACCCCGATTCTGTTCAATTTTATTGATAGAATATATGTTTTTCGCAGTAATTTGAGCTAAACCCCACGTTTTTATAAAATCGTTTTTTTTCAACATTACGTTTTGACGTATATGTCTGGATTTTAATGCTGGTACTCGTCATTCTAACGAACTAAGCGCGCCCCATATTACCCATTCTCGCCAGTATCAATTCTTTTCATTGAGCCTATCGACAGAGAATACATTTTAACTAATTTTAAAAATCAAACATGTCTGGCACGTGAACCACGTGCATGTAAGCCATTTTGCACTAACTGTTCCGCATGGATGATTCTATGCATGCATGCGTAATTTATTTCTTGAAATCGATAGAGCAGTGCATGGAATAAAAGTGACCACAATTTTAGAAATATTGATTTAATATATCGCATAATATAATATTTCATTGGGTGGCCAAGTAGAAATTCGTTTAAGTGTACATGTCAAACACATGACCGATTTACTTCCAATTGATCAAGCAATGTTATGCGTTGATTTATCAATTTTCTTCATGACCTTACTCCAGGAGATGAGTCCCCAAACATGCTTCACCTTCAGTGTTATCGTAAATAATGAGCGCTTTCATTTTATTCACTGATAGTAACAAATGAATCATTACAAACTTTGACAAACTCCCTCTAGTACTCGGTATTGACTTAAGTATTATATTCTGCATTAGTACTGGATTAATGTTTCTGATCAAACATAATACGAGTACTAAGAGGTTAAAAAGCTACTAGTAGTAAAGTATTGTATCGTAAATTTATTAATTCTGAAGTCGGTATAAAACAAGTGTAGTTATATAATTTAACATAGTCGTGTAGAAATGCAATAAACCATACACATTCGATATATGGACATGTCATGTTGATACATGCATACATGTACTAGGGTTTGAAGTCATGTGTTGTGTCCGAGCAGCCGTTCAGGTACACACCCTCTATACTTAACATGTTTTGCTACATTATGAATACATATGTTGAATGATCTGAATACTCCATGTAACTTAGAATTTCTCTAGGATACGCTGCATCAAGCGGAGCTTGACAGAGTGAGTGCTTATATTGATGAACGTATAAAAGACAAACAGAGAGAAGCGTTAGAGGTATGTAAGGTAAATAATTGATGGACTATGTAAGAATGGACAGTTTAGATAATCACTATAGTGATAGTATACAATGAGTTAGCTATGTGTAGACATGTTAAAACATTTATAGGGAAATAAACGACAATTGAACAATTATTAATTAACTCAAAGGTGTCCATTTATTTGGACATGCAATGTGTAATTAGAAACAGTACTAGTTTTCTTTAATGGCACCGACACGGACTACATCAGCATCATGTACATTTTCAACCGTTTACATATATAATTTCAACCGTTTACATATATAATTTCAACCGTTTACATATATAATTTCAACCGTTTACGTATATAATTTCAACCGTTTACATATATAATTCCAACCGTTTTAAAAACTTAACCATTGTTCTGAACTCCTCCTAAATATGACACGTTTATCTTGCATACATACTGCATACATGTAAATAACCAAGTATGATGTAATTCTAAAACATATATTATTTATAAATACAGTTCTTGCAAAAGCGGCACTTTTTGCTACGAATCATTGTGTAAAACAATTAAGACACATGTGTTGGATCAGCTATGTAGTTTAACATCATCTGTTAAGAGCCGGTGTCTCATTGGTACAACTACTGTTCATACATAAAAAATATTACTTATTTTCCAACACCGCAAATATCAATCACAAATTTGTGAAAACCAGGATTGAATGAAACAAACAATACGAGGTACATTTTACATTGTCCCCATCTGTTGTTTTTTTGCTTTTATTAACGCAATTGAAGCGTCCATTTTTGGACTGTGTCTGACTTGCGTGTGTGGGTATGTGCTGCCACCGTAGCTGTGTGGCTTTGGTTTATGCCCTACTATTTAATTTACCAGCCCTGTTAAGTAGATCGTGGAATGGAATATGCACTGTCATGAAAATTAATTAACAGAAACTCATTAATCACATTATCTCATTTGAACAGAACATTCTCTGATAATTTAGAATCGTACACAAAAAAACCCCGCTCGCAACACAGAGTCATTTAGACTTCAAAATTTCAAAACACACACGATGTATATTCTGTCCTAACACAATGTGTCTAATGACAATGTTATCAATTTAGGTCAAGTTATTCATAAAGATAAACTATTCAATGTCATAATAAAATCGTTTTCGTATTTCTCCCAACTGTCACCATTGATGCAATGTCAATCACCGTCTCTCTGTGGCAGTGTAAATGCTCTTTAACCTATTGATTAAGCAGAATACGCAGAAAAAAGAGCGAATTGTTACAGCTACTGGTAGTAGAGAGAAAACATCGTGTCGCAATTATCACTTAATCAAAACTTAGATAGACACAATCGTATTCTGCGATAAAAATGTTGTTGCACAGACAGAACAGAGAAGAAAATCAACATTTGTGGGTTGTTTTCTTGACGATGATTGCAGTAAATATCACTCGTCTATAAAATAGACTACGGAAATTGAGTTTGTATTTTTTTAAATGAATCAACGGCGTATAAGACCGATGTCTTAGCTCATCAGAGAACAGTAAATTGTAATTACATAAAGTTGTTCTCTCATGGTTACGGCGAACCTCACGAATATCGCTTTGATGTATTGCAATTGAGAACAATTGATATTATTTCCAGACATTAAATATCATATCGATTGTATTGGAAGATGTGAGAGGATTAAACAGTGAATGCAATTGTTCCTTACGTCTTGCTCAAAGTACAAACGGTTATATTCATTCAAACGGAAAGCTGTCGATTCAAATTGATCGAGAAAAACTGCTGAAGCTTGGTCATGCAGCAAACGGTTATCTTGTAGTAATACTGTATAACTTTTGCTTAGCAAGCACCAAACCGTGATTCCACCATAAAAATATATATACTGTATTATCCAAATACAAAACCAGATGTAATCATAAATATGTTTCTCTTTGCTTGTTTTAATATATTATTCCTTTCTAAATAATTGTGAAAGGCAACCAAAAGGACTTTCATGACACTTTTAAATGTGACGATAGTGTCGTCTCGTGTATTGTAGTACTAGAATGAAGTAAACGTGAACCAAACTTTAATCGTAATTTAATCATGGCTTTAAATGTTACAACATGTTTTGGCGTCATGTCGCTGTCAGAGATATAATATTTGGTTTATATAGAGTAAAATTATAGTATTGATTGCAGACTTTCTACGGCTATGATTCATACTTACTCTGGGCAAATCCGTATTAAAATGTCCGTATTCACCATAGGGTTTTAACCCTTAAATATACCGAAATACTAAATTAAAGAGTGCATCTAGATTCTCACTATTGTGCCATTTCGTTTATTCAAACATCTTCCATATAAAAGGTTCATAGCTGAGTTTAAATGGGCTTGAATAAATCAAACGACTGATCTCACAATAAGATTATCAGCCGTTTGTTTTACACCCCACTGTACATGCCGTGCATATGACCTATTGACTACACTTTTATCAAGCAAGTTATGCGGTGATTTATCGAATTTCTTTATGACTTTAACTTTTATTCCAGGAGAGGATTCACATTCGGTGTCATCATAATTAATGAGCGTTTTCATTTAATCCTCTGTCATTCATAGAGAGAAACAAATAGATCATTCCAAACTTTGACACACTCCCGATAGCACTCTGTATTGTCTTAAGAAATACATTCAGCGTTCGTAAAGGAATAATGCTTCTGATAAAACATACGAGTACACGAAGTAAATAAACTAATAAACTTCCATGTCGTAAATCTCCTAATTATGAAGTTGATATGAAAATACATAAAATGTAAGTGTAGTTACAAAGTGTATACATGTGCATCTATAAGTTCAAAATAACGTTCACTTTAGACAATTTCTAGATTGACATATGCGTACAGATTTTTGATGTTGTCCTGCGTATACCTTTTTGCAAATGAAATCCGTTTTTATCCTCGTTTCGATTACGAATTGTGAAACACATTACTTTTGTTTACATTATTTTCATTCTCCCAGGCTAATGTCTGCATTAGACTCATTAGATGAACATTTCCGAGCACACCGTCACGACATTTCCTAATTTCAGGTCCACCTTGTCTGACCTAACCGCGACCACAAAGGGATTGTTATATTCCTTTTACGTTGTTATTATCACCGATAATGAGTTCTTTCATAACTTCGACTGAATGGAATGTTTTGTCAGGAAAGTAAAATTATTTTGTCTTATTCTTTAATACAATACAACTGCTTTATATAAATGCCACAGGGGTTCTCACGAAGTTTATGAATGTTCCACTTATTTCCATCCTTATACAATCCTAACACAAATTATGCTATAAATTCCCTGCAACAATAACCAGAACTTTGCTGTGTCGTATTCAACAAAAACAAAGAAAAATTATCATGTTCCATTGTTCTATTGGTTGACAGTTACGTGTACATTAATTGGCCTTCTATCAAATATAACGTACATTATAGAGCTGTTTCGATGGCATCATATCTCTACGAAACTTGATCATTGCCAGTCTACTCGCAAAATAACCATTGATTTAAGATGTCGAAATCTCTCGGGTGTAGTTTCACAGGAATCATTATTCATTCTCACGCAACTTTCCACAAAGCGTATATGTAATAGATACAGTACTAGTTTTTGATCAAAAGTGTCCTCTTACAACCGTTATAGGATAGTTATGTAAGGACTAACAAGAAATTGACCGAGGCGAAGCCGAGGATAATTTGTTGTTCGTCCTTACAAAACTCTCCTAATACGAGTAAATGATGTCCAGAGAGACAATGATTAACACAATCAATTCTGGCACAGTTCATGAGCAGAATACATATTGAATTTTAGAAAATATGACTCTATGTAACATAATAACCTTGGCCTACACATCTGAGGGATTAACTGTCATATAGATTGAGTAAAAATCAAGAAACTATTAATACAAAATATAAAAGCTAAGATTACACAAGCAATTATTTTCGACATTCATGGATTAAGGCTTGATGCACAAAGGTATATATATAGCATATTATTTGTCTTCATTTTTTTTTTATTAATAGACAATGGTCATGGAATTATTTATAAAGTTAATGTTTATTTTCAAACTGGATCATGTTAGCCGATTATTATATATATCTAAAACTGCTCAGTTGATGTTAAGGCAGTGTGCTTTATTTTATAGATATTTAAAAAAATGTTGGTATTATAATACCGCCGTAATGAATTGACACATGTTCTAATTTAAACATTCATTTTCATTGGGCAACATAATTTGATATTATGTTGTTTTCATGTGATTTTAAATGGCATCACATGTGCTCATGAAAACAAGTAGAAAGTTATAACTGCTTTCGATCATTGCATAATAATAATTCAGGATTTTTGTCGGTTGCACAATGTATATTTTTTTATACATTGTTTATAGGTTTGCTGTATTCCTCCTCTTAGCTTATAACGTAAAATCATTCAATTTTGATGGATTCTGCTCCCAACATTGTGGACAGCAATATTAAACGATTAGCAATTGTCCTATTATTGTTGCAGTGTAGATAAATTGTGATTATTTTGTTTTAGTATTTAGTTCAACCAAGACTAAAAATATAATCTAAAAAATTAACGCTACATTTCTTTGTTTTATTATAAAGTTTCACAAAAGACACTAATTAAAATGTAATGCTGCAATTTTTATTAGTTTACAGTAGCACAGTCATGTTAATCCCTCGTTGTGTGATTTTAAAATTTTTAGTCTTCAGGCAATCAGCAGTGACATTTATTTAACTGTGTATGTGGTTATGCAAATCTGAAATAGTTTGAAGCTTAAATTGACCAATCATTTTCTGAGAAAATGTCTCACAAAAGTGTACATTGACAGAAATAATGTACACTTTATCAATGGAGTCAGTGGGCATGGCGGAGTATAAATAGATATAAAGTAGGGGTTTACTACTTAGAGTGTTTGTAATTATATTTGTATTTGTTATTGATTTGTTAACCAGTAAAATGGACGTTTGATGAATATCGTCCATGCTATGAATTGAAGAACATTACTGCATCTTTAATAACGTATCTGCGTTGACCATCCTAGTTGTGTCGACCATGGTATGGAATCTGTGTTGTCATGGTAATTAACTAAGAGAAACCAATAAATCGCATTGTTTCATTTGAACAGAACATTCTCTCATAATTTATATCTATTTACAAAACATGAAACATCAGTAATAAAGTCAGCATAAATCCTGCTTACAGCACAGTGCACACAACTGTACTAATCGAATGAAAAATGACGAATAGGTGATGTAAGTGAGTATACTTGTAACTCAGTATCGAAATATCACGTGATTTTTTTTCTAAGACACCAATTTTATTAATCATTCTCTAGATAGTTGTAAATGACCCAGAATTAAACGACGTATAATCCTAAACGTCACATAATATGTTTATTCCACCTTTAGTTTTATATTGATCTAAATACAAATGATGGCCAATAACAATAGTTGAATTTATTCCAATAACCACACCATACTTCATGTCATTGAACCCATTACAAACGAACAAGGTAGTTTGTAAAACTAACAGGCCATCGTTTTATTGTGAGATAAATAATTAATCGGTTGATTTAGGGATGAATCCAGGTTCTACATGTAACACGCTTGCACAAGAGAGATAACGATAACCAGCTTGGATATCTATCATACTCTCATACTGTCACCAAATCACGCGAATAAACATTAAATATGTTCGATCATTTGTCGATATGGTTCCGTATGATATAATTAATAATCCTCTTGAAGCATAGCGCGGGTCATTGTCTGTCTTATGATGATGTTATAACATGACACTACATCATGTAACTTACAATTTCCCCAGAGTACGCTGCATCATGCCGATAATGACAGAGTGAACGCTGATATTGATGAACATATAAAAGACGCATATAGTGAACGCTGATATTGAAGAACGTTTAAAAGACGCACAGAGGGAAACGTTAGAAGTATGTAATGTAAATAATTGATGGACTATGTAAAAATGGACAGTATAGATAACTACTATAGTGGTAGTATACACTGTGTTAGCAATATGTAGCCACGTTACAACAGTTATAGGGAATTATACGACCATTCAACACTTAAGACATCATTAATTAGCATCAATGTGTTCATTTGTTTAAAATATAACCATTCTTTGTCAGGCAATGTCTGACACTAATTACAAATCAACGTTGTAATGTCGCTCAACACGGACCGCTCCTATTATAGACACGATTACATTATAGACATTGACAACCATTTACATATATAATGCAGATCAACTGTCCCACGAACTTTTATATTGTTCAGATTTCCTCACAAATACACAAAGACCATTTTGCATCCAATACAACCTACGTATGATGTATTTCAAATATATAAATATGTACCATTTATGTCATTTATGTAAACGTAGAACCTTTTTGTTACGACACAGTGCATTTCAAATCGAAAACAATTAATGCACACATGTTGTATGAATCACCTTTGTGGCTTGGCATCAGCTGGTACAAGGTGGTGTCTCATTTGCACAACTACATACTATGCCATTGTATTAATGAATCTGAGTTATATGTCTTAACCACAGCTATACATCACTAGTTAGTTTAGTGGAAACAAGGGATTGAATGAAATTGGAAATATGATCTACATTGTGCACATCTGTTTTTTTTATAATTTATATGAATGATTGTTCACTATTGTTTGTTTTGTTTAGGTTTCAACAATAAATGAATAGCATGCATAAGACAGAAGACGACTCTATTCTTCGAAATCGAGAGAGAAAAGTCCACAAACTTAACCAAGCACAAGGGAACGCACACAGGAGCAACATTACGTAATTTACCGGGCGCACATATTGCCATCAATAATTTTAGAATCCTAGGTCCACCCGTTCTGGAGTTTCGGAAAACCCTTCGACATGTCGACCGACCGATCGGCAAGCTTGCGCTGTACATAACAAAACATCTATACTAGACATAAACATTTATATTCTTGCGCATTTTAAGATGTTTTTTACACAATAAGTTATGAAAATAATATAACAGTTCTAAATTGTGCCATTTTGTTCAAGCTAAAAAACTATTTTACATGCATTATTTGCACGCATCGTTATGTACTGTGTTGGTGTTTTCATAACATTTAATGAATGTAATGTAATATAAACCGTCCGTAGGAACCAACTATCATCAAGCAGCTCTAAGACTAAATTCGGACTTAATTCCGGGTGCAATGGTACATCGTAGCCTAAATGTTGATAAGGTCTTAATAAAGTGGCTACGATGTATCATACTCAATAAACTTTTCCAAGATGGCCTAAGGTTTTTTGGAAGTTCGATTATTGTAAAAATGATAGCCTTTCCCTGCAGATGCACAACAATGTTGATGCGGGGCGTACTTTGACAAATCATTATTGATACTTCACATGCACACTATTACAATAATTATAGTCATACAGTCGAAGCCTGATATTAAAAAGTCGATTAAAGAGCTTTTCAAGATTGATGTATTTTTAACTACAGTAACTAACACTCTCAATGGTTAAACTATTGTTTGCATACTATTATGGAGTTTATAAAAACAATTCTTTAAGGAATGGAGTCCAACTTTCGTCATTCAGATGATAAAATTAGGAAATAGATCTTAGTTTTCCGTGATATACCGGCCAATATATCACGGTTTGGAGTTCATATGCGTAGGAATTAATCACGAAGGCCGTAGGCCTAAGTGATTAATAACTATGCATGTGGACGACAAACCGTGATATATTGGCCGGTATATCACGCAAAACTAAGATCTATTTGCATTCTAACACGTGTAATATGCGCAATTTCATATGGACTCATTTTTATTGCAGAGTGATGCGTTGTTTGTCGTGTTGCTATAGACAACTTCCGCTGTTTAAAGTATAAAACCTCCACCCCTGGAATATTGCTTTTTGCTCATTTCATTTACACAGAGGCATAACTAGAGCTCATTCCAAACTATGTATTTCATAAAAACTAAAATGAATCGATAAATGCAATTGCTGTTGCAATAATACGGATATAATTAAATAAATTAAGAAAGAACGCTACACAAATAAAAGTTCGCACAACGTCACGTTTACGTTGATGCCAAATAAACGTCATAAATCCATGACTTCATTTGATAAACAAGACGTAAATTCCATTCATAAAAAAGCGTTATTTATACGTGGGAGGTAATTCAACAGCCAAAAAGTAGTACGGCAAAAACTGTGATATACCGGAAACTTAACCACGGTACAGTCCTATACGTTTACACGGTGCTAAAAATAGACAGTGTTAGAATGTCAATTATTAACTCTGTAAAAAACTAGAAATTGCATTTTTATTGACATCTTTAACAGAGTGAATGGGTAAATAGTCGATAAAATTAATGTAAATGGAACGATGAGTGTTTTTTATGTTTGCTTTGTCAGGAGCATTGACAACTGCAACCATATAGGTGTATCTATGCTATTCATCTATGCTAGAATACATATACAATAATCGCATTATGTGTTGTAAGTGTTGAAGTATTTCTCAACATATACGCTTAAAGTTGTAATTTAAAACTAAAAACTTGGATAAACATTAATCTCCAGAATGAACCCAGTTAATAAATAGTGGTGCACAAACCAAGTCTCGTTTACAATATAGATTTGTGTTTGTATTATGCAGTGTAATTTTGGTGTGTGACGTGTTTGTGTATGTTTTCTATGTTCAACTTGCCGTCCATGTCCATGTCCGATTGTGTGTTATCTACTTTAAACAAACGAATAAATGAATTCACTCATACTGTATATAGAGGATCTATCACGAGTTGTCAATTGATATAACTGTATAATATGAACTAAGGCACCGCCTAAATGGAGATTAAATACACATTGGATATCTGCTAAGCTATGTTTCAGATAGAAACTGATTTAAATATGAGTCGAATTTAGATGTTATAAAATATACAAAGATAGTTATTGATCAGCAACTGATCCCTTTTCCACTTTAAATTTAAGACCAGAAATAATAATTATTCAAAGTTTTAGCTTGGCTATGTATCTATGGTTTATGTTTGAAATAAGCGTAGGTATCCCTAACCTGGGGTTTTACATATATTACACTGATTTGTTATACATTGCAACGTAACGTCATTCATGAGTCTATTTTGCGTACTTTTGGTATGACGTCATTTCCTGTTATTTGTGACGTCATGACATCACGTCTTATATTGGCACCGTGTATCCAGTACAGTACCTTATTTCTTACTTTCCATTGTTGTTGTTTTTAAATAGTATGTTTTATTTAGTGAATATTTTTAAAGATAGTTATAATTCGAAAGAAAATGATAGGGGGCAAAAGTTTACAGATTACTATTTTTTATTTTCAAAGGACCATTCACCTCGGAAAACTGCCTGAAATTTTTGACCGGAAATAACTTTTTCTGAAAGCATTAGTACCGGCAGAGACTCGACGAAGATACGCACGTGGACATTATTGGTATGGGTATTTACAATAGCCAGCTTCGCTGGCTATTTAATCCCCTATTAAACGAGTTTTGGACAGTTTATTAAGCGAGCCTCTGACCAGCTTTATAATATTTCCTGAACGAGTTAATATAAATATATCAAATGACAACATGTGATAGATTATGTTTATCATATACCACTAAAAACGCAAAATACGCATTGATTTATTGGAAAAATCAATATCTTATACTATAGTCCAGCTAGGGTAATCTGACAGTGACGTCATAGTTAAAAGATTAAAACCATTGCTTAAACAGGTAGATTTTAGTTTGGTATTGAACTGTTAGTATAAGCATTTATACTTGTTTTTACACTGCACTAGTGGATTGTTCCACTGCGTCACTGGATTTTTATCCTAACTGGACTGTACATGTCTATTCTATACTTTTAAATAAACACACACATATTTTACTGTGCATTTATGATATGCACGTTATTCTTTTTCTGCTCATTCATTTAACCAGTTACTTTATTGTGTGAACCAATATATGCCCTGCGGACACAATATGTCCTCTCCTCACAGTTCAGGTCCAGAAATATACATGATTGCATATTAGTCTGTAATCTGTTTCATACAGTCATGTATGTTTTGTTTGTATGTTATTCATACTGTTAATCTACAGTGTCATAGTGTTTCTCTTCAGCTGACACAATTCGCTGGCTTAGAATGAGAAGGTCGACCTTATAAGACTAATACTTGACATTTATAGCATAAGGCACTTCTTATGAGCCTGGTTTAATGAAAATCGGAACATGTCATGTTGACCAAATTGAAGTTAAAAAAGCTTGTTTTCTAACAGTTTTTCTTGTTCTTTCAAAATATTGATTTATAGTTACGACCTTCTGACTATTAAATAAACTTGTAAACTTAAGGAAAATGTTACTATTATTGTGTATCGGCTGGTGGCCTGCATGTCACAATTAAATAAACTTGTAGACTCTAAGCCCGCGAATGGTAGTCACTATTTTATTATTTTTATTATTTATGCTCGTTGATTTTTAGTTTACTCGCACAGGGTATTAGAAACGTTTGCTCTATATATTCTTTTCTGAACTTGGTGTAGTATGTAAATATACTTTCTTATCTTTAGAAAAATATAGCAATAGAACAACCATCTAGACCTTTGCCTGAACATTTAACATTCTGGTGACCTCAGTAGATTATTTACTGAAACTCGAACTTTTTATCAGCATATATGTACTGTGTATAAAACATGTTCTTGTAACGTATTTATCGGTGATTCTGATACTCGCAGCCGTCTTGAAGCCATCAGTTAATTAGACTAATGAGATCGTAATGAAGAAACTTGCAGAACCAGTGTTTAATATTTGATGTTTAGTTTTGCGTTTGTACTACAGAAGTACCGATAAATGGAGACAAAATCTTGGAAGAAAATACAATAAAGACATTTAAACAAGTCGATCCGTGTGGGTGAAGACGTAATTTTCTTAAGAAATCATAGAAATAGGATAATGAACATTTACTGTTTTAAAACACAATTTAATACTCAACAAAATGTTCATGGAGAGACATTTAGGCGTAAATGCCAACAAAAACGAGTTACAGTTGGTTGGGCGTGCTGTCTATAATTTCACAAATAAGAATCCATGTTTTGTTCGAATTGGCAATTTGTTTATCAAGCTAGATTGTGTGATATGCAACTAAAACAGGTGGTCAGTTATTTTAAGGCCAAGCATGGATTCCGGCAAGTCAGGAACGAGTTAGAGGTGGGAATCCTTCAATACGTTTGACGACTGTGTGCTAAAAACGTGAGACAGCTGAAAGGTCTGAGATGATGTTGTTGTTTAAAAACTCTGAACCGTTTGCTACAATGGGTATGTTTCTTAACACATAAATTCGCAGATACTAAATATAAAGTATACAGTACTAACAATATCTCTCATTTAATTTCTATTCTATTAAATAATTATGAAAATCATTATATTCGCGATATCTTCTTTCGTCGTCGCAGGAAGTTACTCGTGGTTGAAAACATATACGATTGGTGAGCAGCACAAACACACCGCATGTAGTTCAAATGCTCATATTTTATAACAAACGTACATTTAGTCTATAGTTCGATCAAATATTTTAACAAATAAAAATACCTGTGACTGTCTGCTTGTTAACAATTCCATATCCAGTTCATGTTGGTGGTTCAAATGAATATTCAAAGTCAGGGAATCGGCATCTTTATCGTTGCATAATTCAATCATTTGTTATCGTTTCGAGTCAACTGGGACGCAATCCAGACGTCTAGGAGATGCATATGCTAGTATTCATATCACATATCTTCAGTACTATTGAGAATATAAGAAAAAAAACGTATCGTTTGCTAGAACGTTTCTGTACAAGACAAATATCACCACTGAATACACATGTATTACAATTTGTAATATGACTGTAATGTCGTTTCTGTGGGAACAAATACTGTCGTAATAACGTAATATGTCGATATTAACATGTCTGACTTATTGTATGCTTTGTTCAGGTAGATGTATAACAATCATCAATTTCAATAAACTCAACATAACTGAAATGAAAATGCGTAGAAATAAATACCTTTAAAGTTTGGTTATAACAACACAAATTATTTTTCATTTGTTTCGTTAAACATTTCGAAGCAGGCTGTACGTGTTGACTTACGAGTATAAATGATAAACACAATAATAAATAGATACCATATTACGAAATACGTAACACCAAATATCATATAACGTTGCAATGATATAATGAAAATCGGACATAGCGAAAGGAATTTCTTGGTCCCAGGATTTCGTTATAACCGAGTTCAACTCTATATTGTTTTGTACAAGTTGGTGTCGAATTGTGTGTGTCGTTTCAAACTTGTATGCTAACTAAAATATGCGTGTGTATATATAATGGAACATATCGTAACGACCTTAATGCAATTATGTTTCTGTCTTGCCTATTAATCTAATGGTTAACGAGTAGTAGACAGACAGTTTTTCAATTTCCAAAAAACATAAGAATAAGATAAGCACGCATGCTAATTATCGTCGTTCCCTCTAACGCCCTGTAATATGAAATATCATTTAGAACATTTCGAGTGTAAATAATGAAATATCATTGTTAGCGTTGTGTTGTGTTCTCTAAATAGGGCATCATAATTTGGCATGAATGATTTCCTGATATGTTTGTAATGAGAAATGTATACACAGAGGGGTTGGAAGTTTTGTTCTAAGTGTGCGTAAACAAGGACGTCCGAAGATACTAATTAGATGATAAAACCTTACCGTGAATGCTTGGAACATTGTATACACATTTTATAATTCACGGTACTGATATGTTTCTATTAACGACTACCTTAGAGTTGCTATCATAAGTGTTGCTGTTTGTTTATCAAAAGTTAACATATGTGATTATGTGAGTATAATTATTATCTGTATAAGTTGTAATAAAAACAAGGTAATACATGTATGTGTTGCCTTATTAAACAGTTCACAATGATGGGCAATACCATCTTTGCCTTTCTCACTTTGTGCATCAATACTTGCTCTGTTTATCGTATTTGCCTGATCTGATATCGAACAGAGCAAATCGTATTTGGATATTTCTGAATGAATGGATTTCATTAGGATGAGACATGTAATCCAGCATTGTTACAATATGCGTTCCATTCCAATTTATTTGTAATTTATCGCTAAAAAACTTGATTCCCAACAACAACATTGAACACTTTTCACATAGACACATTAAAAAAGATGTGGACATCTGACAGGAAAGATAGCACGCAACATAACCATACGAGTGCAGAAATGAGCAACACAACCACACGGAGCAATGCCAACATACAACCCATATATTTTAAGCCCAAGCAAAAATGCATGATGAACCAACTTCATGAAGAAATAAACGGTGATCCAATGTGACCGAACGGAAGGCAGCCACGATCCGACCCAGCACCTCCCCAGTTCCCGCTGCTGTAAACAAGCACTGGAACTGGTCACATGAAACCAATGGCATATTAAGTAGTATTATGCACAATGTAGACTTAAAGACAAGAGTAGGGTATTCTTCGACCATCACATCATTATGTCTGTAAATAGGAATCCTTAAAAACGCAATATAGAGATTCAAGTCTAGTGTCGGTACCCTGTGGCTCTACAATTAGTTGCATCCTTTGACATCCTAAGGCGATGGTTCTTGTTGTTGTCTTCAAACATTGGCCAAGACTGTGTGGAAATCATTTTTAAAGCCTGCTAGACACATTTGTATCTTTGTCGACGTGTTCATTGTTGGTTGTCAACCCCCGTCGATTTGAAAAGTCCACAGAGAACCTATATTCCTTTGTAATAAACAGAGAGGCTAAGTCATAAAGTTTTATGCAAAATACAGTAACTGTGTGATAGTATGAATTTGCTCGTGAAATCCACTCTAATTGGAAGTGCATGAAGTCATATTTAATCACACATTAGATGTCACGGCCGCAATTAATAAGTATCGAAACGTATGTCCGCTCGGGAACATCTGTAATAACAAGGACAGTAACATTGCCCATACATTACATAGTTTCCAAACTTTGATTGTTTTAATGTTGGAGCACTTATGCTGTACATTAATATCATTTCAATCGAAAAATGCATTATATCAAATAATTTTTAGTTACATTGCATCAAAAATGAGCTGCCATCTTGTTTTGTTGTCCGAAAAAATATACCTATTTACCATTAATGTCACACCCCTCACGGGGACTTATATAGTTCATGCCTGAAACTGCAGATAGTGATAAAAGAGTAAAAAAGCGGTACATAAGTATAGAACAGTGTAATACTGGGGTAAAAGCATACCGATAGGTTAAAAGTAGTAAACCAGGTTTTCAGAGACTGATTATGATGAAACATGATCAATGCTACTGACATCCGCAATGAACGGTGCTATTATGGAGAGACTGACTACTGTATATGGAAGGTTATTACAGTGATGTATGGTCCTAATGAAGAAGGCAAACTAATAGAAGTTAGTAGTAATGCTAGTTAACCTATGCCTAGTGGGTGTAATGGTCTTGAGGGGCAATATACGGGCACTAGGTATACGGTGTATACACTAGCACTAAGCCTTACTGATAATTTGTCACTTTACATCTACGAAGTTTTAACACGGATTTAATATTAAGACATTTGAAATTTTAAGCTGTCCGTATCTCAGAAATGAAAACAATAGCGTTAAATTCGTATTCAAAGAGAAACAATGTAAGAACAAGTTGATTATGGGTTATTTATTCATTGATATGTACACGGTGACAAGGGACGTGCGACAGGCAAAATTAGTACATATCCTGGACTTGGAGCTTGTATAATAACACTATGCACATATAGTTTCATCTCCATCCAATCTCCATCCAATCTCCATCCAATTTAAAGACGTAAAACGCTGAAAAGATAAACTATTAACCATCTTTATACCACAGAAACGTCTTACATAATATCGGACTCAGAACATGTATCACCAGATCCTACTTTAAAGTGTTTAAAGCTATATTCTTACAGTCATTTATTGTCCAAATAATTACTTGCATTGTTTTAGTATGATACTAGACAAATTAGACAAATTAAAACTATGGATAGGTTCAATGTACTTTGATTCAATCGTCGAAAAATAAACTATTTTTATAATCTCATAGGGTTTTTTAGAACACTTTCGTATGAAAATAACCAATTTGCAAATCACAGACACTTTAATTCAATACTGAGTATATAATTGAAAAAAAATTACCATGATAAATCGTCTTTATTATTTCCGAAACTTCTATCTAAGAACAAGTATGCACCATCGCTTATTCGGCCTCTGCCTCAGCGGATATATTTAAACCCAATTGGTTGCTAAACATACTGGTACTGATGTGGTTACTTCAGACGACAACCTTTTTGACGCAACGGTGAACGATCAATCAGTATCAGGTTGCTAAACGTATGACTGAATGCTAACCGTGTATGACATAATTCCGGCACTGAACTCATCTGACGGGTAAACCGTTTGTTAGATGCAACAGCACCAACGTATAGCACATAAGTCATCATATGCATCTTCTTGTCAGCGACAGACAATATAAATATAATATTTTCGACTTTACCATGACACACGATGATGGGTACATGTGTAGCATGTCAATTTTCCTTAACCATAAACCCTTATTCAAAACAAAACAACATCAGGGATCAGATCATGTCGCTAATACGTTTCAACACCCAATCATTATACATTTATCTATTTTGTGACACTAAACATTTGCATTATTGCACGGTTGGGTAAGGGACTTTAAGAATCATCTAATTGAATCAACCAAGTTCTTTAAAATGCATTGCCTGGTTTCCTCTTATAAACAGTATTAAGGCAGTGATGTGTTAATTACGTGGAATACAAACATGTACCTTATCAATACATTAAAATACATTTGTACATACATCATGTTTTACGTAATTAGTTCATGACTTCATCAATTAAATTGTCTAATGTGGATGTTTAACATGTCACCCTTTATCATAAAACGAGCTGAAAGTAATGTATAGACCTGCAAACAACGTTTTATGTCATATAAATAATAAGTGATAGAAAACAAATGTGACGTGGAAAGTTATTCTCTTGACGATAACAATCTGATTAGTTTAAAGATTCAAGCAGTGTTTACAATAAGTTGTACTCCATTCCAATTCACAAATGTATCATCTTATCTGATGAATATGTGCATGGCATGTATTTTTTGTTACAGCCGGTTATCAGGCACCGATGTTCTCTGTAAATAATAAGCATGTGCTAACTGAACATGATGTATCGCTTCAGGAAATAATAATTTAAAGTTCTTACTTTACACATCTTCTGTGGAATATAATTGTTACAAATTTAACTATCTGTGAAACATTTGTCATCATATATTTGTCAGTTAACATGTTCCAATATTACTATCATGCATTTCAATGCTATACTTTCAGAATACACACATGCTATGTTTGTTAACACTAAATGTCGTATTGATGATAACAGCTATTCCTTGAGGAATAAATTTATTTCAGACATATATACGACTGTGAATGAATTTAATTGTTTATACGGAGAACATCGTTCCTAGGCATGTATAACGATCTCTAAATTATGATTCGACAGTGTCGCATGGGACAAACATGATTTTAAGTCCCCATGAAGCGTAATAGAAATAATTGTACCACTTACATATACTACTCTTAAAGCATGCCGTTACATAATTATTACTTACAACATGTGTTAATACGGTTACATGTGCGTATGTTGATATAAATTATATGTCTTGAGTTACAAAACTGTATGTACCCTTATTGTGTGCAATTGGTGAATTGAACTGATAAAAAAGTATTGAATGCAAAATCAATGTGAACATTAACTGACTGTATATTAAAATCACACAAATACAGTTGTCTACTGTAATAATTGAATTATTTCAATTAGTGGCACTTTCGTCCAAGTAATGTTCTAATTTACACAATGACGCCGTGTTGATGTTTTACAAATTGAGAATATATGCAGCTGGTATGGTAAAGTAAAATGTTTGTGTTGAATTTTGATGTAAACAATAGTTTGTCTTTGTGGTGTACATGTACGTTTTCGTGGCTTTCGCCATTGTTATTCGGCCTTGTGTGCTGGTTTGTTTTTGAATATGCATGGCGGCTGAATACCTCGCAAATGTTATTTTATTAATAGTGAAAGTAACATTTTACCTGTTATCTACATAAACAGGGTTTCGTCTTTATGAAACAAGGTAATCCAGCTATGTGACAGCTGGAACTAGGATACTTCATTAACTCGTTACGTTATGTGTGGACATTGTGTCGTGAACATTTGTATTATGTGAAGTTATTGATGTTTGGCGGATGATTAAGCTCCGTGATGCCTGGCTTATGTCATTTCCTAATATTATTTATTTATGAATTATCGATTGAATGGTTCAGTATATAAAGATTGTCGACGCAACGTAAATTTACTTACAAATGCATCGTATACATTTTATATCACATGATTTTCCTTGTATCCAGGTTAGTATAGCCAGTGCGTATAAAGTTATACGTACCATATGTAGTATAAACTATTGGAGTTTCCAAATAAATCAATGCGTATTTGGCGTTGTAATGTCATATGATATAAAGAATCTATCGCTCGTTGTCAATTGATATCTTTATAATAAACTCGTTCAGCAAACATTAAGCCCGACAGAGGCTCGCCTAATAAAATTTCCAAAAATCGTTTGATATCAATTTATACCAATTTTGAACTCGTGATAGATCCTCTATATACCTAGGGATATCATTGCGTGCCTAATGTTTGCAAGTGTAAATTTTGTTTTAATAACAGGAACGCATATCTTCCATTCTGAACATTTATGAAAACATCAATATTAATAAAGCATGTGATTGATCAGAATGTTTCAGACAAGCGATAAGACAATAGAAAATCCTTGGCATACTTGTGTCGCTATTTTAATTCTTTGAACTGAACGGGAGTGATTAAACCATTAATTTAAATTATATTACATGTTTTCATATTTGCTTCCTTTCAGCCCATAATTATAATGTAGAGTTTATACATGTGTTCTATGGTCGGATGGGCAATTGTTATAATAAATCGCTGAGAGCTGATTTGTTTGATTGCGTTGATTTTATCCGAACACTTACTGTTTCAAATGCTTTTCTGTGTTTCCCACCCAACTAGAGACGAACAGGTTGGCAACCCAGAGGTAGTCCTGCGTGTATCGGTGTTATAAACTGGGCACGTTATACAACAAAGGCATCTCTTCGGAAAGAGCTAGAGCAGCGCAAAACGCCATTGGAAATAAGTGCTTCCACTTTCATAGGTTATTCTTGACCGAAAGGCTTAAAAAGTTACATTGCCTTATCCTATTACTAAATATATTACTGCCGCTGCAGTCTGTCAAATAATTGCATACCAAGGACCAGCATACAATAACGATTCAACGGATGACACCGAAACAGTGGAAGTGCGCATGACATTTAAAAGCAACAGCACATTCGTTGCTGGACACAACAAACATATTGCAAATGTAGCATGTTGCAAATGATCACTGGATATCGATTCCTGACAGAAAAGGACAATGTTGCCTGCCATAATACATAAAAGAGGTATAATTATTAAGTAATAATATAACTAAACGCAAAATGAACAATTTGATATATGGAAATTTGCCAAAATCTTTAGATAAGCAGTTTATTATACCGTATATCTTTAAATAATGATGCTTAAAACATGCAATCCCATCATGGTTACATTATTTGATATTTTGTTTTGATTTTGATGCATCGATGTTTAATATTTAATAAACCTATGATGTAAGTATGTTTAATACGATCAGCGTTTTAGAGATAAGATGGTAATTTAAAACACATTCTCAAGTCCCGGCCTGATGTGATTTATGTACAAGCAATGATTCAAACACAATGTGATTTACATTCAGTTCTGCATTTAACTTTTCGGATATCTTGTTTAAGTGCTTACTATAGACCTGAATGAACAAATATAATATTTAGCTTGGGAGACAGAAACAAGCGACATGGAGCACTAGGTAAGGACATACTAAATAGTTTCTTCGTTTAGCGTCCGATGGCGAATAGGTTTGGCATACCACATGCATGTATTTTGTAAGTAAATGGAGTTCCCTAAGTCTTGATTTCAAAACTTCATCAGTCACGTGTTACATGGTAATTGGAACTTGACAAGAGAATTACTTATTTTAGGATTGAGTTTCACTGATTGTGGAAACGTCTATTGCATGTTTGGTTTACTGACAATTACTCGCATAAGATACATGCTCGTACATCACAATTTCTGTCATCAGCTGTATACTTTGGTAATTCAATTAGTTTCTTTAGCGTTTGGTTAGTCCGAGCAATTGGCATTTGATGGTTTTCAAATTGAAATATATATACAGTGTATGGTACGTAGGAATATAATGGCGACAGTGGAGACACCTTCGAAAAATAAGAGTTGTCTTCCATGTAAGTTTAATTTTAATTGTAGTAAATATGCCCGTTGGCTGATTAAGCTTACTTGTGCATGCGTGTTGTTTCCACACAAGAAAATTGCCTTTTTGCCTTACGTTCACAGGCTGGATACATACACGTATATTAGATTGTATACAATTAAGTCAACCTACCATAAGCATGTCTTTAAATCTGAAAGTTCTTGTCCCAACGAACATAATAATCTTAGTTAACTTAATATGCTCTGGTTTTCTGCTATTGCATGGAAGTACATGGGACAATATAACCAGAACTCGTACGTGTAAACCTACACAGGCGTATACAACAAGTTGCAGTTTTATTGTGCTATATTATTTATGTTTTTTTATCATACCTTTTTTACATGTTGATTCCATTTGTTTTCAAAATTATGTATAAGGTATCCAAACTACACTACACTGCTAAACAGAGTATGCAAGTATACATGGCGTTGTGTTTCTAGATGTACATATCATATTAACGTGATTCAAGTAATATGTCATTTTGAATCATATATAAACTATTCGCATTCTGTATATATCGTGTTTAATACAAGTGATACTCATGAAAAGGTAAAGGTCCAATATACATATGCAATCAACTAGCTAGTTTTAGTTAACTAACAATGAATTATTTGACACATATTTTGAACCATTCCTGATTATGTGAGAACAGAACACTGAATTTTAAAATCAGCTTCAAATGTTAGAACACGTTTAAACATACTACAGCCATACACCGGATGGTTAATTACCTGCACGTTTTACCAAACAAAAACCGTGTATGCATATGCTCGTGAAAAGTCATATTTTGAATACATAAACTATCGGCTAACTAAATAGTTTGGTCGGAAACTAATAACTTATTAAACAACTGCCGTAACAAATTGTCTTCGTTAGTTCCCTTACTGCATCATAACTTGCATTCAAACTAATATAGTAAACATATATGGCGATGAAAATGTAACTATAATTGAATAAGTCTTCAGAAATATTTTAGTTTATTACATTCCTTTATTCGCAACAATCGATTATAATATTCCTAATATGCAGTTTCACTTCCTTCTAATGAGCTGGTGGTGTATTTTATGATGTAATCATGTAAGTAGTCCCAATAGAAAATGTAGAAAATTATACGTTCTAGTGTAACATATTGGTCCTCGCTCTAACAAGGCAAATATAAATGTTGCGCCGATCAATACGTACATATTGAAAATTGACATTGACCTTTGAAAATAATTATACTACCGAAATATAAATAGATAGATAGATCCAGATAAGGAGAGCACCATAACATATTTACAATACTAATAGCATAATACGAGTAACAATGTTAAATATGTACATAATAGAATGCACACCAATCAAGAGTATATATCACATAGAGTGTCTTATAGTAATATGACTATGTAATGCGAATTAACTATAAACACATATGTCTTAGCGAAAAAATATGTTTCTAAGCATATGGTAAAGTAATCGCGAAAGAGTAAATTATTAATGCACGTGTTCTAATCTCTTCTGTAATATCTGTGACACCCAGGTGTAATCTCCTAATAACAGGTATTGACCTTATAGTATTGCCGTATAAGACCAGCCAATGCTGAATATACGCATGTTATTTGTACACTGCAGCACACTTACTTGGTACAGACGGCAACGCAGTTGAGCGTGGATCGACTGACTGTTGAGCGGATGGACAAGTGAAAGTCATATCATGTTTATCTCACTATATAGTTTAAGTATTAACTATTTAACGCAGTACCTAAGTCAACCAGCAGAGCACAGAAAACAATACCACCACAAAACAACTACACGAAGCATTGTCCTCACATCCGAATGATTAAACCCCAAATCCCACGCGAAAATGCAGAATGACCAAATTTTCACACAAAGAACTAACAAAATAGATGTCATGCCGAGTGACTGAATGGAGCGCAGCCAAGATGCAACCTTATTCCCCAAGTTCCCGCTACATGACGACCTAGTATCACAAGTAAATGTTTAAATGGTGACCCAAACGACTGTATTGAAGTGAAAGTTATTTGTGTAGGGTGATAAATAACGTCAGTATGATATATAGAACAAATTCATAGATGTATAATTAATTAAAACCTGCTTTTGCTAATCAGATTTTCAAAACGCAAAAACAATCAATCAAAACATGTTATTAACGTATGCATACTATTAATCTAAATTTGATTTTAATAGTTATCAATTTAATTTGCGGTGATACTAACTAAGATATGTATTATGGTTTTATAATATATACTATACTGATTAAAATAAGCAGGCGGATGAAATTAAGATGTATTATACCTATCAATGTTATGATAAAAACATGATATAATTGCGAGAGGAATACAACGCGATGGATTGCATTTTCTGTTTCATGCATGTTCAATTGTCTAATATTTCTTATGTTAGTCTGTATCGCACAAAGTTGTTTTTAGACGTTTGTTATGTTTTAAATACCACATACATGTACATCGTCCCAGGAAAGCTTCAGGTATACATGTACACTTTTAATGCGGACAACGTAAGATAAAGATATAACATAAAACACACACACTTTTCTTAAAGGTTAATGGTAACTTGCCGAGCCTAGCATTCAATTGCCAGTCAACTTTCTGGTTAAATATTGCAAGTACATGTATTGTATATAGTATGTATCATAGCCTCCCTAACAAAAGTATGTCCTATTACACTTGAATGAACAGTAGCGAAATAGTTCATACCACCGTCGAGTATTTGCCCTTGTATTGAAGCAAAATTGCTTAGCTGATAAAACACTGTACTAGTAAAATAATGTCTCTATACTAATATTGACACACATTGTCTACAATCAGACAATTAGCACAAGAGGCCGCCAACCCGAGACTCAGTAAGTGAATACTATTTATCAAGTGATAATACGGAACAAACGGCTCATATAATGGTGATGATTCAAACATTAAACAACATCACAAAAACATGCACTTGTATCTACATACATTGCATAAACATTTAAGGAGATAAAAGGCTGTATTAGCAACTGAAAGTAGACAAACGCTATTGTGGCTGTAAATTCTCTCCATATATTCCGCGACTATGTATTTTTGTGCGAAAGGGAATAATCATAAATGCTATGTTTTGTAAAGCCGATATCGCGATACAAATAACATTCTAATCGAGTTCATCAGTAAATTAAATGTTAATAACGAATCAAAATCAACAGTACCAAAGCTAAAATACCCGTAAAAAAATTAAATATAGGATATTTGTATTGTACGATGTATGATCGTTTGATAATTCCCCTCGTGACCAGCTGACGTAATGCATGATGTGAATTATCAAACGAGCATACACCGTAAAATACTTATATTCTATTTATTGCATGCTTCAAATAGCTTAAATTATGGAAATATCCCGCTTTATACCTCAAATATTTTGCGTGGTTTTTTCCTGCCATGCACGCTCCGAGTTGTCATCAAGTAGTTATAAATTTACTTACAAATCCATCGTAAACATCTTATACCTAGGGACATAATTGCGTGCATAATGTTTGCGAAAGTAAATTGTGTTTTAATAATAGGAACGCATATCTTCCATTCTGGACATTTATGAAAACATCAATATTAATAAAACATGTGATTGATCACAATATTTCAGACAAGCGATAATACAATAGAAAATCCTTGGCATAATTGTGTCGCTATTTTAATTCTTTGAACTACACGGGAATGATAAGACCATTAATTTAAATTATATTGCATGTTTACATATTTGCTTTCTCTCAGCCCATAGTTGTAATGTAGGGTTTATACATTTGTTCTATTGCCACATGGGTAATTGTTATAAGAAATCGCCGAGAGCTGATTTGTCAGGTTATGTTGATTTTATCCGAACACTTACTGTTTTAATCGTTTTTCTGTGGTTCCCACCCAACTATAGATGAAGTGGTTGGCAACCCAGAGGTAGTTTCGCGTGTGTCGGTGTTATACACCGGGTACGTTATACATGTACAACCAAGGCATCTCTTCGGAAAGAGCTAGGGCAGGGCGCCCGGTTATCTTTCATCACACCACTGTCTCTTCTACTTGCTGTCCTTCAGCAAAAACACCATTTGAATTAAGTGCTTGCACTTTCATGGGTTATTCTTGACCGAAAGGTTAAAAAACTTACATTGACTAATGTTATTACTAGATAAACAAACAATTTCATACCTTTGACCTGCATACAATAACGATTCGACGGATGACATTTAAAAGCAACGGCACATTCGTTGCTGGACACATCAAACCTATTGCATATGCAGCATGTTGCAAATGATCACTCTATATCGATTCCTGGCAGAAAAGGACAATGTTGCCTGCCGTAATACATAAAAGAGGTATAATTATAAAGTAATTATATAACTAAGCGCAAAATGAACAATTTGATATATGGAAATTTGCCAAAATCTTTAGATAAGAAGTTTATTATACCGTATATCTTTAAATAATGATGCTTAAAACATGCAATCCCATCATTGTTACATTATTTGATATTATGTTTTGATTTTGATGAATCGATGTTTAATATTTAATAAACCTATGATGTAAGTATTTTTAATACGATCAGCGTTTTAGAAATAAGATGGTAATTTAAAACACATTTTCAAGCCCCGGCCTGATGTGATTTAAGTGCAAGCAGTGATTCAAACACAATGTGATTTACATTCGCTTAAGTAGTTCAGTTCTGCTTTTAACTTTTCGGATATCTTGTTAAAGTGCTTGCTACAGGCCTGAATGAACACATATACTATTTAGCTTGGGATACAGAAACTAGCGACATGGAGCACTAACTAAGGACTTACTAAATAGTTTCTTCGTTTAGCGTCCGATGGCGACTAGGTTTGGCATACCACCTGCATGCATTTTGTAAGTTAATGGAGTTCCCTGAGTCTTGATTTCAAAACTTCATCAGTCACGTGTTACATGGTAATTGGTACTTGACAAGAGAATGACTTATTTCAGTATTGAGTCTCACTGATTGTGGAAACGTCCAGTGCATGTTTGGTTTACTGACAATTACTCTCATAAGATGCATACTCGTACATCACAGTTTCTGTTATAAGCTGTCTGCTTTGGTAATTCAATTAGTTCTGTTAGTGTTTGGTTTGTCCGAGCAATTGGCAATTGATTGTTTTCGAATTGAAATATATGTGCAGATTATGGTACGAAGGAAGATAGTGGCGACAGCGGAGACATCTTCGAAAAATAAGAGTTGTCTTCCAATGAGTTTAATTATAGTAAATATGCCCGTTGGCTGATTAAGCTTACTTGTATGTGTTTCCACACAAGAAACAGGCCTTTTTGCGTTAAGTTCACATGCTGGATACAAACACTAATGTTAGATTGTATACAATTAAGTCAATATACCACAAGCATGTCTTTACATCTGAAAGTTCATGTCCCAAGGAACATAATAATCTTAGTTAACTTAATATGCTCTGGATTTCTGCTATTGCATGGACGTATATGGGATAATATGACCAAACATGTAAACGTACACATGCGTACACAGCAAGTTACAGTCTTATTGAGTTGTTTTTGTAACTTCAAAACGTTTTACGACCAATTGATTTAAACTCATACACTTTATGTTGTGTATTCTTCTGGCAATATGCTGTGATCGATGTTTTATATGGTGATTGCATTGCAGACCACATGTGTTTATATATCTTTATTTCTCGTCGTTAAGACTACAAAAAATAAGCATGTGCTTCGCTATTGTTATGTTATAACTGAAATGGAATCAAGCAAAAACATGCTTATGTTTTACATTTTGAATACATTTGTTAAATATCATAGACTACTAATGACTCTTACAAAATTATGTATAAGGTAAGGTATCCAAACTGCACTACAATGCGAAAAAGATTATTTGCCAAGTAGACAAAGCGTTGCGTGTTTCGATGTACAAAACATATTAACGTTGTTCAAGCGTTAGATCATTTTTCATCACATATACACTCTTCGCATTCTGTATGTTTCGTGTTTGATATGAGTGGTATCCATGCTTGATACAATGGCGAACGCCATGTTGAATCCGAGGTTGCAAGATGAGACGAAATAAATTATAAAGTCCATATTTTGAACAAATTCCTGTTATGTTTGAAAATAACACTCAATTTTAAAGTAAGCTTCAAATGTTAGAACACGTTTGTACATACTACAGCCATACACTGGTATTTTAATAACCTGTATGTTTTACAAAACATAAAACATGAGTTTGTCATAAGCATATAAAGAGTAATATTTCTATCACGTAAAATATACCGGTTAACAAATACTTTGGTCGGAAACTAATAACTTATTGCACTACTGCCGTTATAAACAGTCTACATTCGTTCCCTAGCTGCATCATAACCAGCATTCAAACTAATATAGTAAACATATATTAAGAAGAAAATGTAACTAGTAATTGAATAAGTCCTCAGAAATATTTGAGTATATTACATTCCTTTATTTGAAACTACCGCATTTGTTGTTTAATATGCAGTTCCACTTTCTCCCGGTGAGGTGTTGGTGTATTTTATAATATAATAATGTTTGAAACTAGTCCCTATAGAAAGTATACGTTCCAATTAAAGACATTGGTCTTCATTCTAACTCTGTGAAGGTAAATGTTGTGTCGATCAATATGTGCATATTGAAAATTGATATTGACCTTTGAGAATTTTTTTCCTAAATACACATGATTACATGTACCACTGCACATGTTTTAATATATTCTGTAATATTTGTGACATTCCTAATGACAGGTATTGACCTTATATTGATGCCATATAAGACAGCCAATGCTGAATATTCGCATGTTTTTTGTACACTGCAGCACACTGTATTGGTACAGACGGCAACGCAGTTAAGCGTGGATCGACTGACTGTTGAGCGGATGGACAAGTGAAAGCCATATCATGTTTATCTGAATACATAGTTTTTAATTATTAAATATTTAACGCAGCACTTAACTTAACCAACAGAGCATAGAAAACAATACCACCACAAAACAACTACACGGAGCATTGTCCTCACACCCCAAAATGATTAAAGTCCAAATCCCACGCGAAAATTCAAAATGAACAAATTTCACAAAGAACTAACACAACAGCTGTCATGCCAAGTGACTGAATGGAGCGCAACCAAGATGCAACCTTGTTCCCCAAGTTCCCGCCGCACAAGTATATGCTTAAATGGTGACCCAAACGAGTATAGTGTAGTGGAAATTATTTTTGTAGGGTGATTAATAACGTCTGCATGATAGATAGGACAAATTCATAGATGTATAATTCATTAAAACCTGCTTTTGCTAATCAGATTTTCAAAACACAAAACAATCAATCAAAACATGTTATTAACGTAGGCATAATATTAATCTAAATTTGATTTTAATAGTTATCAATTTAATTTGTGGTGATACAAATTAAGATGTGTATTATGATTTTATAATATATACTGATTAAAATAAGTAGGCGGGTGAGATTTAGATGTATCATACCTAATGCAATGATAAAAACATGATATAATTGCGAGAGGAATACAACGCGATGGATTGCATTTTCTATTTCATGCATATTAAATTGTCTGATATTTCTTATGTTACTCTTTATCGCATAACGTTGTTTATAGACGTTTTTTATGTTTTAACTACCACAGACAGCGTCCCAGGACAGCTTAAGGTATACATGTACACTTTTAATAAGAACAACGTAAGATACAAATATAACATAAAACACACACTTTTCTTAAAGGTTAATGGTAACTTGCGGAGCCTAGCATGTATTTGCCAGTCAACTTTATGCTTAAATATTGCAAGTACATGTATAGTATATAATATGTATCATACCCTCCTATTACCTCCCTAACCCAATTCGTAACTACCTCTTACGACCTTATAAGACTGATACATATTTGAAATTTGCTTCACAAGAAGCTTCTTATGAGCATATTTTCATGAAACTCTGAAATTGTCATGTTGACCAAAATGAAGTTTTAAAAACGTGTTTTCCCATAGGTGAAGAGTAAATTACAGACAGTTTTCTCTTGTTTCTCAATATATCGATTTGGTAGTTACGACCTTCTCGTTCTAAGCCAGCGAATTATGTCCTGTATGAATGAACTGTAGTGAAATAGTTCATACCACCGTCGAGTATTTTCTCTTGTAATGAAGCAAGATTGCTTAGATGATAGAACACTGTACTAGTAAAATAATGTCCTTGTACTAATATTGACACACATCGTGTCTACAATCAGACAATTAGCACAAGAGGCCGCCAACCCGAAACTAAGTAATTGAAGACTATTTATCAATTGATAATACGGAACAACCGTCTCATATAATGTGGATGATACAAACATAAAACAACATCACAAAAACATGTACTTGTATCGACATACATTGCGTAAACATTTTAGGAGATAAAAGCCTGTATTAGCAAAGTAGACGAACGATATTGTGACTGTTTACTCTCTCCATATATTCCGCGACTATGTATTTTTGCGCGAAAGGGAATAATCATAAATGCTATGTTTTGTAAAGACGATATCGCTATACAAATAGCATTCTAATCGAATTCACTTGTAAATTTAATGATAATAACAAATCAAAATAAACAATATCCAAGCTAAAATACACGTAAAACAATTAAATATAGGATATTTGTATTGTACGATGTTTGATCGTCTGATAATTCACCAAGTGAGCAGCTGACACTAACATTTTCTTGAGTGACGTAGCTGCTCACGTGGTGAATTATCAAACGAGAACACACCGCAAAATACTAATATTCTATTTATTTCATGCCTGAAATCGCTTAAATTATGGAAATACCCCATTATATACCTCAAATGTTTTGCGTGACGGTTTTGTCCTGCCATGCACGCTCCGAGTTGCCATCAAGTAGTTCTTCTGCATCAGCTTCAGTTTCGTCAATTTTGAAACATTTACGTACATGCAGTGTTATCTTATTTGTTAAAAATTAAGATAACAAGCGAAATGTTTCATTTTTTTATTTTTTAAGGCGGGGATTTTTTTTTAAAGTAGTCCGTTTGAGTGAACTTATCGACTGTCAAATTATCGGGGAATAATCCACCGTTATTCCGCCATAAACCACAGATAAGCATACAAAAAGGGATAATATATTATGCTGACTTGACTGCTATGGAGAGTGACAAGAAAATTGCATCCAAAAGTTACAACAACAATAAAGTTGGCAAATGCACTAAGTAATTGCATTGTAAAACATATGGTAATTGATACATTAGTTAAATTAGCCCGGCCTTGAAGATGTTTTGTACACGAACGGCTAAATATATATCATTTAGCTCTAGTCCTTGACATGTTGCTAACTCAATACAATCAACATGCATTTCAAGAAAATAAGTATGCTGTCGCCATTTTAATTACTACCTAATACAACAGCAGTCTAGAGGAATTGTATAAGATGATTGGTGAACCAATATACCTAGTAATATTAATCTACAGAGGAGCGGACCATTTCGTCTGAACATTATAAAAACACTATCGACTTGGCTAAAACAAACGATTAATCATACTTGTGACAAGCTACATGTAAATAGAAATATTTCTGAAGTGAACTAATGGATAACATGGCAACCATTCAATGAAACATTTCACGTTTTGGCAACCCATTTCTGAAAAGCTTTTTTCTTATTTATAAATTATTTTTAACGGAACACGTAAGCAAGTAACAAAACACATTTTAGAGTTGCATTATTTATGGAACTCATCTACCTACGTACATGTATTACGCAGAATTAATCAGAGTTATATCATTCGCAAAGACAATATTGTGTCGATCAAATATCACTATGAAATTCACATTCAATGGAAAAGTGCTTTATGTTCAAATCAATATTGACACAACCTTCGCTAAAATATAGTATGTGTTCTAGTTGTAGTTTCTCTGTCGGTTTTATATGAAGTCAAATTGAGGAAGCGTGATATTTTGTCATCGTAACTTTCACCAACATATTCCACAATACAAGTCAAATGATTTAATTATTCCCTTCACAATTGTCACATGCGACATAGACGTTCGTGAGAGTTTCTAGAAGTTAGACGAGTCATCAACCGTTATCTAGAAAACATTAATACAACGTTAGACTGTTGATCATAATATACATATACATTTACCAAAGTTATAAACACAACCATACATATATAGAAAGTTATTTTGGATCAATGGTTACAGTTGTATCATAAACTGCACCTACATCTTGCAGAAACGTACGTGTTTACATTCAGCATTCAATTTGTTGTTTGAGGTCATCTGTGTGTATTTATATGTAAAAGCAAGTAAGACAAACATGGTTAACAACACGCATATGGCTTTTTATTGAACCCTAACAATAACATCCATCCTTGCAAAACTTCATCGACAGCACATTGAACTAGAACTTAGTATTATTTAGGGACATAATCATACAAGTAAGAAAAAACACTAACTTGGACGATTATCAAATTAACAACGTGAAAGTGTCATCAGTATGGTAAATGCAGGGATACACATATACTTATTCGTATATTTAATACTGTTAATGAAAGATGCTCACAAAGAGAATAGGGTTTCCTTAACAAGTATGACTCCTCTTTTACACGACTTGGTCAAATAGTCAACATATCACAATATCGGATATTTACTCAAGGTTTGTTCAATAACTGGTTATATTTCTCCGGAATTATAGATCTCATCTATAATATTTAATGCAAGCTTTCAAACATTCAAATGTAACAGATGATTTTAAAAATATAAAGTAATGTTCAACTGCAGTTATACAAGAAGGAATACGTAATAATGCATTAACTCCTAAGTAATTTGAGCCGTTTCTGTTAACTCAATTATTAAATGAGTTAGGGTTTCGCATATCACTCTTATTGTATGTAAAATATTACATTATACCACATGACTTTTCTTGTATCCAGGTTAGTATAGCCAGTACGTATAAAGTTGTACGTACCACGTGTAGTATAAGGTATTAAGATTTTCCAATAAATCTTGCGTATTTTGCGTTTTTAGTGTCATTAGATATAAATAATCTATCACTCGATGTCAATTGATATATTTATATTAAACTCGTTCAGGAAATATTATTAAGCTCGCCAGAGGCTCGCTTAGTAAAATTTACAATACTTGTCTAATATAAATGTATAACAATTGGCAACTCGTGATAGATACTCTTTATATTCGTTATAATGAAAGATGTTATATACTTCAATTAAATATGAAGTATACATGTATTTCGACGATGTTTTTTCGCTATATACGAATATAATATATATATAATATACGTACATACCCGAATACATGAGCAGTTTAGTTGTTCATTTTTTTGGACATAGAGTTTTAATAATTGTAGCCTCGTACGTGTAGCATAATTAGGCTAAATCTTGTTCATCATCAAGCTCCTTATTTCGAAAGTCGAGTATTCTCCGAAAGATTTGCTTACCCGCAGAAAGTTCGGTATCTTTCCTTAGATGTTCCTAGTGTTTGCAAGAAAGATTCGTAATTATTTATGATGAATGCGTTTCTGTCAAACAATAAAACATGACTAGCATGTGCCACAATACGGGCATTTATCAACAACGTTGAGAGATATTGAGATAGAAATATAATGGTATTTAAACTGATGTGGCGTACCCAATTTTTTCATGATTACAGTGAGTCGAGTCATATTTGTATTTACAAATGCTCGACATCTTTCTTCTGCAATTTTTTGCTAACAGCAAACATCATTGTGATAAACGGGGCAATATACCAAAACCTGTTTCCAATACTGCGATAAGTTGAACAATTGTTGTTTGATACATTAAATGGGTTTTCGTTGTACGGAAGTCGAGCGTTTTGTTTCATTTACATTTGAATGTCACTGACGCTTTGGATAAAATAGAAACATTGTTACTGACAGTCATATATCTTTCCCTTATTCAATGTTTCAGCGTTCAGTCCGATTAAAAAGGTTGTCTCAGTCAAAACGTTTTGATCAATGTAGAAATAATTACCTAAAATGTCAGATGTTTTCTGAAATTCATTGACTGCTTAATATTCGTCTGTAATATGAGTGGCTTCCTTTGCGTAGTTATTGATAAAAACAACTTTAGACAGAATAGTTCGACTAATATAAGAGCATGCAGATTCGCAACCATATACTTGTTTGCAACCACGAGATATAGACGCCTGAGAGGGTCGAGATTTAAACAACAACTGCATGTTTACATGTATCAGTAGGGACATTATAAACTGTTTGACAAAAGTGAATCGTTATTATTTCATTGAAGATATGCTCGTAGGGAAGATTGGGCAAAGGCCTTACTTTGTTGCCTCTATAAATAAAGTCATTATATCAACTTGGTGTTGGTATGTTTAAATGTCGATTGTAAATAATGTATAACCACCCAAATTTAAATTCAAATACAACTCTGCATTGTAGGAACCTGCACCATTGTATCATATGTTGATTTAAATGAACTAGCTAATAATCATAAAATGTATGTTGTGTTTACAGCACATGATCTAGTAGAATGCACAATGCATTATTTATTTATCAGGGCTCAGAAGTACGTGGTTTTATTTACAATACACTTCTTGTGAAGTCACGATATGTTTGAGGTTGTATGTACGTATGCTTGTACTTTTACAACTAACAGTTCCGTGATGTTGGTAATGTTTCCATACAAGATTTATGTCCCCAGTAATATATAATGTATAATGCCAACATCACCGCTATGGTTGGAGTGTACATGTATATAGAATTGCTCTATTACTGAATTAAATGGTGTCACTCCGTGTATTAAGGATGCCGGATAGATTAAGAGCACATTCGCCATTTGTAATAGTGCATGTTGTGTTTTAAAAAAACAAAACCGTCAACATTAACTAAATTATGGCAAATATAACAGTTTTAAAGCTGTATTCAAGTCATGTAGTAAATGCTAATCGAAATCACAGTTTACGTTTGGAATAAAATACCACTTTTCACAATAGACGGATGGGGTTTTTATGACTCAAACATAACAAAACAGATTTGGATACTGCCAATAAATTAATAATTTCAATTTTATTATTTTAGAAAATAACACACACTCTAAAAAAAGGGCCGATTACTCCGAAAACCAGTTCAGCGACATATTTGGATTTTTTTCATCATAAGTCGTGTTCGAATAGATGCCTTTACCATTTGAAAAAAATATGAACAAATAAGACCCGGCTTCAAACCGCTCGAGAATCCTTAATTCATTTACACATTATTACATAATTAAATATATTTCTTGTCACAACAAAGTGTCGTTGATTTTTTGTCTGAACATCACTAGCAGTGAATAATAAGTGTAAGGGGTACTTTAACAACTCTATGTACAATGGTTTCCTCCTAGATATGTAATAGATTTTCTTTCACCCATTTATAACATACATTTAATCAATGTTAGCAATGACACAACACTGTAGGTAAGTAATCCTTCACCTTGAACGCATTGTTAACAGTGCATGTTTTTTTTTTAACAATGCACAACTTATACGGAAATGTCTTGATCAACGTATTGTAATTGACAGAACGCGAAAATAATGAAACAGTGTCCCCATATTGCAAATCGTCTCCAGCCTACACACAATTTACATTAATTGATCCTGTGTTTTTGTTAATTTTGCTTTAATTATTTGTCGTTTAACTTAATCATTATTAACCACCACTAACTTTAACTTTTCACCTATCAAATGAAGACATAATTAATGGCATTGGGGCACACTATAGTAATAGTTCCATAGCATTTCGAACAAATGCATGTACGGTTAACGTAGAATCTTTCTCTACATATTGTATTTGATATGCTCTTATTAAGTCCATATTTCTCTCTTTTACTACAACTTTTATATACAGTCACATTGTTTCCATTTACTTTGAGCATGTCACAATTATGATCAATTGGTTGTTTTAGCCAAGTCGATACAATGTATCTTCATTAAGTTTTGCAAAACATTTCAATTTCGAAGTATGATATGTGTGTGTGTGTCTTTGCTAAGGTTACTTAGACGAAGTCTCTAAGTTAATCAAGTAGAAATCACAATGGCGATACAAGTTCATTGACATTTCGTTAGATTTTTTAGTTTATAGTTTATAGTTTATAACAAGTGTATAAGAAAACAAGACAAACTCCAGTTGTTTCCAACGTTTCGACTATACTGGCTTCAAAGGGTACAAATTAAAACTGTTATCAACAATATTGGCAGCAACGTCAACAGTTTACAGAACCCAATTCAATGCGAAGAACCGGTATCTTTTTGACGACTTCATTTGTTTGTATAATCAATAAGAAACGACTGCATATCATTGTTCTGTTTATAAGATTATACGTGCTCGCTATACTAACCCGGGAACAGGGACATTATAAGCTATATAGCATTTTCCTTAAAGCTTTTAACACATCCAAGTCTTTTATAATATAAATGTCACTTTGGAAACGGATTTCCTTAAAACATTTTTGCTACAAAACATGATTAAGTGATGCCCGTTGAGTAGAGTCGGTGCACAAGCATTTGGTCTGTATAAAATAATATGAGTTTTTATTCAAGAGCGTGTAACTGAAATCAAACAAATACGTTTAAGATGGCTATGACACGTCTACAGAATACCACAACAGCGTATTGTAAAAACTGCCTTATTGTTGGCACCACCTGGAAAGAGGAAACCCGGAAGACAACGAAACACCTGGCGAAGAACTAGACATCTGAGCTACCTGAAATGGACTACACCTGGGGCCGTGCACAGTTTACAGCGAAAGACAAAGGGAAATTGAGGAAAATTGTTGCGGCATTATGTCTCACAGGGGACGAAGAGGCTAGGTAGGTAGTTAGGACGTCAATAATCGCTTAACCATAAATGTATTCATTGTATTATATAGTAGATTTCGCTTTTTAAAACAATGGAAACGTCGCAGAAAAATTGTAAATAATTCTGAGTGGGCCGCGATTTCACACCGTACAAAAAATGCTCAAACTAACGTGAGCAGAATACTCGTTTATACCTTACACATGCCTTTAAGAAGTGGTTTAAACAGAGAGTGAATTATGGAAACTGAAAAAATACCATTCAACACTAATCAAGCGAGTTTTAAACGTCAACAACGAGCACAGCCATCAGCCAGTTATGAGTGTAATTTGTCAGTGGGTAAGGTCGTTATATCTCAATCAATTTCACATAAAATATTATCGTAAAGTTTAGACATGAGTTGAATTAGAATATTTCCTGGACTAAATTAGCGCTAATCGAATTAATTTAATTATTACAATAGACAACTAAGTATTAGACATATATAACGGAATAACTTATATACATATTAGACTAGGTACATTTGTTTACTTGTTTAAAGTCTCAAACATTTAAGAATAAATAAAGGTAAACTTTGTGTTTTGGGAATGTTAAACTAATTTTTTTTAATTGTGTGCATGTATCCGTCGATTGATATATACATGTATTGTTCAAACATATTCCATTCATAATTGTCGGATACCTAATCAAAATATCAAACACGTTGTAATGTTACATCACAATTGAATTCTCTAGATTTAGTAGGTAATCTCTTAACATTGTGTCGCTTGTTTTAATACATTTCCAGGTAAGTCCCTTGTACACACAATTTGACGTAGTATTATTTACACTGAGCGGCAATGAAAACGCAAGACTTTTTAAACTTGAATATTTTTGTAATCTGTTGACTTATAAACTTGAAATTTTGTATGCTCAATTTGATATATATTGTCTACGGAATTCAGCTTTTTCCGTGAAAATACTTTAAGAATCACTCGTCCATAGCAGAATAGCCTTAAACCGCATTTTCCCGCGTGCTAATGGGTGGCTACATATTTGCTCGCGTATTTTGCAAGCATTTTGAAGAATATGGATGGATTAGTCGGGGAAAAATAACCAGTAGAAAACATGGTGCATATATCAAAGGCAGTCTTCGAAAGATCGGTCGTTATGCTCAAGTGTGGGGTATCCGTATTAAAATTAAAGTTTCGTTGAATTCAATTACAGAAGTCATTATTTCATTTATTTAACACAAGTTTGAATACATACACACATGTTAAGAAAGCTAAAAATTCATTAAAAATCATAGGATGTAAGAAAGATGTTCAAGTCAAGTGCGATAACTCTTGGATAATTATCCTCACGTTTTTTAGATTAATCACCAAACTTTTTCACTAAATTGTATTACTTGATATTACTGAACTAGTCTACATGCTCAAGTTATGGTGTTCATTAATATTTAGACGTAAATTGTGTTTTGAAAATTAAGCACGCGATTCAAAAGCGTATTTAGTCTCCATTGAGTGCAATAATCAGTCTTAAAAGAATAGCTATAGCGTTTATGCAATTTATTTCCAGTTACAAATTGTGATACTTTTAACATCATTGGTACAAATATAATACAATTTTATTAATCTAAAAACGAGCAGTTTCGAATATGCGTTTAGAGGCGCAAAATTCGAAGTAGTGTTATAAAGAAACTGACAAGTGAATTATTTAATCATTTTATTACTCCCTTCGACCATAGAAAATACAACATGGTTATAACAGACCAAGTTGTTTTATTTTAGTGGTTGTGCGCGAAAGAGTGTATAGGCTCCTTAAAAGTAACCGAACTCTACAAAGCCCTTCTACAACGACGAAACAGCATCCCTTTAACATTCAATGAACGTTTCATAAGATTAATTCGTTGTAGATGCACACGATGGATCGCTCCTGGTGGTTGTTTTAAAAGATTAAAAATGCGACTTTCTGTTTTATACTGATATCCATGTTGCGTTTTCTTTGCCGCTCAGTGTATTTGTATCATCTTAACAGCAATACTTTCTTGTTAGTTCAATCCGCAAAGTGAACATAATAGGACTAGAAACATCTAGACAGATCATTTATATCAACATACGCACATGTGACATAATCAGCACGTGTTGTAGGTAATAGGTAACGACATGTTCTAAGAGCGATCTTTGTTAGTGGAACAATTATGGCAATTATGCTTCAATGTAACTTCAAACTCGTGAAGTTTGTCCCCACGCGATGTAGTCAAATTATAGTCACCGACGATTATATTTCTGAATTAAATTTAACCCCCAAGGAATATCTGTGAGTGATGAAACAAATATCAATACGACATTTTGAAATAACAGACGTATCGTTAGCGTATTATACCGTTGTAGCATTGAAACACATGCGATGATCACATATATTTCAGAGACTGTTACATTTGTAACAATTATATTCTTTAATAGATGTGTAAAGTAAGAACTTTAAAGTATTATTCCTGAAGCACTCAATCATGTTCAGTTAGCACATAATAATTATGAACGGGGAAGGTGGTTCGTTCTTAAATTATAATTGTCAGTTACAAGATGCACATATGTATTGGAATGAAGTGCAAAATGCATGTATTGTTTTTAAAGCAAAGCATAAACTCGTTTACATCAAGAGAATAACTTTCCTCGTCACATTTGTTTACTACTACAGTAAAATTCCGCTATTAAGACCAGTCAAAAAGTCGGTCTTAATAGTGAATCGGTTTTATTAGCGGACCTTTTTTGTTCTAAATTTAATACTTTGAGACCTTAAACTGGCAAAAATCTGCATGATTTGAAAATAATCAAAGTGGTGTTATTAGCGGAATTTTAGTGTACTTACTATTTGAAGAAATCACGAACTTATGTATGATATTTCAACGTATGTATGACAATAAGAACAAAAATAAGCACGAATCCAGATACTGCCATGTGCATTCTGAGAAGTAGGAGTAATTTGTACAAGTTTGATTCATACAGAATACTTCGACATATCAACCAATGTAGACTCAAACTATACTCAACAAAGATGATCCATAAACACACCTGCAAATGATAATGTAAATGTATTGAATAAGGACCTATTGGATAAGTTAGTGCGTTGTAACATTTTGTCTTTCTGGCATTGTTTTATGGTTCTGTTTATTATATATAATTTTCTTTTAAAACTCCAGCATAAAACATATCAAGGATTTATGCGATTGTTCTAATTGCTTTAACCTGGCGACTGCCTTATCGACTGCGTTCAGTGTCGCCCTTAATTGTAATAGTGGCATGCATGACAATCATTCAGTGATACGTTTAGCAAATTGTCACTGATTGATCGCACCTGAGACACCGAAATGCCTAATGTCCCGTGCGTAACAATACATTAAATCTGTCTTTAAAAAATATCTCAAACTATTCAAATGCGTCATTGCAATACAATATGACTGCTCTCAGTCAGAGCACACATTTGATGGACAACAATCACAAAACATTTAACAAATGTTAGGAAACCCTATTAGTTCATGGTTTACTTCTCCTTTCACTCATTTACGACAATAAGTGTATTCATTATTGATTCAATAAAAGCCACACACGAGACAGGGAAATCAACACACTCATTAGTTATATTAAACATGTGTATCCGAAGCATTAGCATGAATAAGACGGAGGAAATCATGAAAACAGTAAGATTAGTAAAGAATACACACTGTCTAATATCAAAACTGTTGAAATTAATCGCTTGAGTCGTTTTATGTTGTATTAAATTTGATACACGTACTTGTACAATATAATGCAAAGCATGTCTAATAATAATTGCTGAAAACTTATATATAATAATTATTATCATGCGAAGATGTTATATTGTTTAAACTTCCTAGTAGGCGCATACTTTGAATAAAACATCAACATCGACACCTTAGGGTACATATTTCTCATCAAATACATGGTAGGAAATCATTCATGTCGAATTATAATGTCCCTGACGTATTCATGTAACACAATGCTATGTTATTAGATATACTCGGAAACGTTCTTTAGTATCTATATTGAAATGTCTAAGAAGACACGGGAGTAGTTGAGGTGAATGTTACATGTATGTTTATGTTTCCTGACCTTGAAACCATGCAGAACTCGCAAATTGTTACATTAATAGAAAATACATGGACACATTGTTGTCTAGCACACATGTACCAATACGAACATTCATAACTAGTCACACTGTTTAACCAGACGGTAGTATTACACTACACATTTATTTGAAAGGCTCTGATTAAGTCCGTACGTGGGTATATCCAAAAGTAATGTCACTGATGCTATAAAATCGTATATAATGTCAGTAAAACCACGAAATTTTTCACACCGTAACTTCTGTCTAATTTGAATATGATGACCAAATTTCACTACAATGCACATACTAGTTCCGGAAATATGAACATTTTCATGAGACATACTTACGAACATCGCCGCAAGTCCGACGTCAACGACGTCATAATGACGTTACTTGCTGACACCTACTCATCCAGCAGAAGTTCATCCCTTGTGATTTTTAACGACTCATAAACCATGCAGTCATTTCCAAGACCTTTAAAAATGTGTTACCCACCCGACAATTACTCTCTGCGAAATCAAATTATTTTAAGTATCTTCTAGTAAAATATTTAACTCACCACATAATGATTGCAGTTTTGAACGTCGAATTGAATTGACGGCGTTAAAAATACTATGGGTGTTCTTTTGGGATCTACTAAAAACCGTTCATATGACTCTTTATCGATAATGATTTGGTGATATATGCCCCCTTAAAATATTATACTACATACACATGAGCCTATGATGCCGCCTTGTGTAACAAAAGTTTAAGTAGGTGACTTTCAAAACATTTAGTAAAAGTGCATTTATACGCGCAGCGTCTTTTTATCACAAATGTGCCGTGTTTTCGCTAAGTAATCAATGAGTTGAAGATATATTACGAATTTCAAAGTTGAGTGACGTTATTGAATTTTTAGCAACAGACACAAAACATTTGTTTCATCACGTCACAAAAGTATTGTCTGCTTTAAAGAATTATTTTTTATAAAAACGCATAAAAGAAAATTGTTATGATAATGAAAAACAATCGTAATTTTCGTGTGCGGCAATATGACGTCATCGGTATATTTTAAATGTTCATATAATCCAGTTATGAAAATCGAATAATGCAGCTCGTCGTATATTAATCAGAATTGAATTGCTGAACATTTTGTTATCATATTTATGCACATCGGCCTGTAAACAATTAAAGCACGGGAGGAGTGACATTACTTTTGGATATACCCTCGTATTTCTCTCTTTTAATGCATATGTTAAGTACAGTCACATCGTTTCCATTTACTTGGAGCATGTCGTAATTATGATAGATCGTTTGTTTTAGTCAGGCCGATATCTTCATAAAGGTTTTTCCAAACATTTTTTTCGAAGCATGTTATGTGTGTCTTTTAAGTTACTTAAACAATTCCCCAAAGTTAAATAAGCTAGAAATGCCAATGACAACACAAGTTCATTGACATGACGTTAAGATAAGATAATCTTTATTTAACGTCGGTAATGTTTAAACATATTAACATAAGCTTGAAGCTTGTATCCGACATAAACATTGACTATCCAATAACATACAAACAAACAATCTATAAAATAAACTAAGATTAAACATATTAAAGACAGTATCACATGCAAACGCTCATAATAATATAGATAGGTAAAATATTTGAATACTCCAGGAAAGACGTGGGTACAAACTAAAACTAAGACATGTATATTAAAGAATGTAACACGAGTTGAGCAGATTAATAGAAACAATGGAAACCAAATCTAGATAAACAGCAAGATTATTGGAACAAATGTACATAAAAACAGTCACAAAAATTAAAAACTGAATTTATAAAAAGGTCGTGACTAAAATAAATAGCAAAGAAAGACATGTTCAATGGAATAGGCATTAAGTGGCTAAAATAGAAGTACAGAATAGCATACAAAATGGCATACATAATGACATACAGAAATGGCATACATAGTTGCAATCATATAATTAAAAAAGAATCCAATAAATAATCCATGCAATTTTATGTTTAAAGCAACATGATATACGTCACAGACTGTACATGTACATGCAAAGTTAGGCAAATAAACGAACATAAAACGAACATAAAACGTATACAACCAGTGTCAATCGAGTGGATGCAATACATCCTAAAAATCAATTAAAAGGGGAAAAATAAGAAACTGAGAGGAAACGTGATGCAAAAGCCGACGATTAAGATAGTGCTAAGAAGGCGTATCACCTCATATCAGATATGAAATGAACAGATTGACACTGCTTGTATACGGGTAATATCAACAGTAGGTGAAGAAATAATAAGTACATACGAGCTAGTCAGCAGTGTTTTAGCACATGATTATAGCATCACTGTGTTACAGTACGGCTCGCGAATAAGTTCCGTGTAAAATTATTTTCGTTCGATCGTTAAACGAGAATGCGTTACCGTTAAAGCGTTAAGCGTTTGCTACAACTGCGCATGCGCATCGTGTATAATCGTGTAAAAGCGTGTACCGATTCATCCGTCTGCGCATGCGTACCGTGAAACGAGAATTTGAAATTCTAAACGTGAACTTACTGCGCATGCGCAGCGTGTATAGCCGTGTACTGATTTTCCGTCTGCGCATGCGTACCGTGAAACGAGAATTTAAAATTTTAAACGTGAACTTACTGCGCATGCGCAGCGTGTATTGTTTCACCTATCTGCGCATGCGCAGCGTGAAATGTGTATTCGAAAATATGTGTATTCGAAAATATGTGTATTCGAAAATATACAACTTTTATCAATCGTCATTCATTAGATTCGTTCTTCAGTAATAGAATATCGCTAATTTGAACGCATTGGTGTCAATATCTTGATTAAATAATTACACCCGTTGGTCTTAAGAATGAAAGCAATTGACTTCAGAACATCAAATTACCGATAACAATGGATATAAATACAGTCCGTGACTGTGGCCGAGTGGTTAGGGCGTCCGCCTTCGGTCAGAGCTAGGTTCGATTCCCGGCGGAATCTGGGTTAATTAACAACTAGTTAAAGAATTGTTATCGTAGGCCCGTATCTACCAGGCGCCCGTCAATATGGGCAGGGATTCGGGAGGTACTACTGTGTAGGTCCATTTCACGATTTTAATACACTATCTACACGATGTTATCAGAAGCTCTTCAGTATATTTGTATAGAGAAGATCCCGATGCTATTGACTGATGATGTTTGTGTATTAAAGTTCATACATAAAGTCTTGTTTACAAACAGACGGCGGCAACTCATCACTAAAATCCATTCAACAATACGTACATCATCAAACAGTTCTGTTTGATTTTTAAGGGCAAGCCAATTTTACTTATGAGATACGTATTTTTCATGCCATCTGTGCCAGGCAAAGGAATTTAGGAGGTACTGTGGGCATTAAAGATGTCCCTAAGTCAAATTCGCTGGCAAGTCACCATGCGACCACATCAGTTCTAATTAACCCAGCTTCCGCCGGGATTTTCTAATTTACACAGCTTCCGCCGGGATTCGAACCTAGCTTTGATGGTTATCTGCGGCTAATGCGACCTAGCTCTGACGTCCCTATCTGATAGTTACCAGAGGCCAATGCCGACCCAGATCTGACATAATTTTTGATGGTTACCGGTGGCTTATGCAGAACCAGCTCTAACATCCACATTTAATGGTTTCCTGCGTCCAATGCTGACCCACCAGTGGCATCCACCTTCCATTGTTTCCTGCGGGTTATACAGACCAAGATTCTAATACTGAGTCAGCTCTACCATCATTAGCGTAGGGAATCCGGTTAGTGTCATATGAATTATCGTGCCTCAAGCGGGCGAGGGTCAAGATTCCGCAACACACGACAATCGGGCGATACAAGAAGCAAGGCGCGATATTCAAACATAAGATCTCACTCCATTTCAGTATCTAAAACCACAAGATTTCGCGGTAGAATATCGTGCCTCGCTTCGTGTGTTGCTCAATGCTTGCATGTTACTTTGAGTCTCGCGCTGAAATATTGCACCTCGCTTCGTGCGTCGTGCGATTAGCATGTCTCGCGTTCCAAGGTCAGGCACGAGATGCGAAGCGAGACAAGAAGTGACATGCGAGAATTGCACGACACACAAAGCAAGGCACGATATTACATTGCTCAATTATCGCAGTGGCATAAAATATTCACACCGCGAAACACGACACGCGAAGCGACAGGCGAGAATAGCGCGACACAAGAAGCGAGGCGCGACATTATGTCGCACAAATATCGCAGTTGCTCTTTAACGGTGTTAAATAAGACTAGGTTTGATAAAAAGGAGCGTACTGAGGCAACCAGGTTCTGTGACCCCGAAAGAGACCGAGTATGTAGATGTAGGTCGGGCTGATGGGAGTCGAACTAGACCGTCGACCCTAGGCCCTTATCTTGGAGCTGAAAGAAGGGCCTATTGCATACCGCTTTTGTGGCTACTTTGCAGGTCTGGCCCCTCTTTCAGCCCACAGATAGGGGCATAGCGACAGTTAACTTCGACTCCCTTCAGCCTGACCTACATATACATATCCGGCCTTCCGGGGTCAAAGGGCCTGGTTGCCTCAGTACACTCCTTTTTATCAAACCAAGTCTGATTATTTGCTAGGATATGCAGTTGTGAAATTACTTTTACACCGTTTAAGAGCGACTGCGACAATCGAGCGATATGTACGCGATATAATGTCGCGCCTCGCTTGTGTGTTGTGCTTTATCGCCTGTCGCTTTGTGTGTTGTGTCTCGCGGTTTGAAAATTTGATTTGACAATCGCATGATATAATATCATGCCTCGCTACCTTTGTCACCTGGATCTCACATGTCGCTTCGTGTCTCGTTTCGCATCTCATGCCTTGACCTAGGGACGAGAATGGCGCGACACACAAAGCGAGGCGCGATATTTCAGCGCGAGAATGGCGCGACACACGAAGCGAGGCGCGATATTCTACTGCGAAATCTCGTGGTTTTTGATACTGCGACAGAGCGAGATCTCATGCGTGAATATCGCACCTCACTTTGTGTGTCGTCTGATTGTCGTGTGTCGCTTCATGTGTAACGCAATTCTCCCCCTCGCCCACTGGATGCGAGACACGCTAATTTATATGGCAAGTAAAAATCCCCTATTCCATGGGGTTGGTGGCCAGGATTTCAATTGACTAGTGGTAGATCTGACATTCAAATTCTTGTTGTTGTTATATAGTCAAAATATCAGGGTACAAGTGTGATAGTAACTTCAATGTGAGAGTCCTTTGCATAAAAAAGTTGAAGCAGTGGTATGGTGTGAAATTGAGAGGTCCATCAGTGTCATTGCTAAACCTAGTTGTGTGAAGGGAAACTAGGAGGGTAATGTGCTTTAGCTGCCCTCAGACATGAGTGTAACAGCTTTCCGGGACTTATGACATAATGATGGGGTAAATGTACAACTTGTTGAACAAACCCACATCAGTCATCACAACACCCTCGGTTGAACTATGATACAATTCAGACACAGAACAAACACTAAGATATACTATTTAAGCCCATGCTTATAATGTATGAGACTTAATAACACAACCTTGTGTTTTAGATATTTAAACTTAAGTGCAAGTTTAAAAATGTCCAATATTAAAAGTGTACAAATGATACCAGTTATAATTTTATTTATCAGTATCATAACAAATAATAAAATACAATAAACATAAATTATAAACATTTATAAGTATATAAAAATTATGCCATAAAATGTTAAACATGACTACCAAGCGTGCAGGTACCTGCTAGTATTACGAAAAGGGGTTAATTAACTAATTAACCGGGCTGGCCCGTTGTATCCCCTGGGGATAAACTAGGCGGGGGGGATAAAACTGACTGTTACACCAGTATTTATCCCCGCCTTATTTATGGCCGTATCAGGCCAGCGTCAATCATTAGAATGTTTTAGATATGTTAGGGACTTGCACCCGACCTTGCCCAAAATCATTATTGATCAGGATCAACAGTTTTCAGGAAGACTTTACGCATGTTTAATCAAAGGCCGAAAATTCATTCAGTTTGTTTCTACATAACATTAACACAATTATAAATACATTTGAATACAAACTTAAAACTGTCTTAAATCTACTATAACCATATAGTTCAATCATATTCAGGCTTCGTCTAGGAAATGATGAAATTTCATTGAAATCCAACCAATAATTACAGAAAATTATTGGAGCTATATTTCTACCAACGATAATGCACAACTAAATACCAACTTTGAAATACAACTAATATAGATTACAGAGAAATGGCACAGACAAAAGTTATAAGTGCATAAATGGCGGTTACTCCTTTGAAATTCAACCGAATGATGACTGCTGACAATATGTACACCTAGACATGGTACTGATTGTTCAGTCATACCAACTTTCAATGAAATCAGGTGGGGACCGGTGGCTTAGAGGTAGGAAGTGTGCTTCGGGATCGAGATGTTCCGGGTTCAACCCCCGTCTGGACCACTGGATAATTGAATTATCAAACATGATCCACTCCACCAGGGTGTAAATTGGTACCTCTTAGGACAATGTCTATTCCTGGGTGCTGCAGATCAATGTTGGCTGCCACACCCACAGGCGAGAAATAGCCTCACAGGGAGGCACAAACATAGGTTTCCATAAGTACCCCAAAGACCAGGGGAAGTTAAAATGTCAAAGGGTGCTTGAGCGGCTCAACAGCTGAAAAGAGCCCTAGAAAATTGGGAACTTAACTTATCCAATGGTAACAGAGAAATAATGCAGATAAAATTGTAAAAGTGTAAAAAAACAAAGGGCAGAAACTCTCTATAAATTTATCCAATCGACTTCCGTTGCAATATGCAAAACTAGACTTGGTAAGTAATTATGGATAAGACATACAAACTTTGATGAAATATGGTTTTGCAGAAATAGTGTGGACAAAATGTATAAGTGTATAAACAGAGGGCCATGACTCCCTTAAAATGTATCAGCAATATACACAAGTAGACTTGGTAAAGATCAGTCAAGTTTTGATGAAGTTAGACCAGTAGTTACTGAGAAATGGCATGGGCAAAATATACGAGTGATCATTCAAAGGGCCATAACTGCCTTAAAATTTATCTGATCAACGTCCGCTGATGATATGCACAACTAGACTTGGTACCTAACTACCTATCAGTCATACCAAGTTTCAATGAAATGCACACCAATGGTTCCAGAGAAACAGTGTGAACACAAATTGCATGAACTAACAAAGCAAGCAAGCCACAAACCAACAGACCTACCTCAAGCTGAAGCATGGTATTAAAATAATCCTATATACTATATACCTAAAGGGTATCTCTCAGTGTGTTATTCGAAAACTAAACATGTAGTGTATATGAGCCACTCTCCAGGAAAACCGGGCTTATAATGACAGTGTATTGTCATAATTCTATAAGATTTAGAAAAATGTCTAAAATGAGAAAAAACGTGTGTCCTAAGTAATTGGATAGTATAGTACTATCCATTAGATTTAAGTTTTCTTTAAAATTATATTGTGTTAAAATAATTTCTGTCGTTGCTATGGTGATCGGTTTCTCATATCAAGGAAAACAAGGGTTAAGTGGCTAAATCACTTGCTAGTTTTTCCCTGTAAGCAACCACTCACAAATTGGACACATTTTATTAAAACAAGAAAATGATTCTAAAATGTGCTACAATGTTAAAAGTTTACATAAAATTTCTATCAGATAGTGGATGTTTGAAATGTCAGTTGACGTTAGGGCAGTAACGGTATACCACGGTAAACAAAACACTGCAGACTGCAGTCCACGGTTCACAGTACAAGACTTCTTAATTTCAGTACGGTACGGTATGAGCTTTTTTATATAAAAAACAAGACTATTGCCAAGCAATGAAAGTCCCCTACCGGTAGCCAATTGTAAAATTAAAGTATGAAAATTAACAAAGGGGAATAATCCAAAAATTAAGCAAGGAAGAGTTATGGTTCTTATGCACTGCAATTCTCCTCACTGATATCTATCCACATGTAAAGTTTCAAAATCATATCTCTTTTGGTAATGGAGTTATGCTCTGGACAAAATTTAAGTAAAAAAAATTAACAAAGGGGAATAACTAAAAAATTAAGTAAGGGAGAGTTATTGTTCTTGTGCACTGCACTTCTCCTCATTAATATCTATCCATATGTAAAGTTTCAAAGTCATAGCTTGCTTAGTTTTGAAGTTATGCTCCAGACAAACTTCTGTGACGGACTGACAGACGGACGGACTGACGGAGCGCAAACCATATTCAGACACTGAAAACATCTGACAGCCTACTTCAGGCTACTTATAATGTATAATAATCATATATCACTCGTTTTAATTGTATTAAGAAATGCTTCATATTGTCGAAATTCATTTAAAATGGTTGATATGCATATTATACGTGCTGTAATAGAAACAGCAAATTCACTGTTATTTAAAAATTGAAATATTAATCTGCTGTTAGAGAATATTGTATCATACCAAAATATACCGAACCGTCTGAAAAATTGACGGTACATATTACAATGTTCGAGGAGCGTACTGTTACATCGCTAATTGACATTATGTCAAAAACGTAGAGAATGATGTTCGCGAAGTCAGTCATAAAGAAGGAGATAGTGGTTGGTTTAAAAAATCTTATGGAATAATTTGTTCAAATTTTCAGAAACTGTTCGCAAGAGTCTTCTCCTTCTAACCATATATTATCAACATTTTCACAATTTTGTCATTAAGCCTGGTTTTCCTGGAGAATGGCTCATAGCTATGTTGCATAGCACATGATCATACACAATATCATTATATACAAAAAGTAGCATACAAGTTATTATCCTGGTCATTATCCTGTGAACTACTTGGGAACTTCAACATATTGATAAATTTCACTGTAATAATTTCCAGTTAATGAGAGATGACCTCAGAAATTTTAATGCTTGTTATTTACTATTCACAGTGTGTAAAAAGTCCATTTCCGGTTATCACAATAAGTCATACAGGTTGAAATGTATAATATCCTGAAAGTCAATTGTGACATGTGCTTTCAATGGCAATAAGCCATACAAGTTGAATTTTACAGTATCACAATAAGTAATACTGTGATTTGGTTTATATGCTGTGGTAAAGCAAGCGTCTCACTCTGTTGTGTAAAATTCTGGTCAAGTTAGAACATAATCATGTATAATTTTGACCCATTAATTCTTCTTCTGATGTGAATTAAGTAATTCAATTAACAGGTACCGGTAGATAGCTTAGTAGATACCAAGTATCACAAGATCACCAATTTTATTTCACTTTCAAACACTAACAAGTTTAAGTTTATTTCAAGTTGTCATTTGCCAAACTAACGCACATTTCTAAGAAACATTTCTAAGATGTTCAGCCAGTCAATATCATATATTCAGTAAACTACCAGCAATAGTCCGTCCCCTAGCAGTTATCATACATCACTCTCATCTTCCATGTGTCCTCAGAACCTCTAGACTGGTATTTGAAGTCTGAAAAAGAAAATGTAAAAACATTTAATGATGTTTTCATAACTGGAGACATTTTACGCACAGCAAATACAGTATTATTGTATCCCTTTAAAACATTGAAGAGGGCTATATTACACAAAAAGTAAGGTTAGATATTGTGACCTAGTTTTTTCATACACATATAAGCCAACATAGTGACCTCTAATATCTGTACAGACAATGTTCAACATAAAGCACTGTGGAACAATCAACTGTCAATTTCTAGTTTTAGCAAGGGAAATAACTCCTCGTAGCCATGTGTCTAATGAAATTGCTCCTTACAAATACTCTTCAGTTGAAGAGAATTCCATACCTATAAGCTACCCCGCCTATTGGATTATGTCCAATGCCTTAATGGGTTAAGTAGAGCCCAACCTACCGGGTTTTTAAAGTAGGCCCCAATCTACTGGGTTAAGTAGAGTCCCCGTCTACTGGGTTTAGTAGGGTCCCGTCTACTGGGTTTAGTCAGAGTCCAGCATACTAGGTTAAGTAGAGCCCCGCCTACCAGATTTAGTAGGGTCCCGTCTACTGGATTATGTCGAGTCCCCGCCTACTGGGTTTAGTAGAGTCCAGCATACTTGATTAAGTAGAGCCCCTGCCTACCGGGTTTAGTAGGGTCCCGTCTACTGGTTTAGTAGAGTCAAGCCTACTGGATTTAGTAGAGCCCCCGACCTACCGGGTTTAGTAGGGTCCCGTCTACTGGGTTAAGTAGAGCTCCGCCTACTGGGTTTAGTAGGGTCCCGTCTACTGGGTTTAGTTAGAGTCCAGCCTACTGACTAAAGACTTAAGAAGAGCCCCCGCCCACCGGATTTAGTAGGGTCCCGTCTACTGGATTATGTCGAGTCCCCGCCTACTGGATTTAGTAGAGTCCCGCCTACTTGGTTATGTAGAGCCCCCCTACCGGGTTTGATAGGGTCCCGTCTACTGGGTTTAGTAGAGTCCAGTCTACTGGATTAAGTAGAGCCCCCCACACCTACCGGGTTTAGTAGGGTCCCGTCTACTGGGTTAAGTAGAGCCCCCGCCTACTGGGTTTAGTAGGGTCCCATCTACTGGGTTTAGTCAGAGTCCAGCCTACTGGGTTAAGTAGAGCCCCAGCCTACCGGGTATAGTAGGGTCCCGTCTACTGGGTTTAGTAGAGCCCCCGCCTACTGGGTTAAGTAGGACCCCACCTACTGGGTTAGGTAGGGCCCTGCCTAATGGGTTAAGTACAGGCCTAATGGGTTAAGTACAGCCCCACCTACTGGGTTAAGTAGTATTTTACCCGTTTGCATAAATGAGTGGTAGATATATTTTACATGATTTATAAATTTTTCCATAATTGTATTTTTTATGGACATTGTATATTGTTTTAACCATGTGTTAGTGGTGATTGTACAGCACTTTTGAACATTTGTATACATGAAACAAGATACCTGCTTATAGATGAAGCCCTGCACAATTTTTACCCCAGGGCCATAATTTGAACAATCTTGGTAGAAATACCACTAAATGACGTTATATGGCCTGATGCACGGTATTGTACAAGCTTAATTCTCAAAAACGGTTTACAGTGTTTTGAAAAATATACATGTATCAATTCGATTACACTAAGCTGCAGGTGTGCACAAAATTTCATGAAGAAATCTCATTCCATTTTAGATTTATGAAATTTGAAGTCCCCAAAATTGCCCGATTTTAAGTATAATGTGTTAGCATCAGATTTTCATGCATTTTCCTAGTAATATTTTGTAATCGAACTTGGCGTAGGTATTACAATCATAAACATTGACAGCAGGTCTGAAGACAATCGGACGAAAACTATTTGAGTTAGAGTACAGACAAGGCCAATTTCACATTTTTTTTGTAAAAGAGGGACCATAGCCCAAGAAGGCCTGCACCGATTTGGCCTATATCCGAACTTGGCCTAGATATAACACCCATAAGCATTGTCAGCAAGTTTGAAGATGATTGGACAAAAACTGCTTGAGTTAGAGTACAGACAAATTACTGGACGCCGCCGCAAGCCTACCCACCCACCAAGGGTGTTCACTGTTTGGCTGGTGTAATAAATAGATCTAATAATTAAACTTACATTCAACCAATTCTGAGACTTAAACAACTTAAGAATTACAGCAACAAACCGAAACATAATCCTTGCAAAAATTGCCAAAATTGTTTTATACAATTAATTAATGACAGACAATAAACAATACAGATCCCCAGTGTGCACTATCAGATAAGAAATCCAGATTAGACCCTAATCAGTGTACACAGTGGGGTTCCAATAAGGACCAATATACAACCAATCAGTATATATACTCTCACCATAGATCTGTCATATTAATACAGTAGCATGGATTGTTATCAGTAGCTTATTGTAATATTTGTTTGCTAAGAAATTGATGATTTAGTTGTACATAAAATATGTTTGATATCAAAGTAAAATACTAAATTATGCAGTGCCAGTTTTAACAGTATGTGATATATTGCTTATTTAACTTGTTATAGTTAATATTTAAATTCAAATTTTAAAATGTGAATATCAATTAAACAGAAATAGTGAGGAATAAGAACTTTCTCCTTTATACCAATTCTGATAGATCCAGGATTCACATTGTAACTATTCAAGTCGAGTGTAGGACAAAATCCCGGGTGGACAGAATACCGTTCCGTCATTTTTGACAGGATGGGCATAATCCTGTCCATGTTTTTACAGGGTGGACAAAATCCCCACCCTATAAATTTCAGGGTGGACATAATACCCATCATGACTATATTGATGGCTTAGAATTAGAAGGTTGTAAGTGTCACTTACCACCTTTTAAGATTCATACATATTTAGAATAAGCATCACAAGGCGCTTCTTATGAGCCCATTTTCATAAAAATCTGAACTTGTCATGTTGACCAAAATGAAATTGTAAAAGTTTGTTTTACCATAAGTAAAGAGTAAATGTCAGACAGTTTTTCCGTGTTTTCTCAAAATATCAATTTGGTAGTTACGACCTTCTAATTCTAAGCCATTGATATATGTAAGATATAGTTGAAAGTATGCATGTTGAATAAAAAATTAACCTTTATTGTAACATATTCATAGAGAAGTTCCTTACAAAATCACACAATCGCACAATAATCATTAACAATTTTAATGCAGCAATAACCCTCTACATAAGTCAAAGTCATGATGGGCATTATGTTCACCCTAAAATTTATAGGGTGGGGATTTTGACCACCCTGTAAAAAACATGGACAGGATTATGTCTACCCTGTCAAAAATGAGGGAACGGTATTCTAACTGTCCACCCGGGATATTGCCCGGATTCCATTCAAGTCTGGTATATCACCAAAATACTTAATTTTCTTGAATTTTCATTCAATACGAGGGGGTATCAAAAAGTTCGTGGACTGACCCGTTCATTTTAATATGTGTAATGCGATTGAATTATTTATTCTATCATCTTAAACTACATTCAATTCTGTACAGAGAAACAAATAAAACGTTGATTAAATGATAATATCAATAAAATATTTTAACGATTTAAAAGATGACCAACAGCCACCCGGCGCACTTTTATGACGTTACGACGTCATGAAACGTCAAAACGTTTGCCACTTATTGACCGTCTAAAGAATCCAAAACTCACAAACCTGGATTGAACTGTTATATTGCCTACCAGAATACTTAGTTTTTACTAAATAGCCTTTTATTCATAAAAAATTCGGTCAGTTAATGACAGATTTGACCAAGTCATTGATTCCATCGGCGATAATCACACAGTACATGAAGTCTACGCTACAGATATTAGCATCATTCAACTCTCATCGCTACATCTTTTATACCATTTAAACATATTAATTTTCGCAAGACAACCTTACTTTTATATACTTGGGTACTGTGCTCTAATCTGAGATCAGTGTTGGTGTATATTTGAGTAAAATGGCAAAATGCAACGGAAGATTGATATTCTGAGTGTAACGTGATGTCGAAAAGTGCGCCGACGTCATGAAATGCGTCGATAATCAGGCTACACAAAACGTCATATTTATAACGTCACATCAGTATCCGTGACAACAGCGCTATAATATATACACCAGGATAATGCTACAGTCTTAATGTTCATGTCGATGATTTTATATTTCAAATCGGATGACGATTCACAGAATTATAGGTTTATGTGGGAGGTCAAGTGAATGATATTTTTAAAGTGCGCCGCGGGGCATAATTCAAGTTACCATAGAAACCATCACATACTCGGAAAAAAGTTATATGAGCTGGAAATTTGCAAATCAATTCAAAATACATTGTTTTAAAGAATGTGCGATTTTTACTGAATTCGGTCAAAAACTAAACGAATGGCAGGCACAGTCCACGAACTTTTCGATACCCCCTCGTATATTGTGCAAATTTTATTTAAGATTATTAATAGATACTAGTACAATGCTTTAATATCATATTAATTAATATACTATTCACCAGAATTCAATTTTTTCATTTTTGATGGTATAAAATAAGCATCCATTACAATCTGATATTGGCATGATTATAACAAACAAATTAAATACTAACGTACTTCATTAAATTGAATTTTTTTTTATATTAGAAAATTGATTGTAAATGTCATTAATAATACACATTTAAAATAACATATATCAATCATATATTATGTTTTACAACTAATTGAAACCAGAAGGTTAAAAAGGTATAATTAGGTTAAAAATAATGAGGCATAGTTTAAATTATTGCTCATCAATGACAAAATTCAGATTCACTTTGATAACAAATAATTCATTTTACTACAGTATACTTTGTTTTTCACAAATATGTAAAATAATTACATTTTTGAGGTATATTTTGCGTTAATTGGTCTTTTAAAAGATAGCCTTTCTACTAGCAGAGCTACAGATAAGGTTTTAGTCAATTGGGTATTTTACCCCCAGTTTCAAATTTGATTGGGTTTTGACAAATTTTAATTGGGTATTTAATCAAACGCATAGGGTAAATGATCTTTTATGTACTATTTTTCACTATATCATCCTTTTCTTTTTGGGTATTTCAGATTTTCATTGCTTTTTCTTACTCCCTCCTGTCAAAATCTATTGGGTTTTTAAGAAAATTAATTGGGTAATTACCCCAATACGCAGCTTATCTGTAGCTCTGTACTAGTTTAATGTCCCTCCCCTCTCAGACACAAAATATTTAATTGTAAAATTCACAAAAATAAGCATTTTTTTTCAATGACACCAGGCCATAAACCATCATTACTGTCTAAATCCCCGGGGTCGGGACACATGATCATGTAGAATTTACCGGGTCTTGGAACCAACCAGAGTCTATTCCCCACAAATTCCCGCCTGTCGGGATGATTAATTCGTCGGTCTATATAATTCCCCCTGTATCCCACCATTCCCCCCCCCTGGCATAACACTGACTGGCACATAAACACTTGTTTGAAAGCATTTGCAATGATTGAATACTAAGTGTTTGTGTTTATCATTTTGTAAATTATTGTAACAGACAAACAAACGAAAATGGACATAACAATCACTTTTTTCTTCTGCATCAGTAGATGTAACTGCTGTAACTGTAACTACATAGCAAGACCCCCATTTAAGACATGTCACATACCGTAAATACGCAGCCATAATTCGCATGCAGCCATAAGTCGCAGGGGGACTTTTGAATAAAAAATCAAGGTTTTTGTCTTAACCCTTTCATAGGTCGCATGTATAGTTTTCCATTTTTGTGAAAGCTGAAATCATGTGCTCAGTGTCAAATGTCGTAGGAAAGGTGGTCATTTTCAGCTAAAGTTGGGAGGAATGTGGTGATTTTCAGACAGAATATGGAGGAGTGTAGTAATTTTCAAACAAAGTTGACGGGAATGTGGTCATTTTCAGATAAAGTCGGGAGATGCGGTCAGTTTCAGATAAAGTCAGGAGTAATGTATTGATTTTCTGACAAAATCGGTAGTAGTGTAGTAAACTCTTCCATAAGTCGCGGGGTGACTTTTTAACTTTTTTTGGGACTGTTTTCGCCCAACTTATGGCTGAGTATTTACAGTAAGCATGCATAATATACTACAACTGCGGCAGCATAGTAAATAGGAAGATAATTACCTTTTCCAACCAAGGTGTTCCACCTAAATAAGAAATATGACACCCTTCATCTGACTCAGTAATGTCGACATTCCTCACTTTATGCTCAATGGGACATTTTTGTTGAAGCACAGTCCGCTTCTACGCATTACATGTACTGCCATGGTACCTGAAATGCATCATTAGTTATTTAAAAATCTGAATATTCAATGCACAAGAATGCTATACACAAATGAATAATTTTCCCAGGAAAGTCATCCCACCTGCATGCAGTCATTTTAAAGCTCATGGAATCAAACAAGCTACTTTTCTTAAAGGAACTGGGTTATTATTCTTCTCAGAATCATATGATCATATCCCTGTACATTTCACGCATTGATAGGTAATCCTCAGACATTATTTATTTAAATGGTGTGCAATGTCAAATTATTTAATATGTTTAATACCATTCCCTTCAGTGGTTACAGAGATACCAACTCACACACAAATTCTTAACATATTATATACAACACAGTGATGCTGATGCTGATGCCACCACTGCCGACGCATGGGGGCAAGTACAATATAGCTCGAGAATTATTTGAATAGTCAAGCCAAAAATAATTTATGTTTCAAGTATTAAGTAGATTAATTTTATTCATTAAGGTTTTTGCTTTGAAATACATGAATTTCTACAAGCAAATAGTGCAATATCCGTATTTCAATGTTGTGTTTGTTTACAGTAACATATCTCTACAGTTTAATTATGCTATATATATAAAGGGCCTGGATCATGTCAAATTCACCAAGCTTTACATATACAGTAGCACATTACTGATATTAAGTAGATATAGGGGCTCTTAGTTTTATTACCCTAGATAAACAGGATAGTGATCTCCTGCTGATATCATGCTGTTCCCTTTAAAAGTTCTGGTCCAGAATTAAAGAAGGGGTAATAAATTACCAAGTTTGCTGTATGCATTTATTCAGTTATATAATATACAGTTCAAGTACTTTCACCTGTTTCTTACAATACATCTTAAGACCTTGTTAACACTCATGAATCATTGCAAGGTATCATTTCTTTTATCAAAATAATACACAAGTTATTTTTTGTGTTGTTTATTATACATTAAATTGAAATAAAATTATACACATATTTAAACTACACCTAGTGATTAATTATCATATGCCCCTATCTGGTTTCATGCCATTATAACTGATGGCATATAAAGCTGTATAAATGTTATAAATAGTTGATGTATATTTTATTAAACAAAATATCTAGAACTATATATACATCACTTTGGTTTATTCCCTTTTCCTTTAATCCCATTTCTTCTACTATATAATGTACTGTAAAATCATTCAATTTTGACGGGACAAAATGTTGTGGTTTTGGTTTTGGTAAAAAGACCATTTCAATCAGACCCCAATGTTTGGATTTTGCATTTCAGGTAATAAATACAAGGGCAAAAATTATAGTTTGATGGGAATTTATTTTGTGGTTAAAGTTGAACCACGAAATTTAATCCCCACAAAATTAATGATTTTACAGTAGTTACTACCCTGTTAGACAAACAATTCCCATTTCATCATATCATATTTCACACCTTATTTGACTTCATTAACAAGGTGCTTTCAATATGATTTGAGAAGAGGGTTAAGTAAATTAGATGTCATCTGGGAGTCATATAAATTTAAATCATACATTTGTATAAAATTAATGTAACTTTAGAGGAAACAGAAAGAAATGGGAATCTAGCTATTCAATAAATGGGAATTTGAATATTAGACAACATGGGAATACACAAAATGATGAAAGTATGGAAACTTTTTTTGGCAAAATTCAACCAATTTTAATACCTGCAAATTATGCAATTTTGCTGTATATGCTTATTTCTGTTTTACAATGAATTACTGTATAGACATACATGTATGCAAACCATAAAATATATACTTTCTTAGCCTTACTTTCAAGATTTCTTTCAGTCTAACTTAGGCTGTCCTTAAAAATGTTTGTTTGCCCTAACACTACAGCTTAGAACAAGAAGGTCGGAACTACCAAATAGATATATTGAGAAAACAAGAGAAAACTGTCTGTAATTTACTCTTTACCTATCGGAAAACACGTTTTTAAAACTTCATTTTGGTCAACATGACAATTTTAGATTTTCATGAAAATATGCTCATAAGAAGCGCCTTGTGAAGCAGATTTCAAATATGTATGAGTCTTATAAGGTCGTAAGAGGTAGTTACGACCTTCTGGTTCTAAGCCATCGAATTAATCTACAATACCCATCGAAAACTCTCCTACCAAGCTTTTTCATCCTATTTCCTTAAATAACTTACATGATGTCAACACAAATTTTTACAGGGTTCCCAAAAAAATATTTCCCTACAAAAAATCGACCTCAATGTATAATGTACCAACCCACCTTAAAAACTTTGCGTTGCAACAAACAATAGTTTAAGGGTGGGAAATGAAAGACTCCCTTAAAACAGCAGGGGATATGCCATATAACATGTTTTATTGCCACTTATCATAGTATAACTTATAGTGACCTATATATTGGACATTATATCATGACATCAATAATAGACTTTAATCTGCCCAGACAAACTACTTATATATAAGCAGTCAACAAAAACTTATACAGCTCCTGAAGGTGATAAAAACACTGAAGTCTTTTGAATGAAAATGGTCAGTTTGATTTTACTTATGAATGGTGGTATTAGACACTTAATAAATTTAGGTTAAATGATAAATTAAAATCTGCTATTTTTCAAATTAAAAATGAATAAATCGAAATATTAGTAATTTACATATTTTCACAAGAATTCCTCCCTTGAAAAAAATTACTTTAATAATCAAAATATGAGCCAAGATCTCAGAAAAGGGCCCTTAATGACATTGACATCAAATTGAGAAAATTCAGTTTACAGTTACGTCATCATTTTCTGAACGGGGCAAAAAATACACAGAAATGTTTTATGTCGTATCCTGCCACATTATTGTTGCCTTGCAACATACTGAATATGGAGTTCTATACTAACACATGAGGCCTATATTTTTTGGGTTAAAACATGATAAATTACAAACAAAAGTGAGGATTTTTGGATTTGGCAGACCACACATACATATATGAAATTATCAGTTACTGGTTAAGATAGGATATTTTGGGGTAAAATCATACAAAATTTAAACAAATATGGTGATTTTTGGAATCGGTTTATTTATTATGTTATTAGGTTAGAAATCAATATGATTGACACATGTTTTCTGCCTGCTTAAAATATTGCTAATCTGGTGTCTTAAATGTTGTGCATTTTTAGACATTTTTGGGACAAAACATTGCAAATTTAAATTAAACTAAAGTGAGGATTTTTGGAATCGATTGACCACATTGACATTTATAATTGTATTATATCTTAAACAACTGCAATTAGTTTGTAGTAAATTAAAGTTTAGTATATCAAATAATACATTATCCATTTTGATCACTATATGATATTTTGGGGTAATATCGTACAAATTATAAACTAAAATGGTGATTTTCAGAATCGGTTTACTACAATGCTATTAATCACATAAAAAAATTATTTAGTAATAAATCACTAAAATTGGCACATGATGCCATTCCGCTTAAGATGTGTATAATCAAGTTTCAAAGTGATAAGAGTCTTGAGCTAATTTTGGGGTAAAACTGTCCCAAATATTAACAAAAGTGAGAATTTTTTGGAATCAATTGATCACAATATTATTAATAATCATATTTTATCAAAAACAACTGCAATTGGTTTGTAGTATAATATAGTAAGAAATTGCTAAGTTTCTGTTGAAGATACCATGTTTTGGGGTAAAATGTTACAAATATAAATTTAATTAATGATTTCTGGAATCGGTTAACCATAGCCCACAAACTGTACTATTTTATAATTAAACTATACAAATAGGCACATGTCATTCCGCACAAGACATTAATAATATATTATAAAAGGTTGTTCATTATGTGAACTTTTTGGGGTAAAACATTACAAAGAAAGGACTTTGCCGGTAGTGGTGAACTTTCGACAATCTTCTGGCAAAGTCACCGCAAATTTGCCAGAACGAATGGCAGGGCAAACTTTCTTTGATATAAATGTTCACTAAAAGTATGCCATAAACTTTAAATGGATACTATGTTATTGCCAGAAGTTCACCGCAAACTTATATTTTGAAAATACTTTGCCAGAGGTTTGCCATACACTTTTAATGGTTACTATGTTATTGCCAGAAGTTAATTCCCAAACCAAAGAATAGGTAAACAAATCATACACAAATCACACATAAATCGCACCAAAATCAGGGTTTTCTCGAATTATTACTATGATTTGCCAGTGATTCATTTAATTAATCGCATGAAAATCAGTTTTCCCATTAAACCGCCTTCAAAAGTTATACTATGATTCATATCCAAATCATGATTTATTTGCGATTCATTACTAATAGTGTTTTCCGGGGTGTGATTTGTTGTTGATTGGTTACACTCTAATTTCATAATTCCGGAATAAACCGTGGAGCACCGGCTAACAACCCTGCTTTTTAAAAAAATGTTTAATATAACCGGAAGTCACAGGGAATGCTATTGAAAACTTGTCTTAATCAGGGCATTACTGGGACACCACCAGCCTTTTCTGGAACACTGCCGGATCTCTACCTTATGTCTACCTTGACTTCAGGGTAACACTGGCATGTCACCGGACACAACCATGGTACAATTGGGTAATAACCGGACAACCACCAGCATCAACCGGGACCAAACCGGGCTTTTTCGGGCCCCTGTCGAAACCGAAATTGTACTCAAATATTCTGTCAGACCAGGGTACACCGGTGTTACAATGAGAATGTACAAATGTAGTTCCTTTTTGTTCGAAAAACATTCTGGATTATTATGGTATACCAGCTTTCCTCCACTAGGATATCCGGGACTTACACAGACTTTTAAAGTTGGCAAAACTTATGATCATTGCATATAAAACATATAATATAAACAATGAACCTCATTTTCCATTTAAAATGTTGTATTAAAATGTATTCCATTCGAATTTGTAAAGATTCTCTTCAGAGTTTATATTAATAGATCTACACCATTCTAATTCTTTTAAACATAGTAGCAAAATACACCCCCCCCCTACTCCAGATACACTCCACCCTTAGATAAAGATCTCCTTATCATTAAGACCACCTCATTTATACTATTGAAGTTTTAGTGTTAATGTAATGTGTTCATGTATGCTGCATTATATTTCACAGTATTTTCAGAGATATATGAACTAATTAAAAGTATAATAATCTTTAAATGTGTTAATTAGAGGAAGCCATGGAGACAGATTTAATTTTTAAAGATATACATCATCATTTTGAACTTGTTAAATTCTAACTGCTACAATATTTGACCACAGATATAATGAAATTTACACATATCGTCGCTTCCACTATAATATCCCGGACCTACATTTTTACGAAAAATTTTTTATTTCATTTTCCGTATCTATATAATTTTCCGCGTCGTTCCATATAATAACCAGGCCCGAAAGCCAATCAGAAACGGTCTTTTTGGCGCTTTTATAAAATACCGGATCTTCATTGGTCAGTATTTCAAACTTATAAAATACCGGAGCTGCAAAAAATATGCATGTCCGGCATTTTATAACACTTTAAAGCGACATAACTATACAAGACGGTAACTATATAAGTCCGGAACTACAATTTTCATGTAGCTTCGGGTTAATTATAACATGCCGTGTCTAAAATTTCGCATTATAAAACACCGAACCTAACATATTTGCTAATTTCTCATTAAATATCAAGTGTGTATTCAATTTGACAATAAATCTTGTTTAAAGAATGTTTCAATATGTATATATGTTAATAAATATTATTGAATATATAGATATTTCGTGAAAAACAGTTTTTTGCTTCTCCTGAAAAGTTGGTGTTTTGTAGGTCCGGGATATTATAGTGGAAGCGACGATATATTACACAGTAAATGTGTTTGTTTCTAATTACACAAATTAGCATGAATATTAGCATCTGAATATGGCTTACATGCGCCATATTAGCCTCGCGACATATTTGCCGCATGCCATATTGGGTTCAACAATGCGAACTTTTAAACGTGCAAAGTAGTTTTCCGCAAAATTGCGGCTAAATATTCTATAACCGCATAATAAATTATACTGTATATATGGAATATGCAAATAAGTTTGCAGCATAGTTTCAGTTAACAAATTTAGTTTGCGACAAATTGCGACAAAACCGATTTATAATTTCTTAAGGATTTCAGTCATTGAAATTAGCTTTTCAATTTAACTAGCCAGTCAGGCAGGTTACTTGCAGAAAAACACCCAGATTAAAAAGTACCCGCCCGACAATTTTTCGACATAATGTAGCAATGGTCTCATTTACCAATAAACAATAACAGCGTTTTTTTTCCTTCTTTGGACAGTACGGTAAACAGACCCGTTCCAAATCGGGACCGGACCCGTTCCCAATCGGGACCAGACCCCTGACCCCTTCCCAAATTGCCGCAGCTCATTCCCAAATCAGAAACAGGGTTTTCCCAACGGTTTAATATCCAATGTCGGCAATTGTAAGGTATGTGCAGAACTGAATTCATCTGTTTCCGGAAGTTAACATTAAAAACAATTCGTTTGCTTGCGTAACAAGTGCCCGTTGCACACGACCCAATCACTGGTTTTCCTATGCCTATTTTTAGATACGTATTTATAACGATACCTACGATTGGTTCAGCGCGTCCACATGGTTTAATCAAGGTAAAACTAACGCATGTTGCGGCAGCGTGTAAACAAACGTGACAATTTAGGTCCGATAATTTACCGTGGACAAAAGATGGGCAGCTCGCCACGAGGTTTTGTATTATTTGATTGTAATAAGTTGAATAGTAAACTTTTATTCGTTGATATTAATTGAATCCCGCTTGAATTTAGTAATAAGAATAAGTTTTTTTACACTTTATGCTGTATTAAATAGTACCAGTTGATATAATTGTAAGATTTTCAGTTCCCAATTCTAAGGATTTTGTGACACAAAAATTCCCAATTCCAAGGGGTACAGGACCCGTTCCCAAATTGGTGAAAAAAATCGCTGAATAAAAAAAACTGTTTGATGTTTTATTTTGATTTCATCATCTGATCATATAGATCACATGTATGTGACTGTCATAACATTCATAGTAGCAGCCTGCACTCAGGAATTTTTAAAAGTGTGTATCTGTACCCGCAAGTTTGAAAAAAGTTGGTAAAACTATAACATGATAAGAATGTGGGTACAGTAGGCCTAACTACATTGGTTGCTTGATATTAATTTCCAAACTCAAGAAATGACATCTACGTGGGTGAATCAAAAAGTTCGTAGAAAAATATCATAACTCACAAACCACAGCTTCTAATGCTTTCAAATTTTATAATAACGTGATCATAAGTATAACAAAACAATTTGTCAAATTTCATTGAATTAGGCAAAACTACATGATTTTTACATGGAAACGCACACATGCTGTAACTGCATACCGGAGCACGTCAGCATCATTTGATGAACGACGTCAAACTAACGCCACAGTTTGTCACTACCTACGTTAGCGTTTTGACTCATTTTCGCTTCTCGAGCGACTAATATGTAGGTATTTTTGGATAACCATCGTGATCATAGTTGCTGCATTTTCAATAGTTATTGAATTAAGATTAAGATTGAGTGTTTTGCTACATCCGCTATTATATAGCGCTGGTCCTCTTCGACGACGTTGCAAACCAACGTCACCATATTGAGTGTATTTTATTCAGTTGTCAACTTCTGGTATCCTACATGAAATCACTTATTCCATTTATAAATTGATATCTGTTTATTTCAGATTATATACCAGCACGTTTAAAACCATGTATTGTCTCTGATGCCGTACGTATATTCCAGTTTCACGCAAATTTTGATAGCAGCCCATGGTCCCGTAAATTCCTGTAGACCCGTTTTCAGGGTTTTCCCTAGGAATTTTCATACGAGGGTCCCGGGACCCTTACGTTTTATATTTGAGAGTCCCTGAGAAATTTTGGGGGTCCCTTCATTATACAGTAATGCATTTCAAGTTCATTATTGGTAAGTATCAAACATATAAATAAATAAAACAGCAAATTCAGATTGCTCAATGCTCCACAAGGCTAAGTGCAATGAATAGCAGACAGAAAAATATTCCAGCTAAAATGAAAATGTCTATTCGAGGGATCCTATTGGGGGTCCCAAGGATGCACTGTAATACAGAAATGAGGGTCCCAAGCCACAAAATTGCGTCAGGGACGCAGAAAACCTGCATCAGGGAAATCCCTGCGTTTTATGCGGATATTTCTATATAGTGCGATTGTGTAAATGTAGATTAAAGCATTATTGATCGGAGATGACGTTTGAAACTCAAATCATGTCAATCTGCTAAAAATGACAAAATCAGCCTCAATGCTACATGCAGTCTGCAGTCATGAAAAAAACATTGTGACCTGTGAGTTCCTGCACATAAATTGATGACGTCATCATGAGAGCACGTGAAATATTTTTCCAATAAAAAGTCGCTCAAAATAAATTTTGATCTATTGTTAGTACGTCAGTAGCTTTTCAGATCGAAATATATCGCATCTATTGAATAAAATAAGAAAAATAATTGTCTCTGGTTTTTGCGACCAGAAACGGTGAATATGTAAACAGTTGAATCGGTGCTCGGACAAAGTTGCCACAAATGTAACAAACACTGTTTTTAAAATATTTGTTGGCATTATTCGGATGGCCGAATGTTTTCTCAATGATCTAAAATTAATGGCAGTGGCTAGGATTACGGTACCGTAATCCTAGACCCACAGGCTAGGATTACGGAAGTTCCGTAATCCTAGCGAGTCCTAGCTAGGCCTGTCTAGAATTACGGAAGTTTTTTATATCGAGTGCAATTAAGTTTTTAATTATACAAATATTGATATATTTATTGACAAATTAATAAAAATTATCAGAATATCATGTTCGAATTTTACTTCGATAATATTTTGTCTTTGCATGGGAAGAAAATAGAGGCAGTCCGAATGTTTATAAATTAATTTATGTACGTGGTCGAATACACAAATGTAGTTCCATTCAAGGATTTAAATACATCTATACCTCCGTGTTCCATTGAAATTGATTGTCATGATCGAAACAAATTGTGTTGCTAATTTTGGTAGTAGATCGGATATGTTTGTCCGTCATTCGGTCCTCGAAATAAACATTAAGTAGTTAAATCGTTTGTTCATTCACAATTTACTTAGCCTACCACTGGATCTACGTTGTGACAGCGCGTAGTGATACGAATTCCAAATATGGTCATATTTAGTTTCTTAATTATTTATTTGTACATATTTGTAACTGATTACGCTTTGCATGTCATTAGGAATCTTATAAAATTAGAATTATGTAAACAATCGAGCCTGCCTGCGTTTTTAAAATATAATTAAAAGATCATGCAAGGTTTTTTTGCTCCACGAACGTACGTACATACCTTCGTGTATATACTTTCGTGTCTGCTCTGATCACACGAGCGGCATTCGTGATAAATGTTGAAGTATTCTTGTTCAACCCTGCTATTATCTGTTATCTCAATATATTTTTCGTATTTTAATAACTTTATAAATTTATGCGTAGATAAAAGTACTTTATAATACAGTATCAAATGTATTTGCATTTAGATATTTTCCGCCGTTTAATATCTTTACCATACTCTATATCTAAATATCATAACCGAAACTGATCAGGTTGGGATGCACCTAAAACGAGCTATTATATCTAGAAGTAGCTATTATAGCTACATCTGGCTATAAAACTAACAATAGAAGCAGTTAAATCAGCTTACTTGACATGTTTATCCGAATTTTCGAACTTAGACGAACTGTATGCAACATCAATTTTCGCCGACATTAACGTTGTGCCGTCTTACAAACTGTTTCAGACTCCGCATCGGCGAGAAATTTTGGGGTAAAAAGTGGAAATTTTGAGAATTACCTGCAATATAGTCGTTCACGGGTATATATCGGCACTTTTGAAGCGTTATTTCTTCACTGAACTTGTAAAATGTTGCAGAAATGGCACTTCCGGTAAAGTTGATGATAAAAACCAGCCGGGTAGAACGGATTCTTTTGTTTTAGTAATAATTAGTACAGGGTGTTGCAAAAATAAATATAGATGTAAATATTTGTTACAAGCTTAAAAGGCCCCCATGATATCAATAAATAAAAAAAAATCCCAATACCTTCGAGTGAAGCACTTCCTGTCTATTTATCCCCGTGCAGTGACCACGTCATCAGGTCATCACTCATCATACAGACACACCCAAGGAAAGGTATACTTTTTATGCTAAAAATGCCTTTTTCATGTGCATGCAGAGAGCATGAAAAGTTTTCAGACGGGAGGACAAGCATCGTGCATAAGATAGCCAACAAAAAGATAAAGGTGGATGTTTTAAATTATATGAGAACAAATGATTTACTTCCTAGGAATTCCAACGCTGTTTGCCAGTTATGCGTAGAGCATGTTACGCGTCTATGTAGTAAACGCAAGTTTAGTTCGGTTGATGAAGTTATTAATTTGATTGAAAGCAAACAATTATGTTGTGAAGATTTAAAGAGAATTGCTATAGCGTTAGGGAATAGACTTAAACCAGACATTGACGGAGATATTGCAAAAGTAACCAATGCATATAAAGGTGTAGATGTTTTAGAGAACTTTGGTAATGCTGATTTTTTTGAAAACACCAACCCCATATTATTGTCTTTTATTTTGTGTGTCACTGGAACAACCCTGTCAGAAAATAAAAGGAAACTCATATTTATCAGTGCTGCTATAGACAGCTTATATAAAGCCAGCAACTTAAATTTTGTCGCCCCTGTGCCGTTTTTCAATAATTTGTTGTCTTACTATGTTAGTGGTAGTAAAGCCATTGCTACCATCAATAATCAGTCCAATGCTGGTGGTGGGTATGACACCATTAAGCGGTGGATTGCCAATGTATCCAAGGATGTTAAAACTGTACCAAGTAACAGTGACTTGGTCACATTTTTTGACAACAACCAAGTCATACCAAGGAATTGGAGGGTCACATTTGGACACAAATGTTCTGCGTCTGTTATCACTATGTTGATAAACATTAATCCCTTAAACGACTCGGCCATTCAGTTCAAAGAACAATTAAGTCCCAGACATTGGTTATACTGTACGCCAAATCAACCTATTGCCAAGATTACAGATTACTTGAAAGAAGGGGAAGGACTTTTTGATAAGATCAGGAACAGATATGTCGGAAATCAGCTGCAGGCGGCATGTACGGATGTAAATGTGGTGGATGGGATATATACAGATGCAGTATCAGAAAGAATACATGGTATGTGTTATTGTTTTTAGAAATATAACAAATCAATTTGAAAATTGCATGGTCCCAAATACACGTGTTATATTTGTTATTTGTCTTACATAATAATATTGGATCCGTCTTTGGATATCAACATTTCTTAATCGAGTTTAGAAAACACAATCTATTTGGCGAGCTTTTTTGCACCAAAAAGCTAGTAACGTTACGATTTGTTATCACCCGTGTTGGAGAATATCGTTACATAAAATATCACAAGGAGTAACACATTATTGATGTCATAAAATGTTTTGTATTTTTTTTTTGAATTTAGATATACATATATTGCGACATATGTTACCTTTGTTAAATTAACTGAACATGTATTCTTAATATGAACAAATTAATTCTTTAAAAGGAAATTTCATAGAAATATGAAATATCGTTTTAAAGAATGTCACCATTATATGAATGCTAAAATACTAGTAGCTATTAATGAAAATATATAATTAAAGGCAATTATGGACCAATCAACAAATCAAAAGAAGACGACCCCTACAAGTGGGTTCCAAGCATGCATGGTAAACGCCCAGAAGTCACCGTATGTGAACCTGCAATGACAAACCCGTGCTCATATCAGTCTGTGACGAAAAACAAATAAATAACAAATACGGTTGGTATATATAAAGGTATAAATTTGTATAACACTTATGTATTTTAAATATAGTTGATTTGTAAATAATGTAGAATTTGAGCATTTTAAGTATAAAATATTTATGGATACTGTATATGTAGCAAAATTCATATCCACAGCTTATATATATAATTAAAAAATAATTTGCTTACCTGCTAATGACTCTCCATTCTTCTTAAAGCACATTGTTGACATGAATGGAGTGGGTGCAGATAGGAAGTGGGCAAGCGTAGGATGCGATGGACTTCCTTATGTTCTTGGACGACGAATAATTGAGACAAATGAGGAGCTCCAAGACATTTTATTAATGCCTGGCCATGGTCATTTAGAAATGACAGCTGTTAAAGCGTGCTTCAGGCTATTGTGGGACGTCGGGCTGAAAGAGTTGGCCATCATGCTTGGATTCAAATCACCTCGTGCTCAACTTTGTTGTAAGACCTGTACAGATCACCACAAGTCCTGGATGATTTTGAATATATTTTTTAAAGGTACCCTTGACGAAATTTTTGCTACATACCTAACTTATACAACAAATAATAACCTCAACCCCACATTAAAAGAATTCTACATCTTCATTTCAAAAAGTGACTCAAACTTCCGATTTCTGTGTGATGTAACATTAAATTTTATTTTAGCCATAATGGTGTTTAGGAGTGGTGTCAGAAGAAATAATACAGACTATATAATGGCTGGGAAAAGTAAGTTTTTTAAGCTATTTTTTGGGTTAAACCATACTGTGTATCAAGAAATTATATACAGAGACATAAAAACTAGAGTGTTAGCCCCACCGGAAGTGATCAAATTTATTAAAGAGACTGAGGCGTTTTCAACATCAGGACACACTAGCAAAGGCGAGGGAGGTGATTTTGTCCTCGAGTCGTATAATAGAAAGGTGAAAAGATGGCTTCCACCTGGTATACCACAGCAACAACATTGGATTGACGTTTGTAGAAGCATAGATTTACTGGAAAAGGTAACACATATTTTGTTACATACATGTATTTGATTGTTTGCCTGTTGGTTTGTTGATCATGTCGAGTGATTAATTGACACGCACCTGGTTAAGGCTGTACTATGAATAAGTATTATTATATATAATATATTTCTTCATAAACATAACTTTCTTAAATTATATGTTTTTCGACTACATTTTTTATAATGACAAAGTAAGTATCCGTGTATACTTGCATACACACATGCGTGTATATAAGGCAATACAAGGTACATTGGTTCGATACCTTGTGGAGACGGCTCACTTTCTACATATATTCACATTTCCCTTATATAATAAAAAATCGCCTAGCAGGAGTATAATATATATGTATATAAATACATATAATCAAATGCTTCAGATAAAAACTCAAACAGATACTCTTTCTTCAAAACCTGATACGTGTAATGAGAAAATTTACCAACGAGACATAACAACAGAAGTGATGGAGTGGAGAGTACGAGTACGTTCATCAGACTACCTAGCCAATTCAGGAGGAAAAGACCAGTAAGTGTGATTTTATTGCGTCCATTTAAACAAAAATAATGCTGTGTTAATGTCATGGATATATGCAAGAAAATATTGAATAGTGTTTTGTTTATTGAAAACCTCTGTATAATCAAAATATCAAAATAGCCTGTAATATTTTCAGAATTCATTGCTCAATTTCTGGAGCTTCTTTGGATACCAGATTATTGTCATTTGAGAACACGTGTGACACTAACTTTGAGCAGTACCTCAGTAGAATACGAGAGGGGAATGCGCCTGGCAAAAATGTCACTTTAAATCCAGTTTTCGTAACACCTTTGGACAGAAGCAATTTCTTTGACATACAGAAACAGACGAAACAACAGATAGCTAATAGCATTGAACAAATGATCAGTGAAATTCACAAAAACAATTACACAGACGAAGCCTTGGTGTTACAATCACAGTGGAATGGAATTAAAAGTAAGTGCATATATATCTTTTTATTTATTTTTGATATTTTTTAATATGATTTGGACAAAAATAATCTACAGTTTTAAAATCACTCTCCTTTTTTGCTACCAGTCCTATGCATATTGCATGAACCCAATACAAACAACCGCTCACCTCACAATTCAACCAAATATCCTTCCCTCTCTTTCTTATCGATTTTTTATTACAAACTTTACACAGATCGGATGCCATCACGCTTTGTACCCGTCTACTTTGTTTGTCTTCTGCGTCCTGGACTGGTGCCCCTGGATAGACAGCCTCTTCATCTGGGTCAATGACTGTACAGACTGTAGCTGTTGAGGGTACATCAGCAATTTCTTGTTGTGGTGTTCCCTCTGCAGCTTCTATTGCGACATCTATGTATAAAAAGAAATTAGAAAACATTTCAAATTTTACATGCACTGCTGAATATATCTAACATTTTACATTATTGTTTTTATGCATATAAGTTAATACATAAGAGTACGAAGGGTGGTGCTACACACACATTATACAGTATTAACATATATATAGTATGCTACCTTACTTACCATTACTCTTATCGTCTGTGGAAAATGACCCAGACGCTCCACTTTCACATATCCATGTTACTTTGAAAAAAGTATTGGTCAAAGAAGACAGTTCTTTGATCTACAATAAAGATAAAGGAATTCAACAATACGCATATTAACTATACTATCACTCAATAGGTCATGAAATTAATATGGAAATATGTTATGTTTAAGCTAAAACAAAGAAAGATATGTTGATGTTTTATAAAGAGGTTGTAACTGGATTAGAGAATTCAACAGCTGAAGAGTTTGGTAAGCACAACATACCTTCTTTAAAACAGTGGGTTTACGCTTGTGAAGCGTCTGGGCCCGTCTCTTCGGGTCTGCTATATAATCCAAGGACACCCCTCCGCTATGATGAGTTTTAGCCCTGGAGGGCTGCCCTTTGAGGTTTTTTCCAGGGTTGTTTCTTTTGCTTGTCTGAAATACAAAAAAAAACAATATAAAAAACGAATTACCTTGAAACGATATGTACTTTCTATCTGAACTATATTATCTATAAACTACTTATTATCATAGTAACTATATGTTCCATAAAATATTTTCGTAAAGTTAAATTCTGATACATTATTTGCAGATAAAGAAGATTTTAGTGATGAAGATGATCATGAATGAGTGATATATGTCCTTCCTTTAAATGTAGTCTTATTTGTTCTGGTAAGCATCGCATTTTAGTATTAGTACACTTTGTAAATAAAATAAAAACTTACCATAATGTAAACTTGGTGAGCTATCAATGTATACGTGTCACAGTGGTCAGTTGGTCATGTGATATTTGTGCACGGGCTTCACTGACAGGAAGTGCGTATTGGAAATTTTATTTTTAATTTTATTTTGGGATCTACCTTTATTCATAATTACAAATATTTACATGTGTATAAATTTTTGCAACACCCTATACTAATTAATATTAAAACAAAAGAATCCGTTCTACCCGGCTGGTTTTTATCATCAACTTTACCGGAAGTGCCATTTTTGTAACATTTTACAAGTTCAGTGAAGAAATAACGCTTCAAAAGTGCCGATATATACCCGTAAACGACTATATTGCAGGTAATTCTCAAAATTTCCACTTTTTACCCCAAAATTTCTCGCCGATGCGGAGTCTGAAACAGTTTGTAAGACGGCACAACGTTAATGTCGGCGAAAATTGATGTTGCATACAGTTCGTCTAAGTTCGAAAATTCGGATAAACATGTCAAGTAAGCTGATTTAACTGCTTCTATTGTTAGTTTTATAGCCAGATGTAGCTATAATAGCTACTTCTAGATATAATAGCTCGTTTTAGGTGCATCCCAACCTGCTGATTACTCGACGGTCAATATACCAATACTTGTATAAATTCATCTAATATAAATGTCAACATGCAATATAAGGCGACCAGCACGCTTAATTGCACTCGATATAAAAACTTCCGTAATTCTAGACAGCCCTAGCTAGGACTCGCTAGGATTACGGAAGTTCCGTAATCCTAGCCTGTGGGTCTAGGATTACGGTACCGTAATCCTAGCCACTGCCAAAATTAATTTGGCCATGAAAATGAGAGTTTTAGCAGAGTAGTCAACGTTTTACTGAAATGCACGAACTTGTAGGTGTGCACAAACTTATAGGAATAGAGGCTAATATTTTCGTTAATATTTACGTAATGAATACAGTAGCAAATTGAAATATAATCTATCTTGAGGTAGGTTACGAATCAGCAGATATATGGTTACGGAAGGTTACGAACTAGCCAAAAATGGACGGTTACGATTAAGCCTGGTTACGAAATAGCCGCATACCCACAGTAATTTCCCATCAACTGATCAATGTCACCTAGAGCCTACATTGTCAACTAGTTTAGACAACAGGATTCATATGACTTACCTGTGTCAATGGTTGCCTCCATGCAACCCTTATTCGTCGTCATCAGATGTATCAAGTCGTAAATCCATGATTGAAATAACATAATTATCGTAATAACAAACGCACGTCGACACCGGAAATTTCAAGGTCCGCAGACGCTTGGGAGGTTTTGATTATCACTGTACGTATTCCGGAACACATTCTTCTCCTGTTACACCGAACAGTCTAGCACAATCTTGTATTCCAATTTTCTAAATTTTAGGCCTGCCAGTACGTCAACTCTTCCACAGAAAATTCCAATCGGATCTTTTATTGAACGAAATCCATAACACGAAAATGGCAATTTATAATTTAAAACGTGTATACATACAGTAACGGACTTTACAAAGAGTAAATAGTCCAGTAGGGCGTACACTTAAATATAATATTGATATCACCAAACTTTATATATATTATAAGTATACTCCGTATAAGCGAATCAAGATAGATCTTATCCGTATATGTTTAATATCATACTAACATTAGTTTCTGTCATGGATAGTCTATACTATATAGATCTACTATGAATTCAAATTGATCTAAAAGCTAGATCTATTCACTCATACATAAACACGAAAATAAAGGCTTATAAACGAAAAATCTCGCCTATACAGACGAATTAACGGATATGCACGAAAATTATCGGTAATAAACGAAAAATAACGGTTCTAAACGATAAAAAACGGTCTACACGAAAAATAACGCTTTTGCACGAAAAATCACGGTTTTACACGGTTTCTCGATTACACGTTCCTGAGTAACGAAAATGCGCCGATTTGATTGGTCAATCGCTTTAACGTTTATCGGTTCCTGATTAACGTTTAAACGGGCGTTATGCGTTAATCGTTAGAGGTATTTCTCGAATACATGGAACATATTCGCGAGCCGTACTGTATAAAGTAACATAGATATCTATATATATAAGCATTTAAGCAAATGATGGACTCAAAACATAAAGGTGACAACATGACATTTGCAGGTAAAGGGGGGTAACTAGAAACAAATAGCTAAACGATGTACATATGACAAATAAAGCACATAAGCATTTGAGGAAAAACAAAAGCAAAACTACACTATGTACACATGGTACAAGCACACTTAGAGCCACTCCAGGTATGGATCAGTCTCCTGAACTCGTTATAATCCGTAGTATCACGTAACGCATTCGGAAGGCTGTTCCATACCTGAGTGGCTGCGACGCGAAAGCTATTCTCACCATATTTAGTGCTTTTGACTGTTGGTACTTCAAGAGTGTTTGTGTTCCTGAAATTTCAGTTTTTAGATTTAACATTTAGAAGTTCTTGTATATATACAGGTGAGATGTTATTTAAACCTTTCAAGACTTAAATGGCTATTTGTCGTAGACGACTTATATATAAAGTTGGCATATTAACTCTATCCAGGAGTGATTCATAATCAGATTCAAAATCGTTAAATACTAGTTTTAATGCTCTGAATTGTAGTTTTTCTAGTTTGTTGGTGTTTTTCTAACTGCAGAAATGCCAGACTATAGGACAGTAGTTAAAATTAGACCTGACAAAGCATTTGTAGATAAGAAGTTTAGTTTCTTTAGTTAGACATTTACTAAGTCTGTACAGGACATTTAGTTGTCTTGCTGCTTTAATACAGATATTTGTAACATGTAACTAAATTTCTATGCCAAGTAGCTTTACATGAGAATCACATTTAATATCTATGCCACTGACTGAAAAAGACTGGATATTTTCAGCAGTATGTTTACCAATACATATAGCTTGGAATTTGTCTGGGTTAGCCTGCATATGATTATCCTCAAACCATTTTATCATTAGTTCGCTTTCGCTTTCAATTGTAGATTTAAGGTTATGAAGATTGGTACTGTTAAAAGAGAGGGTATTGTCGTCAGCATAGTTATATGTTGTACATTTGTTAATGAAGTGAACACTGTCATTTATGAATATATTGAAGATCAAAGGGCATAAGATTGAGCCTTGGGGAACTCCTTTGCTAACATTCATCCATGTGCTGTAAGAGTCCCCAAGTCTCACCTGTTATTTACGGTCAGAGAGATAATTTAACATCAGGCCAGCCGCAGAGTCACTAAGACCGTAGGCTTGTAATTTAAGGACAATCAAATTATGAGGTAGGCAGTCAAAAGCTTTGGATATGTCCATGAGTATAGCAGCAGCATACTCATGCTTGTCTAGAGCACTCTTCCAATCCTCAATCAATCTAATAAGAGTAGTTTGACATCCAAATTTAGGTCTAAATGCTGATAAAAAATTATGATAAATATTAGAAAAATATTATGAAAGTTGGTCATTTATAGATTGTTCGAAGATCTTAGATAGTGTTGGTAGGATGCTTACAGGTCGGATTTTATAGTTCTTAGAACCCACTTCAATGCAAAGTACCGGCATCTTTTTGTGGATTCTATTTGTTTGTCTTATTGATTAGAAACGACTCCATACCATTGTTCTTTGTATAGCAATCAACAATAACATTCCCATGTCCGTTATTTAAATGGACATTTACGAGTTGGTAGATATATATCTACGAATTCCCGGGTTTGACATACAGTAGGTTACTCACGACAGGTATGTTGGAAATCATCGTGTCCTATTATTGGGTCTACTTGTTTAACAAATCTCGTATGTTATGAACACGCACTCAAAATCCTCTATATATCCTCTATATATCGTTAATAGTTAATCAAATGTATTAAATCAGTTTACCTACCATCATATCTCTGAAATGCTCCCGTATCAAAAATACTTACAAAATAGTTTTATTAAATAATAAACATCGATTAATCAAACTAAAAACACAGGATCAAATAATGTAACAATAATAGGTTTGCATGCTTTAGCATCGTTATCTAACGATATATGGTATAATAAACTGCCGATATAAAGATTATAGCAAATTTCCAAACTTCAAAATGTTTATATTCAGTTTAGATATATACTTAATTAATAACTATTCCGTTTTATATGCATTATGGCTGTGAAACATAGTATTTTTCTTCCAGTAATATTTACTCATTGATCATTTACAACATGCCGCATATGCTGTGACGTGTCCAGAAATGCTTCAGTTTACTGTTGGTGTCATCCGTTGATTTGATAGTGTCTGCTGGTTGGTTTTTGGTCTGAAATTTCTGAACAGACTGAAGCCGCAGCCATTGTATCTAGTAATATAATTAGCTTTTAACGTTTGAAAGGAAACGTTAGACTACATCGGATAAAAGCACAGCAAGTCAGACATATCAGTATTACATGTAAGCGAGTTCTGATAATAATTGATCATACAGCAGTAGAACAAACCAGCACAAATGTATAAGCCGTTTGTGCATTTTAATTATGGATCGAACTAGAACAAATGTACATATGTGAGCATTCACGTTGAAATCACATTAATGGTTTAATAAGTCCCACATAACTCAATTAATTACTATAGCGAAATGAAAATGTAACGGATATATATGTCAGAAACATTATAATCACTCACATGGTTTATTACAGAATGAAAATTATGTTTCGTTGCAGAGAAAAGTAATGATAATATTGCTGGCTTAGAATGAGAAAGTCGTAAGTGCCATTTACAACTGGTATAACATTTAGGTCGAATACTTGTAATACATATTCGAAAACGAACCCCAGCAGTCAGGAACGAGCGTATATCAAATTGTCACTCAACTCTAGAAGTCTTACTGTTCCATATCAGCTGCATATGTTCTCCATGTGTAAAACGTAAACACGGCGCCACATCGAAAATTAGAATATTTCTCGGACGAATGTAGTGCTAACTAACTAATTAAATTATTACAATAGACATATTATTAAACAGATAGTGATATATGCACTGTGGACAACGAAATGACTGGCGGTATAACTTATATACATACTGTGTTGAACAATTTGCATTATGTTGACTTGTTTTTGAAGTTACAAACATTTGACCATAAAACACATTTCTTGTGTCTTTATTTTTAGCTCCCAGATTAAACAAAACATATGAGTGAGGCTACTATTTGAGTTGCATTTTTATAGGTGCTCAGTATTTGTTACTTGCTCATATGTAAATGTGTTGTATACATGTATATTCTAGACAATATTTACAATGTGTTATTATCAATTGCTATAGTGTGTTATTATGTTTATGTCTATTTTAGGTTAGAAACCACCAAATAAATTTACTCTATAGCTCATTATAAAGTGCCCGTAGTAGGCATCAATTTTCAACTGCTTTTAGTCTATGGCCACCTGGACCACATATATCAGTGTAAAGAGGGACATTTGAGCTTCAAAATAATGCAATAATAAAGGGGGGTCATGTATCTTCTAAGAAAGTTTTTGTCCTTCAAACATGGTCATCCGTTTTCACACATGTCCGGATTTATAAGTTCCGGGTTTTACCGTAGTCTACTTTCACTTTAGTATCAAGAACAAAATAGTAAAATAATACTAATATTACAGTTTTACTACATCACATGCATATTTACCAACCATTTAAACTCAATTTCATCATTCAAATCAACATTTGTCAAGAAATATCTCCATTTACCGGCAAACCAAAGTCTTTTTAAGGACTACTTGAGTGTATCACGATGTCCGTGGTCCGCGATGGCATTTAGTGGTTCTTTACATAATAAACGCATTTAAAGAACTTGATTGTTTAGTCATTTATTTTGGCTTACAAGCTACACACACCCTCATTTCTTATAAAGACCAATTGATGACCATACAGGTAACCTTGTTTATTCCGATTATATTTGTTTTTTAAAGTTGCATGCTTTCGTCGATGGTTATATACTAGGTACAATGTTCAAACGTATTCCTTTAATAACTGGTTTAGTTATATTGTCTCTAAATACTGAACACAATGTAATGTTGATTTACAATTAAATTGTATATATGTATATTTGTAGTAGGTAATCTGTTATCATTTTATCGCAGATATAACGAAAATTAATCTATGAACAATCCTCTAAAGTAACAAATCTGTCCGTGCCCTGAAACCAACGATTGACCCTTTCAAAGAGACCGTAGTATGCGACAAAATGATGACGTTTACAGCCGAGGAGATTTTGTGATGATTACGTTTACGGCCGAGGACGAAAAATATGGATGACGTTTACGGCCGAGGAAATACTTACTAGAAACTGTCATTTTTCGCAGTTTCAATGGTTTTCTAACCGGTAAAGAATGGAATATTCGCCAGTGTACATTCCAATGAACATTTCTTTACAGAAACGTCAACCAGCATACAGAAAACGACACTACTGAACCGGTCCATACCGTTGTGCTCCCTGTCTTCACCGGGACGTGTCTTACACACAGTCTTGTGTTTATCATATTTTACAGAGTTGTGCACCAGTCAGTTCCAACCATGGCCCATACCCCCGGGCTTGGCAGTGGATAAGTGAAACAAGCCGTGTTTTACCTTCCAGCTTTCCTCGCCGGAGAAATGTGGCGGATTAAATGTCCGAACCAAAATCCCGGGAACAATGTTTAGCTGTCAGATGTCGGGGAATACTGGATATTTTACCATCACTTATCCCTTAAGGGTGGGGGATTGTGGTGGTTTTGAAAACCAGAAAGTAAAATTCCACACCCATACCCAAGGGTGGAGACCGTGGATGCAACTGACTGATGCATTATTTTAATGTTCGTATTTTCCTTTATTTGTTTTGGGTGTATGTTTTTTATGCTTGGAGTAGGGAAAGAAAAATGTTCATTCTAAACTGGTGATAAACGTTTTTTTAACCCTGTATATATCTTAATGGGTATACCCATAGGAAGAGTACATAAGGAAATGTTTTTACACCGTCATTGACTCTTCCTACCGCTTCTGCTGTTAACAGTGGCGGTGCCGTAGGTCTTGGACCGCTTGTGCTGTTAATTAACAGTGGCCATGACGTAGGTCGAGGACCACTTTTGCTGTTAACGTACAATTGTTTGATGTATAAATCCCCACCCAACAGCCAGAGCTGACAGTCTAAATCTCCGGGGTAGGTACACGTAATCACGTAGGAAATCGCGGGTCTTGGAACCGAACCAAAGTATATTCACCGGGACTAGGAGTCGATTAGGTTGTCTTATTGCCGTCAATTGTGAAGACGTGTCGGTCTAATTCTCCCTGTACTCTCGCCGGCGGTACAGGGACCTGCCTCGGGACATTGGACGGGGCTTAAGTTATACTCCAATTTCACGTGTAAATTCCAATAATCTAAAAGATAGTTTTTCAAAAAAAACATTCTCCAAATTACGCTATGAAGTCATGATTTGAAGCAAAAACAGAGGTCTTAAAACTTAAAATCTAATTTGAAAAATATCGGCTCCACGATCTATAGGACATTCGAATACATTTGTAATGAATTATTTTATGAAAAATGCTCATCCCATAAGGACAAATTACATCATATATTTAAATAACAAACGGACATCATAATAATGACACATGTTCATCATATAATGACAAATGCACATCAAATGATAATCATATTATGGCAAAACATTGTCATATTATGACAAATGAACATGATGATTTTTTTATATCACGGTATAAAAACATAATGCGAAATTTCTGCTTATCTTAAGGCAGCTGTGGCGTTCCATAGTGCTATTCTGAGTTCCATATGACTATATTTCACAATCTTAGTATTTACTTTCAAATAAACTATAATCTGTCTATTAATTAACATATATCTCTAAAATGACGTTTTATATTGAAGATATAAGAATAATATAAGTGTAAAGCAGTTCTATTCAACATTTTCTGGCGAAGGGCATAGAAGTGTTCTTTGGATTGTACACTTGCGAACTGTTCTTACTTTACAGGTGAGAAAACCGTTGAAACTGCGAAAAATGACTAGGATATGGGCCGTGGTTGCAACTGACTGGTGCACAACTCTGTAAAATATGATAAACACAAGAATGTGTGTAAGACACGTCCCGGTGAAGACAGGGAGCACAACGGTATTGACCGGTTCATTAGTGTCATTTTCTGTTTGCTGACTGACGTTATTCGTTGAGATCATGTAGACTGCTCAATTCTTTTTCAAACAAACAAATACCTTTCTTGTAAAGTCATAGATCTCTAAAATGACGTTTTTTATTAAATATATAGGAATAAAATAAGTGTAAGGCAAACCTATCCAACATGTTCTGATAAAGAAATGTTCATTGGAATGTACACTGGCAAATATTCCATACTTTACCGGTGAGAAAACCATTGAAACTGAGAAAAATGACAGTTTCTAGTAAGTATTTCCTCGGCCGTAAACGTCATCCATATTTTTCGCCTCGTCCGTAAACGTAATCATCACAAAATCTCCTCGGCTGTAAACGTCATCATTTTGTCGCATACTAGGGTCTCTTTGAAAGGGTCAATCATTGGTTTCAGGGCACGGACAGAGTTGTTACTTTACAGGATTGTTCATTGATGAATTTTCGTTAGATCTGTGAGGTTAAATAGTTCAATACTGGCGCAAACTGTTTGATTTCGGACAATGTATGTGAGAATTGAGCATTATTTTCTGCGTGTCGTGTATAAACAGGTTCTATCAGATTTATTCCGCAAAGAAAGCATGCGAGGCTGTGTGAATAGTACAATTAAACCTTCGTGGTCATTCACAAATCGCTAGATCCAAAAGAGATATCGAAACCGATAAGTTCTGGTAAGTAGTATAACCCCACTACTTACCCGTCATCAGTATTTACCTCGGCCGTAACGCATCACTCGGCCGACCACGCATCCGGTTATACCGTGTGTATGTTAGTGGTACAATTATGGAAATTATCCGTCATGGTGACTTGAACATCGTGAAGTTTTGTTTGTCCACATGCAATGAATTATTTTCACAGACGATTATATTTCTACACTAAATTTACCCCCAAGGAATATCTGCGAGTGTTAAAACAAATATCTGATACATGCTAGTAATATTGGAACATGCAAATTGATAAATATATGATGACAAATGTTTCAGAGACAGTTAGATTTGTTACAATTATATTATATAGAAGATGTTAGAACTTTAAAGTATTGATCCTGGCGCAATCCATCATGTTTATTTAGCACGTAATAATTATGAACGGAGAAATGCGGTGCGTTCTTCAATCATTTTTGTCAGGCACATATGTCTTAGTTAGAAGACACATTTGTAAATTGGAAAGTGGCACAAAATAATGTTTTAGCAAAACACTGCTTGAATCTTTTAATTGATAAAATTGTTTACATCAAGAGAATAACGTATTGGTACATGTATGTCATTGTGACTACACAACGAATACATGGGTTATTTTGATTACGTATAAAATAAACAAACAATATATACTATGCCAAGCACTTATCCTCGGATTTCGTAGTATTCCTCGTCCCACTTGTTTTCTACTACGTACATTTACTAAGACATCAATAACGTGAGTATGAGATTGCAACAAAGTATGTATAAAAATAAGAAAATAATGGATTAAGATGCCTTCCATGTAGATGCTTAAAAGCAGACGTTATTGGTGCAAGTTTGAATCATACAAGGTGGACTCCAGCTATACTCAACAAAGATGATACATAAAGTCCTTACTCACATGTGTGTGCTAATGCAAAGTTAAACATAAATGAATACCTATACAATGCATAGGTTGCAACATATTAATTTCCTTTTGCATTGTTTTTATGGTTCTGTTTTCATGGTTAAAATATCATGTTATGGTGTGTGATTGTAAAGCCAAAAGACCAACGGTTTTTGCAAGTATATATTTGAAAAGTTGAATAGAATTTGTACTGAAATTATCAGTCACCGACAGGACAAAATATTCAGGGTTTTATACAATTGGTCTAATTGTAGTCAATTCAGTGATAAGTTTAGCAAATTGTCACTGATTGATCGCACCTGAGACACTGAAATGACCCTTGCATAACAACACATTAAATCTGTCTTAAATTATATCAAGCTATCACAATGCGTCTTTGCCATACAATATAACTGTTCTCAGTCAGAGCATACATTTGATGGACAACAATCACAAAACATTTAACAGTTTATTAGTTCATGGTTTGGTTCTTCTTTCACTTCTTTACGACAGTTAGTGTATTCATACATGATTCAATAAAAGCCACACTTAGGACCGGGAAATCAACACACTCATTAGTTATACTAAACATGTATATCCGAAGCATAAGCATGAAGAAGATACTAAATTTAGACCGAGTAAACCATGAAAACAGTAAGATTAGTGAAGAATACACACTGACTAATACCAAAACTTTTGGCATTAATCGCTTGAGTCGTTTTATGTTGTAGTACATTTGATACACGTACCAGTACAATTAAATACAATGCATGTCTAATTACCATTGCTGAAAGCACGCACACAATGTTAATGTTCCGTTTACGCATGATTTAACATTATTGTCTCTTAGTATTATATGAAGGTGTTACATTGTTTATACTTCCTGGTACGCGTACTCTTATACTTGGAATAAAACATTGGCATCAACACCTTAGGGTATACATTCCTCATCAAATACATGCTAGGAAATCATTCATGCCGACTTATAATGTCCCCGATGTATTCAGATAACACAGTGGTATTTCATTAGATATATTCGGAATAGTTCTTTAGTATCGTTTTTTTCTTAAAAAGCGTAAGAAGAAACGAGTGAATAATGAAGTGTTAATTATATGATTATGTTTTCAGACCTTGGAACCATGCCAGTCTAGAACTCACAAATCGTTACATTAATTAATAGAAAAGACATTCAAACATTGTTCGTTCACATAGTTACTAGCAGTATGGTATTTGTGATAGTTTTCCATTTAAATAATATGTAACTTATTAAATTAATTTCATCTAATTCAATGAAGACGCGACGCATACCAGAACAAATTATAAGAGTGCAAATACACTAAATACTTATATCAGAGTATTAAGTCATTACGTCACGATTTGTTTCGTAAGATATGAAAATACAACATTATACAGTTACGTAGGGCGTTCCAAAAGTTCCAGGAAAATTGCTCTATTGTACTTATCTTATGGTCAATATACTTCAAACTTTGCATTTACATAGAACAATTCATAAGACATAGTGTGCTATGAATTGAACGCATGTGGGTGTGCCGTACAAAATGACACGGCTGCCATTGTAACGTCAGTTATGGCTACCCGGGGCGATGTTATATTTGACCGTACGTTATTAACATTTTCTGACAAAATCTAACTTAGTCAGTCATTGGACACACAAAATACACCAGCTGCAATAACAACAATGCCTTATATTCTAAAAGTATGCCTCGCTTCAAGGTATGCACTTCCAAGGTCCGTTCGCAAAGTATTCGAAAGTGTCACAAAATCAAACAGAAACGTCTTTCGTAACGTCTAGCGTCTGATTCACAACAGGCCGTACCTTCCTATTCTCATCTGCAGCAGTACCACAGACAGTCTGGAAGCGTTCATATTATGCATACATCCTACCCAAAGACAAACAACGCTCTTAACAGGCAGTGGTTATCAATAATATTGGTTCAAGTCTTAATTTTCTAGCCAAAAGACAAAAACTTGTCAAATTTCAACGATTTACTGACATTTGACGGGTGTTTCTAATACGGCGACAAATAAACCTGAACACAACAGTGAGGCTATTTAAACTATGGCATAAATTGACCAAAATGATGTTATACCACCCTTCGCAAATGTTCCATGCAGTAATTTTAGGTCATTGTTAATTGGTAGCTGTTTGGTTGGGAGCAATGCATAGGTTAGTTTGGCGATTTCTACGACGTGACGTCAAAATTGCCCCGGGTAGCCATTACTGACGTTACTATGAAAGCAGTGCCACTAAAACACCCTCATGTGTTTGATTCATGGTATAATATGTACCATGAATTGTTCTATTTAAATACAAAGTTTGAAGTAATTTGAACATACGATAAACATTATAGAGCACTTTTCCTGGAACTTTTGAAACGCCCCTCGTATATCTCGACGACAACCGTAGATGAAATGATACACGTAATACATTTATATTCAGTGGTGTCATTTATCTTGTTCAGAAAAGTTCTAGCAAACGATACGGGTCGTCTTAAGCTTCACTACAGTCCTGAAGATATGTGATATGAATAATAGCATATGCATTTCCTAGACGCCTGGATTGCGTCCCAGTTGACTCGAAATGATAACAAATGGTTGAATTATGCAACAATAAAGGTGCAGCTACCCTTATATTTAATGTAAAAGAATTCATTTGTAACACCAACACTGCCTTTATATGAAATTGTGTATATTTAACAAAAGACAGCCACAGTTTGTTTATAGGATAGAATTATTGATCGAAACAAAGGACCTATGTTCTGGAATACTACATGTACAATAGTATACAGTATTTATTGTTATTAAAAATACACACAGGGTGTTTCCAAACCGACACTATATAAATAGTTACCTGAAGTAACAGAACGCAAATGTATTAAGCAATGTCATCTTATAGAACCTTATACATGAAAATACTAAAGTATATTTATAGGCGTAGGATAATACATTATATATGAAGTCTCATGTTATGCTTTGAGCGCTCGCATAGTGCATGAGTATACTATTATGAAGCGGTTATCGCAACATATACGGAAATGTTTTGAACATGAATTAAACATGTATGATGTTATTTATTGTTGCATTACTGATGCACTTACATGATTATGTATGGTAGTCACATACTTTGGCAATGCAATCATATTAACTCTATCAGGACAATTTAATTTATGAATGGATAAAAAGTAAACTACAACTATAGGAGAAAATATTATATTACGGCAATAACTAACATAGGCTACCGTGGTTATTTCAGCCTAACGATTATGAATTCATATTGTACATATACATTGTATTGATTCAAATGCATGTGTTGCTATCAAACTGGCTCGTATAGCTTCGGTGGCTCTGTTTAAGCTTAAAAACCTTAGTGATCGTTTTGTCATAGTTAATTGAGTCATTTAAGTAATCAACATAACTGATAACGGAGCAGCACGGTGGCTACATAAGTATGTTGCATATGCTGGCACTTTTTTGCTTTAACAACGTACATGTATATTGTGACATTTTTTTTCTGTGAAGAAATTATGTGCCAATACGAACATATTTGTAATTAGTAACACGGTTTAAGAATTAGAAATAGACAACACATTTATGTGACAGGCTCTTATTTAGTCCATATTTCTCTCGTTTATTTCGCACTTTAAATACAGTCACAGTGTTTCCATTTACTTGGAGCCTGCCACAATTATGATAGATCGTTTGTTTTAAACAAGTCGATATTTTCATCATGTTGAAACATTTCAATTCCGAAACTTGTAGAGTATGGCCTGCGAGTTTTCCTTATTGTTTTCCAAACAAATTCCAGTTATATGTGTTAGAAATTAAACTGTTTACAAAGTCTCATTGACATTCTGCTGAAATTCATACAATAAAAAAGTCGTGTAGTTTAAAAGATAAATTGGTAGTCGATGTTTATCACTATAATGCACATTATGTGACACGACAACACAAGACAATGACCTTTTCCAGTGTGTTTCGTCATTTGTTTTCACCAAACCGTGTGATCAACATAAACCTTAATTTAGATTTAGGAAAGTGACGCCGAAATAAGCAAAATCTCTTAAACCAATGCAACACTTATTGAATTACTAAAGTAGACGACTGAATATAGACTGTGTGATGTATGTGCAAGAGGTACACAGTGTACATAAATGATTTCATTTGGATTTATGTAGTTGGATGTGTTGGCTCACTTGTTTCTCAATCTAGTAAATTATATAACTCGTATAAATGACAAGAGTTGTCTTTTAACACGTACGCATGCTAATCATTGGTCAATTACGTTCTTCGATATCATTATTTATGATCTTTGAAGAAAATAAATCTGATTTGCCATTATATTCTACGCTATGTAAGTATACTGCGTTTCGCTCATAGTATATACGAGCTATACATCATCTATGTACTATAAGTACATGAATAAAGTTAAAAAACAATGTGAGTTAACCAGGTATATTGTTTAGTTTTAGTTAATACAGGGTCATAATGTTCCTACTAATAGCCATACATGTTTTCGTGAGACTCTCAACCCTCTTGGGTGTCTGTATCGCGGGACACCGTAATTGCACACGAGTATATTCTTGCGAGTGCGGACGCTCTCATATCTGTCGGATTACATTTGAATTTTAGCGAAAGTTATTTTTATCCAAAATAGATCAAAGGAAGCCATTCATATTGCAGACAAATAAGCAGTTAATTTGCATTTCTGAAAGCAATTGACATGTAATGTAATTATTTCGTCATTTATCAATTATTTTTTGACATTAAAAACCTTTTAATATTTCTGAGCGCCGAAACAGAGAATAAAGGAGAGGTATAGGGCTGCCAGTAAATATGTTTCTATTGTAACCAACGCTAAAGTGCCATTCAAATGTAAATGATACAAAACTTTCGTCTATCGTACATTGAAAACCCATTTAATGCTACAGACAACAATCGTTTAACTTATCACAGTATTGGAAACAAAGGTTAATATAATTATATTGTGCCGTTTATCACAATGAGGATTGCTGTTATCACGAAGCAAAATGTGATAACATTTGAAAATACATTTTACAACTGAAGAATCATGCCGAGTACTTGTAAAAGACAATATGACTCGAAACACAGCGATCATAAACAACTTCGGTATGGCATATCAGTTTAAATACCATTATATTTCTATCTAAATATCTCTCAACGTCGTTGATCAATGCCCGTATTCTGGCACATGCTTGTCATGTTGTATTGTTGGACAGAAACGCATGCATTTTAAATAATTACGAATCTTTCTAGCAAACACTAAGGACATCTAAGGAAAGACACTGAACTTTGTGCGGGTAAGCACTATAGCTATCGGATACATTGGAATACTCGATTTACACAATACTATTTAATGAAGATTAGAACATAAACATTATGCGATTGTCGCGTTGTTGTGTTCTCAGATGACAATCTTTTTTCCTTTTCTACACAACTAAACGAGGGCAACATTTCATTTCATTAGATACCAATTAGGTCATGTAATAGTGCTTGTCGATATCTATACAATATCGTTACGATAACGAAGTATTTGTATACTCACTTCCAGGGAGCTCACTGTATATCTCGTACAAGTAATGAACAAGATCATGCTACAAGTGTTTGGCTACAATTATTGAAATTATGTGTCCAACTTATGATTTTAAAACAGATAACTCATGCATTTGGGTATGTCTATACCAAAAACATCGTCGTGTTTACTCAGATGTTTTTGGAGTATAGAACATCGTTTCATCATAACTAGTATAATGTAATATCACATATAGTCTTATAATTATGGGTATAAGAGTGTTATGTTAAATCATCACTTACGAGCTAAATGAGTTAACAAACAAACAAACACATAAATTTTAAAGTTTCCATAGATCAAGCTACATCTTGTTTGGTTGTTTGGATTAGGATTACAAAACATGTACTTATTCTTTACTTGTAGTGGAACAAAACATAGTTTCTTCAACTGATTTGATAGTCAACCGTCCGTTAACAAGAAAGGAGATCATTGGACAGGGAATGCAGCATTCAACTTAACCATCCGCGCACAGAAAACGGTAACATAACACCATCACTACAAACATGTGCATTCAGCAACGCCCACACACAAACCAACGAAATAAGTAAAAAACCAAGTCCTCTCACAAAGATCAGGATGACTTAACTTCACAAAGAAATAACACAATTACTTGTCCATGTGAAGTTCTTTTATAAAAATCAAAATTACCATCTCTGAAAATAAGACGGCTGCGAACCATGGCCATTAAAAGTTTTAAAATCCTACACAAACAGTCACCATTGTACCTTCATGACCGTTTAACTATTAAACAAAATTCTTATTCTTTTAGATACACAAATACTGTAACTATACCTCAGGTAAGAACATCCACTTAAATCTTTTCGCATCGGGGCAGCTAAGTTATGGAATTAACTCCCTCAACATGTTAGAGATGAAACAAATGTAAGCAACTTCCGGAGCTTGTTATTCGGGCTTGGGTGCTGGTTTGTTTCAGAATAAGCATGGCGTCTGAATTTCTCGCAAACGTTATTGCATCAATAGTGAAAGTAACATTTTACCTGTTATCTACATAAACCGGGTTTTGTCTTTATAAATCAAGGTAATTCAGCTATGTGAGAGCTGGAACTAGGATACTTCATTATCTCGTTACGTTATGTGTGGTCATTGTGTCGTGTCTTGTATTATGTGAGGTTATTGATGTTTGTCGGATGATTAAGCTGAGTGATGCCTTGCTTATGTCATTTCCTAATACTATTTAATTATAAATCATCGATTGAATGGTTCAGTATATAAATATTGTTGACGAAACGTAAATTTACTTACAAATACATCGTATACATCTTATCTCACATGACTTTCCTTGTATCCAGGTTAGTATTGCCAGTACGTTTAAAGTTATACGCGTCACGTGTAGTATAAACTATTGGATTTACCAAATAAATCAATGCGTATTTGGTGTAGTAATGTCATATGATGTAAAGAATCTATCACTCGTTGTCAATTGAATAATTTATATTAACTCTTTAAGAAATATTATAAAGCTTACCAGAGGCTCGCTTAATAAAATTTCCAAAATATCGTCTGATATCAATTTATTTCAATTGGCAACGCGTGATAGATCCTCTATATACCTAGGGATACTATTGCATGCGTAATGTTTGCGAATGTAAACTTTGTTTAAATAATAGGAACACAAATCTTCCATTCAGGACATTTATGAAAACATCAATATTAATAAAACATGTGATTGATCCATTGTTTCAGACAAGCGATAAGACAATAGAAAATCCTTGGCATACTTGTGTCGCTATTTTATTTCTTTGTACTGAACGGGCATTATTAAACCATTAATTTAAATTATATTACATGTTTTCATATTTGCTTTCTTTCAGCCCATAGTTGTAATGTAGGGTTTATACATGTGTTCTATTGTCACATGGGCAATTGCTATAAGAAATCGCAGAAAGCTGATTTGTCTAATTGCGTTAATTGTATCCGAAAACTTACTGTTTCAAATGCTTTTCTGTGTTTCCCACCCAACTAGAGACGAACAGGTTGGCAACCCAGAGGTAGTCTCGCGTGTATCGGTGTTATAAACTGGGCACGTTATACAACCAATGCATCTCTTCGGAAAGAGCTAGAGCAGCGCAAAAACGCCATTGGAAATAAGTGCTTCCACTTTTATAGGTTATTCTTGACCAATAGGCTTAAAAAGTTACATTGACTTATCATATTACTAAATATATTACTGCCGCTGCAGTTGGTCAAATAATTGCATACCAAGGACCAGCATACAATAACGATTCAACGGATGACACCAAAACAGTGGGAATGTGCATGACATTTAAAAGCAGCGGCACATTCGTTGCTGGACACAAAAAACCTATTGCATATGCAGCATTTCTCAAATGATCACTCGATATCGATTCCTGACAGAGAAGGACAATGTTGCCTGCCATAATACATAAAAGAGGTATAATTATTAAGTAATAATATAACTAAACGCAAAATGAACAATTTGATATATGGAAATTTGCCAAAATCTTTAGATAAGCAGTTTATTATACCGTATATATTTAAATAATGATGCTTAAAACATGCACTCCCATCATTGTTACATTATTTGATATTATGTTTTGATTTTGATCAATCGATGTTTAATATTTAATAAACCTATGATGTAAGTATTTTTAATACGATCAGCGTTTTAGAGATAAGATGGTAATTTAAAACACATTCTGAAGCCCCAGCCTGATGTGATTTATGTACAAGCAGTGATTCAAACACAATGTGATTTACATTCGCTTAAGTATTTCAGTTCTGCATTTAACTTTTCGGATATCTTGTTAAAGTGCTTACTACAGGCCTGAATGAACACATATACTATTTAGCTTGGGAGACAGAAACTAGCGACATGGAGCACTAACTAAGGACTTACTAAATAGTTTCTTCGTTTAGCGTCCGATGGCGACTAGGTTTGGCATACCACCTGCATGCATTTTGTAAGTAAATGGAGTTCCCTGAGTCTTGATTTCAAAACTTCATCAGTCACGTGTTACATGGTAATTGGTACTTGACAAGAGAATGACTTATTTCTGTATTGAGTCTCACTGATTGTGGAAACGTCCAGTGCATGTTTGGTTTACTGACAATTACTCTCATAAGATGCATACTCGTACATCACAGTTTCTGTTATAAGCTGTCTGCTTTGGTAATTCAATTAGTTCTGTTAGTGTTTGGTTTGTCCGAGCAATTGGCAATTGATTGTTTTCAAATTGAAATATATGTGCAGATTATGGTACGAAGGAAGATAGTGGCGACAGCGGAGACACCTTCGAAAAATAAGAGTTGTCTTCCAATGAGTTTAATTATAGTAAATATGCCCGTTGGCTGATTAAGCTTACTTGTATGTGTTTCCACACAAGAAACAGGCCTTTTTGCGTTAAGTTCACATGCTGGATACAAACACTAATGTTAGATTGTATACAATTAAGTCAATATACCACAAGCATGTCTTTACATCTGAAAGTTCATGTCCCAAGGAACATAATAATCTTAGTTAACTTAATATGCTCTGGATTTCTGCTATTGCATGGACGTATATGGGATAATATGACCAAACATGTAAACATACACATGCGTACACAGCAAGTTACAGTCTTATTGAGTTGTTTTTGTAACTTCAAAACGTTTTACGACCAATTGATTTAAACTCATACACTTTATGTTGTGTATTCTTCTGGCAATATGCTGTGATCGATGTTTTATATGGTGATTGCATTGCAGACCACATGTGTTTATACATCTTTATTTCTCGTCGTTAAGACTACAAAATAAGCATGTGCTTCGCTATTGTTATGTTATAACTGAAATGGAATCAAGCAAAAACATGCTTATGTTTTACATTTTGAATACATTTGTTAAATATCATAGACTACTAATGACTCTTACAAAATTATGTATAAGGTAAGGTATCCAAACTGCACTACAATGCGAAAAAGATTATTTGCCAAGTAGACAAAGCGTTGCGTGTTTCGATGTACAAAACATATTAACGTTGTTCAAGCGTTAGATCATTTTTCATCACATATACACTCTTCGCATTCTGTATGTTTCGTGTTTGATATGAGTGGTATCCATGCTTGATACAATGGCGAACGCCATGTTGAATCCGAGGTTGCAAGATGAGACGAAATAAATTATTAAGTCCATATTTGAACAAATTCCTGTTATGTTTGAAAATAACACTCAATTTTAAAGTAAGCTTCAAATGTTAGAACACGTTTATACATACTACAGCCATACACTGGTATTTTAATAACCTGTATGTTTTACCAAACATAAAACATGAGTTTGTCATAAGCATATAAAGAGTAATATTTCTATCACGTAAAATATACCGGTTAACAAATACTTTGGTCGGAAACTAATAACTTATTGCACTACTGCCGTTATAAACAGTCTACATTCGTTCCCTAGCTGCATCATAACCAGCATTCAAACTAATATAGTAAACATATATTAAGAAGAAAATGTAACTAGTAATTGAATAAGTCCTCAGAAATATTTGAGTATATTACATTCCTTTATTTGAAACTACCGCATTTGTTGTTTAATATGCAGTTCCACTTTCTCCCGGTGAGGTGTTGGTGTATTTTATAATATAATAATGTTTGAAACTAGTCCCTATAGAAAGTATACGTTCCAATTAAAGACATTGGTCTTCATTCCAACTCTGTGAAGGTAAATGTTGTGTCGATCAATATGTGCATATTGAAAATTGATATTGACCTTTGAGAATTTTTTTCCTAAATACACATGATTACATGTACCACTGCACATGTTTTAATATATTCTGTAATATTTGTGACATTCCTAATGACAGGTATTGACCTTATATTGATGCCATATAAGACAGCCAATGCTGAATATTCGCATGTTTTTTTGTACACTGCAGCACACTGTATTGGTACAGACGGCAACGCAGTTAAGCGTGGATCGACTGACTGTTGAGCGGATGGACAAGTGAAAGTCATATCATGTTTATCTGAATACATAGTTTAATTATTAAATATTTAACGCAGCACTTAACTTAACCAACAGAGCATAGAAAACAATACCACCACAAAACAACTACACGGAGCATTGTCCTCACACCCCAAAATGATTACAGTCCAAATCCCACGCGAAAATGCAAAATGAACAAATTTCACAAAGAACTAACACAACAGCTGTCATGCCAAGTGACTGAATGGAGCGCAGCCAAGATGCAACCTTGTTCCCCAAGTTCCCGCCGCACCAGTATATGCTTAAATGGTGACCCAAACGAGTATAGTGTAGTGGAAATTATTTTTGTAGGGTGATTAATAACGTCTGCATGAAAGATAGGACAAATTCATAGATGTATAATTCATTAAAACCTGCTTTTGCTAATCAGATTTTCAAAACACAAAACAATCAATCAAAACATGTTATTAACGTAGGCATAATATTAATCTAAATTTGATTTTAATAGTTATCAATTTAATTTGTGGTGATACAAATTAAGATGTGTATTATGGTTTTATAATATATACTGATTAAAATAAGTAGGCGGGTGAGATTTAGATGTATCATACCTAATGCAATGATAAAAACATGATATAATTACGAGAGGAATACAACGCGATGGATTGCATTTTCTATTTCATGCATATTAAATTGTCTGATATTTCTTATGTTACTCTTTATCGCATAACGTTGTTTATAGACGTTTTTTATGTTTTAACTACCACAGACAGCGTCCCAGGACAGCTTAAGGTATACATGTACACTTTTAATAAGAACAACGTAAGATACAAATATAACATAAAACACACACTTTTCTTAAAGGTTAATGGTAACTTGCGGAGCCTAGCATGTATTTGCCAGTCAACTTTATGCTTAAATATTGCAAGTACATGAATAGTATATAATATGTATCATACCCTCCTATTACCTCCCTAACGCAATTCGATGGCTTAGAACCAGAAGGTCGTAACTACGTCTTACGACCTTATAAGACTGATACATATTTGAAATTTGCTTCACAAGAAGCTTCTTATGAGCATATTTTCATGAAACTCTGAAATTGTCATGTTGACCAAAATGAAGTTTTAAAAACGTGTTTTCCCATAGGTAAAGAGTAAATTACAGACAGTTTTCTCTTGTTTCTCAATATATCGATTTGGTAGTTACGACCTTCTCGTTCTAAGCCAGCGAATTATGTCCTGTATGAATGAACTGTAGTGAAATAGTTCATACCACCGTCGAGTATTTGCTCTTGTAATGAAGCAAGATTGCTTAGATGATAGAACACTGTACTAGTAAAATAATGTCCTTGTACTAATATTGACACACATCGTGTCTACAATCAGACAATTAGCACAAGAGGCCGCCAACCCGAAACTAAGTAATTGAAGACTATTTATCAATTGATAATACGGAACAACCGGCTCATATAATGTGGATGATACAAACATAAAACAACATCACAAAAACATGTACTTGTATCGACATACATTGCGTAAACATTTTAGGAGATAAAAGCCTGTATTAGCAAAGTAGACGAACGATATTGTGACTGTTAACTCTCTCCATATATTCCGCGACTATGTATTTTTGCGCGAAAGGGAATAATCATAAATGCTATGTTTTGTAAAGACGATATCGCTATACAAATAGCATTATAATCGAATTCACTTGTAAATTAAATGATAATAACAAATCAAAATAAACAATATCCAAGCTAAAATACACGTAAAACAATTAAATATAGGATATTTGTATTGTACGATGTTTGATCGTCTGATAATTCACCAAGTGAGCAGCTGACACTAACATTTTCTTGAGTGACGTAGCTGCTCACGTGGTGAATTATCAAACGAGAACACACCGCAAAATACTAATATTCTATTTATTTCATGCCTGAAATCGCTTAAATTATGGAAATTCCCCATTATATACCTCAAATGTTTTGCGTGACGGTTTTGTCCTGCCATGCACGCTCCGAGTTGCCATCAAGTAGTTCTTCTGCATCAGCTTCAGTTTCGTCAATTTTGAAACATTTACGTACATGCAGTGTTATCTTATTTGTTAAAAATTGAGATAACAAGCGTAATGTTTCATTTTTTTATTTTTTAAGGCGGGGATTTTTTTTTAAAGTAGTCCGTTTGAGTGAACTTATCGACTGTCAAATTATCGGGGAATAATCCACCGTTATTCCGCCGTAAACCACAGATAAGCATACAAAAAGGGATAATATATTATGCTGACTTGACTGCTATGGAGAGTGACAAGAAAATTGCATCCAAAAGTTACAACAACAATAAAGTTGGCAAATGCACTAAGTAATTGCATTGTAAAACATATTGTAATTGATACATTAGTTAAATTAGCCCGGCCTTGAAGATGTTTTGTACACGAACGGCTAAATATATATCATTTAGCTCTAGTCCTTGACATGTTGCTAACTCAATACAATCAACATGCATTTCAAGAAAATAAGTATGCTGTCGCCATTTTAATTACTACCTAATACAACAGCAGTCTAGGGGAATTGTATAAGATGATTGGTGAACCAATATACCTAGTAATATTAATCTACAGAGGAGCGGACCATTTCGTCTGAACATTATAAAAACACTATCGACTTGGCTAAAACAAACGATTAATCATACTTGTGACAAGCTACATGTAAATGGAAATATTTCTGCAGTGAGCTAATGGATAACATGGCAACCATTTTATGAAACATTTCACGTTTTGGCAATCCATTCCTGAAAAGCTTTTTTCTTAGTTATGAAATATTTTAACGGAACACGTAAGCAAGTTACTAAACACATCTTAGAGTAGCATTATTTATGGAACTCATCAACCTACGTGCATGTATAACCTAGAATTAATTATAGTTCTAAAAACGCAAAGACTAGTCGATCAAATATCACCATGAAATTCACATTCAATGAAAAAGTGCATTAAGTTTAAAACAATATTGACACAGCCTTCGCTTAAATATAGCGTTTGTTTTAGTTTTCTCTGTCGGTTTTATATGAAATCAAATTGATCGATATCCGGAACTCTATCCAAGGTGGTTTTTCCATTAATTTACATGTAGGTACAAACAAAGCTGGCCTAGTTAGACTGGTTTTGTATTCATATGGAAGAAGAAGTTTATTTCAATGAAAGCTATGTACAATACACATTTGAAATAGACCATTATGGTCCTTGTTCAAACAAACAAAAGAAAAACAAAAACAAACACATGCTTGCACACGCACACACACACACACACACACACACACACGCACACACACACACACACGCACACACACACACATGCATATTCGTACATACGTATGTTTCGGTATAAATATAAACAATATGTACATACAGACTTATAATAATAAATCACACAATGCATGATTACACCATATTTTCAATAAGTATAGACATGTTACTATGTTCACATTATCAAGATGATATATACAAATAAAATGTCTTAGATTAATAACAACGTATTAAGTACAATACTTTGATTACATCAACACCGACCTTTTCTTAATTTCGAACCCTTTTTCAACAAAGATTGCTACATTGCGAAGAATTTTGCAATCAGAAGTAGATAAAAGTGAAGTGGTCTTGTACATATTTGGTCTCACTCTGTAAAAGTTTGTTAGATATTTTGTTCTGATAGATTCATATAGTTTACACTCAAAAAGAAAATGAAATTCGTCCTCTAATTTATTACATTCGGAGCAGAGTCTAAGTTCACGCGGTGTACTGTTCCAGCGGCCAGTTTCTATGTGTAACCTATGTGACGACAATCGCAATTTAGTAAATGCAATCCTATAAGACTTTAAATTTAATATATTTAAATAAGGTTGAAATTGGAAATTACAAAATGTTTTATAAAAAGTTGCTCTGGTAGATTCGTTTATCCTTGTATTCCATTCTTGAACAAATATATCGTTAATTCTTTGCTTCAATAAATTTACAAATACCTTAATATTTCCTACACCCTGTGCTAACCATGCGGTATAAAATCCTAATCTACTTAATAAATCTTTAACAAGAGATGCCCAATTAGTTTTGCCCGGTGTTCGATCGATATCGTTCAACATTGTCTTATACATGCAGTGCACATATTTTCGTTCCTTGGTATTTACAATTTTTAACCAAAATTTAATAATGTAAATTAAACGTTGTGTTTGACAGTTAGTACGTCCCAATTCGCCGTAAATAAAATCATTTTGGGTGCTTACTTTAACGCCTAAAACAGACTTACAAAATAATGTATGAATTCTTTCAATTGGGTTTGCTTGCGCAAAACCCCATACTTCAGAGCCATAAAATAAAATAGGTTTAACTAATTTGTCAAATAAACTCATTGTGTGTTCAACAGATATATTGTTAAAACTATATAAATAACGTCTCAACCTAAAAATTGCTTTTTGCGCTTGACCGGCCAAAGTCTTATGAGTTTCATTAAACGAACCGCCTGACGTAAAAATAATTCCGAGGTAAGTATACCGACTAACTATTTCTATTGGCTGACCATCGTAGTAAAATGTAAGATCATTTGGTAAGCGACCCCCTTTTCTAAAAACAACAACTTTGGTTTTATCCTTATTTACACTTAACTTCCACCTATCGCAATAATTTTGTAGGATATCCAAATTCGTCTGTAGTTCATCAGCAGTATTGGCAAAAATGACAATGTCATCCGCGTACATTAATAAGAATATTTTCAAAGTTTCAATATCAATACCTTTAGCACCTTTCAGAAAAAGTTCGTCCTCTAAGTCATTTAGATACATAGCAAAAATAAAGGGACTCAAACTTTCCCCTTGTCGTACTCCAAGGAAGCTTTCAAACATATCCCCCGCGCTGCCATTTAACTTTACTCTTGAGCGTACCTGATTGTACATTGATTTAATTACATTGAATATATTCCCACGTATACCGAGTTTGTATAATTTGTACCAAATATTAGGTCTGACTAAATAATCAAATGCTTTTGAGTAATCTACAAACACACAAAATAATTGCTTGTTTTGACTAAGTACGTGATTTATTAGACCGTGAAGGACGAAAATGTTATCAGAGGTGCCCATTTTAGACCTAAAGCCAGCTTGAGCTTCTATGTAAATGTAATAATTTTCTGCCCAAGTCGTTAGCCTAGTGTTAACAATACTAGTAAATAACTTGCCAATAACACTGAGAAGTGTGATACCACGAAAGTTCTTAACATCAGATACACTCCCCTTTTTGTCAATTGGTACAATAAAACCCTCCCCCCAAGTGTTAGGAAAATAACCCATCTGCATGATTTTATTAAATATATTGACTAGAAATGGTGTAAAAACGTTTTTTCCATGTACTAAAAATTCATTCAATAAGCAATCTGGACCCGCACTCCGCCCTAAATTTAGAGCCGAAATACCTTTAATAATATCGTCTGTTGTGAAAGGTATGTCGAGTTCATTAAACATTATTTTTAATTCATGTTCAGCAATATTTTCGTTAAATGCAATAATATCTTCGTCTGCCTGAAAAAATCTATCTTCTGGATTATTGATAGCCTTAAAATACTCTAATGATATTCCTTTCGGCGATTTAACGTTGTTGCTTTCTTTTAGCATTTTCCAATACTGCCTTACATTTTTGTATCTGCAATTTATCAATTTGTCAGTTTTCAACCGATCTTTTTTATAATTAAATGATCTAACGCTCTTTTTATATATACTACGTGCTTTTACCATATTGATTCTATTTTCTTCACAATTATTTTTTCTATAATTATTCAATTTTCTATAAAAAGCGACTCTATTCGTTTTACATACATCATCGTATAAATTATTATTGTCGTTATTTGTTTTATAACAATTTGATTTACTAACAATTCCCGTAAAATTCTTTTTACCGAATAATGGTTTACAAACAGTGTCTACACTTGCGACAAAATTATCAATACACAAATCGATATCACTGCAACTGTCAATATAATCAACATTATTGTTCAGTTCAGAAAGTCTGTTCTGAAAATTGACATGGTTAATAGCTTCTAAAAACATATCTTTCTTTTCTGCATTCCATCTATAAGAATGCACATTTTCGTTGTTTGCACAATGTTCTTTAAGTGTCTCCTCAGCATGACATGTAATACAACCGCGCAATGAAAATTCAATAATACAATGGTCAGAAACAATATTTGGTTCATGGGTATAAAAAGTTGCAAATGATGACAATAAATGTTCGCTAACAATACAATAATCAACCATACTGCATCCGTTACTACCAACATATGTGTAAGCTCCTAAATCATTACATACACGTCCGTTAGCTACACGCAACCCAGTCTGTTTAAGAAAGTCTAAAAGCAAATAACCATTTGAGTTCGTGGCACTATCTTGCGATTTTCTAGCTAGGAATGCATCAGTCGTGTAGTCATCGGGTAATAAATTACAATTTACCAATGTGTCATTATCATTTATCACAAAATCAGGTAAGTGTCCAATTCTCGAATTTAAATCTCCTAACAACATGAACGAACAATTGTCATCACCTCCGTAATTTTCATGAATTAAAATAATATCTTGCATTAATTGGTCGTATGTATTATTATCAGAAACTACCCTTCTGCTAGAAGATGTTGGAGTAATATAACATAAACAGAGAAACAAATTAGATTTCAAATTAAAGTATTTGCCATCCAATTTTATCCATATATGCGAATCGTCATGTTTAAGAATACATGTATTTTGGTCGACTAATTCAGATTTGACGTATATAACTATTCCCCCCGAATTTCTGGTAGTTCCAATAATTTTATCAGACCTATTTAATGCAAAATATTCAAATCCACTGACATCAAAATCAAAATAATCATCAACCCAAGTTTCCGTAAAACACACAATATCATTTTCTTGGAACAGTTTAATAATTTCAGGACTCTGTAGCTTATTAGTTCTTTTACTTTTTATTCCTTGGACATTTAACAGCGCGAACCTCACTGTAAGTTCATTGACTGTCGCGCTACTACTATCCTATTCACTGACCCGTGCGGATTGTGGAGTAATGAATACTCCCTGTTGATTGGTCTGTGGCGTCTTAGACGGTGAAGTAGGTTTTTTTCGATTGGTTGAACCAATCCGAATGCGTGCGCTAGTTGACCTACATCGTGGCTGTTTTACGTTTTGTTTTGATTTTGTACGACCACGTGGCTTTGGAATGTCAACATTGGTAGTACACGGTGTATTGTCTGCTTGCTTAGTACTTTTAACTTGAATACTATCCGTTTGTTGTAACTGTGGTTGAGTATTTGGATATTGTCCAGTTGGATTAACACAGGTATCTTTTACTGTTTTTGTTGTGATATCGGACTGTAATAATGACTGCGATTGAGTATTTTGCGACTGTTCAGTAGGCTTATGTGTAACTGTGTTTGACGGTTGACGAGTAATGTTTTCAGGAATACACGCCGACTGTCTACGTTCATTGTTGATACTCGATGTCATATTGTAGGACGCGTTCTCTGGTGGCCATGTAGAACGTTGATGTTGTGTTTGACCATTATTTTGCTCAGACATAGATGGTCGAATAGCTAGGTGGTCAATTGGCGTGATAGTCTGTTTATTTATACACGATGCCTTTAGTAGGCGTTCCCAATCCGGAAATTCATCGTACATCACACGATCATTCACTGTTAAACACGCGGGATACCGCAATATGCAAACACAACTGACACAAGCTCTATTGTCCAGATATGAATATTCATGCGTCACATGGATTATAACGGTTAAACCTTTATTTGTACCTACAGATTAGTGGAGAGCCGCAGTAGGTCTCCCTATACCATTGTCACATGCGACATAGACGTTCGTGGGGGTTTCTTGAAAACGAATCATCAACTGTTTTCTACAAAACATTAGTACAAAGTTAGACTGTCGATCACCATATACATATACATTTACCAAAGTTATAAAAACATACATACATATATAAAGAGTTATTTTTGAACAATGGTCACAGTTGTATCATAATTTATACCTCCATCTTGCAGAAACGTACGTGTATACATTCAACACTCAATTTGTTGTTTGAGGTCATTTGTGTTTATTTACATGTAAGACAAACATGGTTAACAACACGCATATGACTTTTTATTGACCCTAACAGTAACATCTAGACTTGCAAAACATAGACAGCACGTTGAACTAGAACTTATCAAATAGTAATGTTTAGGTACATAATCATACGTTAAAAACAAATTGTACGAAAATAAAATAACAACTTGGAAGGGTCATCAGTCTGGCAAATGCAGGGATACACATATACTTATTCGTATATTTAATACTGTTAATGAAAGATGCTCACAAAGAGAATAGGGTTTTCCTTAACAAGTATGACTCCTCTGTTACACGACTTGGTCAAATAGTCAACATATCACAATATCGGATATTTACTCAAGGTTTGTTCAATAACTGGTTATATTTCTCCGGAATTATAGATCTCATCTATAATATTTAATGCAAGCTTTCAAACATTAAAATGTAACAGATGATTTTAAAAATATAAAGTAATGTTCAACTGCAGTTATACAAGAAGGAATACGTAATAATGCATTAACTACTAAGTAATTTGAGCCGTTTCTGTTAACTCAATTATTAAGTGAGTTAGGGTTTCGCATAACACTCTTATTGTATGCAAAATATTACATTATACCACATGACTTTCCTTGTATGCAGGTTAGTATAGCCAGTAAGTATAAAGTTATACGTACCACGTGTAGTATAAGGTATTAAGATTTTCCAATAAATCTTGCGTATTTTGCGTTTTTAGTGTCATTAGATATAAATAATCTATCACTCGATGTCAATTGATATATTTATATTAAACTCGTTCAGGAAATATTATTAAGCTCACCAGAGGCACGCTTAGTAAAATTTCCAAAACTTGTCTAATATAAATGTATACCAATTGGCAGCTCGTGATAGGTTCTCTATATATTCGTTATAATGAAAGATGTTATATACTTCAATTTAATATGAAGTAAACATGTATTTCGACGATGTTTTTACGCTATATACGAATATAATATATATATAATATACGTACATACCCGAATACATGAGCAGTTTAGTTGTTAATTTTTTTTTGGACATAGAGTTTCAATAATTGTAGCCTCGTACGTGTAGCATAATAAGGCTAAATCTTGTTCATCATCAAGCTCCTTATTTCGAAAGTCGAGTATTCTCCGAAAGATTTGCTTACCCGCAGAAAGTTCGGTATCTTTCCTTAGATGTTCCTAGTGTTTGCAAGAAAGATTCGTAATTATTTATGATGAATGCGTTTCTGTCAAACAATAAAACATGACTAGCATGTGCCACAATACGGGCATTTATCAACAACGTTGAGAGATATTGAGATAGAAATATAATGGTATTTAAACTGATGTGGCATACCCAATTTTTTCATGATTACAGTGAGTCGAGTCATATTTGTATTTACAAATGCTCGACATCTTTCTTCTGCAATTTTTTGCTAACAACAAACATCATTGTGATAAACGGGGCAATATACCAAAACCTGTTTCCAATACTGCGATAAGTTGAACAATTGTTGTTTGATACATTAAATGGGGTTTCGTTGTACGGAAGTCGAGCGTTTTGTTTCATTTACATTTGAATGTCACTGACGCTTTGGATAAAATAGAAACATGGTTACTGACAGTCATATTTCTCTCCCTTATTCAATGTTTCGGCGTTCAGTCAGATTAAAAAAGTTTTCTCAGTCAAAACGTTTTGATCAATGTAGAAATAATTACCTAAGATGTCAGATGTTTTCTGAAATTCATTGACTGCTTAATATTCGTCTGTATTATGATTGGCTTCCTTTGCCTTGCTATTGATAAAAACAACTTTAGACAGAATAGTTCGACTAATATAAGAGCATGCAGATTCGCAACCATATACTTGTTTGCAACCACGAGATATAGACGCCTGAGAGGGTCGAGATTTAAACAACAACTGCATGGTTACATGTATCAGTAGGGACATTATAAACTGTTTGACATGTGAATCGTTAATATTTCATGGAAGTTATCAACTTGGTGTTGGTATGTTTAAATGTCGATTGTACATAATGCATAACTACCCAAAACAATTTAAATTCAAATACAATTCTGCATTGTTAAAACCTGCACCATTGTTTCGTATTTCTAGTTAAATCAACTAGCTTATAATCATAAAATGTATGTTGTGTTTACAGAACATGATCTAGTAGAATGCACAATGCATTATTTATTTATCAGGGCTCAGAAGAACTTGATTTTATTAACAATACACATCTAGTGAAGTCACGATATGTTTGAGGGTGTATGTACTAATGCTTGCACTTTAACAACTAACATTTCCGTGATGTTGGTAATGTTTCCATACATGGTTTATGTTCCCTGTAATATATAAACATATAATGTATAATGCCAACATCACCGCTATGGTTTAACTGTATATAGGATTGCTCTATTACTGAATTCAATGGTGTCACTTCGTGTATTAAGGATGCCGGATCGGTTTAGTGCGCATACGCCATTTGTAATAGTGCATTTTGTGTCTTATAAACACATAAAACGTCAATATTAACTAAATTATGTCAAATATAACAGTTTTGAAGCTTTATTCAAGTTATGTAGTAAATGCTACTCGAAATCACAGTTTACATTTGGAATAAAATACCACATTACAGAATAGACGGATGGATTTTTTATGACTCAAACATAACAAAACAGATTTGGATACAGCCAATTAATTACTAATTTCAATGTTATTATTTAAGAAATTAACAATCACTCTAATATCGGACCCAAACAGCTCGAAAATACTAAATTCATTTACACAGTATTACATAATTAAATATATTTCTTGACACAACAAATTGTCTTTGATCTTTTTCTGAACACCACTAGCAGTCAATAATAAGCGTAAGGGGTACTTTAACAACTCTGTGTATAATGGTTTTCTACTAGGTATGATTTAGTTTTTCTTTCACCCATTTATAACATACATTCAATCAATGTTAGCAATGACACTACACTGTAGATAAGTCATCCGACACATTGAACACATTGTTAACAGCGAAAGTTTTTCTTTTACAACGCACAACTTAAACGGAAATGTCTTGAGCAATGTATTGTTATTGACAGAACGCGAAAAATAATGAAACAGTGTCCCTATATTGCAAATCGTCCACATCCTACACACAATGTACATTAATTGATCCTGTGTTTTTGTTAATTTTGCTTTAATTATTTGTCGTTTAACTTAATAATTATTAACCACCACTAACTGTAACTTTTCACCTATCAAATGAAAACATAATTCATGGCATTGGGGCACAATATAGTAATAGTTTCATAGCATTTGGAACAAATGCATGCATGGTAAACGTAAAATCTTTCTCGAATACTTACACAGACGAGTAAACATGTAATCTTTTGACAAATATCGAAACATACGCATATCTCTCGGAGTATCGAAACCATGTCTAGCACACATGTACCAATGCAATGAAAACCTTCGTAATTAGTCACTATGTTTAAACTGACGGTAGGATTGGACTACATATTAAGTCCATATTTCTCTCTTTTAGTACAACTTTTAATACAGTCACAGTGTTTCCATTTACTTGGAACATGTCACAATTATGATAAATCGTTTGTTTTAGTCAAGTCGATATCTTCATTAAGTTTTGCAAAACATTTCAATTTCGAAGTATGATATGTGTGTGTCTTTGCTAAGGCTACTTAGACAATGCCTCTAAGTTAAAACAGTTAGAAATTACAATGGCGGCACAAGTTCATTGACATTTTGTTGGATTTTGTAGTTTATAGAACAATTGTATAAGAAAACAAGACAAACTCTAGTTGTTTCCAACGTTTCGACCATATTGTCTTCTTCATGGTACACATTTAGATTGCTATCAATAATATTGGCAGCAACATCATAGTTTATAGAACCCAATTCAATGCGAAGTACCGGCATCTTTTTGAGGACTTCATTTGTTTGTATAATCAATTAGAAACGACGGCATATCATTGTTCTGTTAGAAGATTATACGTGCTCGCTAAACTAGCCCGGTTACAGGGACATTCATGCAATACATAGCTTGTCTATTTTGACCTGAGCCTGACCTTTATGCAAGAGTATATTACAAGGTTCTTGCTTTGAAAATATCAATTTCCGCAAACAAATCGTACAATATAGGCTTAAAGATATGTGTGTTTTATTGCATCTCGAGCGCCTTCGTGATACTCCCCGGTTATGAAAACATACACTCGGTGTCGTAAACGTAGACAATATATCGACTGTTAAATTGTGCTAATCAATAGGTCAGGCTCGTTTCAATGTGGCCAAGCTATACGATGGCTGTATACGCTATATAGTATTTTCCTTAAAACTTTTAACAAATTAGTATCCAAGTATTTTGTAATATAAATATCACTTTGAGAACGGATTTCCTTAAACAGTTTTGCAACAATACATGATTAAGTAATGCCCGTTGAGTAGGGTTGGCGCACAATCATTTGGTTTGTATAAAATTATATAATGTTTTATTCAAGAGCGTGTAACTGAAATCAAACAAAGACGTTTTAGATGGCTATGACACGTCTACAGAATACCACAACAGCGTATTGTAAAAACTGCCTTATTGTTGGCACCACCTGGAAAGAGGAAACCTGGAAGACCACGAAACACCTGGCGAAGAACTAGACATCTGAGCTACCTGAAATGGACTACACCTGGGGCCGTGCACAGTTCACAGCGAAAGACAAAGGGAAATTGAGGAAAATTGTTGCGGCATTATGTCTCACAGGGGACGAAGAGGCTAGGTAGGTAGTTAGGACGTCAATAATCGCTTAACCATAAATGTATTCATTGTATTATATAGTAGATTTCGCTTTTTAAAACAATGGTAACGTCGCAGAAAGATTGTAAATAATTCTGAGTGGACCGCGATTTCACACCGTACAAAAAATGCTCAAACTAACGTGAGCAGAATACTCGTTTATACCTTACACATGCCTTTAAGAAGTGGTTTAAACAGAGAGTGAATTATGGAAACTGAAAAAATACCATTCAACACTAATCTTGCGAGTTGTAAACGTCAACAACGAGCACAGCCATCAGCCGGTTATGAGTGTAATTTATCAGTGGGTAAGGTCGTTATAGCTCAATCAATTTCACATAAAATATTATCGTAAAGTTTAGACATGAGTTGTGTATCTGCGATATTGGTCACTTTGATAATTATCGTTTTATCGTAATGTTATTAAGCGATTTCTGATATTAGTTGGCCATGTGACAGTAGCACAAAACAGCACACCCGTATAAGGCACACCCGTATATATGACTTGCTACACGTATGATAAAACAAGATAGATACAACTTAAATACATGCAAATAGAAATACATCCCGATTTTTGAGATTTGATGCTTTGGTTACAAGTTGCTAGGCAATGAAAGAAGCTAACACAAAAACATTACTTTCTCGCTTTCATACAAGTCAACAAGTGCATGATTTTTGCTTGTTTTCTTTCTTAATTATTATTTTAAAGTTATAAATTGCTTTGATGGTTGTATTAAAAACTACATACGTCTATTTGTGAATTTAAAATATTCATTTGGAAAAAATGTTATTTGAAAACCTGTCACCTGTTTGCTTGACTACAAGAAGAATGTATCTGCATGGTTATGTTCTTCCGTTGCCTAGCAACTAGAAACCAAAGTAACTGCTACATCAAAATATTTTCATCTTGTTGTATATAATATAGACTTTCAAATCAAAACTTTATTTTGTTGATAAACATAATCGAACTTGTTTTATCATTTAATAATTTACAAGCTATGATATCAATTTGGGTTAAAAATAACTTTGAACGTCATTTTGACAATTATCGAAAAAATGACATTTTGCAAGAATCTTTGTTACTGGGTTGCTATGAAAATAATATTGCCATGTTATATACTGAATAAAACTTTGAAATGTTGGCTTTCTATTGATGTATGAAGTTATCAGTTGAGATCATGCATTTACTCCTGACATTTATTTGTAATGGGGACATGTATTATGAAACACCCTGTACTTCTCTCCTATGAGAGACTATCAGTATTGTAATATATGTTTTTTTATAAATGTTCAGAAAGAAAATTGTAAAGTAAAGTTAAGATTATAGGCAAACATTGTGCAAACAATGTCTTTAGGCGATGAATTAGTGCCATTGCGTAAATTAGAATATTTCCTGGACTAAATTAGCGCTAATCGAATTAATTTAATTATCACAATAGACAACTAAGTATTAGACATATATAACGGAATAACTTATATACATATTAGACAAGGTACATTTGTTTACTTGTTTAAAGTCTCAAACATTTAAGAATAAATAAAGGTAAACTTTGTGTTTTGGGAATGTTAAACAATTTTTTTTAATTGTGTGCATGTATCCGTCGATTTATATATACATGTATTGTTCAAACATATTACATTCATAATTGTCGGATACCTAATCAAAATATCAAACACATTGTAATGTTGCTTCACAATTGAATTCTCTAGATTTAGTAGGTAATCTCTTAACATGGTGTAGCTTGTTTTAATACATTTCCAGGTAAGTCCCTTGTACACTCAATTTGACGTAGTATTATTTACACTGAGCGGCAATGAAAACGCAACACTTTTTAAACTTGAATATTTTTGTAATCTGTCGACTTATAAACTTGAATTTTTGTATGCTTAATTTGACTATATTATCTACAGAATCCAGCTTTTTCCGTGAAAATACTTTAAGAATCACTCGTCCATAGCAGAATAGCCTTAAACCGCATTTTCCCGCGTGCTAATGGGTGGCTACAGATTTGCTCGCGTATTTTGCAAGCATTTTGAAGAATATGGATGGACTAGTCGGAAAAAAATAACCAGTAGAAAACAAGGTGCATATATCAAAGGCAGTCTTCGAAAGATCGGTCGTTATGCTCAAGTGTGGGATATCCGTACTAAAAATTAAAGTTTCGTTGAATTTAATTACCGAAGTCATTATCTCATTTATTTAACACAAGTTTGAATACATACAGGTCACAAACCACCAAATAGAGTTGTTCTTTAACTCAATGTAAAGTGACTTTGGTGAGCAAAAAAATGTCAACTTTTTGTCAATGGGGCCCTCTCAAAATCTTTTAAACAATAGAAATAGCATCCAGCTTGAAGAAAATGAAAAAAAAGTAGGGGGTCATGTATTATATAAGAAAAATTTGGTTCGTCAAACGCGGTGAACAGATTTTCTCACATGTACGGATTTACACTGTCCGTTAGCCACAATCTTACTTTCACTTTCATATTTAAGCCAGAATACAAAATATTTCTGAATAAAACCATTGCACTACATCACATACATGCATACAAAGCATTTAACACCAACTTCATGATTCTGATGCTGATTTGTCAAGACATACCCCCATTTCCAGTCGCTTTAAAGTTTTTAAACGGACTATTTGACTGTATCTGAATTTGGTCCGCGTCGGCATTTAGTGGTTATTTACCTACACACCTGTTAAGAAAGCTAAAAATTCATTAAAAATCATAGGATGTAAGAAAGATGTTCAAGTCAGGTGCGATAACTCTTGGATAATTATCCTCACGTTTTTAGATTAATCACCAAACTTTTTCACTAAATTTATTACTGGATATTACTGAACTAGTCTACATGCTCAAGTTATGGTGTTCATTAATATTTAAACGTAAATTGTGTTTTGAAAATTAAGCACGCGATTCAAAAGCGTATTTAGTCTCCATTGAGTTCAATAATCAGTCTTTAAAGAATAGCTATAGCGTTTATGCAATTTATTTCCAGTTACAAATTGTGATACTTTCAACATCATTGGTACAACTGTAATACAATTGTATTAATCTAAAAACGAGCAGTTTCGAATATGCGTTTAGAAGCGCAAAATTCGAAGCAGTGTTATAAAGAAACTGACAAGTGAATTATTTAATCATTTTATTACTCCAATATTATCTCCCTTTGACCATAGAAAATACACCATGGTTATAATAGACCAAGTTGTTTTATTTTAGTGGATGTGCGCGAAAGAGTGTAAAGGCTCCTTAAAAGTACCCGAACTTCACATAGCCCTTCTGCAACAACGGAACAGCATCCCTCTAACATTCAATGAACGTTTCATAAGATTAATTCGTTGTAGATGCACACGATGGATCGCTCCTGGTGGTTGTTTTAAAAGATTACAAATGCGACTTTCTGTTTTATACTGACCCCAAAAGAACTGGTAAAAAACTATGTTGCTAAGCAAACGTATCTGATTCGAAGTGATATCCATGTTGCGTTTTCTTTGCGGCTCAGTGTATTTGTATCATCTTAACAGCAATACTTTCTTGTTAATTCAATCCGCAAAGTGAACATAATAGGACTAGAAACTTTTAGACAGATCATTTATATCAACATACGCACATGCGACATAATCAGCACGTGTTGTAGGTAATAGGTAACGACATGTTCTAAGAGCGATCTTTGTTAGTGGAACAATTATGGCAATTATGCTTCAATGTAACTTCAAACTCGTGAAGTTTGTCCCCACGCGATGTAGTCAAATTATAGTCACCGACGATTATATTTCTGAATTAAATTTAACCCCCAAGGAATATCTGTGAGTGTTGAAACAAATATCAATACGACATTTTGAAATAACAGACGTATCAATAGCGTATTATACCGATGTAGCATTGAAACACATGCGATGATCACATATATTTCAGAGACTGTTACATTTGTAACAATTATATTCTTTAAAAGATGTGTAAAGTAAGAACTTTACAGTATTATTCCTGAAGCACTCAATCATGTTCAGTTAGCACATAATAATTATGAACGGGGAAGGTGGTTCGTTCTTAAATTATAATTGTCAGTTACAAGATGCACATATGTATTGGAATGAAGTGCAAAATGCATGTATTGTTTTTAAAGCAAAGCATAAACTCGTTAACATCAAGAGAATAACTTTCCTCGTCACATTTGTTTACTACTACAGTAAAATTCCGCTATTAAGACCAGTCAAAAAGTCGGTCTTAATAGTGAATCGGTTTTATTAGCGGACCTTTTTTGTTCTAAATTTAATACTTTGAGACCTTAAACTGGCAAAAATCTGCATGATTTGAAAATAATCAAAGTGGTGTTATTAGCGGAATTTTAGTGTACTTACTATTTGAAGAAATCACGAACTTATGTATGATATTTCAACGTATGTATGATAATAAGAACAAAAATAAGCACGACTCCAGATACTGCCATGTGCATTCTGAGAAGTAGGAGTAATTTGTACAAGTTTGATTCATACAGAATACTTCGACATATCAACCAATGTAGACTCAAACTATACTCAACAAAGATGATCCATCAACACACCTGCAAAGGATAATGTAAATGTATTGAATAAGGACCTATTGATTAAGTTAGTGCGTTGTAACATTTTGTCTTCTCGCCGGCATTGTTTTATGGTTCTGTTTATTATATATAATTTTCTTTTAAAACTCAAACATAAAACATATCAAGGATTTTATGCGATTGGTCTAATTGCTTTTACCTGGCGATTGCCTTATCGACTGCGTTCAGTGTCGCCTTTAATTGTAATAATGGCATGCATGACAATCATTCAGTGATACGTTTAGCAAATTGTCACTGATTGATCGCACCTGAGACACCGAAATGCCTAATGTCCCGTGCGTAACAATACATTAAATCTGTCTTTAAAAAATATCTCAAACTATTCAAATGCGTCATTGCAATACAATATGACTGTTCTCAGTCAGAGCACACCTTTGATGGACAACAATCACAAAAAAATTAACAAATGTTAGGAAACCCTATTATTTCATTGTTTACTTCTCCTTTCACTCATTTACGGCAATTAGTGTATTCATTATTGATTCAATAAAAGCCACACACGAGACAGGGAAATCAACACACTCATTAGTTATATTAAACATGTGTATCCGAAGCATTAGCATGAATAAGACGGAGGAAATCATAAAAACAGTAAGATTAGTAAAGAATACACACTGTCTAATATCAAAACTGTTGGAATTAATCGCTTGAGTCGTTTTATGTTGTATCAAATTTGATACACGTACTTGTACAATACACTGCAAAGCATGTCTAATAATAATTGCTGAAAACACGTAAACGATGTAAATGCTCTAATCACGCATGATTTTACATAATGGTCTCTTATATTATCATGCGAAGATGTTATATTGTTTACACTTCCCAGTACGCGTACTCGTATACTTGGAATAAAACATCAACATCAACACCTTAGGGTACACATTTCTCATCAAATACATGGTAGGAAATCATTGATGTCGAATTATAATGTCCCTGACGTATTCAGATAACATAATACTATGTTATTAGATATACTTGGAATAGTTCTTTACTATCTGTATCGAAATGTCTAAGAAAAAACTAGAGTAGTTAAGGTGAATGATACATGTATGTTTATGTTTTCTGACCTTGAAACCATGCAGAACTCGCAAATCGTTACATTAATAGAAAAGACATGCACACATTGTTGTCTAGCAAACATGCACCAATACGAAACAAACATTCGTAATTAGTCACACTGTTTAACCAGCCGGTAGTATTACACTTTTATTTGAAAGGGTTTTATTAAGTCCGTATTTCTCTCTTTTAATGCATATGTTAAGTACAGTCACATCGTTTCCATTTACTTGGAGCATGTCGTAATTATGATGGATCGTTTGTTTTAGTCAGGCCGATATCTTCATAAAGATTTTCCAAACATTTCAATATGGAAGCATGTTATGTGTGTCTTCGCGAAATTTCCTTAAACAATTACCCTAAGTTAAATAAGCTAGAAAGGTCAATGGCAACACATTTTCATTGACATAACGTTGGATTTTATAGTTTTTAGAACCCACTTCAATGTGAAGTACCGGCATCTTTTTGTGGATTATATTTGTTTGTCTTATCGATTGGAAACGACTCCATACCATTGTTCTTTTTATAGCAATCACCGATAACATTCTCAAGTCCATTATTTCAATGGAGATTTACGAGTTGATACATATATATATACGAACGCACGGGTTTCACATAAGTTTCTACGACACGTTTGTTCGAAAGTCTCGTGTCCTATTATTTGGTCCACTTGTTTAATAAAACTCGAATGTTATGAACACGCACGCAAAATCCTCTATATTTCGTTAATAGTTAATCAAATGTATTAAATCAGTTTACCTACCATCATATCTCTGAAATGCTCCCGTATCAAAAATACTTACATAATAGTTTTATTAAACATTAAACATGGTCTAGTCAAAATAAAAACACAGGATCAAATAATGTAACAATAATGGGGTTGCATGCTCTAGCATCATTATATGAAGATGAATGGTATAATAAACTGCCGACGTAAAGATTTTGGTAAATTTCCAAACTTCAAGATGTTTATATTCCGTTTAGATAAATAATTACTAAATAACTATTCCCTTTTATATACATTTTGGCTATGAAACATAGTACTTCCCTGTCAGTAATCTTTACTCATTGATCATTTACAACTTGCTGCATATGCTTTGATGTGTCCAGCAATGTTTCAGTTTATTGTTGGTGCCATCCGTTGATTTGATATTTTCTGCTGGCTGTCTTTAGTCTGAAATTGTTTGACAGACTGAAGCCGCAGCCATTGGATCTAGTAATATAATTAGCCTTCAACGTTTGAAAGAAAACGTTAGCCTACATCGGATAAAATCACAGCAAGTCAGACATATCAGTATTACATGTAAGCGAGTTTTAATAATAATTGATTATACGACAGTAGAACAAACCAGCACAAATGTATAAGTCGTTTGTACATTATAATTATGGATCGAACTAGAACAAATGTACATATGTGAGCATTCACGTTGAAATCACAGTAATGGTTAAATAAGTCCCACTTAGCTCAAATAATTACTATAGCGAAATGAGTATACAACGGATATATATGTCAGAAACATTATAATCACTCACATGGTTTATTACAGAATGAAAATTATGTTTCGTTGTAGAGAAAATTAAAGATTATATCGCTGGCTTAGAATGAGAAAGTCGTAAGTGCTATTTACAACTGGTATAAAGTTAAGGTTGAATACTGGTAATACGTATTCGGAAACAAACCCCAGCAGTCAGGAATGAGAGTATATCAAATGGAAACACTAATTTAAATTAAACCTAACTCTAATAGTGTTACTGTTCCATATCAGTTGCATATATATTCAATTTGTAAAACGTAAACAAGGCGCCACATGGAAAATTAGAATATTTCTCGGACGAAAGTAGTGCTAACTAACCTATTGAATTATTACAATAGACAACTTATTATTAGACAGATAGTGATATATGCACTGTGGACTACGGAATGACTGGCGGTATAACTTATAGAATAGTCTAGAATTGAATATATTTTAATTCCAATTATGGGCGATTTCTGGTATACACTTGCATTATAAAAATACACAAGTGTATGAAACAAGGCATAACATAACAAAGGCTTGATTTATGATTGGAAACACAAATAACTGAAAAAGAAAAAACACAAGGCAAAACAACAACATATAATCTTGAACATTAGTGAAAACAATTAATGAAGTACAACATAATAATAACTTATATTTGACGAATATCATACAATCAGGCACACATTTCCGGTAAGACTCAGGGTGGTGAAACATATTGTTGGTATTTATCAATGGATATAATATAAAGAAAGAAATAATATAATTGTGTTTTTGTTTTCTCTTTATTTACATACTGTATTGAACAATTTGTGTTATGTTAACTTGTTTTTGAAGTTACAAACATTTGACCATAAAACACATTTCTTGTGTCAGATTAAACAAAACATATGAGTGAGGCTACTCTTTGAGTAGCATTTTTATAGATGCTCTATTTTTGTTACTTGCTCATATGTAAATGTGTTGTATACATGTATAAATACTAGACAATATTGACAATGTGTTATAATCAATTGCTTTATTGTGTTATTATGTTCATGGTTTTAATAAACGCCCTTTAACGACATTGACTGCTTATTCATTTAGTTTTTCTTACAAGCTACACACACCCTCATTTCTTATAACGACCAATTGATGACATTACAGGTAACCTTGTTTATTGCGATCGCCGATTATATTTGTTTAACAAAATTCTGTTTTTTTAAGTTTGCATGCATTCGTCAATGGTTATATACGTACAATGTTCAAACGTTTTTCATTAATAACTGGTTTAGTTATATTGTCTCTAAATACTGAACATAATGTAATGTTGATTTACAATTAAATTGTCTTTTTAATACGTATCTTGTTATGTCCCTTTTACGTGGGTGAATCAAAAAGTTCGTAGAATTTAGAGTTATTGTCGTCATATTTATGCTGAATGAATACATTGGTATTTTTTACATACATAGATTTATACCGACCTGATGATTATCGTTTAAAAAATATTTATATCTTAAATAAGGGCGATTACGTGTACCGGAGCACAAGGATAATTGTAAACATATTTTATTAAATTTTCTAAAATATCTGAATTGCAGGACCTCCAAACACCGTCATAATGTTCTTTCTGATTGCATGATGTCATTTATAAAGTCTGTTAAAATTTCAGAAGTCATCTCCGATAAATAATGCTTTAATCGACATTTACTTAATCGCACTAAACAGAAATACCCGCGTAAAACGGGTCTACCAGAATTTACGGAATCACGGGCTGCTATAAACATCTGTGTGAAACTGGAATATACTTGCGGCATCAGAAACTATACATGGTTTGAAACGTGAAGGTATATATCCTAAAATAATATCTAAAATAAATAGACATCGTTTTATAAGTGGGATTAGTGCTTTCATGTAGGATACCAGAAGTTGACAACCGAATAAAATACATCCGATATTGGTGATGTTGGTTCGCAACGTCATCGAAGAGGATCAGCGCTATATAATAGCGGTTATAGTAAAACACTTCCATTAATCGGATGGGACAGTTTACACTATATTAAACAAACAATTCAGAATGCAGAAACCATGTTCACGATGGTTATCCAAAAATAATTACATATTAGTCACTTACATAAGTGTAAATGAGTTAAAATGTTAACGTAAGTATTGACAAACGTGGCGTAAATTTGACGTAGTTCATCAAATGACGCTGACGTGCTCCGGTATGCTGTTACAGCATGTGTGCGTTTCAATGTAAACATCATGTAGTTTTGACTAATTCAATGAAATTTCACAATTTGTTTTGTTACACTCATGATTACGTTGTAGTAAAATTTAAAAGCATTTAAAGCTACGTTTTCTGAGTTATGATATTTTTCTACGAACTTTCGATTCACCCACGAACACTCAATAGTACGTGGTATTATTTTTTGTATTAACAAAAGTCCGTTAAAGTGTAAAATGCTTTTGCAATCAATACTTTCGCGTCAATTCAATTCGCAAAGTGCACAATAAAAGTACAAATACCTTTATAAATCCAGACAAATACTGTCTAATAATATATGCACGTGTGCCAGTACATGTTGTAGATAATCTGTAATGACATGCTCTAAGTGCGACCTATGTTAGTGGTACAATTATGGCAATTATGCTTCATGGTAACTTCAAAATCGTGAAGTTTTGTTTGTCCCCATGCGATGTTGTCGAATTATTTTCACAGACGATTATATTTCTACACTAAATTTACCCCCAAGGAATATCTGCGAGTGTTAAAACAAATATCAATATTGCATTTAGCGTTAACAAACATAGCATGTGTGTATTCTAATACATGATAGTAATATTTGAACATGTAAGTTGATAAATATATGATGACAAATGTTTCAGAGACAGTTAGATTTGTTACAATTATATTATGTAGAAGATGTGTAAAGTTAGAACTTTAAAGTATTATTCCTGGGGCAATCCATCAAGTTCATTTAGCACATAATAATTATGAACGGAGAAATGTGGTGCGTTCTTAAATCATTTTTGTCAGGCACAGATGTCTTAGTTAGAAGATTAATATGTGCATTGGAATGTGGCACAAACTATTGATTTAGCAAAACACTGCTTGAATTTTAAAATTGATAAAATAGTTTACATCAAGAGAATAACGTATTTTTATACTCCGATACGCCCTGTGACTCCATTGATAAAGTGTACATTATTTTGATTTGTAAGAAATTTGTTTGTACAAAACATTTACTCAGAAAATAATTGGTCAATCATGACAAATCCGCTTATAACTACATGAACAGTTAAATAAATGACATACTGTAAAAACAATAATAGATGGCCATTTAATTTCTTTAATTTTGTGGATGATTTCAACCACGAAAATCCTTTAAATTACATTGAACTTTCCACGAAATAGTCTTTTTCAACAAATCCACAAATTTTGTCACATTGAAATTTAATTATTTTTACTCATCAAAAACATGTAGCTAGAAAATTGTATACCTCTGTCTCATAATTTCGTGCCTTCTCATGAAAACCGTGCTTAGTTGAATTCAACTCTTTAAAATGTTCTACATAGTCATTTTGGTGAAATTAGCCAAATAAATTATCCAACAAATATCCTTCATAAATTAGGGTCATTATTTTGGACGACACGTCATAGCTGTCTCCTTGACGACCAGGAACGATACACCTAGTAATTATTCCAACTGATATTTTTCAACTGTTGTTAATGTTTTTTTGCATCCCGTTTTCATTACGCATTATTTTTATCACCTAAGGCTTTATTACTCAAACTGAATACGCATTTTGATAAGAACTACTCCAAATTTATTTAATCTAACTAAAAATTTGAAATTCCATCACTTTGGGTCCCAATACAGACCCATTTTTACGGAGGCACGGATTTCATGGGAAACAATCACCAGGATTCTGAGCATCGACCTAGACATCTAAAAGTTATGATTTTACGAGTTTTCGTGATCATATTTAAATTTTCTTTTTCTTATAAGTTACGTAAACATTTTTTCTTCCGAAAAAGGTGCAAACAATTTTAAAACTTGCATCAGCTAGTGCGCATGCGTGGCTGAAACTGTTAAGGAGCACGGGGATACGAGACAACAGCATAAGTCCACCCAAAGATAGTGCAATATTAGACTGTACTGCTGTAAAACCATCTTATTTGTGGCTTTTACTCGAATCAATAGTGTAGATAACTAAATCATGAATTCCAATATTCTTGATTTATTTAGGCCAGAACAAATTTTAGAGAAATTGTTTATTGTTTTGTAAACCGCAAAATGGAGAGCAAAATTTATATTCTTGTAATGACCAAGAAAAGTAGAAATTAATTATAGCAATTGAAGCAAAGTTACAGAATATTCATACCAAGCAAATTTTATTTCCTTATTATTCCCAAGAAAAGCAGTGCTTTTACAGTATTTCTTAAAGTATTTGTAACAATTTAAGCGAATTTAAGATTTAGCTGTAAAAATTCATTGTGCAATTAATTACATGTACAAGAAACCTGAATATATACAGAAGACAAATAGTTACTATAATTGTCTATCAGGTGAACTTTATTCTATATATTAATATGACTGTGAACGTCAACATGGGCAGTACGAATATAACCTTGTTATGTGTATTAGAAATAAAACAATACCAATATTTTCATAGAAATATGACAATTGTGAAAATAAGATGCATAAATTTCTACATTTGTGCACTAAGTCCTTTATCAATGAATGAAGAAAACTAGATGCAAGTGTATTATAAGCACTTATAAGGTGTATAAACACATTGACACTTGTGTGAATTTTAATCACAAGCTAATTAAACCTATGAATGGACATTTTTGGACAGTTAACTTAATCCCTTTGGTACATTATAGGCCAAGCACATTTTTACATTAGAACTATATTTTCTATGCTGCGAACGATGCTCTGTTTATGGATTGTGCAAGAAACTTTTGGATAGAAAAAAATGAATTAAGATGCTTTACATGTAGATGCTTAGGAGCAGACGTAATTGGTGCAAGTTTGAATCAAACAAGGTGGACTCAAACTATACTCAACCATGATGATCCATAAAGTCCTTACCCACACGTGTGTGGTAATGCAAAGTTAAACATAAATAAATACCTATTAAATGTGTGGGTTGCAACATTTTCTCTTCCTCTTGCGTTCTGTTTTCAGGGTTTGATACACGTACATTTGATACACGTACCGGTACAATATTAAACAATGCATGTCTAATTACCATTGCTAAAAACGCACACAATGTAAATGTTCCAAACCCACCCAATGTTTCATTATGGTTTCTTGGTATCATGTGAAGATGTTATATTGTTTACACTTCCTGGTACGCGTACGTTATATACTTGGAATAAAACATCGGCATCAACACCTTAGGGTATACATTTATCATTAAATGCATGCTAGGAAATCATTCATGCCGATCTATAATGTCCCCGGTGTATTCAGATAACACAGTGATATTTCATTAGATATACTCGGAAAAGTTCGTTAGTATCGTTTTTTCTATATTGAAAACGGTAAGAAGAAACAATAATAGTGAAGTGTTGATTATATGATTATGTTTTCAAACCTTGGAACCATGCCAGTGTAGAACTCGGAAATCGTTCCATTAATTAATAGTACAGACATTTAAACATTCGTTCGTTCACATAGTTACTAGTAGTATGGTATTTGTGATAGTTTTCAATTTAAATCATATGTAACTTATTGTACACATTTCATCAAAGTAAATGAAGACGCGACGCATACCAGGACAAATTATAAGAGTGCTAAGACAAGAAATACTAATATCAGAATATTAAGTCATTGCGACACGATTTATTTCGTGAGATATGAAAATACTACATTATACAGTTATATCTCGACGACAGCCGTAGATGAAATGATACACGTAAAACATTTATATTCAGTGGTGACATTTGTCTTGTTCAGAAAAGTTCTAGCAAACGATACGGGTTGTCTTAAGCTTCACTACAGTACTGAAGATATGTGATATGATTGATACCATATGCATCTCCTAGACGTATGGATTGCGTCCCAGTTGATTCGAAACGATAATAAATGGTTGAATTATGCAATAGTAAGATGTAGCTACCCTTACATTTAATGTAAAAGAAATCATTTGGAACACCAACACCGGCTTAATATGAAATTGTTTATATTTAACAAAAGACAGCCACAGTTTGTTTATAGGATAGAATCATAGATCAAAACAAAGGACCTACGTTCTAGAATACTATAATAGTATAATTATAGTATACAGTATTTATTGTTATTGTAAATACATACAGTGTGTTTGTGCTGCTCACCGATCATATTTATGTTCATCACCGAGTTATTACATTGAAAACTTAATGATATGCGTTCAGTAGCTGAATTACACTATACAAATAGTATGGGAAAATTACCTGGAGTAACAGATATCATCTTAGAGAACCTTATAAATGCTAAAGTATATTCATACATTATATTTGAAGTCTCATATACTTTAGCGTTCGTGTAATGCATTATTATGATATTATGAAGCAGTGATCGCAACATAAACGGAATGATGTTATTTATTTTTGCATTACTGATGAACTTATATGGTTATGTGTGGTAGTCACATACTTTGGCAATGCAATCATATTAACTCTATCAGGACGATTGGAATTATGAATGGATAAAAAGTAAACTACAACTACAGAAGATAATATTATATTACGGCGATAACTAGCATAGGCTACCGTTGTTATTTCAGCCTAACGATTATGAATTCATATCGTACATATACATTGTAGTAATTCAAATGCATGTGTTACAATTTAACTGGCTCGCATAGCACCGGTAGCTCTATTCATGCTTAAGAACCTTAGTTATCGTTTTGTCATAGTTTGTTGAGTCCTATATGAACAGTAGTTTTGGGTAATTTTGCGCATCGGGTAATTATGCGCACCTTAACTTTCTATTTCTTACAGACTTTGCTGGGTCGTTTTCCGTCGGTCCTCTCGTGTTTTTGTAGATGTCTGTTACTTATGTAAAGTTTTATCAACACAACAGTATTTCTACGAAATATTGACCAAAATGAGTGTCAACAGAGATTTTCGTTAATTTGACATACCACGTGACACATAAATAGAATAAAAGCACATTTGTAATGGATGATTACTTTTCCTTTTTGGTCAACATTGTTTTAATAACTTATTCGTTCGATAATGTGATATATTTCTTGTGAAACAAATGTTTGAAACAGACTATACAACAAAAAATTCCACTTGCGCAGAATTAGCCGAAACAATTTACGTCATGAAAACCGGCAGTCATCTTGTTTTGTGACGACATTTGACGTAGTTTAGCGAAGGTAAGATGTTTTGAGTCGTTTACATTTGTCAATGAAGATTGTTTCTATCCAAACAGCACCATAATTCATTCGAAAAGTAAAAAAATCTCAAATGTAGAAAGCCAATACACGTTAGGTGCGCAGAGTTACCTGACAGCACTGTAATCAACATAGCTGATAAGCAGGCAAGTATAACGATAACGGAGCAGCACGGTGACTACATAAGTATTTTACCTATGCTGGCATTTTTTGCTGTTACAACGTACATGTATATTGTGACATTTATTTTTCTGTATAGAAATTATGTGCCAATACGAAAATACTTGTGATTAGTAACACGGTTTAAGAATTAGAAATATACAACACATTTAATATGTGAAAGGCTCTTATTAAGTCCATATTTATCACTTTTAATTCCAACGTAAATACAGTCACAGTGTTTCCATTTACTTGGAGCATGTCACAATTATGATAAATCGTTTGTTTTAAACAACTCGATATTTTCATCTGTTCAAACATTTCAATTACGAAACTTGTAGAGAACCATGGCCTGCGAGTTTTCCTTATTGTTTTCTAAACAAAGTCCAGTTATATGTGTTAGAAATTAAACTGATTACAAAGGTTCATTGACATACCGCTGAAATTCATACAATAAAAAGTCGTGTAGTTTTAAAGACAAATTTATAGTCGATGTACCAGTATCACATCACATCAGTTTCGTGCTGGTTCTTAATCAATACGTGCCGTTTCATTACCATGGCAGATAATGTTCTTACGTCCAGTATCTCTATTGATATCCATGGAATCTTTATCTATGAAACCGCAGATGAGGACACTGTACCTCCCGACAATGTGTTTAGCACTACAATGCACATTATGTGACACGACAACACAAGACAATGACCTTTTCCATTGTGTTTCGTCATTTGTTTTCACCAAATCGTGTGATCAACTTATACCTTAATTTAAATTTAGGACAGTGACGCCGAAAAAAGGAAATCTCTTAAACCAATGCAACACTTATTGAATTACTAAAGTTGACGACTGATAATAGACTGTGTGATGTATGTGTTGTGTGGTATGGTAAGAAGTACATAAATGATTTCATTTGGATTTATGTAGTTGGATGTGCTGGCTCACTTGTTTCTCAATCTAGTAAATTATATAACTCATCTAAAAGACACGGGTTGTCTTTTAACACGTACGCATGATAATCATTGGTCAATTACGTCCTTTAATATCATTATTTATGATCTTTGAAGAAAATAAATCTAATTTGCCATTACAATGACACGCATACTATTAACATCATTATTCTACGCTATGTAAGTACACGTACTGCGTTTCGCTCATAGTATATACGAGCTATATAACATAATATGTACTATAGGTACATGTATAAAGTTAAAAAACAATGTGAGTTAACCAGGTATATCGTTTAGTTTTATTTAATACAGGGTCATAATGTTCCTACTAATAGCCATACATGTTTTCATGTGACTCTCAACCCGCTTGAGTGTCTGTATCTCGGGACACCGTAATTGCACACGAGTATATTCTTGCGAGTGCGGACGCTCTCATATCAGTCGGATTACATTAGAATTTTATCGAAGGTTATTTTTTATCAAACATAGATCAAAGGAAACCATTCATATTGCAGAAGAATAAGCAGTTAATTTGCATTTCTGAAAGCCTTTGACATGTAATGTAATTATTTCGTCATTTATCAATTATGTTTTGACAGTGAAAACCTTTTAATATTTCTGAGCGCCGAAACAGTGAATAAGGGAGAGGTATATGGCTGCCATTCTATTGTAACCAACGCGACAATGTCATTCAAATGTAAATGAAACAAAACGTTCGACTATCGTACACTGAAAACCCATTTAATGTAACAGACAACAATCGTTGAACATATCACCGTATTGGAAGCAGAGGTTAATACAATTATATTGTTCCGTTTATCACAACGAGGTTTGCTGTTATCACGAAGCAAAATTTGATAACATTTGAAAATACATTTTACAGCTGAAGAATCATGTCGAGTACTTGTAAAAGTAAATATGACTCGAAACACTGCGATCATAAACAACTTCGGTATGGCACATCAGTTTAAATACGATTATATTTCTATCTAAATATCTCCCAACGTCGTTGATCAATGCCCGTATTGTGGCACATGCTTGTCAGGTTTTATTGTTGGACAGAAACGCATGCATTATAAATAACTACGAATCTTTCTAGCAAACACTAAGGACATCTGAGGAAAGACACAGAACTTTGTGCGGGTAAGCATAGCTAACGGAAACATTGGAATACTCGATTTACACAATACTATTAAATGAAGATTAGAACATAAACATTACGCGATTGTCGCGTTGTTGTGTTCTAAGATGACTATCTTTTCTCTTTTTCTACACAATTAAACGAAGGCAACATTTCATAAGATACCACTTAGGTCATGTAATAGTGCTTGTCGATATCTGTACAATAATTACCCCCCTTTATTGCTAAATATACACAAAATTCGAAGTCCGCAGTGTGTCATTTATTGCGGAGTGAGCATATAAGGCTCGCTTGAAGCATCCATTTTTGGGGGGATTTGGATGGCTTGTACTATGTCTGACTATTGTGTGTGTGGCTAGGCGTTGCTGTCGTTGCTGTGTGGCTTTGGTTTATGCCCTACACTGGTAAACATCTGGTTAACTATAGGTTGATGACTACTATTAATAATGGTACTCTTAAATGTGTACTTTCGTGGCTACTGAGATCGACCGGTGGTCTACTTACTCATTTACTTAGTAATTTGTTTACGTGTTCCGTTAAAACAATTGATACAAAAGCAAAAAGCCTTTCAGAAATAGATTGCCAAAACGTGAAATGTTTCATAGATGGTTGCCATTTTATCCATTAGTTCAGTTCAGAAATATTTCCATTAACATGTAGCTTGTCACAAGTATGATTAATCGTTTGTTTTAGCCAAGTCGTTATGTTTTATAATTGTTCAGAGGAAATGTTCCGTGCTTCTGTGAATTCACATTATTTGTATATGTTCAACAATCAACTTGTACAATTCCCCTAGACTGCTGTTGTATTAGGTAATAATTAAAACGGCGACATTATTCTTAATTTCTTGGAATCCATATTGCTTGTTTTTAATTAGCAACATGTCAAGGACTAGAGCCAAATGATATATATTTAGCAGTTCGTAATAAAAACATCTTCAAGGCCGGACTAATTTAACTAATGTATCAATTACACTATGTTTTAAAATGTAATTACTTAGTGCATTTGCCAATCTGATGGCTGTTTTAACGTCTAGTGGTTGAAATTGTGTTTTGGAAAAAACGATTTTATATACGGATATTTCAGCTTGTGCACTGTTTATTGACTTTCGTTATTTAAATTTATTTCATTGTAGATTTAATCAGAATGGTTTTTGTATCATGAAAGCTTGTTTTAAAATAATATTTTATTATTCGTGTCCGCACTGAAGCACATAGTCGCAACATCGATGGAGAGAGTTCACAGTCACAATAATGTTTGTATATGGTTACTTTGATACGTTGGTGTTTTATATTGTTAGATGTTTAGACACTGTATGTCGATACAAGTACATAATGTGAACTATATATAAGGATGCTTCTTAATGTTTTAATCATCCACATTATATGAGCCGGTTGTTCCGTATTAATCACTTGATAAATCGTCTTCAATTATTAAGTCTCAAGTTGGCAGCCTCTTGAGATAATTGTCTTATTCTATAGACGATAAATGTCAATATTAGTACTTGGACATTATTGTACTAGTGTCCTTTTAGAGTACAATAGTAAATACTCGACGACGGTGGGAACTATTCAGTCCCTTTCAAGTTTCATAGGGCATGTAAGAAGTTTACAGGAGTGCATTATAGCTACGGCTGTTGTCGAGATATATATAAACATATTCATATATGTCCTTGTTAAAACATAAATTAATGTTAAAGAAAATGTATGTCTAAGAATAGGGAAACTTTATACTTCTAAAAAATGGTCATTGGTTTGTCATTACATTGATACATCTAAATCTCATCAGCCAAATTATAAATAAGTATACACATTATATTACACCTAATTCATATATAATGTAGTATCGTCACAAATTAAGTTGATGAATATTTAACCCATATGGCTTTAATCCAATTTAGATAATAATGTGTCTATATTAATAGCGTTCTATGATTAATTGTTTTGAGGTTTGGAAGATCAGATTAATAAGTTAGTTTGTTAATTATTCATCTATGCATTCGTCGTTTCTCTCATAGTGGCGTTATTAATTACCCTTCATAACACAATTTACTGTACGCTTCAATATGATTTTATGTCATAATTTCTAATGATTAATGAACTTGTTTGTACATTGCGATAAAGTATACTGTTTTACAAGGCAAATACGAATAATTTCTGGTTTTATATGTACATTTACTAATGTAATGCCTCCATCAAGGACATACATATATACCTATGTCAGTCCGTTTGCCAGTCACTTCATCGGTCCAAACATGTTGTACACTCACTTGACACGAACCTTACACGAATAATAGCAAGCTAGAGGTAGGGTATACAAATACACTTTTATTCTCATCAGTACGTTATTAAATCAATAGAATAATTCAGAAATTATTTCAGATTGGTCTCTGATGGCATAAATGTAAGGCCAATGCATGCCATAAGGTTACTACATTTAGATGACTCAAAAGTGCAGAACAGATTTGAACACGTGCAGTTGTATTTTGGAAGACAATTCTAAAACATCACTGTACATTTCCGTCATACGTGTATTGATCGGCCTAACATTCATCTTAACCTTGTTAGAATGAAGACCAATGTCTTATATGGAGACATATTTCTATAGGGACTACTTTCAAACATAATTATATCATAAACTACACCACCACCTCACAATGAGGAAGTAGAAATGCATATTAGACAATAGTTATTGTTGTTTCAAATAACAGAATGTAATGAACTCAAATATTTCTGAGGACTTATTCAATTTCAGGTTCCATTTTCTTCTCAATAAATGTTTACTATATTACTGTAAATGCAAGTTTTGATGCAGTTAGGGCAATAATGTAGACATATTGTCACGGCAGTTGTGTAAGTAAGTTATTAGTTTCCGTTTAAAATATTTAGTTAGCCGGTATGTTTGAATCATATTTACATTTTGAGTATTCAAAATATTATTTTTATATGCGTATGACGAATTAATGTTAAAGCACACCGATGTATGGCTGTAAAAGTACATATAAACATATTCTAACATTTGAAACATATATCAGAATTCATCGTTCTGTTCTAACATATAATGGTTAAAAAGGACTTTATGATTTATTTTTTCTTGTATTGCAACCCTTGGATTCCCCATGAATTATGCCATTGTATCAACGTATTCATTATCATTCAGCTCAAACTATGTATACTTGCTTACGTTTTAGGCTAAAATACGTACATATGTATTACTCGTCTTGCATTGAGGTTATAAATATTACTCAATAGAACTTTAACTTGTTTTTTGCGACCGTATATGTTAATTGGTTGGTTACAATATCCTAGATACTTTAATATAATGTAATATCCGATGCGTATTGAGTTAACTATGGTTATTTTGTCAAGGAGGACCAAAACTGTCATGTTTAGATACCGCCGTGTGGTAGGTGAATTCAATTTTATACAATAACATACATGTATTTAACTAAACGCAAAGTATCATTTTCTTGCGAGGAAACACACACACGTACTAGCTAGATTTGCCGATGGGCATATTGGCTATAATCAAAATTAAATTCCCACGAAAGACAACTGTTATTTTAAGAACGTGTTTCCGTTGTCTTTCAACGCACCATACTCTGCACATACATTTCAATCTGAAAGTCAACAATTCACAAGTTTTCCAAATGCTTGGACAGGCAAAACACTAACGAAACTAATTGAATTACCAACGTAGACAGCTAATTACGGGAATGGTGATGTACGGGTGTGTATTTTGTGACCGTAAGTGATACCAAACACTGAAATTAGTCATTCTCTTGACACGTCCCAATAACCATGTACCATATAATTGATTAAATTTTGAAGTCTAGCCTTAGGGAATTAATGTCTTTAAAAACACGTGTAGGTAAACTACCCATTTAAATGTCGACAAAATGACTAACAATAGCACTCGGAAGTGGCAACATATTAAGTTTTATTCATTTGTTTAATATTAATCCAATTTACACATAATATGTGTTGTATACATGTGTGTCAAATAAAAAAAGTATATATGTGTTTGCACAGTTGACAATAATAATACTATGTATGAATATATCGATGCGGGGGAAATAGTGATTCTGTTCGTCAACAATTACACTTGTATTCACAAATTTGACTTTATGATTATGAAACTTGGTCAGAGTGATCATCTGAACAAAATTTAGGCAACTATAGAAAATGGATAATCAAGGGTAAAAAACTAGGTCAAATTGTAGCAAAATCTAGTGTATTCTTTAGATGTCATAATGTTGGCCTCATATTTATGAAACGTGATCAAAATAATAATATCAACAAAATCTTGGCGAAAGTTATAAATCGGGTCATCCGGGGTCAAAAAGTAGAGCGCTAGTTCAAATCATAGGAAAGCGTTGTTTAGGTACTTTTTGGCTCAAGAAGATTGGTTTATTATTTGAAGTAGTGACCTAGTTTTAACTCATGATAATTAAATATTGGATTTGACCTAGATTTTGTCTTGATGATCCCTGTGACGTGGTATCATAAAGATTAAGCAAAACAGGCACATTTGAACGATTTGTTCTATTATTTTGCCTAGTAACCTAATTTTTAAGTCAGGTTTACCCTTTTTTACACATGACCTAGATTTTGTTAAAATGAGCATTGTGACATTGTAAATTTCACAAGTTCAACATCGAAAATACGATCCCTGGTGACTATATTTTGTTTTTTATGTTGTGACCTAGTAACTTACATTTGTAGATTTTGGGTACGGTTAATCCAAATTTGTATTTGACCTAGATTAGCTTCCGATGATCATCGCTGCTAAGTTTCATAAAGATCAGACCAAAATTGCGACCTCTTAGGACGATGTAAAAAAGGCTACTGATACATCAAAAGTGACAAATATCGCGAAAACATATGACAATTTAATATATTTGTGGATATCTCAAAAAGTCCAACGAATATTCTATAAGGACATGTTTTACATTTCTAAGAATAGCTTTACACAACATATCAATACGAAACTTTTTGTTTTGCAATTAGTTTGAGGTTAAAAGTTTAAATGACTGGACTATTACCCTGCCATGGTTGTTATCCATAGCCAAGTATTATGATTCATGCGTATATCAGCTTTCGTAGGATGATAAAGATATGCATTTGGTAAATACGGATGATTAAATACAGTATATAAATAGTGAACGACAGAAACAGTAACAATGTTTTTTTTTGTGTTGTTCACAAATGACAATTTTGGAGATATGTAGTCTCTATTGTAATTCAATATGAAGGTACAGTAGAGTAAAACAGTGTTTCTAAACGAGTTTATCCAATTCAATGCCTGATATAATTGAATTAACCCTTCTCCTGTTGCATTGTAACACTGTACTGGATTAATTTAGACGTATGTTGCTGAAAATGCACTTTTCCAATTTTAGTTGATCAAATAGGGTTCACAGTAGTGTAAATGCTTTTATCAAGCGCTTCATAATCAAGATTTTTACACGAAACATGTTGTTGCATTTTAATAAACTCACGTGTGAGGAAAATGTCACTGAAGACGACTGATAACATAAGCACTCGCGTGCTGGTATGTAATTAGCTGAATAGGACCACATATTTCCAAATCAGGTACGATTGAATAAGCATAGCGACATAATGAAGACATAGAGGTACAGTAACTCCCGGGGAACAATGGTATTATATCACATCTGATGCGCTAACTGCTGGCACTTTATCATAATTATCCGAAGAGTAGATGTTGTCAATTAGCGAAGTTAACAAGACACCACAGGGTTAGATTGACTAACGAGGGTGACGTGAATAAGATGTGATCATTATGTGGTGGAAAGATAAACGTCTTATGATACTGTACTCACCCCGGGTGTGTAAACCGTAGATATGCTGGCGAGGTCACCGCATACATTTGTTTGTTTTTAAGATGTTTTCGCTCTAACCACTTCACATTAACTAAATGTTGGATGTTGTTCACAATGTTCCAGTCAGGTCTCATTTCAACGACCAGGTGGACGATGTCTAAAGTAAAAATTAAATGCATGCACCACTCGGAAGTGAGAAGTGTGCTCATTTAGTGAAATCTTTGTGATGTAACTAGTTAAACGGTAATATAAAGTTATTTAATATTATACAGATGTGTTTTAGATTAAAGATATATTCAAATACGTTCTGTTTACATCGCTTATAGTCGATAAGCAAAGCATTTGTTATACAACAATGGCACACTAATTCAGACCCAAAATAGCTTAATAGCGTAATATTACGACACAATGATGAATGAATGTACCTTTAATAAACACAGGTTTAAATGCAGATAAAACATGCATAATGTTTCTGTGAAATAATTGAATAACAGATGCTACTTTAACAGCAAAATTGTCTAACATACATATGTAACTTATACATAAATGTCCTGTAGTACATATTAACAAACTGCATGTATCACAGTTATTCATTAAACTAGCACATTGTATCAAGATAAACATAAAATAGAGTATAGAAACAGAATAGCGCAGTTAAAGTGTGTAGAGCCATATTCTAACAGTCATTTAATGTCAACATAATCACTTGCATCGTTTTTAGTATGATACTAGACTACCTTAATCGCAAATTAAAACTTTGGATGGGTTGTGTGTACTTAGATTCCTTCGTCGGAAAATAGACGATTCTTATAAATGCAAAGGATGTTCTGGAACACTTCCTTATGAAAATGAACAATTCGCATGTCCAATAAATCAAAGAGAGAGTTTCTGTTAAAACTGAAGCGAAAAATGATCTAATGTATATGAAAGCGTAATTGTTTTTCAGTTTTTGAAACTTTAAAAAAAATATCTTCCGATAAAGCTCTATACACATTAAGTATAAACATTATTATATTGCTGACATAATGTTAACTACCTAAACACACCAGATTCTCATTTTGTAAAACGTTTATATCAAACCATGTGAATTGAAACAAACATAATAAGAATAAAATAAGGAATCAGCATATTTTGTAAAAAGAGCATGTTCATTTTACAATTAATATCGGCCTTTATAAGACTTAAAACGTTCGAACAAATATACGTGTACGAGTATACAAATGGGCGTTCGTAAAAACAAACTGCATACACGTACACTGCAATATAAATTATCTGCTGATGTATGTATAATAGAAACTCTAAACAGTATATACATGGTGTATATGTAAGCATACAAATGTATCTTCTTTATCAAAGATCAAAAATAGATAATACACGTGTTATATAGATATAATCTAACTAACGTATCAAGATAGTCGGTATAATCTCATGTTACCATGGTGCATGATGGACCTATTTTGTGGCATTGTTGCCAGCACAGTCGAGTATTTACATTTCTAGTAAACAAAGATTGCTTTAAGGACAATACACTATCCAGAAAGAAGGGTGTCCCTATATCACTATTGACACAATCGGACAATTAGCACAAGAGGCCGCCTACTTCAGACTTAATATGTATCGGTTCTTTATCAAATGAGAGCGAGTGGATAATGAATTGTTATAATACTACTGACTTACACACTGTGTGTGGAATACTATGTGGGAAACCAAAAGAATATAGCATTATCTCGTTTTTCACGTGTAGTTTTGTTTCCATGGTATCGCAGACAGTTAATCTCATCTGTCTAAAACGCTATTTAAATCATAGTGTTTAAGAAGAAGTGGTCCGGGGTTAGTGCGCGTTTATTGCATAACATTAGAAATGTTTAGGACACCTGGTAATGGTAACTTGGCGTTATCACAACGTTATCATTGTCCTTGTGAGGTTCACATTCAGTCAATACCCCTACAGATAATCAAATCGTTGTACACCACTATTTTATGGTAGCAATTCATTTCGGCAATATGATACTGATGAGAGATTTAATAGCTTTGATAAAAAAATATGTTATCAAATTATGCATGTTTTGTTTTTACATGACGTTTTGTATATATACATTATCTGTACATTTTTATGTATATTTGTGTATGTATTGTATGAGCTCTCCTACTATGGAGGTAATAAAAGTATTATTATTAGTAGTTTACCCGTTTGAATAAATGTGTGGTAGATATGTTTTATAGATGCTTTATAAATTTGTCCATACTAGTATATGTATGTGCATTATATATTGATTTAATCGTGTATTAGTCATGATTGTACGGCACTTTTGAACGTGTGTATACATGAAAAAAGGGCTATATAATATGGTATAATACTACTACTACTAATAATAATAATAACAATAAAACATTGGCATTTTTGTTAAAACTATATCAATAAATTATTACACGGTGTTGAGGTGCATGTGTTGTGTTAATTCGAGCAATGTAGTACTTCACTAAGTCTTATAGTTCTAATACATGATCTGAGACAGAAATGTATACAGTTATATTTTAATTGACTTCAGGTTATAGGTGTGAAAAGTAAACGTGATTATTTCAGGCTGTTTTTCGGAAATAGAGTCGATTGCCATGCAGACGTTATCAGCTCTTAATTTAAAGTAAATCAATGTCTATAGATAAACATGTAGGAAATATGTAACAATAATCCAAAATATCATAAAAACCTAATACATAAAGCGTTAACTATTGAAACTAAGTCTTTCTTAACTGGATGGTCAAAATTCATTATGAGGATACAGTAAAAGGAGGCAACATCGTAATAAAGTAATGTACGGGTACATTCAATTGTATTATTTTTTATGCCGGAACCTTTGAGACTTTTACTAAATTTTCGTTGATCAGTGGACATATTAAGATTTACCTCATTATAGCGAGGACTAACTCATCTTATATTAGAATGTATTTCTATAGAGACTACTTTCAAACGTAATTATATCATAAAATACACCACCACCTCTCTAGGAGAAAGTTGAACTGCATATTAGGAATCATATTATCGGTTGTTTCGAATTATAAAATGTAATAAACTAAAATATTTCTGAGGACTTATTCAATTACTAGTTACATTTTCTTCTCAATATATGTTTACTATATTACTGTAAGTGCAAGTCAAGGTGCATTAGGGGAACGAATGTAGACAATTTGTCACGGCAGTATAAGGTTATTAGGTTTCGACCAAAAGATTTAGTTAGTCGGTATATGATACCTATTATTTCTGTATTCTTACTTTTTATACGAGGAATGATCAATATATAACGAAAACGCGTTTATAATTATTTCAACATTCCAACCAAATTTGAAACTAGTGCCGTCAGTTTTAGAGCCCGGCATGTGTTGACTGAATTGTATAGAATCAAATATATGTATCTTACCATAGAGCTGAGCGCAAAGTAGCTAGTTTCTTGTGAATAAAGACACACGCGCACTAGCTATATCCACCGACGGGTATATTGGCTATAAGTAGAATTCAAATTACACATAAAACAACTGTTATTTTTTAAACAAATCTCCGTTATCTTTCAACGTACCTTACTCTGCACATACATTTCAATTTGAAAGTCACCAATTCACAAATTTAACAATTGCTTGGACAAACTGAACAATAAAATAACTAATTGAATTACCAAAGTAGACAACTAATTACGGTCATTTGTGATGTATGAGTATGTAGCGCATGTTAACGATTGTCAGTAAACTAAATATACGCTAGACGTTTCCACTTTCCGAGTCTCGTTAGTGATACTAAATACTGAAATCAGTGTTTGTCTTGAACGTGTCAATAACCAGAACGTGATTGGTTAAATTTTGAACGCAAGCCTTAAGGAAACTCATTACGATATAAAAGCCATGCATATTACTGTAACCTCACGTATTATAAAAACGTAATTTTAAGTATAAACCAAATACATTCAAGGTTGATCAATATAGCTCAGGAGTACAATGAAACGACCTGCATTAACTTTCACAAATGACGTTACCGCAGCTGCATAATTTGTTTTTTAATTTAATATAAAAGTAGAGTAGAAAAGTTATGTGACAAACAAGTTTCATCTAATTTATTCATGCCCCCACTAATCGAATCAGGCCTGGTGATTATAAACATTGGAGTATGTACTCCATGCTCCAACTCATACTCCGTACTCCAATTGGAGTAATTCTCAGTTACAAAAACTGCTGTAACAATTTTATTACTGAATCGAAACATATAAAACGGGGGTTCATTTTCTTAGTTAGACCATTTGCTACAAGTTGGAGTTGGTTTTGATGCAAAATTCCAAAAAAAAGTTGTTTTTCAAGTTTGAGCTTTGAGTATTGAGTTTGAGTATGAGAATGAGAAATGTTTATAATCACCGGACCAGTGCTTGTAATCTTGTTATGTAGCACTGTATGAGCTTTATTTAGATTTGTTTGAAAGTGTGCAATGTGTTTGTTACTTTGTCCAGTTAGTTTTACGATAGTGTTAATGATTGTATGAGATGTTTTTGTGATGTAACTTTTATTTCCAATATACATAAAGTTACAATATATGAACATACATATTTAACATATAGTTTTTCAAACTGCAAAGTGTAATATTTCCACAAAGTAAATATAAATGTACATATAAAATGACTGCATATAATACGGCATTATTATGAGTGGGGAAATTATGAAGAAAAAAAGACAGAATTACGAGGGCTTAGAATAAAACAAAAATTAGAGAAAACAAATACAAAAAAGTCCACTTCTCAATGTGCTTATCAACTTTATTCTTTGTAATAGCTACATGTATCATTTCTTCCAATCTTTTTCTTTCGGATATTAAATTTTTGAAATATAAAATGTTCGGTGTTTCTTTTGAATTCTTGCATTTGAGATGTTACAAAGACTGGATTTCAACACGAAACATTTATTGCATTTTAGAAGGTAGACTCATTTGTGATCGATTACCCACTGTATAGTAGTAGTTTTGAAGTCGGAAATATACGATCAAATATAATCAGACATCAAACAATGCAATCCGAATAAACACTTACTATTTTAAGTAGCTAGTTAGTAGTTGCCATTTTAAGTATAAATATCATACATTGTTAGGTACAAGAGAAGAGTGACACCATGTCACAATAGTGAAAAATACATACTGTTTCGGTATCACCAACGTATCTTTTCTATCACAACAGGGCCCGAAATTACAACCAGTACTTAAACTATACACTCAGCACTAACATATTGAAATTCCTTCTTTTGAGTTTCAAAACGATATTTTTTCAGAACGAGAAGTTGAAGTTTTGTTGAATATGGGCTAAATATTATCATTTGCTTGGTTTCCAATTGGAATTCAGTGAATTTGTAAGCTATAAGTGTAATGATTCACCCTGAGTGCAGAGTGTGGTACTCAGATTCAACAATTATATGTTTATCTCATCAATAGTATGTAATTGCATAGATAATGTATCAAATGCTATTTGAAACATTCAAATAATAAATAATATATATACATTTTTATTATTTTATACATGCAATCTAGAACAAATAATAGCTCATAATATAACATTTTCAATTTTTCAGTGCTGAGTACAGAGTGTAAGTATTGGTTGTAATTTCTGACCCAGATGTATCCCAACTCAACCAATTAGTAATTAGCACAGTTTGTATGATAGTACAGAAACGAACGAACAGGAACAATGACAGAACGGTGAGTCGACAATCTAATGTAGTTGTGTCATTCCTTTAATACATGTACTATACCTTGATGTATATGACCGTGCATTTTGGCATCAAATCTGCATTTAATTTAATAAATCATACTTATTTCATCTAATTGTTATTTAATAAGTGTTTTTACACATACATGATTGCACCGCCTACAGTGTGTACATGGTCATTATTTATTCAATTATAACGTTTTATCATTGATTACCGAGTTAGATTCTCCCTTATTTTGTAATTATCTTGTAATTTAATTCACTTAATTATGACTTACAACAGCGATGTTAACGCATGTTGTTTTGTTTTGTTTCTGAATATCTTTCTAAAACATTATCGGAAGGAAAAGTAGATTACACTTCAACTTTTGCAAAGCGTACTGTCTGCTTTGTTTCATTAAATATCTCATATCAGTGAACGGTGTTTTATTCAATAACATAAGTGTTGCTATATATTTTGTGAAATGACGAAGGGATGGTCACTGATCAAGTTCCTGCCGTGCTAATGCGGTCCGTTATCATTCGATTTTCATAAATTCATTGTATGAATTTTATCATGTCCTTGGAAATATTTTATACCTTTGATAGTACTTGGAACTGATGTTTTCACATATAATTATGATTCGTACTTGTATAAGTATGCGCTATGATTAATCAATTGTACCAAATGGTATAAGTGTCGTCTCAAATATTTGTTTTGTAACATTAGGATAAGTGGAAAAAGATATACACATGTCCATGGAGACATCGATATTTATGTCTATCAATTCCTTACAAATGAACAATGATGTTGGACAATTTTGCCAACACTTACTGATAGGCAAACATCAGTATTGAGTCTGAAGAATATAACATGTCAATAAATGAGCATAATTATTTTCTTTACAACGAATGCATGTAGTACCGCAGGGCTACATGTAGTAGTGCAAACAACTTTTTGTGTACATAAAGTTGCCTTGTAGATGCTGGCACTTGATGAAGTTAAAAAGATATACCACAGAGCGAGATTGCCAAACGAGATTGTTGTAAATATGATGTGACTCAATATTTTATATCTTACAATGTATCAACAAACCATGTAGGGAAACATCCAACCAAACATCAGATTCTAGCGTGGCCATCACACGTTACAGATGTTTCCATACGGTAAGCTGTGAATAAACAGACTATCATCCTAGTTGTTTGTGTAAATTCATATAGTTTATTCATATAGATCTTCATTCATTCAATATTGTTATACTATTTTACAACCATGTTTTATCCGGAAGTTCTCTACAAATTATATAATGGGTGCCTGATTTTATATAATAAATTATATCCACATATTCACAATACATTATTACAAACCATAACTTTAAAGCAGAAACTATAGTATAAATTATGATGTATACATTTCAAAAACGGCACTATGTTTGATAAGAGAAATTGATGGATGGATCTTCAATAAATATTAAATTTGTCTTACAACATTCAGATATTTCAAAACTCAAAACAATTGATCATGCAACGTTGTAACCATAAAAACATTAATAAAGTATTATCAATATACTCATTTGTTCTTCAGTTAATTAAAACATAATCATTTTAATGTTCAGCAATTTAATTTGTATTGTTACTAATTAAGCGGTTGAAACGAAATGATTTAATATTTTACAGAATAATGAGATTTACATTTAAGAGATATTCCAATATATTGTCTTTAAATCGTGTAATGTCGTTAAGTAAAGTATTTTTTATACAACAATGGCACACTAATTCAGACTCAAAATAGCGTAAGATGAAAATATAATGATGTGTATGAGCACGTGTTCAAATACAGATAAAACAAGAGCTATGTTTCTGTGAAATAATTGAATAACAGCAAATTGTTATATCATACATAGTTAACTTCAAAAGCAATGACTTACGTATGTATCCTAGTAATTCATTACACGCCGTATCAAGACGAAAACAAAAGGAGTATAGAAACAGAAGAGCACATGTATATAGAGGATCTATCGCGAGTTGTCAATTGATATAAATTTATATTAAGCGAGTTTTGGAAATTTTATTAAGCTCGCCAAAGGCTCGTTTAATTATATTTCCTGAACGAGTTAAATATATTATTAAATATATCAATTGACAATGAGTGGTAGATTCTTTATATGTGACGTGGACTGCAGAAATCAGGCCAGATGCGGTAACGTCTATTTTTAGAAAAATGACGTCAAAAACTTGCGCTGTTTTTTTCGCGGATTTTCTAATTTATTAACTTATATTTTCAAGTGTAATTGTATAAAACAAGTTCTGCTTTAGAAAATAAACAATTAAGATATATTTGCAACATTTCACAACCACTTCACGAATATTTTAGTGTAGTCTAGCCATTTTAGCGATAGTTATTTCCCTTTTACTCTGTAAAGGTCAACAAACCAAAATGGCGGACTGTTGATTGTTTGTGTTATGTTGAGTGAAGTTTGTAAGGTATAATGATGAGAAATGACGCGTATGTTGGTTTGATCTGGTTGATATCGAATTATGTAGCTCGTATTTGGAGGTAAGCATATCTTTTATTGTCTGTGATTGCTTTACTGTTTTGAATTATGGGTTTAAATTCGTTGATAACATTGACTTTGAAAGCGAAAGTTGACTTTAACAGTTTAAAATGCTACAAAACAGTCTGTTTTTTCTGTTTTTATGTGGATAAGTCCATTGTATACTCGATTCTTCATAGCATAGTGCAAATTTTATGCCTGCAGATAATGAGTTAACATGAGGATTGTACATGGCTGATACATTCATGTTTGTTGACATATCCCCCACCCACCTTACTTTGCTGAAGTTTGCACACATCAAGTAAAATGACTGTCATTTGTCTTCATTTTTTCAAACTCTTTGAATGCATATATCCAACTCACCAGTACATCCTGCAATTCAGCAATGTTCAAACACTACTGTTTACTAGTAAAATAGGTCTGGTTTAGACTGTCTGAACTGACAAGTAAATTAATTTGACACTTCAGCTACTGTAGGCTCCCATCCCTACAAAAATGTATGCGGCTCAAATTCACTAGGCCAATTTCCTGCCGGCTTACTTAAACGGGTTAAATTCAAGTGCGTACGGCTCATCCGGACTTAACCGCACACCCAAATAACTGCATATCTCTACAACAATGTAACAATTTGGTATACACATGCCTCTAGTAGCTGTTCTACTTATAACTATGTACAATGTAGTAGGCCTACTGAGTACTGGGAAATCCTTGATGCATCTAACAGTAAGATATGCCTGTTCTGTTGTTAGTATTTACAGTTGACTACATGTAATAAAAGGCAAATTATACTTAGTTATATTCTATATGAATAATGATCTTCATAAAATTAATTCTCATTTTCAGGATGTTCAATAATTGATCTTGAACAACATGTGTGGACAAACCATGAACATGTCAGTTATGTGGAGTTTACTGTGGGGAGGCTGAGTTTGGACAGATACCTCTATCTCAGGTATACAACTGATCCAATTATTAAACTTACATTTGTAAATCCTTCATATTACTTATTATACTAATTATCTGTAGTGGTTACTGGACCAAGGATATGTATACCAGTTGTTATACTGTAGACCTGACTGCTGATCATGAAGTGGTTGATCCACAGAACTATTTCAACATAATATATCATGATTATGACAGTAGCTGATATTATGCCAGTAATTTCAGTATCTGTTATCAATAGTGAACATATCAATAATAATTTTCAAATGTTATTTCCTTTTTTAAATAGAATATAGGCTACTATAATACATATCTTCTATTATTTATCTATAAAAAATGCTTGCAAGACTCTATTTGAGCAGTGTCCATAAATTTGTGAAAGGCTGATGCTACACAAATATATTAATTGATTGGTTTAATTATGAGTTCTTTCAATAGTATTGGCCTAAATTTGATTGCAATATGCCCAATATTTGAGTTGCTTTCATTTTATCAGGACTATTAATAAATGGATATGATACCCAGCATAAACTGTGCACCAGTACTTTGCATTTTAATGCATAATATTAGGACATTAAATAAAAAAATCTTATAATTTCTTTTCAGAAAAGTTGATACAGAGACCATATGGCAAAGCAGTGAAGATTAGAAACATTCCAGATGATTATTATAACTCAATTAGTCAGTTTTGGAAATCAACAAGTCATGACTGGAAGTTAATTGTACCTGAATTGTCATACATGATGAAAATCATGTACATACATATGTAACTAACATCAGAATAACTGCAATTGTTAAAGAAACTACATGTATTTTAACAATTGTAACAATATAACTTATTTTCTAAAAGTTTAATTATATTCTGTCAAGTGAAGCATGTCCCAGTTATGAGTTTAGATTTGTATATCATACATGTATATGATGTAATAGCCTTGCATTGGTATCTTATCTGTCTATGCAAATGTTGATGTTATTTCATGTATTGTCTATTGATTATATGAATTAAGGCATTTTATATTTGTTTCTGCTGCTACTACTGGTTAAAAATGAATTGGTTTTCAACCCTTGTATTATTCTGATGTTACTGAACTGTAGTTTTGTTGCTATACAATAGTGTGTCATTGAAATGGGATAAGAAAACAATTGAGAGAGCATTTCAGTACAAAAACCACATGAAACGGTATGTTATACTTTTGCGGTTGCTATGCAAAATGTTCTATTCCACCAGTTGTCAAGGACATTTGCATGATTGGAAATGCATGATAATTTTATACAGTACTGTTATGATAAGATGAAGTGTAGTTCAGCTTGAATATCACTTGTATATAGTGTATACCATGTTTGAATGTTGTTCTCTAAAACATTTATATATAGAAGGTTATTTGTGATCCAGCTTTCTTTGAAAATGCATCAAAAGCTTCATAATTAAACATGTAAATCTACAATTCAAATGCATTATACTGTCAAAAGTATTAATTTTAATATTAAACTAACTTGACCTTAGAATTTTTTAACTTAATACCTGTAGATTCAATGTATTTTGATATTTTTGGTCAAAATTTAGTTTCCATCCGTTGCTAGGCAACCAAAATGTCATTATTTACAAGCAGATGTTAAACATTCCAACGTGTTGTTAAAATAATAAAATAAAATAAAATGATAACATGTCTTGTGTGTTTATTGCTGTTCTGTAGCTACACTGTTTTAGTGTCTTCTTATTGTATTTGGCATGGAAAAGTCATAATTTTGCACTAAGGCAGTGTTACTTAGTTACAGCATTTTATTTCATTATAATGTAAATAATTCAAGATAATAATGTGAGCTTATCAGAATCTTCATATTTATAATTTACTACAAAAAAATGAGTGTATTTGATCTGAAAATCTAATTCACAGCCACATGTATAGTTATTGAAGTACTGTTGCCATGGTGACTATTATAATATGCAAAATATTTCCATAGTAACCATGTTTTAAAACGAATGGTGTTGTTCAAGCAATATATGAACTTGTTGATGTTGCATGGCATACATTTAACAAAGAAAAAGCAGAAGATCTTGGATTTTCCTTTTGAAGGATTTATAGGTTTTGTACAGCCGTTTCAACTTTTTATTGTGTTTTCGGCATCAAGTGCACGTGAAGAAAATGCTGTTAAACCGAAAATAATCACCGGAATCATCTGAAATTTTGAGAATTTATTTTTAAAAGGCTATTCTTCAAGATTATGAAGAAAAGTCAAAATGTGAAATTTTAGCATCTGGCCTGATTTCTGCAGTCCCTGACACATATACATAACAATGTGCTCTTCTGTTTCCATACTCCTTTTGTTTTCTTCTTGATATAAAAAACGCAAAAATACGCATTGATTTATTGGAAAAACTCAATATCTTATACTACACGTGGTACGTATAACTTTATACGTACTGGCTATACTAACCTGGATACAAGGAAACTCATGTGATAAAAATGTATTACATTTATATTGCTCACATAGCATAACGGTTACCTAAATTGTTCAAATTGTCATTATGTAAAACGTTTATATTTATAATTATACAGTCAGGTATTGTTCAAAGCAGTGTAAAGTAAAAGAAAAATATTAAGAATAAATATGGGATCCGTATGTTTGTAGAAAGGAGCAATGGGCATATTCCATTTAATATCTTCATTAATCAGACTTAAAACGCTTCACTATACATTTATATTCATGAACTAGTATACCAACGATCGTTCGTTGTTCAAAACACATTTATTTCATATCAAATAATGTAATATAAATTATCTTCTGGTGTATGTAACATGCACAAAGATGTACAAACAAAATAAAATGCATATCCAATATCAAGAGATCATGCATAGATAAGACACTTGTTATAGAGATATAATCTAACTTACATATTAAGATAAACGGTATAATCTCCCCTGGTCTAATGTTACCATGGTGCATGCTGAAACTATTTTGTATGATTCGTGCTAGCGCCCTTGAGTATTTACTCTTCTAGTCAGGAAATATTGCTTCAAGAGTAATTAGCTTTTCCCTATACTTATATTGACATATAAACCTTTCTACAATCGGACAATTAGCACAATAGGCCGCCTACTCGAGACTCAATACTTATCGGCTATTTATTAAAGAGAGTGAGAGGAATAGTTATAATACTACTGCTTCGCACCATGTGCGCGGAATAATATGTGGGGCACAAACAGCATAGATCATTATCTCGTTTATCTCGCAGAAGGTTTGGTCGCATCCGTATAAAACGCTTTTTAAATCATTTTGTTTTGGAAGACGTGGTCCGGTGTTAGTGGGCGTTTATTGTATTAACATTACCAAGAACCATCATGTACTGGCAGTGTTGTTAAAACTCATTCAATAAAATATACTGGGTAACCACATGTCAGTGTTGAGGTACACGTGTTGCGTTATAATGCGAGCAATGTAGTACTGCACTTACAAAAGTTCTAATATAGGATATGGGAAATATAGTTATATGTTTCTAGATATTATGTTACAGCTGAAAATAGTAACCGTAGTTTTAGTGGGCTGTTTGACGTACACAGAGTCGGTTACCATGTATACGTTATTAGAAGAAGCTTTAAAAGTACTAATTTAAAATAAATCAATGTCTATAAACATGAAGGAAAACTGTAAAAACTAATAAAAATGCCACAAAAAACAAAAAACAAATTCATTGTTTTAAACAAAGTGCGAAACATATTTTTCTCAACTAGATTGTCAAAATCCATCATGAGGATACTGTTAAAGGAGGCGACATCGCATATAGAAGTAGTGTAAGGATACATACAAATGTAATCATCTATATTCAGGAACCTTCAACACTTAGTCTCCAATGGCTTTGTCAAATTTCATTGATCAGTGGACATATTGGTATTTACCTCGTTACATGTATAGAGAGGACTAATTATTTATATTGGAACGTATAATTTCTATAGGGACTACTTCAAAACTTGATTAAATCATAAAATACACCACCACCTCACTATGAGAAAGTGGAACTGCATATTAGGATTCATATAATCGGTTGTTTTAAATAAAGGAATGTTATAAACTAAAATATTTTCTGAGGACTTATTCAATTACTGGTTACATTTTCTTCTCAATATATGTTTACTATATTAGTTTGAATGCAAGTTATGATGCAGTTAGGGAATGAATGTAGACTGTGTGCCACGGCAGTAAAAGGTTATTAGTTTCCGAACAGAATATTTAGTTAGTCCGTATATATTACCTCATAGTTTGAGTATTATTACTTTTTATACTAGGGATGATCAATATTTAACGAATTTCCTCAATGTTTAGCGGCGTATATCATCATATATTAGAGATGAATTGAAAAATAGTCAGGACTATAGCTTAAAACTGCGAAATCTGCAGTTGGAAAAATAACCCTTATTATGCATAAGCGGGGCATTTTTCGGGGTTTCACAGTTTTCACTCTGCAGTTTTCATATTAGGAATAGAACCTTGAGGAAAGTTGGTCCACCAAAGACAAACCGGTCGTTCTGATGTCATAGATGTCTTTTTCAATTCTGTATGAATGTTAAGGGGGTATTCTGAAACATTAATTTTGGAAGTTATACATACAGCAATACAGCTTAAGGCGTCTATTTCGGTTATATTATCCACAGGTAACTGTATCACTGAAAACGTAAAAAAAAGAAAAAAAACTTTGGTTTTTGAAAATATATATTTTTCTTTCAAGGTGTACTTAGTTTTTATTAATAAAAAGCCGCTTTATGCATACCAATCATTTGTAAAAAGCTGTTGGTTTACACAAGCAATGTTTTTGGGTCAATGTAAGTCTAAAATTAACATCATATTATAAAATCCATTGCTTAAACGTTTACTTTAACTGCCGAAGGTGTAACACGCTGTGGGGACGACAATTATATTATATTTGTGTTGATTGCACCACAATGATCGGCTGTGCAACGGTATTTACAGTGTATAGTATAACACTTTAACTATTGGATCAATTTTGATAAGATTTGGCATATAAGTAGTTAATGCATTGTTGTACATGACAATAATTAGTTTATGGAGATTTTGATAGTGAATTATAGTTTCTCATTGGTTGAAAATCTGGTTACTTTAAAACAATTAAACCTTTATAGAAAAGCATAAACGTTGCCTTTAACAATGACGCAGTAACCTGTGATGCAATACCAGATATGTGAAGCATATTTAGTCAGAAAGACATGGGGACAGAAAACAGACAGTGAAACGTTGCTAGCCGATCACAACAGCAAAAACATAGCATAACCCAATTACACGTAGAAATGCCAACACATAACCTTACCACTTTGCATGTGAATAAAGACACATTCGCACTAGCTAGATCCGCCAACAGGCATATTGCTTACATGTCCAATTAAATTTAAACTCACAAGGGAGACAACTGTTTTTTTCACAGGTGTTCCTCATGTCTTTCAACGTACCATACACTGCACATACATTTCAATTTGAAAGTCATTAATTCACAAATTTAACAATTGCTTGGAGAAACAGAACAATAAAAATAACTAATTGAATTACCAAAATAGACAACTAATTACGGTCATTGTGATGTATGAAGCGCATATGAATGGTTGCCAGTAAACTAAATATACAATGAACTTTTTCACTCTCCGGTTTTGAAATCAGTATGTATCTTGACAGTCACAATCACCATTTAACACGCGATTGATTAAAGTAAGCCTTAATGAACATCATAAGGATATGTAAGTCATGTATTACTATATTGTCATGTATTCAATATAATTGATGTCTGATTCAAATACATTCATTGTTGATCGGTATAGCAGTAGGGTAACATGAAACGACATGCACTAAATTTCACAAATGATTTTACAGCAGCTACGTACTGTGTTTTATAATTTGATATAAAAGTAGTGCAGAAACGTTTTCTGTGAAACAAGTTTCATCTAATTCCATGTCTCCACTAATCGAATCAGTGCTTGTATTCTTGCAATGTAGCACGGGACTAGCTGTATTCATACTTATTTGATTGAAAGTGTGCAATGTGCTTTTTACTTTGTCAAATTGATTTTGCAATAAACTTAATGATCATATGTAGTACCATATTGTACAAAGACTGGATTTTAACACATTTATTGCATTTTAGAAGGTCGACTCGTTTGTGATTGAACATCCACTGTATAGTTTTGAAGTCGGAAATGCGCGATCAATATAATCAGATATGTAACAATGCGCTCTGAATTAACAATTAAATGTACTAACTTTCAGTCAGTAGTTACCATTTTACAAGCAAGTATACATATCAGTTATCATTGTACACTGTTAGGTACCTCGGAAGAGTGGCATCATGTCACATTTGACAAATAGTAATGCTGTTTCGGTGACACTACCGTATCTTCCTTATGACAGGTGTACACTTAACAAATCTTATAAGTGTGTGTGCATATATTAAGGACAACTCAGTCAATACCTGATGGATCGTGCTGAAATTTTCAACATCTGGTGATTGGATATTTGGAAGAACAATTCAATTGATTTAAGTACCATCTGATTAAAAAAAGTTACAATCAGAATAAACAAATGATGACATCATCAAAAGCAAATGTCACCATGCATTATGCAGCGAATTCATCGGTCGTTCGTCTGGGTCTTGATGTAGCTATTTGGCCGATTTGCTTTTAAATTTTATTTTCAACGTATGTGATTATCATTTGTCTAAAAACAATGTAAACCATGATTCGAAAAATTTACAATTGAAGATTAGAAATACCCGAAAAGGGAAATTTTTGACAGAGTTACCCCCTTTGACCATCAACATAAAAAAATATTTTTTTAAAAAATACCATGTTGTTGAGTAAAAATTCTTATCACATTTTTTGAATTTGGTGATTTAACTTAAATTCCAATTGACCATACTTTTACATAATTTGCACGTTTGTGTAATTTTCCCGGTAATTTTGCTTGTTTTGATTTTTCACGGTTCAATGAAACGCATATTCTAAATTCGAAGAAAAATCTTTATAGATTCAATCTTGAGATAGTCAATAGCATATACACAAAAATAATGAAGAAATGTTAATAAATACAAAAGTTACAAGGTAAAAACACATGCACACTTATAAGATTTGTTAAGTGTATTCCAACTACACCCATTAGCAATGAGCATAGTTTCGATGACATGAGTATATAGTATAGAAAACAACGAAAAGAAAACTTGGCAACTAGGTTACTATAAAATATGTTTATGAGCGCGCATGTTGATATCATATCTGTATAAATAGATCCTACTTATTTCGCCTTATTGTTTTTAATTACACACACATGATCGCACCGCCTACAGTGTGTGCATGCTCATTATTTATTCAATTAAAACGTTTTTATCATTGATTGTCAAGTTATATTTTCCCATATTTTCAATTATTTTGCAATTGAATTCAATTAAATTCAAAGTTATCACTAAAAACAGCATGGTTAACGCGTGTTGTTTTGTTTCTGAATATCTTTCTGAAATATTACCGGAAGGAAGTTGGATACTTCTTAACATTTGCACAGCGTACTGCTTGCTCTATTTCATAAAATGCCCCACATTAGTCAACGGTGTTTCATCGATAGACTGTCACTGAGATTGTCAATGCGACTTCGATGCGACAACAAGCTCTAGCCAATACACATAGGAAGACACATTATAGGCTGATAGAATATTTTGAGCTTTAAGTAGGAGCACATTGCGCTGTCTTAGAATGAGAAAGCCGTAATTGCCAATTACGACCTTATAAGACTAATGCACATTGGAAATTTGGAAATTTGTTATACAACAATGACAAAATCCAGACTCAATACATGTACATGTATATTGTAATATGTCAACACAATGATGAACGTGTTTAAATATAATGAACGCCGGTTTAAATACAGATAAAACATGTCAATGTTTATTGTGAAATGATAGAATGACAGATGGTACTTTAACAGCAAAGTGTTCACGTCAATGTCTACTAGTACGTATGTTTCACAGTAATTCATTATACATTGTATCAAGATGAATTTATAAAAAGTGCTAATTATACGTGGGAGGTACTTCAACAACCAAAAGAAGTACGGTTTTAAACCGTGATATATCGGAAATTTAACCACGGAACGGTCATATAAGGTTACATGGAGAGAATACAGACCTGTGTCCGGATAATGTCATATAATAGCAGATATCCAAAGCATATTGAGCTAAAGCGCATGAGTAAATCGGACAGGGGGTGCATCACTAAACGTAGCCAGCCGATCGCAACAACATAACATAACTATACGTCGCAATGCCAACATATATCCTTACAAAAAGCCCAAATCCCCACTGTAAACAAGAACTGTCAGGCTTGTCGTATGTTGAAGTATATACAATCAAGTATATGTATCAAATCTGTGAACTTTTCGCAAAATAGCCAGTGTCTTGTGAATAAAGACACACAGGCACTAGCTTATTCCGCCGACGGGCATATTGGTTATTATTAAAATTAAATGTACACATATAACAACTGTTTCTTTGAGAAGGTGTCTCCTTTGTCCGTACAATGTACATACATTTCAATTTAAAAACCATCAATTCACAAATTTACCAGTTGCTTGGACGAACAGAACAATTAAAAAACTGATTACATTTCCCAGTAGACAACTAATTACGTTATTTATGAGTATTTAGCGCATGTGAATGATTGCTTGTAAACTAAATATACACTGGACGTTTCCACTCTCCGAGTTTCGTCAGGGATACTCAGCACTGAAATCAGTATTTCTCCAGTAAGTCCCAATCACCATTTAATAGTGATTGAATAGATTTTAAGAAACAACATAAGGATTGAAAATGCATCAATGTGTTCTATATAATTCATATCTGACCAAATACATGGAATGTAATCAGTTCATATCGCTAGCTTAGAATGAGAAGGTCATAACTACAAAATCGATATATTGAGAAAACATGTGAAAACCGTCTGGAATTTACTCTTTAGCTATGGCAAAAACAAGATTTTAAAACTTCATTTTTGTCAACATGACAATTTAAGATTTTCATGAGAATAGGTTCATAAGAAGCGCCTTGTGATGCAGATTTCAAACATGTTCGAGTCTTATAAGGTCGTAAGTAGTATACCTTCTTATTCTAAGCCATCGATATGTAGAGTACAATGAAACGACGTGCATTAACTTCCACAAATGATGTTACCGCAGCTACGTACAAAGTACGTTGTTTTATAATTTGATATAAAAGTAGAGTAAAATGGTTTCCTGGCAATCAAGTTTCATCTAATGCCATGCCTCCACTAATCGAATATGTCCTTGTATTCTCGCAGTGTAGCGCTCTACCGGCTTTAGTTAGACTTATTTATTTGAAAGTTTGCATTTTACTTTGTCCAATTGATTTTACGATAGTGTAAATGATTATATGAGAAGACTGGATTTTAACACGAACTATTTATTGCATTTTAAAAGGTGGACTCATTTGTGATTTAACCGTCACTATATCGTTTTGAAGTTGTAAATACAAGATCAAGTACATTCTGACATTTTACAATGCGTTCTGAATAAACAATTGCATGAAACTGTACTGTTTTAAGTATTGAGTTAGTTGTTGCCATTGTAAGTATAAATAACAATGCCGGTTGTACATTGTTAGGTACATCAGAAGAGAGACATCACGTCACAGTAGAGAAGATTAATACTGTTTCGATGTCACCAATTTATCTTTTCCATCAGAACAGGTGTGTCCAAACTAAAGCGATCAGCAATGAACACAGTTTCGATGACAGGCGTATATTATAGAAACGAATGAAACAAACATTGGCCAATAGACACGTAGACACTCCTGTGTATTTGTGTCATTCCTTTTTTATTATACAATGATGTTAACAGTATGACCGTGCATTATGGCATGAAATCTGCATCAATAGACGATACTTAATTAGCTTAATAGTTAGTAATTACCTTTACTTGATTGCACCGCCTACAGTGTGTGCATGGACATTATTAATTCATTTATATTCTGCCATATTTTGCAATTATTTTGCGATTAAATTCAAAGTTATCACTAATAGCAGTATGGCTAACGCATGTTTTTGTTCAGTTTCTGAATATGTTTCTAAAATACATGTATTATCGGAAGGAAGTTGTATACTGTTCAACTTTTGAACAGCGTACTGTGTGCTTTATTTCATAAAATATCACACATTAATGAAGTGTGTTTTATTTCATCACATCCAGTATTGTAATAAATTGTTTGTGAAAGGACGAATAATATAAGGATCCAACATAAACTTCTATGTAGGATAAGGATATCTCACCCGAGAGGTCGGATTTTAACCAGGGATGAGGCTGGCCGAGTTGCCTGGTTAAAATTCCGACCCCGAGGGTGAGATTTCTTTATCCTACATAGTAAAGACTTTCTCATGATGGATAATTTTCCTTCGACGTAATTCGAAATAATTTGAGTCTTAACGCTATTTAGCGTTTATTGCGTCAACGTGACGTTATCATAACGTGGCATTTGTCGTACGTTCACATTCAAAATAATCGCGAATATCGACGTTAATAAAGCGTACTTTGTTATGTTATGTTATGCTTCAGAAAAGACATTTTAAATGTTATATAGCCTCTTCGTGTTCGTCTTACATTAGCAACGACGAAAAAATGGTCTCTCATCATATTGTTACCGAGGTAATGTTCTCCCTAATACTTCAAATTTCATAATATCCTGGGACAAATTGTATACCGTTTGTACCGATATTTTCACATACAGTTATGATTCGCACTTGTATGTGTGTGTTCTGATTAACAATTTGTACAGAATGATACAAGTGACGTCTACTACATTGTTTATGTTGTTAAATATGATTACAAATAGAAATATATGTCATTTATATAGTGCAAAAAGTATGAAAGCATATTCTTTTGCGCTTCGCAATTATATTTGGTTATTAAGCATATATTAATTTCTACTCTCAAAATATGTTGTTATAGATCAGAGGTTTTATTGCAGCAAAAATCTTGCATTTATTGTACACAATTTTGAATGTTTATTTCGGTTGGAATGTACGAGAATCGTGGGGCCTAATTTCACAGATGCAAGATTGTTTAAATGAACCACAGTATTCCTTCATGGCCTGGATTTACCTGCGCTTTGTCTTTGGGGTAGATAATGTTCCAATATGTGGCAGAATGAACTTTCTGGGAACTGTGCAAAAGTCCAATAATAGGTCCCCTGTGTTAGTTAATGTTGTCAATGCCATGACCTCGGAGGGCATGTTCATGAGTGGAGTTGAAATTCCAAAGTTTAACGCGACTCATGTTGACAGACAACATGTTGTCACACATCGGACGATAAAAATAATATAGTTTAACCTTTCAACTCTCTGCCACAGTTTATTTTGGTATCCTGTTGAGCAATGCTATGTTACACTCAATTTATAATGTCAGAAAATGTCAGAAAGTCAGACAGTTTTACTATGGGGTATATTTATCCCTTTATTTATTAATATTTATAAATTTCCAATTGTTTTGATTCAAATTAATCATTTATCCAACAGCATCTTCATTAAAAAATTTAGCAGTATATTGGTGACAAATTTATTGAGTAACTAAGCCAAATATCCACCAGTTTCTAGAATCACTAGTTTGCCTATATGTGTGTGTGTGTTTGTGTGTCTATCAACTCCTTAAATTATTAACAATGCTGCTGGACAATGTTGCAATACTTTACTGATAGGCAAACACCGGCGTTGAATCACAGGAATATAGCATATCTGTAAATGAGAATAATTTCAATACGAGTAGTAAATGTACCATAGGGCTAGTAGTACACACAGCGTTCTTTTTTACATAAAGTGGACTTGTTGTTTCCGAAGTTCACCACATCGAGGGTCCGATTGCGTGGTAAGATGGTTGAGAAATAATTTCGGATGTACACTTCGTATATTCAAATTATTCCTACCAACCTCTGACAAGCGACAGTTACTTTGTACTACTGCCTTTGTGGCATACACATGAACATTACTTTGACCGCTCGTATTGAATCGCAAGTCAATTACGAAAATAGCAAATGGTGAATTTCTCGGATCAAGAATAACATACACTGTTTCGCATGGTGATAATTGGTACCTGTAAAAGCATGCATACCTTCAGACACTGTATCTTTTTTAAAATGGTTTTAAAAGCTTGAACAATGCAGCTCCTGAATACCTTTATTCGAAATGTCAAATTACAAACTATCCCAATCAAACATTAACGTCAGCTGCAAATAATCTCAAACACATGCCTAAACCCAATCTCTTATGCTGGACCAAGGCTATGGAATTCTCTTCCTGGATATATCAGAAAAGCCAATATATTAATCACTTTTAAGTAAAAATACACCAAATACAAATGTTTACACTGGACTGATAGTATTTCAACTTAACAAACATTCAGGCGATATCACTGTTATGGACATGTGATACAAAGTATCTAATATATTACAGACTTTCAACAAAGCGAAAACATTATATTTGTATTTCACTATGACTTAATGTTACATGTATATGTTTTATAAATGCATATGTTGGGGAAATGTTATTTGTTTATTATGTTATTTTTTTTCACTGGACCTTATTGAAAATTGATATTAACTGTCAAATATGTAATCCACAATAAATAAAGTCGCTATTAGTATTATTATTATTATATACATTTTATGCGTACATTTACGATACATTATTACAAGCCATAATAATGAAGCAGACACTACTTTATAAATCATGATGTATGCAGTTTAAAAACATCGCAATATTAGATAAGAGAAATTGATGGATGTATATTAAATAAAAGTTAAAATTTTCTTACACAATTCAGATATTTCAAAACTCAAAACAATTGATCATGCAACGTTGTAACCATAGAAACATTATCAACATATCATCAAAATACTCCTTTCGTCTACTGTACATTTAATTAAACATAATCATTTTAATGTTCAGCAATTGAATTTGTACTATTGCTAGTTAAGCGGATGCTATGAAATAATTAAATATGATACAGATGAGGTTTAGATTATAGAGATATTTAAATATATTCTCTTTAAATCGTGCAATGTCTTTAAGTAAAGCATTTGTTACACAACAATTACCCACTAATTCAGATTCAAACCAGCGTAATATGACAAAAATGATGAACGAATGTACATTTAATGAACACAGGTTTAAATACAAATAAAACATACACATTGCTTTGTGAAATAATAGAATAACAGATGATGCTTTAGCAGTAAAATATTATTTCAGACAACATGACAATACGAATGTATTCTAGCACGTATAGAAGTAGTGCATCATATAATCAGAAATAGTTGTCAGTGTGTCTCCGGAACTTAGTGGTCAGCGCGGTCGACACTTAATCAGGCATACCAGTAAGATTGCAAATACAGCATATGTGTGGAATTTAAAAAAAACTGAAATTAAAACAGAGATCTGATGTTTTGGTTGACGTATGCTTGATACAAGCGTTATGGTTTATTGACCTCTGACAAATAAGTACCTAATTTATCGAACGCGAATGCCCCCCCCTCCTAATATAAAATAAGCAAGGTGCAAGATGAAACTATTGTGTCGCATTGTTGCTTGCGCCATCGAGTATTTATTCTTCTAGTCAAGCAATACTGCCTTAAGGGTAATACACTGTAAGAGAAATAAGTATTTCCCTATACTAACATTGACAAAGAAAAATTTCTACAATCGGACAATTAGCACAAGAGGTTGCCTACTCGAGACTCAATACTTATCGACTATTTATCAAATGAGAGCGAGAGGATAATGAATAGTTATAATACTACTGTCTCACACTATGTGCGCGGAATAATATGCGGGGACACCAAACAGAACAGATCATTATCTCGTTTTTCTATACGGGTTTTCTCGCAGACATCTCTATCTTATTTGTATAAAGTGCTGTTTAAAATATACTACTTAATAGGAAGAAGCGGTTTAGTATACCAACATGAACAATAAGGTATTGGCAGTTATGTTTAAACAACGTAAATACATTCTTCAGGTTCAATTCGTCACTGTGCTGAGGTATATGAAAGGGTACACATCGTTTGATGTTCTTACAATATGCGTACACAATTATATCTTTATGAATTTAAGTTTAAGCAGAAAAACAATTTACACGGCAATTTGTCAAAAATAGTGTCGGTTGGTTGTCTCTTTCTTTACAAAATATAGTTTACAATTTATATTAATAATATAATATATAAGATTCATAAATGATACAGTTATCTGTGGACTTAACCGTATGATGAATAGAAACTATACATTAGTTATTATACAAATATTTTATTTCTGTAATAATAAATCCAAAATACATAGTTTCATTAAATTCCACAGAGAAATATATCGATATAATCATATCATCTAGGCTCTCATCAGTATGTAGCTTACGTGCATATAACAAAATGATATCATCTGTTTACTACAAAATCTTGCCAGAGATTATTTTAGTATAAATTATTTACCGTACATTAATGAAAGTTGTTATCGTCTTACATCGATGTTTTGGAACATCCAGCAGCAGTACTGCTAGAGCTGTTTTCTCTACGCCAGCCAATATTGGTAACACAAGTCTCCCTCTACATCAATTGGAATAAAACGAGTAAGGGATGTGTGGAAGACAGGTAATCATAACGTTACACAGACACGGAAAGAGCGGGACACTGCACACGATGGAAATTGTGACTGATATTAAAACACGCGGGAGAAAGTGTTAGAACTTTCCGCGAGGATTAATCCCTTCTACTTAAGGCAACTAAAGTTTTATTAAGACAAATATTTTCTGTGAAATTATTTTCTGGAGATATCTGGATTAAATCTAAGCGGCTTATTGATATCCCTGTTTAATGTTCCTCTGGGAATTAAGCTTATTTCTGGGATAAATTGTGCTGGTGATGGTAACGTGTGACAATTTTCCTCCTGCTAATTTGACACCACTCGACAAAATAAAGAATTACCCGCGTAATTTTGCATTGTTTGAAGAAATAAGTGTGATTGATAGTAAGTTTAGAATGGTAAACAAACCGAGCATTTACCTTCCAAAAAGTAATAAATTGCTATTTTTGTCGTGTAATTTTGTGTCGCGAGAGCTCCGCTAACTATAACAATTACGCTGCACATAAATCTTATTTCATTTCTTTATTTTCTTAAAATTCAGATCCCGGAACATACACGACACACGGTACAGATGATAGCATTATCGGGGGAATTTGAGACTCGGTTGCTCGTGTGTTACAAGCTCTAATGACACTAACGAATACCGTATAATGTTGGTTGATTCAATAAATACTAAAGCGTAACATAATTTGCTAGACGTTACATCTCGTAACATGTTCCTATTTGACAGTCTAAAATTGTGTTTCGTTGGTAGCAGGTAGTTGGCATAGTTCAACTCGATTATAAATCGCTAGTTGATAATTTAAAGTGGATATTTCTTCGGAAAATACCTTGTGTAAAATTGTCACGGAACTGAAAGGATTAGTTCACATGCAAGATGACTTCAAACGGGAAGTGTCCGGAGGAATCGGTGTCGATAGTGAAAAATAAACGGAAGTGGAACTTTCATAGTGTTTCAAATATATTGTGTATAATATATTTGGTGTTATTAACAATCGGTCTATGGGCATGTGCAATAGAAATAAACAAACTAAAGCAAACGACACAGACGATATTAGATTCAATATCGAATACAAAAAATATAAATGGAGGAGATGAAAGGAGTAAAGAATTTAATATTGTTTTTAAAGACATTATCAGAGAACATAAAAACGTAGTAAACGGTGAAGAAAGTGCTAAAGATTCAAGGTTTGACGCGATAAAGAAACAATATAAACGTGAAGCTTTACCCACGTATGAGAGGAAGGATCTTCTTTCCAGTAACCCAACGGTTAGTTTTCTATTTATGTTGTCTGTGACAATTATTATAACACCACATATCATAGAACTATCATTAATGCATTATTCTTCTGTACAATAAAGTATTACATTCAAGTATAGACATTGAAGAAATAAAAATTTAAATAAAAATCGTATTTCAACAAATACCAAAGAACGAACACCAATTTATTATCTTATATATATTATTTTTGTTTAAAATCAATACATCATTATATAAGAGAATAAGCATTAAAGAAATAAATGTTTTATGATAATGTTAGAAAATGCGAGTAAGTTTTATACGTGTGTTGTCTGTGACTATTGTCCCCACACATTAAGGAACGAATAATTTTCCTATCGTATGCATTTAGTTATGTTAATCGTTACAATAAAGCATTGCACACAAGTGTAAACATTGAAGACATAAAATACTAAATGAAAAAGGTTACAAGTTCAATCACATATGTGTTGTCTATTTATGTTGTCTGTGTCAATTATTTCCCAAAATATCATAGAGCGAATTTAAATTTACTCTCTATCGTTTACATTTAAATAAAGTATTGCATACAACTATAAACATTGAAGCAAGAAAACTTTTAAATGAACACAAAGTTAGAAATACAATCTCATATGTGCTGTATGTGACGAGTATATCCCCAAATATCAAAGATCGAATATCAATTTAATATCGTATATATTTCTATCCAAATTCTACAATAAAGCATTACACACAAGTATAAACAATGAATAAAATAAAATTATACAACGAAAAGAAGTTAGAAATACAATGACATACTAGCATGTGTTTGCTGTAATAATTACAATGTATATCCCTACATATCAAAGAACAAATATCAATTTGCTTTCGAATGTATTGATTCATATTTAAAAACAATATGTACAATAAAGCAAAACATACAAGAATAAACATTAAAGAAATAAAATATTAAATGCAAAAAGTAGGAATACAATCACATATGTGTTGTCTGTGACAATCGTATCCTCGCACATTTTATAACGATTATGCATTTATTCTCGTATATATTTAGTCATGTTTAAAAACAATTTGTACAGTAGAGCAAAATTTACAAAAATGGCTATTGCAGAAATAAAGTTTTAATGAAAAAGTTAGAAATAAAATCACAATGTATTTAATTCATGGATGTTAAAGTGTATGGAGCTATATTGGACGATACTTTTAAGAACGTTTCAAAACATGAAAAACAATTATGCTTTCATATCCATTAGATCATTTTTCGCTTCAGTTTTAACAGAAACACTCTCTGTGATTTATTGGACATGCTTACTGTCCATTTTCATACGAAAGTGTTCTAGAACACCCTATGAAATTAGAAGAATCATCTATATTTCGACGATTGAATAAAAGTACACGGAACCCATCCAAAGTTTAATTTGCAATAAAGGTAGGCTAGTATCATACTAAAAACGATGCAAGTAATTATTTTGACATTAAATGACTGTTAGAATATAGCTCTATACACTTTAACATATGTACGCAATAACACTGATGATAGGTATAGTTCACCGTACTGTGAAGTAATATTTCCATGCTCAAAATTGGACTCATTTTATAACCATAACTCCTTTACCTTAATTTTAACTCGCCTTTACTAAATATAAAACTAACTCATTAAAAATCATTAATTCAAATTATAGCAAGTTTGTTTTTGATGGACAAAACACTTATTATGAAGTGAAACTGTAATAATAATATTTATTCGGTATAGGTAGCATGTAACATGGCATATCATAAATATCACAGAATATAAATAAATGTTTATCTTTAAACACTATTACACAAATAAAATATCAATTTTAAGAATTTGCATATATTGAAAAAGGCCACACCAAGGATAACGCAAAAAAGAGGGGACTTCTTATTTCAATTGCGGTCCTTTAAGGTGAACTGACACTGTGGAGAGAAGCAACTCCAACAGTGAACTATACATTATCGGACAATCATATATTTATATACTTCCTCTTTATAAGCACCAGTCTCAGTCCTGGGTAATGTTAGAGGAAATTGACAGAAACGGTAATTCAATGTGTTTTAATAGAACTATATAATGGCGAGTGGCTGGCAATGCCACATGTAAGACTGGCTGTCATGACAAACACACACACGGATATCTGAGTATCGCATTATGTGTCTGAGTGTATTTGCTGTAAGGATGAAAATACTACAATACTCCCAGACATTGATCATATATACAATGTAGTTCTATGTATGGTAACCTCATCTTTTAGGAGCAATTGAATATTACAGTATGTCTCCTTATATCAATTATTTAAACATTGTAGATACTAATTGTATAAAGAATCGATTAATTATCTTATACAATAATCAGCAATCAATAGCCTAGACGTACTTGACGTTTTTATAGTTATGAAACATGCATGCTGAACGTCACATTAAACCATTAAAAGTGCCCACGTTCAATACTTCAAATGGTCTGGGTCTCTCTATCTTACTATAATCAGTTTAATTGGGAGGTACAATTCATCTCATCACGTTTTGTGTTACCTATGGCCTTTTGATTAAAGCGTCCATTTTGCTGCATCTACACGATACTAACCACAGTTGCTGTAAGTCATGTTGTTATATTATTTTATGTTCAATGATTTGGACAAAATAAAGACATACATATATAAAGGCAACACAGTGTCATGTGAATCACTACCATCCATTCTATGTTTGAGGGTATCGTTGTCTGGCTGATCCAATCCATCGAAATCATGAGTTCAATGAGCCTCTAATTCAGCCGTAATTTAATCAGAAGACATACAATATATGTGCAATAAGATTGTCCGTGTCTCGTAGAGTACAAACGCTACGAACAACATGATCAGTCAATTATATCGTATAACAAATATTATTCGTCTACACACACTTTGAATGTCTACGTATGTATCAATAATTAGTCTGGTAATTCTATCGGGTCTCCTTATCTCAAAACATTGTATAGACATTACTTCAGATTATGTCTCAAAGGTTAGGTCGCAAACCAATGATATATACATATCTCATAAAATTCCTATGGCATTTGTAGTCTGTATGGATATTTTTAAAACTCAAAAGTTGACAAAGGTTGTATTAGTTGTGGTACCTTCTTAGAGACATGCATTTGTGTACGCTCGGAATATTAACAATTGTATAAGCAATATAATAAAACTGTTATAACCAATATTTGCTACTTTATTATTTTGAACTGACATATAAGTAGCTCCGATATTTATACCAATCGTATTTTATATCCGCTGCGGGAATTTGTAATAAAATAATATGCATTGTTTTGACGCGACATTTTGTATAATTGGAATGAAGTTTATATGATATTCATTATTTACATGGAATTAATTATAGTCATTCCGTATTCTGTATGTGAGACGTACATCTAAACGCGGTGTCAAACGAGTTATAGCACCCTATCGACTTTGCTAACTTGGCAAGTGGTAAAATAATGGAGCTAACATTAAATTTGAAATAGTATGCCTAAACGCGCCCTACATGTGCAGGCCAATACTGACCAATACAAATTAAACTGTACGAATGGCATCACAACTCTATTGCAAAAGAATCTACTTTAAGTGTATTTGCTTTCTGCGATAGATTTCTGTTATTGTCTACATTTGAGACACTTTGGGTTATTTTTTATTGTCACCGCACTCCTCTAAACAAGTTATTGCCACTAAGCAAGTATCCGGAAACAACATTCACACTTCCTGGTAGTAGAACGTTTAAGACTTTCCTCAACATTATGACACATTCTATAGCGTTCTCCATAGTTACTAGAAAAAGCAAGGGTAATAAACAAGTGCAGTAAATGATTGCCAGTTGCTTAAAAATAAATGTCCACAGTGGTATTGTGTAAATATACCTGGCCCAGATCATTCCTATAAGTATCCAATTATGTAGTGTGTAACACGAAAATCGTGTGCTTAGGGTTTATCATATTTTTCTTATGTTTTGTTCCTTGTTCTGCATTTCGTGCTGTTCTGTTTCTGTCGAGTGCTGGCTTCCCAATTAGATAAGTAATTATATTTATGTTAAGCATTAAAATAGTTTTCCACTGGCGTATTTTGTCGCCTTATGATGTGTTCTTATTATAATACATAATGCAAATTCTATGCGCCAGTGATTGAAAGATACATGCTGTAGTTACATCGTTAGCCATAAGGGTGTCTCCATCCAGGACAACGAGTTCATCGGCGGCTTATTCGAGCTCACACAGGTGTCTCCACTAAATAACTGATGTTCATCAATAAGTGCAGAATGAAAAATTCCATCAGGCATTCGCCTTTAATTCAAGGCAATGTATATACTAGTACGTAGCACCTTCTTGGTGATTTGTCAAACATTTAATGCTTCACGACATTTGACTGGTGCACTCATGAAATATTATAAGTGCACTGTGATTTTAACCTTGAAATATAATTGGGGTCATATTTACAAGCAGAGGAATTTCCACTTAAAGTTTTATGATCCTAAGTTCAGCCGGTCTGGCATTATTGTTGGCAAACAATTAGGCTATGTAACCGACCGATCGGCAATCAAGCGCTGTACATAAGAACTCACATACACGTACGATATACAAAACACCAAAAAAAATACTTACGACTATTATGATGTTCGGCGTAAAAAATCAAGAACGTAATATCACATGTCTATATTTTGTCTTACGCTAAAATCAGATATCATTTGCATGTATCGCTATATGTTGTGTTTGTGTACGTGTAACCTGTAATGGGGTGACCGGAATAACTTAAAAAACGGGTAGCTTTTAAAACAAGACTAACATTTTTATCTTAAAAATCTTAATTTCGTTGAGTGTTAACTATTAAAACAAACATTTTAATCATAAAAATCCATTTCCGTGAAAGAGGCGGGTTATTTTTTTTGTTAATACACCATTTTGTGGAGTTGTGATTTCATGCATTGCGAACATGAAACAAAAACTACAAGAATAAAAATATCATGATGAGCTGATTTCGTGCTTGACTTCACCTGCGAGTAATTGAAAAATATCGTCCCAAAACAGATTACGAAATTTTGTACAATACCGTATTGACTATGGAATAATTATTTTGAACAGAAAATCAGTTATAATGCTAACAATTGCATCTATATATCGACTAAAAGTTTGAAAATGATATAATTGGCTTGTTTGAACCGAGTTGAGATATTGTAATGTCATTGTATAGCGCTATCGTAAATAACTACAAGCGATTCCGTTCTGTTGACGTTTTAATTGGATTCGAAATACAGAAATGCAGGCATGTTTGAATAATTATGTGGCGTTCTCGTGACAATATACCACACAAACCATCATAATCACAATGTGTCATAATATATCGATGGACTTGTCCAACTGGAGCTGTCATAAATTTTTGCTAACCATATTGAACCGGTTACTGATAGCAATGTAGGCGATATTGGATGTAATATTATACATTTTCACCGTCGTGGGGTTAATGTTTTATTTGATTTATATGACAACTTTTCCTTTCTTTCTTCATGTTCTATCAGTTACGAAAACATTAAATATACGGCATGCAATGTCAAATTTACTACTCAAAACGCCCACCTACACCATAAGTCATGTTAGCTTTTAAGCCTCCGTTTACTCTAAAGCTTAGTCATTTTATTTGTTCAAATCATATTAGGCGACAGGGTAGTCTTAATACTCTGAATGTGACCTATATACAGTATACAATTAGCTGCTTTTGGAAGTTGGATATTACAGCACGGTAGAGCATTGATCAAATATTCAATATTCGTTCATTTGTGGTCTAAACAGATTACCTATCAGATCAAGTATCAGAATAATTCTATTTCAGTTGCAAATCATAGATCTTGCGCTCAAGTCGGTTAGTTAATTGGCAAAACCGATATGAAATACGTAGGCCGGACCCTCTTGTTTACTTGAACTTGGTCACTTACATTAAATCGTGTAATTTCTTGTGTCCGGGAAACACAACACTTGAATTATTCTCATAGTTTGTTTCACCAATTGATAATAGAAACACAGTTTGTGACAAATTGCTTTTAGCTATACATGTCTGTTACTATTATTAAGTTGTCTAGAACTGGTAATCAAATAACTGACCACTGTCAATGTGAGCGGGCACAAGACAGCCGAAACAGTGTCCTAATCACCTTTATTATATCTACCAATTTATATAACAAACACGCTGTCAAAGACAATTATTTTCTCATTTTCTACGTTGTAGTTCTGTTTGACTGTATATTCTGACTAGGCCGACCATTTATGGCGCGTGATATCTGTTTCATTCGACAAGTGCTTGTTTTGGTGCTTCAGTCTCATTATCTTGCCCATGAAATGTAGTATTTCGTGCGGATACGTAATGAATTAGCATCAACGGTCACCGATTAATTTTACGAGACACTGCCTCCGACAGGCTAGGCATCAATCCTCACAACATTCCGGGCTGGAATTATTTCTTTGACAGCGTTTCTATTGATCTGCTAAACGGATGCTGCATTTTGGAAATATTGGTATTGAAATCAAGATTTAGTATTATGTGTTCTAGACTAATTTATCACGTCACAATTATCTTTACAGTCAGTGCATGTTTGTTTGTATGAAGTTTGTCTGTGTATATATTTATGTCCGCTATGATGTATGATCAAAACTTTATTCATATTTATGTACAAGTATACAACTATTTACTATCCACACTGAACAACATTAGAAATGCTCTAGTACATACAATGTATTATAACTACATTTTGTATTAATAAACAATGATATGAATAAATATTTGTTTTCATTGTACACAAATAATACATGGATATAAGTACCCATCTACATGAATACATGATCCCACAAATATTCAAAAATACAGAAATAGAATACATTATTTGATCGGAAGAATGATATTTTTAACATTTAGTCTACTCGGACTTAGACTTTCGTCTTTTTGACAGCTGAATTCGGCGTTTGTGTTCATTGTCCCATTTAGTTGTGTGTTATGTAGTTTGTCGTGTAGTTGTGACCATGGTGTACCCGGCTATTTAAGTTGAGTGTTGCCTTTGCAGACCGAATTCCTATTATACATTTGCTTATGCGCGATTTTATATTAGACTATCTTACAACCAGATTAGACAGCTCAACAAAGACAGTCTTTGTAAGTTACTATGCTCATCCTATGATATTTTAAACTACATTATTTAATTATTTTAAAAAACCTTCTTATTTTCTCCTATATACGTTATGTTTTTTTATCTTAAACATTCGAGAAGCATTCTGTGAAATACTTTACGTGTCAAATATGAACACTTCTAAGAACATTGAAACGAATATACGTAAATCACAATTCGCGTAGGAAATAAGGTGGTAAAAACGCATATTTTAATGAAGATGCAAACTTGTCGTTGGAAACATGTACCGACTGCCTACGAGAAATTCTCAGACGCGTAAATAGTTCCCTTCCTGGAGGCAAATTACCTTTCAAAACACTGAACCATTATTACCCCCACAGTATATATATTTATATCGCACATATATCATTACTCAAGGTGCTAATATAACCGATTCGTTCTGATAAGCCATGGGCTGTTTACGCAGCACGTACACCATCGTCTGCCTGCTGGATAAATATTATGATTATCTAGTCAAAAAGAGAACGTTTTATTTACTGAAAATATAAACTGAACAACATAACATGATTATTATACCGTGGTTGTGTTATCATGTTTGGTTAATTCGTACCATAAACTCCACAAGATTGCATGTTTATCGGTTCAACGACAACAACACAGAAACATCGTGTTAGTATAGTCATTTGAACTGTCGAAATCTTATTACTGTGTAATAAATACTTGCAGTAAAACAATGTCGAGTATTTGCGTGAAACAACGATGAATCAATTGCCCTATTGCATGTTTTAATAGTTTTTGTGTCAAGTTTCTGATTTATATTTTAGCCGTAGAAAGAGGCGGAATAAATTTGCAATATTCAAGAATAAATTGGGAAATCATGTTTTCAGATGCGTTCGTAAGTCACAGAACTGCTTATTACACTAAATTAGATTGCAGGCGTACCAAATTGATTATACATCCGTACACGCAATGTAGCTTCATAAACATATTGCCAAGTTGAACAAAACATGGATTCTTATTTGTGAAATTATAGGAAGCACGTCCAACCAACTGTAATTCTGATAGAATTTAATCTCGTTTTTTGTTGGCATTAACGCCTAAATGTCTCGTCATGAACATCTTGTTGAGTATTTTATGAAACAATTGTGTTTTAAAACAGTAACTGTTCATTATTTTATTTCTATGATTTAATAATGTTTAGAAAATTGCATCTTCACCGACACGGAACCACTTGTTTGAACATCTTTATTGCATTTTCTTCCAAGATTCGATTTAGTTTCCAGTAATTGGTACTCCTGTAGTACAAACGCACAACTAAACATCAAATATTAACCACTGTTGTTGTAAGTTTCTTCATTACTATCTCATTAGTTTAATTAACTGATGGCTTCAAGATGGCTGCGAGTATTGGAATCAACGATAAATACGTTAAAAGGACATGTTTTATACAATGTACATGTTGGGTGTTAAATAGTTCATTAATATCAATGAATAATTGTAAATTGCCAATACGTTACGGTTAAATCATAATCTGTTTTGGAGTAGAGGGTGTTGTTATTTGCGTTTTGAAGTACCAAAAACTCGAAATAATTATGTTTACATTTTCCTTCTTTAATCGATGTTTTAGTAACATTCAGATAGTAAATTATATTGTTGAAGCATAAGAAGACTTCCACACCCACTGTTTGGTTATACTATAAATCGAAGTTTTATTCATAGGTGTTTTATTTGGCGTTGCATCTGTTGACTTAAAGCTGAGCGTCGATGAAATACCATGTTCTTGGAACAGTCAATAGGAACGAAACGTAACATTTATTTGCTAAAAACATTTTTTTGAAACGGTCTGTACATAAATCACAGCCATCAATTTCGTCAATTTGATTTTGATTTGACTTGCGTATTTCTATGATAACAAACACAATGCCTTTCCATGAAAACGGCCGCGAACACACAAAGCTGGACAAACACCAACTTTGTTATCATAGTCTGGTAGTTTGAAACTTTGGGCCTAGATGTCCGGAAAGACTTCAACTATTGCAACAAATAATGCGATACTTTTATATTTATTCTAGCATTCATGAATAGCCGGGACAAACCTATAGGGTTGCAGTTGAAAACAATCTAAGCAGAAAAATCATTTCAATCTAAATGTTTGCACAAACATGTAGGTTGTTCTAGTTATTTTGTTTGTGTACTTTGTGCTCTGATGTGTCTCGAGTGCTGTTTTCCGTGACGGATTAAATATTATACTTTGGGTTTGTATTGCTTAGAGATAAGCAACAGTAGTTTAACATATGGGTTCGTACTCACTCGATATTACTAAACTATTATGCGATAAGACAATTCGTACATTCCCCGCATTATATACTACAGATTTATCTATAAAACATGTACCATCGCTGATAATGCTCCTGAACAGAAAACATATATAACAAACAACACTCATCGTTATTTCCTTTTTCATTTTATTGACTATTTACCCATTCATTTTGTTAAAGATGTCAATCAAAATGCAATTTCTAGCTTTTTTTACAGAGTTAATAATTGACATGTTCACATTTGAATGACGAAGGTGGAACTGCATTCGTTTAAGTATTTTTATAAAATCTATAATATAATGCAAACACTGCTTTGACCATTGAGAGGGATAGTTAAAAATTCATAAATCTTGAAAAGCTCTTTAATCGACTTTTTAATGTCAGGCTACACATGTATGACTATAATTATTGTAGCATAGTGCATGTGAAGTACCAATAATGATTTATCAAAGTACGCCCCGCATCAACCTTGTTGTGCATCTGCGGTGAAGGGCTATCATTTCTACAATAATCGAACTTCCAACAAACAGTATGACATCGTCGGGAAGCCTTTTGAGTATGGTGTATCGTTAAACTTCAGATAATGACCGCTTTATTGATAAGGCCTTATCAACATTTAGGCTTCAATGTACATGAACATTTTGTAAAGTTCTTGGAACTGTTGAACTGCATTATATAAAAGGTTGACATAATGTAATTGTATCGATAGAAGGAATGGTCCGCACTGTGTGACATTACTAAGCTTTTCCTGACTAAAACTAGTTATATTTTAATTGAATGGACACGTTGATGTTAATTAATGATGTCGTTGAGTGTTAAATAACCGTATAATTCCCTATTAGTGGTGTAACATGTTATCACATAGCTAACAGTGTATACTATCACTATAGTGAGTATATATACTGTCCATTCTAACATATTCCATCAATTATTTACCTAACACACCTCTAACGTTTCTCTCTGTGTATCTCTTATACGTTCATCAATATCAGCGTTCACTCTGTGCGTCTTTTATACGTTCATCAATATCTGCGTTCACTCTGTGCGTCTTTTATACGTTAATCAATATCAGCGTTCACTTTATCAATCTCCGCATGATGTAGCGTACTGTAGATAAATCCTTAGTTTAATGAAGTATTGTCTTGTTAAAACATCGTCATCAGACTGACGGAGAACCCACACATTGTGACAAGATGATAACTGATTACATTATACGAAACCATATCGAACAATAATCGAACATAGGTAATGTTTAGTTGCGTGATTTGGTGACAGTCTGAGAGTATGATAAAAATCCAAGCTTGTTATCGTTATGTCACTTCGTGCAAGTGTGTTAGAACCAGGATTTATCCCTTAATAAAACAATTCATTATTTATCTCATAATTAAACGATGGTTTGTTAGTTTTTCAGAATGTCTTGTTTGTTCGTAATGGGTTCACTTACATGAAGTAAGGTGTGGTTATAATGATACATTCAACTCAACTGTTGTCAGAGGTTATTGGCAATCATTTGTATTGATGTAAAACCAAAGGTGACATTAACGTTTTATGTGACGTTTATGCTAAGACGTCGTGTACAAATATGTCAACATAATGTGTATAGTTTATCCAATGTTTGCTAACATGCCTACTCACGTACAAGACATTATGCAAATCATATATACGTCATTTTTCATTCGATCAGTACAATTGTATAATAGTCGGTATTTGAAAGCGTGATTTATGCTGACTTCATCACTGATATTTCATGTCTTTGTGGGCGATTATAAATTTAATTATCAGATAATTTTTTGTTCAAGTGTGGTAATGTGATTAATGAGTTTCTCTTAATCATTTACCACGACAACGCAAATTCCATTTCATAGTCGACAAAACTGGGATGGTCAACACTGATACGTGATTAAAGATCTACGGAATATTCTCAAATTCAAAGAACAGACGATATTCATTAAACTTTCGTTGTACTGGTGAACAAATCGTTTTCAAATACAAATACAAGAACAAACTTTCTAAGCAGTATAGCATTATGTTATATTTATCTGTATGCATTGTAGCAAGCTGCGTGAGAATGAATAATGATTCCTGTAAAATTACCCCCGAGAGATTTCGACATCTTAAATCAACGGCTTTTTTGCGAGTAGATTGGCAATAATCAAGTTCCGTAGAGATAGGATGTCATCGAAAAGTGTCGTAATGTACGTTACATTTGATAGAAGGTTGATAAATATATGCAACTGTCAACCAATAGAACAATGGAACATGACAATATTCTTTGTTAGTTCTTAAATACGTCACGACACGGTTTTCCTTATTGTTTCAGTGAATTTATAGTATAATTTGTTTTGAATTTTATTGCGATGGATATAAGTAAAACATACATGAACTTTAAAATCCTCTGAACTGCCGCACCATCCGTAAACAGAAAAAGTATTGGATTCAATAGCAGCAACATAACGAGATTTAATGATTTCAGATTTAAGACATAACATACAACGAGACAATGATGTTCTACTTGTCGGTGATAATAACACGTTAAAAGGAATATAACAATCCCTTTGTGGTCGCGGTTAGGTCAGACAATGTGGTCTGAAATTAGACAATAGCGTGTCGGTGTCAGTGGCACACGGATAGGTTCATCTAATGAGTCTTATCTAGAAATTTGTTCCTGGAGAATTAAAATCATGTAGACACCAGTTAGTTTGCTGTATGTGTCGAAAGGGTATAAATTTATACATATTATAACAGTAACATGTTTAGGACAAAAATCGCTGCTAGGAAACAATTAATAACGTCAAGCATCAGACTCGCTAGTGTAGTCGAATGTGTATATTTTGTTGAATTTACAGATACAAACTGTTAAATTGTATAACTACACTTGATGTCAAACTAACCTTATAATCTAGCGAATTTACTAGTTGATTAACCTCATGTTTTGTTTCCGATAAAACTTTTAGAAAATACACGAGGTTCATCCTGTATTAATGCAGAATGCAATTCTCAAGACAATACCAAGTACAATAGGGAGTGTGTCTGTGTTTGGAATGATTCATTTGTTTCTCTGTATGGATGACAGTGGATTAAATGAAAACGTTCATTAATTATGATTCCACCGAATGTGAAACATGTATGGGGAATCCTCTGCTGGATTAATGTCATGAGGAAAAGTGAAACATCACCGCATAACCTTGCTTGATAAATGTGTAGTAAATATGTCATGCGGTTGGCATGTACAGTGGGATGTAAAACAAAGGATATAATGGAATTGACTTGTATTCTACTCTAAATAATGTTACATATACAGATAAACTATTCAATGTCATAATAAAATAGTATACGTTTTTGGCCAACTGTCATCATTGATACTAGGTCAATCAATGTCTCTCTCTTCAATTGGCACAGCTCTTTAACTATCTCACTCCAAACCAGTTTATTGATTAAGGAGAAGACGCACACAATGACCGAGTGAATTGTAACAGCTACCATCGGATCAGTGTTAGAGAGAGAGAATCTTGTCGCAGTGATCACTTAATCAAAGTCATGTCATTAATATCGTATTCTGTAATCGAATTGTTGTTGATCAAAAGTGATAAGAAAATCAACATTTGCTGAGTAAATATCACAAATCTATAAAAAAAAAATTTCTGAATTGTCCGTTGTAGCGTAGAAATTTACTTACCGTCAGGGATTTTCCGGTTAAATCGATTTCCTATCATAAAACAAAAACAACTACTGAATGCATTTATGTCTTAATTGAGCGTGTATTTAATGAAATAATTCAACGGAGGACTTGCCCAATATCAATGCTCATCAGAAAACAGTAAATTTCAATTACCACGAGTTGTTCTCTATGGGTGCGTTGTTGCAGAAACGTGTAACTTACAGCGGACATGACGAATATCGCTTTGATGTATTGCAATTGAGAACAATTAATATTATTTCCAGACATTAAATATCCAATCGATTCCATTGGAAGAAATGAGAGGTTTATACAGCGAAAGCAATTGTTCCTTAAAGCTTGCTCAAAGTACAAACGGTTGTATTCATTTAGGCGGAAAATTGTTCAATTCTAATCGAACGGGAAAACTGTCCAAGCTTGGTTATGCAGATGATTTCCATACGTCAATCATATTGCATAAGTTCTGCTTAGTATGCACTTGAACGTGAAGTCATAATAGGACTTATTCAAGTAACTGTTATTATTACAGAACAAAATTTGATCCTCAGTTAGCTTCTCATTGCATGTTTCCATCTCTTCTAATTCATTTATGAATAACTTGACCTAAATTGATGGCATTGTGTTTGGACACAATATGTATGGGGTGTGTTCTGAAATCCCTATCCATGTTCTCATAACTTGTTTCGGTGTTTATTCATAATCGTAATAATAACTTTCATTGATGTTTTGGCTCATACTATTGACGTTATCCACACATAATCAGGTAATAAGGAACATAAATGGTTTGATGAGCACTATCGCCTTTTTCTGGACAATAAACAAATGTTTTCGCATACTTCCTCATTAAAAGTTGGAAAGACAACTTAAATGGGCATGCCTTAAAGGGACTCCCTCACATATGGAGTGTTTGTATACTTTTCATAATTTTTTTATTATATTAAGCCTTGAATTATTACCGTCTGTATAGTGTTTAGTTTTTTAACATTGCAGAGAATTATGTTCTGTAAGGAAAAGTATGATGTATAGTTCTATGTATTTTATAGAATAATTGTAGCTGATACTTACATTTCTTTAAACAGTATAATAGCTGAACAAATCTTGCAAGATATTGTTTTATATCTCTTAATGCGAGGAGCAAAATATCTAGACACCAACAACGCATATTTCCTTATCTGCATCAAAACATTTAAATGTATAAATTCCATATTTATCTTATTTAGACGGCCAATTCCATTTTAATATTGACTACAGGGTAAGATTAAAATAAGACAGACGACATAAACGTGTTTGAGACGGATATATACTCATCGATTTCACGTTTTATATAGTTAAAATTAAGTTCTGTCTGCTATGATACAGCATATACATTGTAACATTCTATGATATCAATCCGGTATTAATATTGTACAGATATGATACTGTTATACATACGTCACACTACAGAGTTATATAACGTCGCCGGAAGATTCAATGAGAGAAATATATGAATATGACATGATTAGTCTCCCATTCATCCGGAACAGACGGATAGAAATATAACACAATGAAATGTCCCTGACAAATTCCGAGTACTAACGAAACATCGAATGTAAATACGCCGAATGATATAACATATTATAATTGGCTAACATGTTAACGTTCATGACTACATAAACAAAGACATGTTGACTAATTTCGACTTTTGATACGCCTGTACTAATGTAGTCAATACTATAGCATAGTCACGTTGCTTCCCATGCGTACCAAATATCAGACAATATACGAAATTACAGTGCTATAAAACACCGTGTCAAGGATATTGCCTAAATAAATTCCATCCCAATAAATAGTTAAGGTCGATAGAGACGACTGGTTCATTCATCTCTATGAAGTGTTTCTAAACGCATTGACTATCCATTTCCTGAGTGAGACCTACATCCGGACTGTCTCTTAAGAATAATGCGATAACGTATTCAAATTGACATGTATAACGACTGCTGCAATACGTAGATCATACGTGTTATTTCAATCTCGTCTTGAATTGTTCATTTACTTATAGAGTGGATTGTGATGATTTTAGGTTTGTGTTTGACAGTTGAAGTTTTTTAGTAGTTTGTACAACTAGGTCATCAAGCATTTTACAATATTTATCCTTGAGTTGTGCGATGTTGTGACGTACTGTTTCCTGTGCTAGGCCGGTTAAGTTGGGTCCTGCCTAACCCAAACTTCCTCGTTTATTTTTCAATTTGTTTTTTAACTAATACAGTGGTATGCGAGTTTCATGATTTCTGTGTTCGGCTGTTAAATTGAGTGCTGCCCAAAACATATATCTTCAGTAAAATGTGAATTATAATCCATGAAACAATAACACAATGTTGCAATTCGTACGCCACAAAATCGTATTTTACGTTAATTTAAACGTTCCTGTATATTCCTTGTTTGACTTAAATCAATAACATCCGCGGTTTTAAAACAAACGCTATTTCACATATCTTCTAGATTGTTTATAAAATTTAAAAACACGAAATTTCCCTGGTCGTTCTTGATCTTAATTACCAAGTAACAGCATAGCACAACATTTGGAAATAGTTGGAAGGTACTGTAAAATTATTTAATTTGGTTGGGACGAAATTTCGTGGTTTCGTTTGAAAAGACAATATCGTTGGGACTTGAATTCGTTGATTTTGAATTTCAGGTAATAAATCAAGGGTCAACATTAATGTTCGTTGGGATTAAAGTTCGTGGTTGAGGTAAACCACGTAATCCACGAAATTTAATCCCCCATGAATATTAATGATTTTACAGTATATTTATATACAACCCAGGAACTACGTTTCATCGTCTATGTTATACGGAGTCCTCTAATTAGTTTCAAGAACAATTAGTTTAATTACCAATCTACCGGTGTCTGAGATAAGTGCTACATTCCTACTGCCCATTAGTTGTAGTCTACTGTTGCAATTACATTAATTAAGGAGACGAACGATGAGTATTTGGAACAAAATGAAGACATTTGTTCTCACCGCACATATACAACAGCAGACACATTTGTATTAATTAATTGAAGTTAAAAATAAACAATCTCACATGTTGTCATCGTTACTTGGCAAGTATAATGGCTGTCCTTGGTTTGTATGTATATCTGTGTGATGTTACAATTGGTACACAAAATGAGTTTATAAATGTATTCAGTGTGATATTTAAGGAAATCTTTTAAAAGTTATGCATCTGATGTATTGAATCGAATGGTCCGTGAAAAGCGCAAAACCTTTTTACTTTTACATTTACTCTTACTTTATTGTTCGCAACGTATCTCTCTGTTGACCATGTTCAACTTTTACAAAATGCTGTTGCGAGGTACATGTAGTAATATTTAAATATACCACGCCCTCGTATTACTGAAAGTATCACAAAGGAGAGTATTTAGATTATGATTATTATTTTGAGCATTTCCTAGATTTACGACGACCAATAAAGATCACATGAATAACAATGAATACTCATTGTCTATTATCAATAAGCGCACATGCTAGTATCTAGTTAATTAGCACACAGGTATATCATGCATCCAAGAGCTGAGTAGCTTAACCAAGTCAAACCGTGTATTTATTATATGTGTGCTAAGAGGGCATTTCAATTACATGGCGACTGGTATTATACTTTTTGCATCACCATTATAGGATGACATTAATGTTCCAGAAGTCATTAACACAATTGCTATTTTACATAAAATTTACGATAATGTTGTCGTTTATAAATAGTAGGGCACAAATCAAAGCCACTCAGCTATGGCGGCAGCGCCTAGCCACACACGAGTCAGACATAGTACAATCCATGTACTTCCCTTATATACTCACTCTGCAATGAATGACACAATGTGGACTTCGAATTGTGTGCATACTTAGCCATAAAGGGGGGTAATTATAAGTGTTAACTACACTGAAGTAAAGTATTAACCGCTGGTACGGTTTGTATTATTTCAAGAACATTTTACATTTTATAACAAGGAAAAAATGATAATATATTTTCAACCAAACCGCAGTTTATTTGAGACAGTGTGTAAGATGCTGTCACCAATGTCCCCATGACAAGACGTACATCAGTGTGTTGTTTTGTTTTACTAGAATTATTGGGGAGATAGTTTTATGCTTGAGTTTTAAACGTGCTTTCCAGAACATTAATTCTCCTTTAAGTTTCCGCTTTGTGGAAACACATTTCCTATTATTTCATGCGCCGCCAATTAGACTTAATATATGATTGAAAAGATTGCACAAGCAGAGTGCTGTTTGTTGTGTTTGTAACGAGCAAACTAGTTTCTAGAAAGTAATATATCGACATATCTAAAACAATAAAACTTTAATACGTAGTTCAAATGTTCTAATGACGCTTTAAGATACGTATCATATCTATTTTGCTGTATTAATCACTTCAATGTTTGCTGATTCAAGGTGATAACTTATGTTGTAATCGTTAAAAGAATTGTGTGTCGATGTAGAGTTCAGTAATTCAGTTTTTCTTCTGTATTTAAGCTTGGATAGGTAGATCTCACGGTAGATAGCCGGATGATTGGGGTTGTTATGACCAAGATGGCATTGATATTTTCAAATAAATGTTTACATACTGTTTACACATACGGTTAACATTCCTGGAAAGGACTTAAAGTTAGTTGAAATACATACAATAACATACGTATAACTTTTTACGTACCACGTGTAGTATAAACGGGTGAGTATTTTCGATACATCAATGCGTATTTTGCGTTTTTAGTGTCATATGATATAAATAATATATCACTCGTTGTCAATTGATATATTTAAATTAAACTCGTTCAGGAAATAGTATTAAGCTTGCCAGAGGCTCGCTTAATAAAATTTCCAAAACTCGTTTAATATAAATTTATGTAACGAATCGGTTATCGGACTTTCTCGACTTATCGGACTTACCGGACTTATCGGATCAGTTGGCAGTATATACATGTAAATGCTTGACTTGTGTACTAGCAGTTAGTTACAGTTAGTTTACCATCAGGACAGTGTTAACGTCGGTCCGTTTTACCATCAGGACAGTGTTAACGTGTGTAGTAATTTTATATGGATCTAGCATTTGGATACTATTATTGGATTATTTTGTCATGTTGTTATCGTATTAGGAAAATATAGATGATAAATAGTGCTAAGAGTTGTTTTACCTGTGTATTCAGTCTTGTCCAAAGACCAAAAGCGTTACATTTATATCAATTGATAACTCGTGATAGATCCTCTACATATCTGATAATTTAGATAAAGCCGTGTATTTAAATGTTCTTATTGTTATACAGTATGTCATTATTTGACTGTATATCAACTCGAGCGTTTTTGAATAAATGGTATGAGTATTGTTTGATTGTTTTTTACCTTGATGTATAATTAGATTCTCGTTTCCTGTTTGTATTCACTGAATTTATCACACTTGAAGCTTGGTAAGAATAAAACATGAGCTCATATTTGCTAATAATTGGATAGATTATTTCATTGACATTTTGATGTGAGGTTACAATAGTATGCATCACTTTCGCAAGATAACAAAATTGCTGGATGGAAACCAGGTTACAATCAATAGTATCTTTATTCAATCTACGTTATATTATAATTACTTTCATGAACAATATAAAACGTTTCTCGTGACATTTGTTTGTTGTTTAAACAATAGTAAGTTTTCATGTTTATCTAGCTTGATAATATGTCTACACAACTGGCAAAAATAATTTATTCTTGAGAAATCTCATACAGACATTGGGAGATTCAATGTAACATTCAGCCAGTGCAATTAAATTTCGATTATATGATACAGTTCCAGATATCATTAGATTACGATAGGACGTTAATTGATCGTAGCAGTGTCGTTATTATTCGGTTTATTTTCTAAATTTATTTAATTACACGTAAAACTACGCATACATGTTTTGAGACAGCGCCTTCCAATCAACGGTAGCCAAAGGCGTCTCTACCAGAATCACGCCGTGTTTAATACAATTCCAGATGGCATTTAAATAATTAGTACAGACATTATGTCAACGATGAGGTACACATTAGTGAGTAAAACCAGTAAATACGAGGCAGATACTAATTAGTATTGTACTTAGAATGTCCAATAAACTACGTCAGACTGAACCATGCAAGCTATATCTGTATAGAAGACAATTGTAATCGAATCACATTTCAAGTGCAGTGTTTTGAAGCACTAAAACCACATGGATCTTTTACTTCTATTAATGTATTAGGTTGTAGCATCATCCAAATATGCATACTATAGGTAGTAGATTGGATATCGGACATACCAAAACTTAAGCACAATAAGGATCACAGTTGGAAGTCACATTGTAATACAGATCCATGTTTTCCCAATGAGCGCCATGCATTGATTGCATTGAATTCAATTGTCCGTTTAGTCAGGTACATTTATAAAGAATATGACACTATGATAATTAGCAAGCAGTCTGATGGTGATATAACTCTTGCCTTATAACTTAAGTCAACATGAGCTAACCGTGAGATTGTTAACATACCATATTAACCGACGGTTTAGAAACTACTGCTTCAATCGAGCGTGATAAAAGATCCCGACAATTAGACGAAGTCAAGTGGAATCAATGTCAACTTGATAGATATTTAAATAAATACATATACAATTTATATACTGATAATTACTATTGTATCTACGCAAGTGTTGTGTTTCAAGCCCTGATGATTCACTATCAAGTAATACGATTTCAACCAGCCGACCATCACAAAACAACTACCCACAGCAATTTCCATACATATTATAGCCTGTGGGATACTACCTTTTCTGATTGATCTACACAAACTACAATCAAAACGCTCGTACTCTCCATCGTTTGACGTTATTGTTATACTATTTTAGAATGGCAATGCCATTCTCCTAACCATGTTGTATAGGAAAGAGCGTATATACCATCTATCATGCTGAAAAAACCGAACAGTATAATAAACTGGCCGTGATTTAGTCTACAAAATCATATCTTTTCCCACATGGTTGGTTTTAATTTCACACATCGTCGATGAAGTCGCTAAGTGCACCAGGGAAGTTTGTCTATTATATAGAGGATATTTGTATTTTTCCGTGTATGATCGGCTGATAATTCACCGAGTGAGCAGCTGATGTAATATTTTCACGAGTGGCGTAGCCACGAGTGAAAATATAAGTCAGCTGCTCACGAGGTGAATTATCAAACGATCAAACACGGTAAAATACTAATATTCTATTTATTTCATGCTTCAAATAGCTTAAATGATGGAAATACTCCACTATATACCTCAAATGTTTTGCGTGACGTCGTTTTCCCGCCATGCACGCGTCGAGTTGCAATCAAATAGTTCTTCCTCAATTGCTTCAATTTTGTCCATTTGTTTTACATTTATGTATATACACTTAAACGAATTTCTAATTGGCCACCCTAAAAAATATCATATAATCTGATAAATTATATCAATAAATCGAAGACTGTGTTATTTGTTCATTCCACGCACTTACTTATCTATTTCTGGAAAGAAATGGCGTATTCATATACAAAATCATCCATGCGTTACGGTTGGTGCGAAATTGCTTTTTTGCACGTTGGCCTCGTGCACAGCTTGGAATAGTATCGTATTTGGTATAAATCTGTTCCCTGTAGATCGACTTTTCTTTAAACGCTATAATTTGTGAAAATTAGCCAAGTGGAACGCGCTCATGACGTCAGATGCATGCATACATTGAATGAATTTCTGATTGGCCACGTGTTTTTATAAATTAGTTTTAAAAATAATGCTTTAAGAAGAATATAAATAATCGAAACCCCGATACTGTCCAATTTTATTGATGGAAAATATGTTTCTCGCAGTAATTCGAGCTAAACCCCACGTTATTATAAATATCGCTTTTTACAAAAAGACGTTTTGACGTACATGACTGGATTTTGGTGCTGGTACTCGTCATTCTAACGGCCTCAGCGCGCCCCGTATTACTTATTCTCGTCAGTATTAATACCTTTCATTAAGTCAATTGACAGAGAATACATTTTGACTAATTTCAAAAATCAAACATGTCGGGCACGTGAACCACGTGCACGTAAGCCATTTTGCACTAACTGATCCGCATGGAAGATTTCATACATGCATGCGTAATTTATTTCTTGAAATCGATAGATAAGAGCATAGGATGATAATGACCACAATTTTAGAAATATTGACTGAATATATCGCATAATATAATATTTCATTGGGTGGCCAATTAGAAATTCGTTTAAGTGTATAATGTTGTGTTATTTGTTAAAGTTTAAGAGAGCAAGTGAAAATGCTTATTATTTTATTTTTGACGGCGAGGAAATTTGATTTTAAAAAATAGTCTGTTTGCCGTGAGATTATGAACAGTGAAATTATGAACAGTGAAATTATCGGGGAATAATCCACCGTTATTCCGCCGTAAACCACCGGTAAGCATGAAATAAATAAAGAGGCTCGCCTAGGACGACATTTACTCAATGATAGATTGTAAATTGATAACCGATTTCTGTCTAGAATTCTTCAATCACATAAATGGAATAAAAAGACGAAATATGTGAGACTGATTTATATTGAAGTCATATTGCTTTATTCGCCTGATTTCACTATGCTGCATCGTAGTGTAAGTTAAATATATCAATTTAATCTATAATGTTAACTTATAAGGCGTTTGACAATATCAATATATGGCAGTCAATAATCAACTCCATGGTCATACATGTATTACACCCCGCAATAGTGGTTGTTCCGTCCACAATGGCGACACTTGTTGACTCTTACAGGACACTGTTGGCTTGTGTGACCATTTGCAAGGCCACAAATTTTGCACGTTGGATACTCCCAAGGAAAATGAGTGTAACTCTGCAGTAGTTCAATAAGATCTCGAAGATCTTCTATTTGAGCTACGTATTGGTCTATTTCATTAAAAGTAAATCTGCAAGTGATTTCGATTTCTTCATTCAAAGTAGCGATGTCTTGTTTGTATTGGGAAGTTTCCTCCGTCAGTTTCATGACTTTAGCATCCAGTTTAGTTACCGCATTTTCTAAAATGGTAGTTTCTTCTTGTGAAGTAGCGATGTTTTGTTTGTATTGGGAAGTTTCTTCTGTCAGTTTCTTGACTTTAGCTTCCAGTTTATCTCTCACAATTTCCAAACTGGTAGTTTCTTCTCTTGAAGTAGTGATGTCTTGCTTGTATTGGGAAGTTTCATCCGTCAGTTTCTTGACATTAGCTTCCAGTTTATCTCTCACATTTTCCAGAGTGGCAATAAACATGTTGAATTTTGAACTTTTGTATTTTTCCTGAGATATTCTTAAACTTGAATTGAAATTCATTTCACGAATCATCTCTGCAGTCTCAATACATGAAAAAGGCATTTCACTTACATTATCCAGAAAAAGATTTATTGATGAAGAATTACATACTTTTGGCTTGATGATCACTTTCTTTGATTTACACAATCTGGCGTAGTGTCCATATCTGTGACAGATGTAACATTTTCGCGAACTTGCCTCGCATATTTGGTGATCACTATGAATATCTCCACACTTTCCGCACTGTTGATTCTGATTCCGACGCTGCAGCTCACAGCAACAATTGTTGCAACTTCTGTATTGAATATGGGGATTATGGCTTTGACACTCGCTTTGCCGATAGTGATGAGGCACCGAAGGTTTCGCTACCCGAGATTCTAACACCAGACTATTACACCCCGCATAATGTCGTTCGCATGCGGTAATGTAACAACAATGGCCACAGCATCGATCCATTCTCTGCGCGTAAAGTAGTGCAGCTTAATCACAACTAAAGCCAGTAAATCCTTTTGATGAATACTATTTATTATAATTAGTTACCAGTTCCTTTAACATGTATTTCCGTAAACAAATATCTTAAATAATAATAAGTAAGTCACAAAGTTAGCTTAGTCAAGTAATTTCACTAAGTCCTAGCATTTACACAAAGTAAGTACACTGAGTACAACGAATGTCACATAGACAGTTCCTTAAAGTTAAGTTAAACGTATCTTACAACTGACTGATTGATTCTTACTGCGTGATATGAACATGTATTCTTATAAAGGTACCTTATAGATCATGACAGATAATAGACAGGAATGATAAGATAAGTGATATGATAACCTGTCTGTTTAAGGAAGGATGTAACAGATAATGTCATATTAAGTAATTAACACATATCATTGTTTGAAAGTAAAACTATCTAAATCAGGAAAGAAACAATAAACAATAATAATAACTGAGGTGATAAGCAATTATAAAGATGTCACACTATAGATTAATGTTGAGCGGTTATTTCCTGTTGAGCACTCATTGTCTAGATTTGACTATGATCAAAAAATAATGATGTTCTGAAAGTACATGATGTAACTTTTTGACTATTACCAAGTAAAATTAAATGTTTTCCAAAGAATTCATATAACAACTATTATACCACGCAACGTTTAAAACGTTTAAACACTAAATTTTCATTTCTTCACTATGTAAAACATGTACCAATGAGTGCATAGAAGAACTATCTAAGAAAACGCTCGCGTGTAAAATTTGATCAATAAAAGTGAATGTTAGCAACAATGCAATTATGATAGCAAACAGTACAGTGGTCTAAAGAGCATAAAAGGAACACAATGAACAATAAACGGGCATCACTGGTTGTCGTAGGTGAAAGTGGGCTCTTAGATAATTAATAATATAAGAAGACTTTTGGTACATTATTTCAGTTTTAAAGTGTTCTTGCTGATGATTTAGGGTTTATAGTCTGACCTTGCACACACTAGTAAAGTATACAATGAAGATATGTGGAGCAGCGCATAGCATTACAAGCCTTCATGTCACAAGAACAAAGTACAGGTGAATTTAAGGATACAGTAAACAAGCTTGTAATAATAGAAGAAAACATAGAACGGTGCAAAAAAACAAGCATAGGGGCTTATGTCCTAGTGTAAAATATGTGTAGGGGCTTATGTCCTCATGTATAAAAATGAGCGTAGGGGCTTATGGTCGTAGGGGCTTATGTCCGTCCCCCTGTAGGCCACGTGACATCCTTCAAGTGACATCCTGTTACCGTTACACACCATATCATACATAGCGCTATGTTAGTACGATGCCCTACTACTTTGTAATATCAAACAATACCAAGATCATGTTACCATACAACAACATTACTAACACCATACATGTTCGTGAACAACAAGATGGTACCTTTAGGAGACATAATCATGACATATTCATATTTATCTGATACTCGAACAGAACATCATATATGCAAATATTGGACTGACATGACATGGCATTGTATTGAACTTCACATGATGTTTCCAGCGAATGCGCCTAACTGCGTACACGCATGTTTTATAGGTCTAACTCATTTCATGAATATGTTCGCTTGCATTTGACAGCAATACATCAGGTTGTGTCATGTAGGTAGACAGATATTTAATTTCGAAATTCAATATGATTTTGTGCTCACGAGTACAGCGTTTGAACTAGATATTGAATGACAAACTACATAAATGTGTTATAGAGGGAAGTTTTGTCGTTAACAATTGATGTATATGTATACGAGTGTATTATTATTTTCTGTATCAAAACTGACAATGAAATACAAATATTCGTTTCCATTCTTCTTATGTCTATGATTATCAGATGGAGAATTGCGTCTGTAATCTGATATGTACTGCTCATTCAGGCGAGGTGGAACCCCACACACTACCAACATACAGAGTACCGCCCTGACAATATATACGATAGCTGGAAAGTTGTACAGTCCCGTGCCAAATTAAAGTTCACAAAGAGAAAAAATCATAAAATAATTTCCTTAATTTCTTCAGCTAGAAGATTAAAAAAATTGTAAAATAAGAACAAATATACTATGTTTACTATCATTTAGTAGGATAATCAATTTCAGATAAAACTGCCATGCAATTTATTCATTTAGACAGTCCATTCTTGGTTGCTAAGCAATTCTACAATCGAGACAACCCACTGGAGGATAATGTGCGACTGTTATTGTTCGGACCACCTACAGTACTAAGGTCATTGTGTATTACTTTCAACACATTGAAGTTACCATCTTATGTTTTTTACAATCAACCACCTACAGTTAAAATCAATTTGGTGTAAAAGAGGAAATTAATCCCAATATATAAGCAATGTGATTGCAATATTAATATAACTAGAATCTACCTAAAACTCGGAAACAAAACAGCATGCTAATGCATGGTACGCATTATGAATATGGTTCAAAGTAGACAGCCACATTAATTCATACAGTGTAACATCGGTTCACTGGAATTTTAAAGCAACAACCTGGTTTTAACAGTCATTTGTATTTTAATCAAAATATCCTATTCGTATGCAAGATACTCACTGCACAAGTATATTGATTCAAATGAGTTTACAGTCTTACCATTGACTGACCGGTCAAAGTACTCGTATATTCAAAATCAAACTGTTAGTATTTGAGTTACAATCACCAGGGTTTGACGAACACAACTTACCAATATACTGTCAATGAGCATTTGTATGTGAGTGTATTTAATTAACTATTTATCTAATTATTTGTCGAGTTGACATTGATGCCACTTAGGTTCGTCTGAGTGCAGGGATATCCCACTATGATGATACTGCATAGTTTCTAAATCGTCAGAAAACAGTTTGGCTTTTTCATTTTAACAGTGCATAGTTTGTGTATGAAGTGAAATATCGAAAACATATATTGCTATTAACTGGAGCAATTAGTCTAGTTTCAGTGTGTCATTGACTTTAGGAACCCGTTTAGACTAGGATAAAGTGTCACCGTGAAATTAGTTATTGAATAAGTTATAAGGTTATTTGACTTTATTTTCACTATACCTGGCATTTAACGCAATATATACTGACACACGTAGTCAATCGAATGTCTGTATTGGGGCTGTATATTTAATTTATTGCTTTAGCACGTCTCACTACTCCTTGTAGTCGGAATTGAATGCATAAGTATGTGTGCGCTCATCTATTTCTATAATTGTTCAGTTACTTTTATGCGAGAATGGACCCTTTTTGAACGGAATACAAAATTGATTTTTGGACGATTTCAAAAGGCCCTCCATTATACTTGCTCACCACAATAGCACCTTGTTAGCTTATGCTAATGGAACTATTTACCTACAAGCTGTAGCTTTCAATCGTTAGATAGTTCAAGACAAGTAACATTTTCCGACCTATCACAACATTACGCTATATGTGTTCACATAGTCTGTCTCAAATACCCTATGTTTATAAAGACAACTCTTCAATCTACCTTTTTTCGCATTAAATTATTTCCCTTTTCACCATCAACATAATCAAGCCCAGAATATAATCTAGCTAATATTTAAGACATTATTATTTAATAAAATATATCATCTAGTCGGGTTCATATTATACGAGCTGCATGTTCGACTCACCAAACGTTACTACAATCATTAGTTGGAGCAAATATTATTAATATGTGAAGGATTGCTTTTTACTTGATTTGTCTTAATCCATCCAATACATAACCCAACTGGTTCATGCTTACGTATTGGCTTGGTCTCCACGTTAGTATCCATTTCGTATTTGCTTGTTTTATTTCAATTGTGTGTACCTTTTGAAACACCATGTCAGTGTACGTAATCGTTGACAGAATTTTGTACTTATTCGTTAAATGTCACCCTGAATTGTATTATATACGGTGTGATTCTGGTAGTGACGCCTTCGGCTACCGTTGCTTGGAAGTCGCTGTCTCCAAACACATATACGTAGCTTTATATGTAATTCAATAAATGTAGAAAATTAACCAAATAGTAAAGACACTTTCGTGAACACTTTACGTCCTATTGTTAACTAATGGTCTCTGGAACTCGATAATTTAATTAAAACTTTATTGTAACGACTGTTTAGAATCAATGTAAAACTATTGGCGGCAGAAGAGATTTATCTTACATTTAACGTTTTTATAGATTTTGTAAATTGTGTAGAAATTTTATCATGCTAGATAAAGATGAAACATTACTATTGTTGAAACATCATCCCACTGACAAGTTAAACGTTTTGTATTCCTGAAAGTATTTATTATAGAAAGTAGATGCAACATAGTTTCGGAATGACCTGCTAGGAGTATGCTTTACAATTCAGTATACGCTGGAAATCAATTGCCCAACACGTTACAGAAACAAAGTAATTCGAAGTCAAGAACAGAACAAAAAACTTGCTGAACACTTCATCTTGAGTTTGAGTATCAATTATTCCTGATTTAAACGTGTACGTGTCTTCCGGTGACTAAAATAGACGACTTCGTACCTTAATTTTGTCCATACCCTAAATGTGAGACAAATATACGTTTTCGGAAGTGTTGATTAAACAAAACTGACATGATAAACCGTTTAAAATGTTTAATGAATGTACAGTTAGTTATGGTGTCGATGACTTGCCAAGGGCACGGTGAATATAGCCAAGCATAAATGTTGAAGTCAATTCAACAGCGGTCTAAGCAAGTCCTTTTAGTTGATTCCATCAGAAAGATAAATACTCTCGGACAGGGAAGGTAGCACTACAAAGCTTACACACACCACAAGCATCCGCCATTCGGCGACATTGCATGTCATTTCATACTATCAAGTGTATGTTTAAGTGTACACGCATATCTGTAACCTACATATTTTTTATTCTTAGTGACATATTAGTTGACACAACGGTGCGGCATTTTAGAATGCATTAAATCCAGCCTAATTCCCTAGTGTATACATTGTAGCAGGGCATATACTTATGGCTATGAGTATGTTTTTCTGTGTAGCTCACGCTTTATATGAAAAATTAATCACACATTTTGTTGTTTTTCTGTCGAAAACAAATTTTACGAGACTCTTCTATTTCTTTTACTGCCTTGCTAGGAAATCGTAAACAACCCCAAATCGTTTATTTTATAGATCGCCTGTTCTATAAAACAACTAGATGTCTCTGCAGAGATGCATACAAAACGTATTACCATTTTAACACGCATTCTTTCAGCAACACGTTTATAAAGCCTACCATTATACACTTAAACGAATTTCTAATTGGCCACCCAATGAAATATTATATTATGCGATATATTCAGTCAATATTTCTAAAATTGTGGTTATTATCATTCCATGCACATATCTATTGATTTCAATAAATAAATTACGCATGCAAGTATAAAATCATCCATGCGGAAAATTTAGTGCAAAATAGCTTACGTGCACGTGGTTCACGTGCCCGACATGTTTGAATTTTGAAATTAGTCAAAATGTATTCTCTGTCGATTGGCTTAATGAAAGGTATTAATACTGACGAGAATAAGTAATACGGGGCGCGCTGAGGCCGTTAGGATGACGAGTACCAGCACCAAAATCCAGACATGTACGTCAAAACGTCTTTTTGTAAATAGCGATATTAATAATAACGTGGGGTTTAGCTCGAATTACAGTGAGAAACATATTTTCCATCAATAAAATTGGACAGTATCGGGGTTTCGATTATTTATATTTTTCTAAAAGCATTTTTTTAAAACAATTTATAAAAACACGTGGTCAATCAGAAATTCGTTCAATGTATGCATGCATCTGACGTCATGAGCGCGTTCCTCATGGCTCCTTTTCACAAATTATAGTGTTTAAAGAAAAGTCGATCTACAGGAAAAACATTTATACCAAATACGATACTATTCCAAGCTGTGCACGAGACCAACGTGCAAAAAAGCAATTTCGCACCAACCGTTACGCATGGATGATTTTGTATATGAATAAGCCATTTCTTTCCAGAAATAGATAAGTAAGTGCGTGGAATGAACAAATAACACAGCCTTAGATTTATTGATATAATTTATCAGATGATATAATATTTTTTAGGGTGGCCAATTAGAAATTCGTTTAAGTGTATATCTGTTTTATAGCATATTGACTGGTTAAACTATCTATTTCTAGTTCCCAAGAATAACCAAAATCAAATTGAATTTCGAAGAAAATATATCTAGTCATTGTAGCGATATCAAAAATCAACCAAGACACTTTGTCTTCTTTGTGATAAAGTCTTGAGAGCAAAGTTGAGTAACCCGGTATAGATAAGTAAGAATTTAGGTGTAGCCTTATAGATTTGGTTAGTGCTGAGCATTTCTGGCGTGAACGTTATATTAGTGGCATGTGATACTTTTAGCTTGTACGTGCTCGGCTGTTCAGTGTGCAGTTCATGTCCGATTCTCTATTAACTGTCTGGACACATCGATGGCTTAGAACAAGAAGGTCGTAAGTGGGTAATGTCAGAAATAATGAAGCCAAGAATGACATGGAGTGAAAATTTTCAAAATGAAATGAGTCAATTATTTTTTGATCAAAGCAAATGGATAGTATTTGCAGTTTATGTACGATAATATGGTTTTGTGATAAACCTGCACGTTTTTAATTATTTACAATTAGCTTAAAACTAATTCATAAAAAATATCCTGAAACAATGTAATCAAGTTAATTACTTGGTCAAAGCCAGTTATTATGTATTTTTGGTGTATTTTTACTATAATGGTATTAAGTTTCCTAAAAATGTCATTTTTACATTCAATTTAAGTTATTGTTTGAGAAAAAATGGAATTTTGTGTCTTTTATGACCCTGATATTTTGGTTATACTCACAAACGTTTTTTCTGAAGACACAATTTTCACACGAAATTAATAAAAACGTGTAACAGCCTTTATTGATGATAACGGAACAGGTATTGAAATTTCTTAATACTGCTAGTTTTCAAAAGAAAATGACAGCGAGTTAAATTCAATCTTAAGATTTAAAAAAAAAATGTTTCACACATGACACAATAAAGTTGAACTTAAGATTTTTCGAAAACTTATATGAACTACTGTCATTGACAATTATTTTGTTGTAAAACATCATTACAAATATTAGATAAGTAGAAGAATTGATTTACATAGCCAAATTGTCATTTTATAACAAATATGAAACAAAGAAATTGTGCACTTCGTTATTTCAAATTACCAGGGTAACTATTACATACATTTTTGTATATGATATAAATCAATAATTGGATGTAACCTTAACGTTCTTTCCTGTATGTATTTACATCTTTTAAACTGATTATAAATATACAATGTTAAAAATAATTAAACTACAAGTATTTATAAACTTTGAAACTCACTTTGCTGGCATGTAACTGTTACACTCATGACACTTCAAATATGAAATATGGGTATTGTTGGAATGCTTTGCAAACCAAAGATGTAAAAGACAGCATTTACTGTAATCAACCATTTTAATTCAATTTTCGACATTTTGTACTGTAATCTTTACATGTGCGTAATATGTCAAAAAATAATATATGCCCAATCTAAATAGTGTTGGCATTTAACCATATTTTGATAAGAACAAAGTATTGCATACATGTTTTAATACTAAGCTAATTAGAACGAACACTAAACATTGTAGAATGTGTTCATATGCGTAGCGTGAGTTAAAATGTCTTGCAAAATACTGTTTGTAATTATGATTGTTTCATTCTAACTTTTTAACTTGAATTATGGTATATTAAGTATTCTGACCAAAGTTGTAGTTTATTGCATTTATACCATAAGTTGTATTTTGTCAACACCAATTCATTTTGTGGAGTCATAAATTGCCTGCCAGAAATGTAATAAATTGCAGTTGTGATGTCATCATCATCAATGACATGATGCCATCAACACTTTAAAAACACTTGTGTGATCATTTGGTTCTGGGTCAAAATATGTTGGTAGATAATGCTATTTTTATGGCTTGATTTTTATCATGCATTTATAGTTTTGTATGTAAAGTTCCTTTATGGTATTTCAAAGACTTTAAATTATCGTGGTTAAAATGATGTTGATAGTTTATGCAGATGCCTATTACGTGCTAATGTATTAGAAAGTGTGATTTGTTTGGTTGATGTTGATGATGTTATAGTTATCCAGGCATGTATTCACCAATTTGGCTGTTGGTGATCCACCTGCTGATAAAATTAAAATTAATATTTAGTTGTTGGTTCTGGTACATTGTCAGGGTTGCCACATTCCCAGAAAAAAATCTTTAAGTAAGGTTACAATTTTATACTCCCCCCATCGTTGATGAGGGTTTATAAATGTACTGTTTTGCTCATGTCTGACGATCTGCTGTCTGTCTCTAACTGTATGTCCATAAATAGACCAAATGGTTTCGTTCAAAAACCCAAGACTGATTTGACCTAGGATATTGAACACTTCTATGGAGCAACACTAGATGACCCCTATTTATTTTGAGGTCAGTAGGTCTAAGGTCAAGGTCTATTAGATATATACCATATTAAGACCAATTGTTATTGTTCAATAGCTCAAGAACGCTTTGTTCTAGAATCATTAAACTTTACATGGAGTTTGGTCAGCAAGAGGATAATCCCTATGTATTTTGAGGTCAGTAGATCAAAGGTCAAGGTAATTGTGACATTTACCATTTTAGACTATTCCTCTTCCATTGGAAAATCTAGTCAACAAATTCCATTCAGGAAAACATCATACAATTTCAAATATGAGCATACCTGTACGAGTACAATTTCAAAATTTGGCAAAAATCAGGGAATTGTCAGGGAGTTTTATCAAAATTCAAAAACATGATTATGTTCTACTGGTAGCTTCTTCTTACGCCTTTATAGAATATATATTTCTTCAAAATACTGTAAGCAACATGTATGAATTGTAAGATACATCATACATACCAATTATGAGTTTTGCAATGAAGGTACGGTCGTAAGGCGAGGTCGAATGTCATATATTCAGGTGCATCTAAGTTGCGAACACCTTGAATAGTCAGGAGAAATCCCCTTTCAGTCGGAGAAAAATCACGGAATCATCGGTGAATTTCATTTTATGTTATCTTTAAATTAAATGTTTGATTTGTTATTTACGGTTGTGTTAAATATAGACGTTCAATTGTTAGTGAATTCTGAATAAGTAATTAGATTTCGTTGATTGGAGCAGTGTTGCACTTTCATATCTATAGAAGGTGGGCTATTGGTGATATTTTGACGGAAAGAGTATATCTCACTTAAACCGTCCAGTTGTAGTGTTGAATGTTAAAATTTGCAGCCTTAAACAAGTTTAAATTTTAGCAAACACAGAAATTATAAAACAAAGTCATGAGTGTAACACTTATGTATAGACTAAGAAATGACACCATGACAGATAAAAAAATTAACACTTTCAGTTTCCATATGTGTTTTTTATGGACACTGAACAACATTTTACCAATCCAGTTACAACAATTGGAAATCTTTTTGAAAATTTCTAATTTTTTCTCTGTTTTTGTTGTGATAATGTGCATTTTTATTTTAAAGTGCCAAATAAAATAATTGTATATCACTTAACCATGTTTTTATCATGAATTAATTAAATTTCCATATATGCCTGAAAAAAGCATAACATCAAATGCTAATCGAAAAATTATTTACGTTAGACAGGAATAAAGAAACAACACAAAACTTCAAATTCAGCGTTACACTAATGACATAACCTAAGACCATGTTAGAAAAATATCTACTGGGTAAAAGCATGAATAATTGTTACTGATAGCATCTCTGTGATAAAAACTACTATGTCGGAAAGCTGGAAGTTGTATAAAGAGTTGTCTGATTTCAACATAGTATGTTAAACTCAAAATGTTTCACTCATGACACTTTCATGTACAATTGTGTTATAAGACCCCTACTCGACAACGGTAGTCCAACATAAAAAGTATTAACATTTCTATATAGAAGATACATCAAAGAAAATGTTTGAAACATTCAAAGGGTTAACTTGTACATATATTAAAAGAAATTGTGATATTAGTAAAAATGCAAAGCAAAATTTAGGTGTTTTTCCCGAAGCAGCAACTTGATAATCATGTCGGTTAAATCTTATTTATAACTATCTGAAAATGGAAATGGATATGTAGTAATAGCCAACACATTCCACAATGCAAAACGATTGCAATTTTCATGATTGAAGACCTTGACGTTTCTTAGTAAGTATTGCAAAACAAGATTTTTAAAAAATGTCACGGAAATTTGTTACACTCATGACATTTTTTACCTCCTTTTTTGTCATAACTTTTTTTGTACTCATTCAAATTTCATATCACTTGTTCACAAGTTCAGATTTTTATGACAATGGGCTCATAAGAAGCGCCTAGTGATGCTTATTTCTAAATATGTATGAATCTTAAAAGAATTTTCTAATTCTAAGCCATCGACATTGCAATATGCGTCACTGTAAGAGAATCGATCGATGCAAATACAATGTAAAACATAGTAAGATAGTACTACAACACACATTGATCATGAAATCCGGAAATTATATTTACTTTAAATTGTATTTTGATGAAATAAAGGCCGAAAACCAATGTACCATGACAATGATATGTCTACGTTTGTAATGAACAAACATAAACTTTAGACTTGCCAAACTGCATTTCCAGTATAATGTTTGTTTCGATTGTACTCAGAATAGCCTTACAGTTACACATACAAAGTATACTAACAACAACAATATTGCTATGTTACAACTTGTGCAACGTATTTAATCGCATCATTAAAATTTTTAATAACGCCCGCAAAGTTTTAATGTTTTGGATAAACCGATATATTAGTATTCATTTCGAGAAGCTAAAAACATTGCAAATTGCACTTTTTTTCAAATACTAAGTCCGAAATTACAGGAAATGTTTTTCCATAAAGCGGACAATTAAAGCAGAGTTTATGCTGTAGAAATAACGTTTAAAACACATACTCGTACATACAGCTACATGTATCTCCCCAAAATAACTGTTGTAAAAGCAGAAATTACAGTGATGCATAATTTGCCCTGGAGACGTTGGTGCTTGTATTTAATCAACTGTATCAACTGTCTGGTTGAAAATATATTTCATTTGTACTCGTTATAAAAATGTTAACAGAGTATTGATAGAATCACAGGAATTTTGTAAACAACACTATCGCAAACAGTAACATTGCAATATTTGATGCTTTGAAGATCATCCAGTTACGGTGATCTCAACCCATAACATGTCAGTGAATACGAGTTTAACATCTAGATGCCTGTAGTACATAGAAGAATTTTATAGGGTTGTACATATTGTGATGCTAAAATAAACGGTCAATCTTTGATTCGAGCAAGGTCGTCTTAGAAGAGAATATGTCAGTGTTATACATTTTGATGCCCTTAAAACGAAGGGATATTTACGTGGTCGTACATTGTGTAATTTGTGGGGTTAAAATAATCAGTTCTCGATCGAATAATGGACCTGTGGGTTAAGTACATAGACAAAAAGTTAAGTTACCAATTTTATTGGCCTCTTTTCTGTCGATAGGCCGCTAAAGCAATTTTGACAGTTTTACTTCTCCTGGTCATTGGGCTACCTTTGAAAGCATACGCGTGTGACTTCGCTCGATACTTTTTCACTTCAGTGGGGTAGCAGCCAACGTCGTTCTGCGGCGCTGTCTAATCAGCTAATTGATATAGAAAAAACAGTTCGATGCGATAACTACAAGTTTCATGTCAAATCGTATTGCTCGGTATGAATACCGTCAATGTTAAGTAGTTGCCCGATGATAAGTTTTTTTATTCTGTAATTGTCTTCCTTGAACAACGATTATGACTAGTCGGACATGAATGGCATTACTCAACCGCAAAATCAAAACAAATAAGGCGCACAATAAATGAAATTAACAAATAAAAACACTACACGAGCATGCGACACAATGCCCAGCACAAAAGAGAACAATACAGTGAATTGAAATTGAAGTGTTGAAATTCAATTACATTGGTCAAACAATTTCGAGCAACTTTAGGAATCAACGTCAATCAGATCGGAATAACGTTGCAACGACATAAATGATTTTTTAATTTCTAAACGTCCTTAACAGAGAGACATGGTTTTTTACAATGAAGTAAAATTTTGCCTTTTAACATGATTTTAGGATCAAGCACGTTCATGTTTACAATCTATCTGCAAGCTCACAAAGAGTGTTTCAATGGTTACGCAACATATATACATACACAATTATTTCAAGGACACCAATTACGGTTTCCAAATAACAGAACTGAACAGAACAACGACAATGATAACATGTTTGATTGGTTATTTTAATTGTTGATAAATTGATACTGATGAGTCTGTTGTTGTAGCTTTGTTGTGAGAACAAATGCCTTCATCCCGTTCCAAATACACATCGTTCGTCTACTTTATTAATTTAATTTCTAAAATAGACTTTACTTAATGGAGAATAAGAATGGTGTACTTATCTTAGATACCGGAAGATTGGTAATTAAAGTAATTGTGCTTTAAAACCATTAGAGGACTCAATATGACCGAGACATTGTAACGTACACGTAGTTACTTACGAGATTTTATTCAAATACATTCGAGGTGTAAGTATTTCCAAACTTAGCACATTAAGGTTCCCGCGTGAGTTGTTAAAATGAGTACGAGTATATGCTTTGTTGTTACGTATCAAATAAGATAAAGAATGACGAGTTATATTTGGTTTTCTTCAACTACTTAACAAAACAGAAGATATATTGAATATCGTTTGGTTTAAAATCGAAGTATGACATCAGTTTAATTTAAGGATTGAACGACCATTTATTGACGTTCACTGATGTACCCGATCTTCAGGAATACATTGAAACCCCGAAGGTCTTTATGTTAAATGATGGAAAAGGGAATACAATATCACAGCGCGTTTTATGTCAATAATCCAATTACACTGTTGAACTTTCCACGTACATGTATTCTAGCACGAAATATGTTGGGTATTAGAGGTGCAAGGCAATCACATAGGAATTACATGTAGGAAATTAACCTGTCGTAAAGGAAGTAAGGTTGTATAATTTTTGCACAAAAGAACATCAAATTCCCTAGACACATATGTCTAGGCCGTAATAAACAACCGCCGAGTTTATCATAATGGCCGCTCATTTATTATTTTAAAAAGACTTGATTTATCATCCAAATCGTGTCCGGCCAATCGTTGACATTTATTCATATTCATTCGAAATCGTCCATACAATGCAAATATTGTCTGTATAAATTAATTGAGAAAATTCTTACAGAAAAATGAATTTCTCATCAACCACACATTGCTTTTATATAAATTTGCACCTGTACTAGTGATTGTTGGCAGCAACATTTAGTGAGTCATGTCGTTTAATACAAGACTAGTTGTATTGGCCGTTGATAAAACACCATGCAATTACAAACTTGTAAAACATAAACATCCAAACAATAGCACTGATTACATTCACCAATACTTAGCTGCTGTCTTAGAGGTAAAAATGTATATGTAGAAACAAGTTAATCACATTATGTACATTCTAACTTCTTTGATTAGTTGTATTGGGGTTGCAACTTGTCCGTTTTACCAGGTTGTGATCATTTACCAGTTCAATACATTGCTTTTCAACAAAAAACAAAAGTACGTTATCAAGACTTGGAGCCAACACGAATTAATTATCGTTGTTTACTTTTATGCGCATGTATGTCATTAATCCCTAACATTGCGATATATATATGACTACTGTTTGTATGTTCCTGTTATGTCCACCTGATACGTTATAATTCCCTTTCTTTTATGACGGATATAACATGAATACAGATGACACAAAATGTCCTACCCATCAGACAAACCAGTACTTTGCACCAGTGTTGATACAATAAAAGTAACTGGTAGCAGGAGTACCCGCATTTGCAAAAGCCAGTCACCAGTATTTAGTATTTAATAAGATAAATGGCTTTACTCTTTAATAAAACTCATGCCATATTAACCAAAACATTTGTGTGTCCCCCGATACTGCATTGTCATGGTATTCACTTAATTTTGTTTTACGTTAGCAAATGGTGACAAATGTAAGACGCAAATCTGGGTAATTGTTATTTGACAAGTTTATACAGCCTAACGCTGCTTTACGGAACCATATTTTGCAATATGTTGGCGCTTTTTTTTCGTGACTAATACTTTGAGGGATGTAATCAGACATTCTAAAAGAGCAGAATGCGTGCGGTATCAGTTTATTACGTATGAGATAACTGGCAGAGTGCACGAGTGCACCATATTATAGTGCTCGTAAAACATAAAAAAATGATTCTAAAAGATTTGTGAATGGTTATGCAATATTTCTCAATAATTGTCAGGTTTTACTGCGCGGCATGATTTAAATATTGATCAACCTCATTTATATCCGAATATAAAACATTGAAAACGAGGGATATAAAAGCATTCAATATTCATAAATGTGGGCAAAATGAGCATCTAACGTTTATATTTCTAATTGATTATATGTGTTTTGATTTCTCTTCCATTACGTAATATGTGACATTGCGAATAATTTCAACATTAATATTAGACAGCTGATAGTTTGATGCCGTTAATAAAGAACATGTTATAATCAGAATACAAAACAGTCAAATTGTACAAATAAAAAAATTCTATAACTATACCAGGTTATATAATTACATAAATATATGGAACATAATTATACTACAAAGTTACATATTGTTTAATGTTTGAAAATGGTAGTTACATTAACGTAATACAATATAAAAGAAAAGTGTAATTTAGTTCTTGTTTTTTCACAACAATTGAGCATGCTTCAATGATTATATGGAACTATACCATACTACTGTGAGTATCAATATAACAAATAAGTCGCAACCCATCTGCTTTGAGTTTCTACAGTGCCTCTGTATCAAGCTTTACAAATACATTCTTGTCGCCAAGATTTTACATCGGATTGTTATGTGCCTTGATACTTCAGCGACATTGGTGTTTTTATTGCAATACTTTATAACTTGCGGTGATAAATGTGTCGCGGGCATTATATCACTGTCTGTCAGGACATCTTCTTAGGGTTTTTGTCAGAAAATTAGAAACATAATTTGCAGCTCACTGATGTTTTGTTCTGACGAACCCTGCAAAGATAAATGATTTAAAACCATGATTTTGATTCCTAACTATACTCGGTCACTTCTCACATTAAGCTCAACCAGAAGTATGCTATATTGCATATAACAAATCATACAATATATAGTAGTATCATAAGCATATGCCACATATGTATTTTTATGATACATATGTAACATTGTATTATGAATCGAACATGTAAAGAGCATGAATGAATCGCCGCGTATTTACTCTACGTACAATATACAGATTATACTAGACAACAAACTAGAATGGAACAATTTGACAAGATAGAGGTTAAGTTAGAAACAGGTGAATACAAACGACACAAACAGGAACAAGCTATATAAATTACACAGAAGCTACATCGGTACACATCCAAATTATGTGTGTACAAAAACTCATCAAGTCATAAACTCACTGAGTTAAAAGCGCTTTTGATCTGGCCATAGAAATGTATCAAACCAATAGGGGATTATTTTGAACAAAATAAAGTGTACGAAAAATTAAAAAACTTTTAGATCTCATGAAGTTTATTACAAGGTTGAGAAGAACTAAAATCATATAACCTTACATCAGCATATACAGGTAGTCCACGCCCATAAGCTACACAACGTAGCATTGTATTTGAACTGTGCTAAATTGTCACCACACTCCCCCACACTGTAGAATATTGCTTGAAAGTGTACAATAAGATCTTGTAAAAATGTCGTCATACTAGGCTGAGGTATCCTTAACTAGCATAGAAATCGATTGACGTAATGATGCCTCTAATTGCTCTCCAATGTGCTATTGTTACCATACAATGTTCTTCTACTTGATACATAATCGCAGATGAGGAATAATTTGTCTGAAGACGTCTTTTGACCTCATTTTCTTTACAAGCAGGGAGTCGATAGTGAACATGCCATTGACGGATAGCATATGACTAGTGAAGGGCGCCGTATCAGACTAGCTAATATATATTTTATTACCTTGTCATAGTTACATTATCTACGCCATGTGCCACACATTATCAATAAGCTTTGGTTATTTTCCAGCTAACAAATAGAAAAAAAATCTATATATTGGCCTCATTATTAATAAGATACCAAGGTGTGGATAACATGTTTCCAGTACTAATCATTGGTCTACGAACAAGAACATGACAATAGTACGTACATTATTGAAATGTGTCATGGCCGATACTTAACCAAGTCAAGTTTTATACACATATGATGGATGACGGATTGTCTAGCAAAACAATTGATACAAGATTTATTAGAATGTTTAAGCAGCGTACCTCTTTACACTATTATAATATTATGTTAACGAAACTGACTATTGTATGTGTCTATAATTCAACGTTGAGTACTCATGTACAAGTAGGGATTAACCTTTCTTGTTGGTTTATATAAACCTTATAGTGTAAGTAAGTAAGTAAGTAAGTAAGTAAGTAAGTAAGTAGTAAGTAAGTAAGTGAAGTCTTTATTTTACGAGGCTAACATATTTACAATAATGCAATCTTCCATATGGGCCTCAACATATACACATAAAATATAAAGGGTACATTACATGAAAAATAAGTATACATATATAATCAACAAAGTAATAGTTACAAAGGTATATTAACAGGATGAGTCGTGTTTTATGTCAATGTTTGTTTATGGGTATTGCCATATATAGTGTGGCTTCATGCGTTTCCAATGTGGTCTGCTTAATGTCTAGTGATGGTATATGACACTAAAGTCAACAAACTAACATCTTGACGATTACACATGCAATGAATACTGGACCAGCTCAATGATTTAAATAAAACAAAACGTCTTTAGCAAATATTGTAAAACAAGTGGCAGAACGACATATTTAGCACACTTTATACAAGGTCAATGATATTCATTTATCATTCTGGACACTTGTCACTGCATTCCTGTAATTATTAACAACCACGAGAGTAATAGAGTATGAGAGAGGTCATGACATGTTGCTTTTTAAATATTTCCATGAAAACAATATTTAATCTGGTGCCATTTTTTGTCTCTTTTAATGACTTCTTTGCTAAACAAATGATTACCTCAGAATTCCAAGTATGTTTATCTTGCATTTGACGTGTCATATTATAGTTACGTTTGGTACTTGATAACGAAATCTTGAATATTCATCTTGCAGTCGATTTTGTTTGATTTTGTTCGCATAACAGTGTTTATGTTGTTTTCACATCCTGGTTTCAAAGAGATGGTATTAATTATCATAATTAAGTACGCCAGCAATACCCTTAAGCTGACTTGATCTAGATCTGAAATTTGACGTGCACGAATCTCAAACTTATATAGATCACCCGCTGTAAGCTTTTATGAGCAATTACTCTGCAATCACGTGATGTTGTTTGGTGAGTGGTGTTTTATAGTCAAGCTTGGCTAGATTCTATAAATGCTAGAATGCACCTTAGTTTGGTTTTAAGAGGTGATAAAACGCAACGTACATAAATAAAACATGTATTCTTGTTTGCTTCGAGATTCTTGGCTTGTTGGTTGAGATATAACTTAAATTATACAACATGTATCAAATATCGGACAGTGTGACTGAATGTGACTGTTACGTATATAGGGACTGCCCTTAGGGCTAAATGTCCTTCACGCTTAACATAATTTCCGTTCTTGGTAAACGAACTCCTCCTATGCTAGCATATTGACTTGTTAATCACTACATTTGAAGTATGTGATGCTTGCTATGAATATGTATGACTTAATAACGTATGTCTCTGCCATTTGCAATAGTATGATTTATGAATCCAGCATGTAGCTAAGTGCCTTTAGTTATCATTATAATCTTATTCCAGCAATAGTACATGCAGTTTTATAAGTTACTCAGTAAAATTTGTCTGTACGAACTTAAATATCACCAAATAATGACACTTTCCGCTTTAGGAACACGGGTCTGAAAAAGTTATTGTTTCTTTGTACATTACTCTGTTTGTCCACGATGTATGCTGCAATTACATATTTATCTTATTTAAGTCACTTAAGCAATACTATACATGTAGGACACAACTTAGCGTACTGGCTACAATTAAAAAATTTTTAGTACAATGGGTAAACACTGCATAGTGTTGTCCTAGGTTTGCCAAAATGAGTTAATTTGATATTTATGACATTTGATGCACTAGAATGTTGTATAGATTGTTTAAAATGATGTTATTTATATTTGCAGGATATAGATGAATTCTGTTGGACTTTCCTGTATGACAGATGTGGATCACAGCTACCAGGTAATGTAAACCTCGCAGCTGATTTACTCTCTCGAAATCATGTGAATTTTGTACAAATTGATAACTATTATATGCATTCTTCTATCAGAACATTTGAGTCCAGCTCATGATTAAATTATGTGTGTGTGCATAATTAGTTACCGTGACATCAATATGCTGACACAAAATCCCTAATTGTGCTGTAAGTGTCATGAAAAAGAGTTAAATCATATACAAGTGCTACTGTATGTACATACATGTATTTAAGTCGTGCAGAAATAACGCAATTGGTAATAAATTTAAAAAAAATATTAAGCTATATAAACGTATTTGCCGAAAACAATCCTGTAAATGTTATATGATATGTGTGTTATGGGACTCCGATTAAATTTAAGACAAGCAATGTAGTCTCATTGGGACATAATTTTGATCCACGTATTATAGATAAAGGTTATGGATATTACATGTCCTACTATATGGTCGTTCTTCTGTTTCTTGATATGTTCCAAGTTAATTACAATACGTATAAAGAAGAAATAGTTCCAGTTATATTACGTTAGGTACATGTAAACGTTTAGCTTTTCCGTTTTATGTTTGTACTTTAATATCACTTTAAATGTTATTTGCCATTCTAAGCTTTTATAGTATTACATGTACACGTACCATTGTGATGTTCTGTGATATTAGATTGCAGGAAAATGTTACATGTAATACATTCTATAAACTATGAATGACTGGTGAAAGGAGCGACTAACGATGTAAGAGTGTTTGGGTATAATCATGCAAAAATCCAACTACTGAAATGCATTTAAAAACGACGTGTGCTATAAATTACACACGTAACTAGGCGTCTACAAATATAAGAGCCTCCAGGATGTGTTGCTTATGCTTGGTTGTTTTATCGAGGCTAGAGTTAAGAGAATGGGTACTTGGTCTACCAAACCGCAGTATTTGTGCTGGTAGCTAATTATTTTGAATACTTTTGGTATGAATATTTACGAATATTTAAAACACTCGGTATCGACATTTCATACCTATTTTCAACATGTACACAATCCACTATGATGTTGTCAATGATGTTTTCATTTTTCTTTCGTTATTTTCTATACCGTTACACATTATCTATTCAGTATAAACCTGCTATATGGTCTCTTAAGACTATCTGTGTGTAAAAAAAGCTGTCCGTGTATTGGTAGAAGACAGTCAGAACTTACGGATTGTAGACAAGAATGAATGGTAAACAAGATATAGAAATAATGGTAGAAACGTAATATAAAGATCATTTGGAACAATGTCAATGAAAAAGATCGAACATGTAATAAGTTATATTCATGCTTAAATGACGACCATGTTATGAATATGTTTACGTAACGCGTAGGTAAAGTGTGGACTGTTTCGTGGACACGGGTCAATTAGCTGAAGAAAATACGTCACATTAAATGCTACTTTGAATACAAATTTTAATTATTCACTGTCGTCTTAAATAATGGCTTACCTTGAAGTACTATATATTAGCATTGCTCGCAAAGTAACACATAAGCAACGACAGAATCTTGAATAATTCATCCGTGGCTTGATTACCGTTAATCGACATTTAACACAAAACGTATTTCACTAAACTCATTATCCGAATCCGTACAAAGTGTGTTTTACATGGAAACAACTGTGATGACAATTTCATGAAAAGACGAAGAAACAAATAATTATCTCGTCAAATCGCTTGTAATTACCAACAAAGCGCGAAGGAAAAATCAGACAATTACAGAAAGTGCTTGTCCTTTTTACTTTTCTAGCTAAAACTGTGTCTAATGCAGGGTATTAAACCAAACATCTAAAACCTTGAAGCTATGAATACAACTCATCTCGTGCATTTAAGCCATTAAAGGTTCACTAAAATAAATGGCTGGTCCTGTCGCATGCATTTTAATTACACACTCCTTCTTTAAAATATCTAAAACTCTCATCAGGAAGTTGATAAAATAGTAAACGAAACAATGATTGCAAATGGTTGAATTTTAAATCCCAAGATTCAGTATTAGAATAAACGCTAGATTGAAAACCCCTAATGTAATGAAAAAAAAAACGTTAATCAATATTGCTCTAGAAAAATTGGAGGAATCTGAAGAAGCCGATTATTGGTGGAATTTAAATCATGATTTAATTTGCTGCATATCACATCCCGACAGAGGTCAACAAATACCGGAGTGGATTCAAGTAGCCGCCTTATATAGACACATGGGTACATGTTTTTGTATTAAGCAAAAACAGTTTACCGTGTTTGGAAACAAATCATTGCATGACATTTTACTAAGTATTTTAAGGTGTATACACAAGAGCATTGCAAGACAATTAGTGCGATTTAAAATTGTGTCCTTATTTAAAGCAGCCATTTGGATTTCAATTTGCATTCACAGATGTGAAAGGGTTGACACATTTCTAGCTGACGCGGTATCTTTTTTAGGAATTAATGAACAATGTTTCTAAATGACATTATAATGGTCAACAAAGATGTAATATGCATTAGCAGTGACTAACAATGATGTGTATTAGTATATAAGGATAGTTTCAAAGTTGAAGAGTCACTTCTGGTGAACGTTTAAACTTCCATTTGTTCCATGTAGCACAATAAGTTTGCCGGTAGTATTTAAGAGTATGTGTTTGACCTCCAGAAATTACCTTCATTGTAAAATGCTGCCCGCTTCTGACAACGGCTTCCAAAGAATATCAATGTGTGTATTGTTCACTTACAATATTGTTCAAGTTTCTATAAACATCTTCATGTAATCATTATCAAGTACGTGTGTGTTCAAACCTCTTCATAATCGTTGGAATCCTGCTTGTCTCAGGGGCTTTAAGGTCTGCCAGTAAACGTCCTCCACAATTGATTGAAATTATTTCTCACAAGAAAAGTGACCGTCCTAATATTGGCATGTATCTTTACAGAAATGTACGTGGAAGTTTCATTTCCTTACAAGCTGCACGTTATTTCATCAATTATTCAATTAACTCCTACGATTGATGATATGTACGAGGCTATCTGATCATGGTTTGGACCATAGTATGATAGTTGGGTATTCATACTTGATAACGTCGACGTAATGATGCATTTATGAGGATTAAGAATTAGATATGAGTCTGCCATGTGAACCGCCCTAATAACTTAACCATTATGGTAGTATTGAGACAAATGTATAAAATGCTGATTGGGTTATTGCGATATCATACCCATCTGATGACTAGTTTGATAGTAAGTAATTCAATTATATCCAACATTTGATTATGCTTTACTGCTATTGATTTACCATTTGTTTAATCATGTGAAAGATCAATTACAAGTTATAGTATTGTACTGATTAGAATAGGGTGACTTTGCTGCCTGAATGTTCATCGTATTACTGCATACAACAAGACTCGAAAACGCGCCATGACAACGCGGGGAAATTAGAGAGCAAAGGAAAGTTACACTAACTGGCACAACGACTTGTAATTGACGGAAAGGAAACACTACATCTTATATCATAATTACCGCAAAAAATAAAAATTCGATAGCGATAGTGTTTTAAAGATGAATTGTTATCATCACAAGTTTGTTCTTACTTTCCAGAATGAAAAAAAAATGAATTCGCAATATGTACCAGAAAATAATGTTTGGTATAAATGTATTGTCCGGTCTGGGACTAAACTATGGAAATGCTATCCTAAGGCGTCAGTTAAATTAATAGGAATTATTTACTTTAACGCTGTCAATCTAGAACGTACGTCTTATATTTGAAAAACATCAGTGTTTTATCGTATGTTTGAATTATTTGATGTATATAAACTTGAGAGGTAGAGTAAGTTCATCTTCGGGGTAGTCTTTGTCTGGTGTCAACAATTACCCGATAGCTACGCACTACAGAGTTTTTTTTTAATCGTCGCCGACTAGTTTAGAGAGTGTAGGTAGAGCCTGACCTTTTGATTAGCATAATTTAACAGTCGATATATTACCTACGATACAACCACCGATTGGATGTTTTCATAATCGGGAAGTATCACGTAGACACTCGAGATGTAATACAAACACAAAATTGAAATACCCATATCGCAGGATAGGTTTGCGACAATTGATATATTCAAAGCAAGAAACTTGTAATATATTCTTACATAAAGACCAAGTTAAAAAAGCCAAGTTATACCGGTATAAAACAAATACCCGATACATATGTAGTGAAGATACCATGCACTTATTTCAATAAGGTGCACCATGTCGGGTATTGCTGTATATCCAAATTCAACTTTCAAATCAAGAACTGAAACTTTATCACATTTGATACTTAAAACATATCTTAACTGTATATCAATAGTTCTAATATATTCCAGGCGCACCAGGTGTCGGACCCCCAGGTCCACCAGGGCCTCCAGGAACTAAAGGTGAAGCCGGACGACCCGGAGCAGCTGGTCACATGGGACCACCAGGAGTCAATGGTAAATGCATATACACAACAGAACAAAGCTTCACTTTATCAACTTGACTGTTCATCGAACTATTACAAGTCATGTGATTATTATTTACACATTATAGTGATATTAGAACGAACACTTTACGGTATTTACAATTGACATAACGTCGCAAAACCCGCTGTTAAGACATAAAAGGGCATCAAACTAGTATGTATAAGTGTCCTCGCTACAAATGCCTATATTCAAAAAATGTAAATTTGTGATAAAATATATTTGATATAGCTACATAAGACATTCAGAGAAAGCATTTGATTTCAAAGGTATGCTATTCTATTCCGACATTGATTCGTCTACATAGTAAGTGTTTACGTGTGGCTGCAAACAGACTACCATTTTAACTCTCCCCAAGGCAATGTAATCTCATATGGTCGTATACACTTTGTATGTTCTATGCGTGTTGAAATATAGAAAATTCAGTGGTGACTTCACGATGACACGAATTGTTTCTATGGCAGTAGGTTAAATGAAAACAGAAGATTTGGTCGTATTAAATATATTTGTGTTACATTGGAACCAAAAGCGCACACTGTATCATAAACCATGATTGCTATTTTGTACCATTTAAGGTGTCAAGGGTCAGAAGGGATTGAAAGGAGAAACAGGTCGTGTAGGTGAACCGGGTTCAGACGGCCCAAGGGGACCACCAGGTGGGTCGAGGCGTAAGTTTAAATTTACCTGACCTTTCCTTTGTGATGTTTTTGACTGTCAGTAGTTACTAAACGCATGTAGTGGGTAAGTTAACCAATACTTATTATTTCACTTATTTACCCAACGGCTGGCATATATACCGTGTTTATAAACATGTTGCTGTACAATGACCCCTAATTGTTCGTTCTGTTTGTTTGTATAGTCATCGTTTACCGGTAGTCTAGTATATACATTATCACAAAAAATATGCACTTCATGTATATGTGAATACCATGATTTATTTGTCCTATAAAATAAATGATTAAGCGTGTTTAAGGTATTTCGATCAGTTTTATAGCACTTACTTATGCTTTTAAACCATAGTTGAAACCAAACGCTTACTTGACATGTACATTGTACAAACGATCATAAGCGGCCAAGGAAATGGGGTTTTACACGGCAAACGAATTGGTACATGTATTGCACAGATGTATAGCAAATGCAAACGGGTTAATTCATTTCTAAACTATGATGAATATATAGACGTCTATTATAACCATAATGCCCGACAAGGCAATAGGTTGTTAAGTCATATGATGTATTATTGTTTTTCTATAACTTTCAGCACTAGGTTCATTTTATGCCACTCTCTTATTTATAGTTCAGCTATCCCCTAACATTGTCGTGTATCCCCTGCAAACTTCATGCGTCAAAATATGCTCACAGATAACAGTTAACACAATTATTGCCCGTCTAAATCCAGACCAAGTGACAGATATGTTTTATTTATTTCCTCTACATGATACAAGTACTCTATATCGATTGTGACAGAAAGTTAATATTTGTTACCATACAATCATCTGTATTTGAATGTTCGCTCTGCTAACAAAAATAATTGTCTGCATGTCCTGCGCATGTTCGCGCTGTCGCAAAAGTTAACATTTTTATTTTGTGAAAGAAACTCCATGCAGTACAGCATTTATATTCACTTTCGACTAACTTGATAAATTATTATTTAGCTGTCGTTTAACGAGTTTATGCAACTTGAAAAGCAAATAATTGCCAAAATTATCTTCATTGTGATCACGTGATCCAATGTCAATTTGTGATTAAGAAATGTTAATCGAGACAAGAAAGTTTCATTATATCTGTGTAATGTTTAGAAGACAAATTTATGCCATGTATGTTTGCATGATATGAGGTATATTACAACATACTGTATACATGCAATGTACAATGAAGTTGAATTGATGCAGGGGTTTTCCTTCTATCAATATGAATAATATCTTTACGTGTAATGGTGTTGTATTATGAAACGTTTCGTATTGCTACATGTATTAATTTGATATATTCATATAAACATCGAGTAATCTTGATAATTCATTCCAAATAATCAGCACCAGACCACACATATAGTAGTTATATGATTTATCGCAATTGGGAACATAATATCAATATTTCATCATTATAAAAATTTCTATGATATGTTTCATGCATACATGTATTTATCTTGATAATTGTTGGCAAAATATAATTAATAAATAAAACTATTTAGCCACCGTTTGGTGTATTAATGGTTGAGATGTTATAATATTTTCTGCAGGTTTTAATGTCATAAAGGGAGAAATTGTTTTTCTGAAACAAATAAATTTAATGTTCATGTGTCCAGAAGCTGATTTCGTTATAATATCATGAAAGTATTTTACAATGGTCGTCAATGTATGATTATCAAAAGCAGACTACATGATTATCAAAAGCAGACTACATACTAGTTAACCAAACCAATTTATGTGCAATAAAATGTTCAAATCAATCAGATAGATATATTTTCTTTCTTAGCATGTTTCGCTTGACTTTGTTCACATTATAGTTCCAGTTAGTATAATGAGATCAGACCAAAATTCCCACCAGATCTCTTGCAGACAATTCATCATCACAATTAAAGCCTTATTGTGACACAGACAACATAAAATCAGAACATTTTTGGGCTGCTCTTTCTTCTATTGGATATATTTCATCTACATAATGTGACATGTTTGTTATAATGATTATTTAGGCACTTGTGTTGAATTTTGAAAATGATAGTTATTTTAAAATATCACAACTTATGTCTCAATAGGCAGACCAAGACCACACGCATATTAGTTGTATGAATTTATCTTCATTGGATACATTATTTTCATCGTCATAAATATTGTTTTGATATGAAAATTGTGCATAATTATCTTGATTGTGGGTAAAATATGATTAATAAATGAAAGTATGTAGCTACCGATCGATGTATTAAAGTTTAGGATGTTATAACATTATCTGCAGATCGTCACGTTCATGTATCTAGAAGCTGACTTCATTATAATAGTATGAATTGTATTGACTGGAAGTTGTAACAATTTCATTAGTTATCATACTAGTGTAAGCTGCAATGGTCGCCAATATATGAACGTCTACGCAATCAGACAACATCATAGTTAACGAAACCAATTCGGTGCAATAAAGTTGTCACCTAAATTAGAGAGAGACATTTTCCATCTCGGCATATTACGATTGACTTTGTTCACATTATACGTTCCAGTTAGTATAATGAGATCAGACCTAACTTCCCAGCAGATCACTTGTAGACAATCCATCATCATAAGTGATGCCTGATTGTGTCAAAAACAACATAAAAACAGAATTCATGCCCCCTATAATTGATTTAAAATAAAATTCCATTCACATGTTTTTTGTTCCGTATGATAACTTGGAGAAGAAATTGAAGATTTGCTATGACAGTTTTATACATTCTAATGCCCGAAGTATTCTAAAAACTCATTTTCTCACATCGCGTTGGCGTGCGGACTTGTAACTAGATACTAATTTCCCTTGTATTTTCTTTGAAATCGATTTCTTGATCACACCATATTGGGCTAATGGGTATTTTATGACAGTCGTTGTAGGGCATGGGGACATCCAGCTGAAGGAAGTCTTGGTTGCTTGTACAAAGAACATTTTAGGGCTGCTCTTTCTTCTTTTTGATATGTTTCATCTGCATAATGTGACATGTTTGTTATAATGAAATATTTAGGTACTTGTGTTGAATGTTGAAAATGATAATAAAACATTTCGCAGAAATTTGCTTGCATGTAACTACAATTACGTATTGTTCATATGTTCTTAAACAGCAAAGTAGAACATCAGTTATATTATGTATTTTTATTTACTTACTTTCATAACAAGGATTTCCAGGAGTCAATGGTATACAAGGGGCAAATGGTAGACGCGGTAAACGAGGGTTACCAGGCAAAGATGGAACACCAGGAAAGGACGGTATACCCGGAATGCCTGGACAAAAGGTGGGAAAATATTATGTGAGTGAAATGTGCTATAAAGGCAATGTCACAATTGTTCAAATAACAAATAACACAGTTGAGTCATGAAACTTCATATGATACAATGTTTTTGTATTTTGTCTGCATATCGATGGCTTAGAATGTGAAGGTTCTAGCTACTACTTACATGTACAACCTTATAAGCTTCATACATATTTGAAATCTGCTTCACAAGGCGTTTTTATGAGCCTATTTTCATTAAAAACATGAAATTGTCATGTTGACAAAATTAAGTTGTTTTCCCATGGATAAAGAGTATTACAGACAATTTTCTCTTTTTTTCTCAATATATTGATTTTGTACTTTCGACCTTCTCATTTTAAGCCAGCGATATGTTGTATTATAAAGATGACACTGTGTTTGCTAATTCAATTATATGTGATCCTCTCTATTTACTGGTGACTATTGCGTATGTATGTGTAACCTTAAGCAATGTAATGTTTCAAAACATCCCAAGGTAGTGTTTGGTTTGTCTTGATTCAATAAAGCAGTGGTCATTGGTGGTTTTATGGTAACCAACTAGTTTATTAAAAATATATATATATCTACAATGTCATGTTATATCGAACAAGGAAATCGCATAATCTGAGGTTTCAAATAGATTTTCTCTTCATTGTCATTGACACGCATTGAGTAGCCATTTATTGATGCAGATGCATGTTGGTATCGCATAAATTGTGAGCGCGTTTACAGATGACACGCATTGTAGGTTGTGTCTTCTGAATGCATTTGGAGCTTCTTATTGTCCCACATCAGGATAGCAGTATAAAAACTCATAAAGGATACATGCACAGCATAACAAATGGTTTAACTTCTGCAGACAAAAAGCAATGCCAGAGTGGTTTCCGTACGTCGTGTATATGCATCCTACTTTACTCTACTTAGAAATAGTTCTTCTCCATTCTATGCTATGACTATTTTCGATGTATAGATACCAAAGTAATTAGTCGGTGGTGAGATTAAAATGGGTGTTTAGTTTTAATGAGAAAGTCTATTTAACTTTTTCCAGTTAGTTTCTACCCAACTGTAGTAATTAGAGAAACATCAGACGTCTGACTGCTTGATTCAATATATTTCAACATGATCGCCATTCATTAATTACGCGTAATTTCAAAACTAAGCATTGTTTTAAACTTAACGATATGGTATTGCAATCAGAGTGGGACATGATGCTATGTTTATGGAGTATAAACACAAAGAAATAGAGACATGCTGACAACATATTTGTTCCAATGTATCTAAAAAGTAATGGGTACTAATCAATGCTTGTTATTTGCCAGTGTGTAAAAAGCTGCTTCCTTTCATGTTATAGGATGTATTATAATGCTGTCTGTACATACACGGGTTGAAGTGTATGAATTAAACATATTACACGGATGTCTATGGTTATTGTAGACAACATTCAGTGAAACAAACATTCGGCTTTCTGCATACATTATTACATAAATTCGTAGTTCATACATTTATGTACATGAAAACAAATTGACATTGAATAAATTTAGATATATTTGATATTATGCTGAATTGTCTATTTATGTTTTAAGGGCCAGAAGGGTGACCCCGGTGATCCAGGCGGAACCTACAGTTCAAAGGGAGGAAATTGCTCGTGTAAGTTAGATGATAATTTCCATGTAATGTCTAAACACATGTCTATGCATATCGTACCTTTGACTAACTATAGACGGTTGGTTACATTAATAGCAAACTCCTATTAACTGTTTCAGTAACTATGACATTATGTGTACAACAATATAATACAAAGTCGTATAGAAACCATTGTTTAAACTATTATCGATCATGTTTTTTTATAAAATATTCCAAGTTAAAGTAAATTGCAACTTTAACAAGAGATGACATGGAATTTGACGGAAGTTAAATCATTGTATTAAAACAGGGAACGTCTTCCGTAGATGAAAACACTCTCTGGTAACAATATTGGAAGATTAAAATGATAAATTTACAACAATGAACCAATTAACGATTTTAAAATGCAAATCTGATTCTTGTAAGCAGTTTTGAACGACACGAGGATAGATAGAGTGAAATATGATTTCATGTCGAACAAGAAAATTGAACCACAAATTGTATATTAATTGATTTAAGTGGATTTCTAACAATGTAATTATGGCAGGACACGTCGCTGGCTGTCAATACATTCATCTTAGAAAATTTATTGAGTAAGATTGAATAATTTTTGATACGAGTTTAGATATAAATCACATCGGTTGTTTCTGAATCAATGTAAGTTATTGTAAACAAGCAATTTATTTTCAATTTCACTTGTACAACGGCGCATAATTTGGAAAATATTGAATTATCTAATCTCAATATTTCGCATGGTATAGACAATACAAGATAAGACAAGAAAGTACTTTCACGTCGAGATTTTATGCGTCATGCTTATAAAAGAGATAATACAATAATAGTGTGGTCTTGGAAAAGTAGTAAAAAGTGAATATATATTTTGATCTCAACTGTAGTTGCATAACAACTTTATCGTTCGAATTTTTAAGCTGAATATTTCCCCACAGTGTTTATAATATCAATATTAACATTTAACACCCGTGCATTTCACTTACGTACTGAAAGCATATATATATAGCTTAACGTGAGATGGTCGTAAGTAGTACTGAGCTTACAATTACAACATAATGATGCATAGTCATAATTAGCATCAATATACGCTTTTTGCTGGCCTATCTTCGTGAAAATAAGACCTTGACCAAACTGAAGTTGAAATTGCATGTTTTACCATAAGCAAAGAGTAATTTTCAGACTGTTTGTTCTTGTTTTCTCAAAATGCTGATGTCGTCATGTTATTGGCTGGTGGCCTAAATCATAAAAAGCATATTGTTATTGTTTGTTGTTGCGGTAGTAACGACTTTCTCATTATTAGCCTCCGATATATCGTCGTTTGTGTATCCAATATAAATGGACATGTTCATGCGTCTTGTCATAACCTATATTATTGTATTAACAAGTTTTACTAAGGTGTTTCAGACAATGACATCTTGTTCACATGTTGTTATTAATATTCTTTAATAATCACATAACAATAGCCATATATCAATTCAGCTAATATATCGTTTTTAATACTGTTTATTAACCCCATGGATTTATCAGGGCATTTTTTACATGTTGCAGAAGTGCTATGAAATACCAAATATTCCTTGTAGTGACGACGCAACATATACGTAGCAACGTGTGTAATTGTCAAGTCGTACTGTATTTTGTGTTGAAATGTGTATGTTTAGATTTATATAACGTTAGACCGTCCGATGGTTTCAGTAGAACACTATCCTGATGTAACCTTAATTTGTGTTACATGATCGTCTAACCTGTAGCAAAATGTATACAATTATCAATGTGGAATAATATTATATATATTAATACATGTCTATATACCACCTAAGTAAATTATTCCAGTGATTTACTAATTAGTTGTTCTGGTATTTTATATATATTAATACATGTCTATATACCACCTAGGTAAATTATTCCAGTGATTTACTAATTAGTTGTTCTGGTATTTCATATATATTAATACATGTCTATATACCACCTAGGTAAATTATTCCAGTGATTTACTAATTAGTTGTTCTGGTATTTTATATATATTAATACATGTCTATATACCACCTAGGTAAATTATTCCAGTGATTTACTAATTAGTTGTTCTGGTATTTTATATATATTAATACATGTCTATATACCACCTAGGTAAATTATTCCAGTGATTTACTAATTAGTTGTTCTGGTATTTTATATATATTAATACATGTCTATATACCACCTAGGTAAATTATTCCAGTGATTTACTAATTAGTTGTTCTGGTATTTTATATATATTAATACATGTCTATATACCACCTAGGTAAATTATTCCAGTGATTTACTAATTAGTTGTTCTGGTATTTTATATATATTTATACATGTCTATATACCACCTAGGTAAATGATTCCAGTGATTTACTAATTAGTTGTTCTGGTATTTTACTCGTAAAGGTAGTACTGTAAAGGGAGAAAAAGGAGAACGTGGTCATATAGGGTTTTATGGTTATAAAGGCAACAAAGGTACATGACCCAAACATTATTGAGACTTTCTGCAAGTTTAGAATTCATGTCTTGTGGAACTGGTGCAATTTGAACAATTAAGTTTTTAAAAGAGTATAAACAATGGCTTGGATATCACTGACATCCTGTAACGTACTTTGATCAGCACCGAATTTCAATCTTGATTGCTAAGGATATAGAATTAGAGACTCATTTACAAGTGTATACGGGTCATACAAAAAAATATGGGATCAACATTATGTTCGAATTGTGTTAGTTCCATGAGCAGACATGACCGTACAATGCATGAAACCAACTGCATGTAATCATGCACACTCACTCTACTTTCTGTTTTTGCATGTTGTGTATATAGGCGTCGGTATAAAAGGAGAAAAAGGACAAAGGGGTCTGTTAGGTTTTGAGGGATACAAAGGCGAAAAAGGTAAGCACCCTGAACGTGTGATGATCGCCCTGTGTGACTTATAATCGGTTTATAGAACGTGTGTTCCGATATAAATGTAAATAATGGTTGTATAGGATCCACATAATAATGACTCTTGGTGCCACGATTTTGTTTCTTTTCTGTCAAGTTTTGTTCTGTTTTGACCGACATATCCTCAACTGGCTTACTACGCTTAATGATAATCTATGGTGTACGCGTTTCCTGATAAATACAGATGCCATGCAGTTTGAATGATGATACTCCTTCTAGTGAATATAACTATCATGATCTATGGAGGTGTTGTCCATAAACGGTTTATCAGACAGAACGATACATTGAAAGGGGTTATGAGAAGACCAATAGTCAATCGAAGAGTACAATGTTGGTTTACTCTAACTGATTTTTCCGATACAGACAACTATGCCTTTTCAAAATTCTCTCGCCTACTTCCCATCAGTTGTGTATCATGCATGTATTTCTTCTTGCATGTCATCTCATTGACATCCAGTGTTTCCTGGAATGGTTGAAAGTTGCACGTTAAGCATCTTGTTTGTTGAGTCAAACTTAGTCTGTGATCGATATGCTCTATTTCTCGTTCGACATTTCTCTCTCTCTTCGTGTTCTTCTGTCTATTTTCTCTCTCTTTTGGTCCTTTTTTATATTCCAGTCTCTCTCTTGCCTTGCCCCTGTTTTCTTTCTCTTTCTCTCTTTTCTGGTCCATTTTTCAATTGTTCACAATTCTTGTCTCTTTTTTCTATTTCTCTCTTTCTCGCCTTGTCGCTCTTTTCTATTTCGCTGTGTCTCTCTTCTTGTCTTTCTATTTTCTGTGACAACTATCCATCTGTATCATTCAACCCTGTGTATTTTACCTTCGTTCTATTGGGTCATTCATTGGTAACTAACGCTCTCTCTTAGTTGTGATTTCTATGTCCAAATAGTGTATTGTGAGTCTGTGAAAACGTTTTAACTTCTCAGCACTTTGGCGTTCAGGACAAGATATGTCATTGATTTTTGTCGATCAGTCGATTATTTTCTCCCACAAGAGCGGCATCACCAGAAGGCCCTGAACATCTGCCGATTATTTAACGTTTTCCAAGCGCATTCACTTATCGTGATTATTATAATAACACCCCAAATAAATGACATAATTACGTTATGTTTTTGATAAGTTCTGTCACACTTATGTTTATATCGATAATTCGAATTATCCTTATATCTAGTCAGATAATAATAAATGCATTGCAGTTTGTGATTATTAAACGCGGAATATGTTAATTTGAAATAAATGGTTTTAGTTCTGTTTTGTCACAAATATTTTCAAATAAGTAAAGTACCACAACATTGTAATTTGTAAGTGAATCAAGTGTATGTTGTTTCGTCCTAAATATTTGTTCGTAACGATCTGGATATTTAAAATCATCCAGATACAAGCTTGTCTTGGTTAATTCTGTGTCAAAAAGTGTATTTAGAACGGATGATTGTGTATGTTATGTTGTTGTAATATATATTTTGTGATAATTAGTCGGCTAACCGTATTTACATGGATGTTTTACCTTTAACGCTTACAAGGAGAACCTGGCATGAAAGGACAGAAAGGTGGGTAACTATCTAAATGATCAGAAATATTATACATATTATATTTTTATAATCTTTTGCAGTTTAGCAAGATTACAGAACTGTACCATGTTTTTTGATACTTACTCGCATTAAAGGGGCTATTTCCGCCTGCTTTACGTAAATTGTATCTTCTCGTGTAGTGTTCTAATTGCATTTTGCTCATGCATTGGGTTACTTGTATGATCCCTAATACAATAAACATACCTGATGCTACCTAGCTAGGATTTTGTTCTATGACGCAACGTTCTTCTCATGAGTCTGATTCGTACAATTTCAATCTACAAAGTACAACAGTTTTCTGAATGTTGCCTTTCGTTGTATTAGTATACATTGTATCAGCGATTGAAACTTTTGTGAAATATAATGGGTTGCATGTTAGAGTATGTTTACAACTCGTAGGTGAAATTTAACAGCACGAAAAAGGCCATAATTATAATAATTATCAAGCATTCAGAGACTGAAATTTCTGTCAGATTTGTAATATGTGCAATTAGATGTCTCGAGTATAATGTATGTGTTTGTTATTCAGGTTATGGAATGCAAGGATATCCCGGCCCTATAGGTCCACGTGGTGAGAAAGGAACGAAGGGAGATCCCGGATATTGTAAAGGTAAGTAGAGACAGTTCCGATTTTCGCTGTTGTTTGAAACTACTAGTATATTATTTTGAAACGGATTACGTGCAAATCAAGCAATTATTTCATCCGAAATCCACACGGCTTCTTTGTGATTGCAAAATATACCTCTAATTATTACAGTATATTTCAGCGAAGGTTAAATTGATTCCAGATTTCTTTTTAAGACGAGCTATTAGACGTGTATATCTTAACATATACATATAATTTGGATATTTGTGTACGACAGATACGTTTGAATTAAACCGCTTATGATCTATATATGTTCTCTGTATACGTTATTCATGTAGTTTAGCACACACACACATCTAAGTTTACATTACAGAAACACAAACATGCTACCATCTGGAGTACCGTGTTAATCCATTTTCAATATATTAATTGAGTTATAATCCTGGTTTCTACAGGAAATTAAATATAATTCAAATACGTTCTTAATGGCCTCGGGTATAACATTAACTGAGATTGTAGAAGTTGGTATCGTTGAATTGTCGATTACATCATTTTTGTTTCAGCTTATAATTGTGCTGATGTCAGAAATGATAAATATGTTAGACGAAAAGCCACAGAGCCTTATACTGTGAAAGGTAATTATTGTATTATTACGATATCCAATAAATTGACAACGTTCAGAAAGCAATATTCTTCATATATAATCACGTAGTATATAAAACATACATGTATATCAAGATGGTGGTCGATCAAAACAATTAAGATCGTGTTACAGTTTCAAGTCGCTATTTAATATAGCCACATAGATTGAGATTCTAGTAATACATTGGTGATTTGGATTTTAATACGTTCTGAAGTCCGTAAAATATTGTTCATACCAAGTCCGTAATCCGCTATAATACTGTTTCGTAAGAAATTCACATGACACGTATAGGTAAATATGTAAGGTTAATACATACAATTAGGTCTGCATTGTTGCATTTTTGTGAGAGTTGCATACCAGTACTCCTTGTGCAGTACTTGTTTCACATTCTGCCTTAAGATTTTACTGAACTTACATTTGTACAGTGTACACAACTCACTTTTAACGTCAAGATGTAATAGCTTAATTTTCTTGACTAGTCCAAGTGAAGATGTGATAGTTTTATTAACTTGACTTGTCAAAATCAGGATTCGATAGTTTAATGAATTCGAATTACTGTTCATAATAGAAACGACACCAATGAATACAACCGAGCTAACCACAACAATGTCTACAGTACCACCATCACTAGAACCAAGAACTTCCGGTATACACTGTGTGCTACTAACATACGTCTTGTTTCTAATATACGTAGCGTTGGAATGCTGGACCATGATAATTAATTCTGTTACATGAAGCTTTAACTAACAATCTTTTCCCGCCATCATATGTCTGTCATGACGTGTGCAGTTATCTGATATGTTGTACCTTTAACCACAATACGGACTATACTGTGTATAATGATCCGTTTGCTTCGAGATATTCCACATTTTCTAACAGCATGGTGTATGATTAAAATGTTCTTCTTACCATAATTTAAGATGGTTACATTCTCCCTTGCCCTTATCTAGGATAGATCAGCAAAATGAAGTATGTTTAAAGTGGTTTGAGAAATACAATTCATCTCGAAACATGCAATTATAACATATAACACAATTATTTACGACGGTAATAAATACATTCAATCAAATTAAACAGTCTGATCACAACTACACTAGCTATCTCCTGTCAACATAGACGTGCAAAGTTGATCAGGATTGTTTCTGATTCACAATTTGCCAATATTGACTAAACCCGTCGAACAGACCAAAGTTATGGACCAACGTTAGCAACCTAAAAAAGTTCAGTTATGTGTGGGCTTTCTCAGTCAGAAAATTAACAAATTAACATTGAGCAAATAACTCGCTAGCTATATGGAATACATTTAACAAACACCTAACATTGGATAAACTAATTTAATAGCTCAAAGTTTGTTTGCTAATCTTAGCTAAACTTAATATGTTTATATCATACATTGTGTTTGTTTCAACTTACCAAACGCCCATGATAAGAAGGGATATTAGTTTCAGTTTGCTAATTGTCATTTAATTTTAAATGAATTGTATGATAGTTTTACCAATATAAGCATTGGTTCAGTTCGTTCTTTCTTAGTTGTCCTATGTAATACTGTTTAACGGAAATTTAAACAATGTATGTATAATACCGGCCAGTATTAAATCATAGAACATTGATAACATACACATACACTTCAACTGCAAACATGTTTATATTTAAGGTAGTGACCAGTATGGCTACGCATACCCTAACACTGCTGCAGACCCTGGTTCTAAACAGTTGCCTATAGATGCCCCTTCATCTAACAGCAGCAGCACTGCTAGATTACCCAATCTACTAACATTACTACGCCTACTAATACACGCTTTACTAATAACATATCTAGTTACCCACTAGCGCTAACATGATATGCTTTTTACTTAGTGGTAAGTTCCTAGGTTTTATATTAACAACACCTATTACTACCAACAATTAGTAGTACGTTTATGTTGGTATGAATAAATGCATGTTGGAGTGACTACTTGGCATGAGTTAAAGGAAGAGTCAAAAAGGAATATGTGTATCATAAACCATCGTGTTCTCATTTGTACAATTTAATAATATGCAAATCCGTCTGGTTGTGAAAAGTCATTAGTACAGGCAAACTGCGTATTAGACCAGTCAGATATGCACGTGCACGTGTTTAATATTTACACGTTTACTCGTTACGACAATTTATATTTTTTTGTATTAATTCAACTTTATACTATAATACTATGATTGATCTCTTGATTATGTATCTGTATTCAATATTTTGAACATGCAATCCACCGCCAAGTGCATTTATAGTGCAACGGTGATATTTTTTTTTAAAAAGATTACTTACTTGTACAATCGTTTGATGAAAAAGGTCTGATAGGATAAATATCAAACTTTGTGTGCTACTCCTTTGTTGTAGAGCTTTATTTTGGTTTGATTTGTCCACGTCGAGATCTGATAATTCAATTAAACAATGATACCATTCGTGTTAATGGATATTAGTTATTCAAGCCAAATACAAAACTGCCATGCAACACAAATTGACTCGGATGAACTTATTGACTTTCAAAATTATATGCTATGTTAAAATGTATTTGTCAATGCATCAAGCCAATTTGACTTCGTATTTCTCATACATTTTGTTGGTCCTCATTCGTACACCGACGATTACTGTCCCAGATGTAAATTATTACCAAAATACTTTCTATACATTATTGTGTGGTTGTATTTCCTTTATTATGTGCATATAGTAACTGTCAATAAACATTTTGTGTGTTATACCGATACACAATTCATACCAACCAAATCTACGTGAGTGAAACTGCTATCTGAATTTCTTTAGGTTATAGCAATTGATTAATGTCTACAAAACATATTAGCTATTAAGGAAATGTAGTTTGTACTAGAAATATGCTCTCATATTCTGCTGAAACATTCTTGATTCTGAACTCATATTTCTACAGCTCATCAGACATTGTGTAAACGATTTTGCTCCTAATTCTTATAACGTTTAACTTATCGTGTCGGTATATGTCTGTGAATTTAGTATGTGTGATGTATTACTTTTTGTTTTATATTACAGTTTGCAGAGTCAAGAAAATATCAACTCCTATATTTATCAAACGGGAAAGTTCATTTTTAGGTTCAATCTTCGGTGATCCATTACAACCAGGAAAATTCTGGGTTTCTCGTGATTACTTTGGTCAATATTTTGAAGAATATGATAATTTAGATAATCTAAAAAAAGCAGTAATTGGACGAAAGTATAACATAGCGCATCATCGATATTCTGGTACCCAACATGCTATCTATAACAACTCGATCTATTATCATTACTTTGAGAAACAACACGTAGTTCGGTATAATCTATCTGACCATGCTGTTGCTGCTGCTGTCAAGGTCATTGACAGCCACTTCAATGACAGCAACTTCTTATACAAGGACAGTCAAACATACTATGATATAACAGCGGACGAGAATGGTGTATGGATCGTGTATGGTAGATGGCGGGTAAACGGTTCATATATCCATGTCATGAAAGCAGATCTAGTCACACTGGACGTTATACGCGTGTGGCGTCTACCAGTAGAGATTGGAACATATAAGAATGGTTTTATCGCGTGTGGTGTGTTGTATCTTGTACAGGAGACTGGGGATAGTAGGATAGACGCGGAAATAGGATATGCTTATGATTTCTACCATGATGAGGAAACTGAAGTGAATATAAAGTTAAAGATACCATTTGGTAAACCGAGTATGTTTACGTTCTACACGAACACACCAGACAGAAAAAATAGTTTGTTGCTTTCTTGGGATAATGGAAACATTATAAAGTACCATATGTTATTCTAAAACGTTCGCCTGATGCTACAGGCGTATAGGAAGCTATTCAATGTATCGAGTTAGTACCATTACGGTCACGTGTGTACGCCTTTAACGCTGATAACATAGTGTATATATGTCTATACTATATTAGTTGTTATTTAAATGTTGTATTGTCGAACTGCGCTCAACTATTTCATGTACATGTATAGTAAAAGCCTAAATTACATGCACGCGATGTTTTACTTGTTCACTTATTATTAACAACTTGTGTTTTTTGCATAAGATAGTCGACTTAAGGCAGGATTGTAATACTTTAAAGATTAAACAGTAAAGAGGATGCATAAGAAGTGTATAATAACGTACTCTAGTTAGGTTTGTTTGGTTTAGGGTACATGCGAACGGCAACACTTCATAATTATACCCCCACAAACAAAGTTTGAAGGGGGTATACTGGAATCACCATTTTGGTCTGTTGGTCTGTTGGTCTGTCGGTATGTTAGCATCGTGTCCGCTCTGTAACTTTGTCATTTCTGACTGGATTTTAAAATTGCTTGGTACAAATGTTCACCACACCAAGACGGTGTGTCATGCGCAAGACCCAGGTCCCTTTCTCAAAGGTCAAGGTCACACTTACAGGTTATATAGTCATGCAAATCGTGTCCGCTCTGTAACTTTGTCATTTCTACATGGATTTTAAAATTGCTAGTATAGCAGCAGATTTCCATCAAATGTGTTTTTTAGACTATAATTTCAAATAATATTCCTGTGTCAAGGCGGTGCTGCGGGGGTATGATTCATCACTCGTGTGATAGCTCTAGTTTTATTTGATACGCGAATAATCACTATTTGTATAAACTAATTTACTTATCATGGTCAAGTGTTAATATCTTGTATATAATATCAACAATAATGCTCGGATTGTTATGATATATGTTACTGGTATGCTGTACTTGTTTATATATGTTATGTATCAGGCTAGATTACCCGGCAGTGTACAAATAGTAACAAATATGTCAACACCATTAGTATATCGTATGAAATGAATAAGCTATGTTACATTATTATGTACAAACACCTAAATTCAGTGTTTCTGTCTAGACTAAGATGTACACAGTGGTATAGCTTGAATAATATATCATGACGAGACCTTATACATGCATATATGCCAAGGTGCATGCTTTAAATATATCAATTTCCGCAAGTAAAAAGTGCAATGTCGGTATTGTGTTTGTATAATATTCGAGCGTCTCCGTGATACTCACAGGATACCGACAGTTGCAATATGCTAATGAAAAAGTTCAGGGTCGTGTGAAATTCGCCGAGCTATGGCATCGTGTTACTCGGTACTATACATATGTCTGTCATATTAATTGGTCAATGATTTATTTTGGAAAGAACAATGTGTTACCGGATTACTAAAATAATACACTGACCTAGACATATCTATCGAATTGTTGTTAATTAATATTATCTATACCAAACACTTATTGTTGTAATCATGGATAACTTTATTGTAGAGTAAAATGAAAATAAGTAGGTCCGCTGTTTTTTAGCCTTAATGTTTGAATAGAACTTGTATCCAACAGTATATGTTGTTGTTGTCCACTGCCGGGCAATCTTGGTGTAAGTGTACATTATTAATTTCTTTGTAATCACACTACACTTATATTACATACGTTAATCTAAGGCCTAGTTCACTGTTATGTTTGAATCTTGTCAGGCTGATTTCATAGTCATTTTTATTGTCATTAAACGTTTTATATCAATATCGGTTTGTTGTTGTTGTTTTAATAGTTCGATGAAGATCAACACGTAAAACTAGTTCATGGTTTGATATGAACATTTCCCTACCGCTTTAAATGGCACCTGTATACAAGGACAATTTGTAACTGCTGGTAGCCATACTAAAATCAAAATCATGCAGTTATATGCTAGTACATGGAACAGTAAAATACATCATACACGAGGGCTTTCATGCTGCAATGTAAGAACCTCAGTACCCACCATCGGAGGTCAACACAATAGAACACCAGTTTCATGTGCGAGATGGTTCACACAAAAGTACATTACTATTTCATACCGATAAGATACGGCCTTTTATCAGTCAATAAACTTTATATCTTTACGGCTGTTTTAAGACGATAGACAAGTTGGTTAAAATCATATTCAATCAATACAAATACAGAGCCTTTGTGTAATAATCGAATGATAGCGATCGTTTATACACGAATGGTCACAGCTGGTACATATTTAGAGGGTGTTAGATAAGAAAGCATAGATAAGTGTCCTAATTACTCGTTCGCCTACAGCAAAAGTCTCCTTTAAAACAGAGACAGATATATAAATAAGCCTATCAAGCGTCGATCCTGCTTAATTTTAAGAAAATTGTACATGAAAAATGAGAACATTGCCTTCGGCGGGGTAATTTTTCCTCGACAAAATATTTAAATTTATAAATTGTTTTTGACTTTCCATTTCTAGTGTTAGTATGTAAGATGAATTCTCGCTTTCATGATTTCAGGATTAACGTATACACATTTCTACTTTGAAGAATAATTGCAACATGCTCCAGGTTTAATGGAATATTTAATATCCTCGCAAGTGCGTGATTTCATATAATCCCGTCTTTTCCATATTCTGCCTGAAATACAATGTAATGGATTCAATTATTACATGGACAATGTGTTTCTAAAACCATAAAACATATGTTTGTGTTACCGTGTACTATTTACTTTATTAATGATTTTGGCAGTCGACTAAAAATTTCGGTCAGGATCTAACAGAGTAAGAAAATCAACTTAATTTCCGAACCGTTTTTCAAGCTTTGGCAATGCAGTGTGACAAAAATCTGCCCCTTGATGGTTATGTATTTCCGTTCGAACGGAGATATATTCTGACTGTCAATGTATAGACATTTATTTATATCTAGTAGGAGCTACCAATTGATGCTCCAGATTTAATTTTTGGTCGATATTTCTACAATGTTTATGAATTATCAACACAACTAGCCTTAATCACATACTTTAATCACATGAAATGTGTATAAATTGTGATACCAGAAACATTCCGATTGTGCATACAAGGACCTGATCAAACAATATAAACTTTAAATCAGACCATTTATTAAACACCATCACTTCCTATAACAAAAACAAATGCTAGATAGTTAACACTGTAAATGAATTACCAATATGGTGAAGAAAATGCCAAAACTTTGTACATTTGATCCCCAGACACTAACCCGAGAGAAGCAGTCAGACAAAAGGCATAAAGGGTTAAGATCACATTACATTGTCTCAAGATTACCGAACACATTTTCACAAAAGTATGACAGATAATACATCTGCAGCATATAGACGAACACAACACACCGAAACTGTTTTCGTAAGACAATATAGCATGCCGGACATGTTTCGGTAAGACAATATAGCACGCCGGAGATGAAACTGTTTCGGTATGACAATATAGCATGCCGGACTGGTTTCGGTAAGACAATATAGCACGCCGGACATGAAACTGTTTCGGTAAGACAATATAGCATGCCGGACATGAAACAGTTTCGGTAAGACAATATAGCATGTCGGACATGAAACTGTTTCGGTAAGACAATATAGCATGCCGGACATGAAACTGTTTCGGTAAGACAATATAGCATGTCGGACATGAAACTGTTTCGGTAAGACAATATAGCACGTCGGACATGAAACTGTTTCGGTAAGACAATATAGCATATCGGACATGAAACTGTTTCGGTAAGACAATATAGCATGTCGGACATGTAACAGTTTCGGTAAGACAATATAGCATGTCGGACATGAAACTGTTTCGGTAAGACAATATAGCATGCCGGACATGAAACTGTTTCGGTAAGACAATATAGCATGTCGGACATGAAACTGTTTCGGTAAGACAATATAGCATGTCGGACATGAAACTGTTTCGGTAAGACAATATAGCATGCCGGACATGAAACTGTTTCGGTAAGACAATATAGCATGTCGGACATGAAACTGTTTCGGTAAGACAATATAGCATGCCGGACATGAAACTGTTTCGGTAAGACAATATAGCATGTCGGACATGAAACTGTTTCGGTAAGACAATATAGCATGTCGGACATGAAACTGTTTCGGTAAGACAATATAGCATGCCGGACATGAAACTGTTTCGGTAAGACAATATAGCATGTCGGACATGTAACAGTTTCGGTAAGACAATATAGCATGCCGGACATGTAACTGTTTCGGTAAGACAATATAGCATGTCGGACATGAAACAGTTTCGGTAAGACAATATAGCATGCCGGACATGTAACTGTTTCGGTAAGACAATATAGCATGTCGGACATGAAACAATTTCGGTAAGACAATATAGCATGTCGGACATGTAACTGTTTCGGTAAGACAATATAGCATGTCGGACATGTAACAGTTTCGGTAAGACAATATAGCATGTCGGACATGTAACAGTTTCGGTAAGACAATATAGCACGTCGGACATGTAACTGTTTCGGTAAGACAATAAAGCATGTCGGACATGAAACTGTTTCGGTAAGACAATATAGCATGTCGGACATGAAACTGTTTCGGTAAGACAATATAGCATGTCGGACATGTAACTGTTTCGGTAAGATAATATAGCATGTCGGACATGTAACAATTTTGGTAAGACAATATAGCATGCCGGACATGAAACTGTTTCGGTAAGACAATATAGCATGTCGGACATGAAACTGTTTCGGTAAGACAATATAGCATGTCGGACATGAAACTGTTTCGGTAAGACAATATAGCATGCCGGACATGAAACTGTTTCGGTAAGACAATATAGCATGTCGGACATGAAACTGTTTCGGTAAGACAATATAGCATGCCGGACATGAAACTGTTTCGGTAAGACAATATAGGATGTCGGACATGAAACTGTTTCGGTAAGACAATATAGCATGCCGGACATGTAACAGTTTCGGTAAGACAATATAGCATGCCGGACATGTAACAGTTTCGGTAAGACAATATAGCATGTCAGACATGTAACAGTTTCGGTAAGACAATATAGCATGGCGGACATATAACAATTTCGGTAAGACAATATAGCATGTCGGACATGTAACTGTTTCGGTAAGACAATATAGCATGTCGGACATGTAACAGTTTCGGTAAGACAATATAGCATGCCGGACATGTAACTGTTTCGGTAAGACAATATAGCATGTCGGACATGAAACAGTTTCGGTAAGACAATATAGCATGCCGGACATGTAACTGTTTCGGTAAGACAATATAGCATGTCGGACATGAAACAGTTTCGGTAAGACAATATAGCATGTCGGACATGTAACTGTTTCGGTAAGACAATATAGCATGTCGGACATGTAACAGTTTCGGTAAGACAATATAGCATGTCGGACATGTAACTGTTTCGGTAAGACAATATAGCATGTCGGACATGTAACAGTTTCGGTAAGACAATATAGCATGCCGGACATGTAACAGTTTCGGTAAGACAATATAGCATGTCGGACATGTAACAGTTTCGGTAAGACAATATAGCATGCCGGACATGTAACAATTTCGGTAAGACAATATAGCATGTCGGACATGTAACTGTTTCGGTAAGACAATATAGCATGTCTGACATGTAACAGTTTCGGTAAGACAATATAGCATGCCGGACATGTAACTGTTTCGGTAAGACAATATAGCATGTCGGACATGAAACAGTTTCGGTAAGACAATATAGCATGCCGGACATGTAACTGTTTCGGTAAGACAATATAGCATGTCGGACATGAAACAATTTCGGTAAGACAATATAGCATGTCGGACATGTAACTGTTTCGGTAAGACAATATAGCATGTCGGACATGTAACAGTTTCGGTAAGACAATATAGCATGTCGGACATGTAACTGTTTCGGTAAGACAATATAGCATGTCGGACATGAAACAATTTCGGTAAGACAATATAGCATGCCGGACATGTAACAGTTTCGGTAAGACAATATAGCATGCCGGACATGTAACAATTTCGGTAAGACAATATAGCATGCCGGACATGTAACAGTTTCGGTAAGACAATATAGCATGCCGGACATGTAACAGTTTCGGTAAGACAATAAAGCATGCCGGACATGTAACAATTTCGGTAAGACAATATAGCATGTCGGACATGTAACTGCACGTGCGATACCCTACATACTCATAACAGTACATCATAAATATAGGCGAATACAAAGATCAAATATTCGACCATACAAATACATTCACTACTCACTCCGGAAATCAGTAATATTCGTTGTATAATACACACAAATTGATTTCTGATTGATTTATTTTTTTTTTACGTAAGGTGTGGATACAGGAACAATACTACTCTATAAAGTCTATGTATTTCCTGCGTGGCACCAAATAAGATAAAGTTCTTTCGTCCATGGTGTAGTAAAGACTGGATAAGTGAATAGGTGTTATTGTAGCCTTGAGACATCAGACATTGATAAGGAAATGTATACCCAAAGTTATGAAAATACTCCATCAGCAATAATACGATCTCAGTTCATTGTATCAGAGTTATTCATAAAAGTTGTTCACACGAAACCAAAATGAATTTAAATTACTGACAGTAATAAGGTCACTAAATACGTTTTAAGAAACCACAGGACCTTGTAATTGAGGTATAGCCAGAACACATCACGGAATAATATAACGTCAGATGACAATACACTTGTACATTAGATTACGAACAACCTTTCTTATATGTCAGTCTCACAAGGTCATTTTGTGGACCACAATAAAACAACGACAGAAAAATCGCACAAGTTTAAGATAATAAGGATTTATGTGGCTTATTACACCATACTCAATCACAAAGAGAATAGACAGAGCTGGGTTGAAACGTTAGACACTTACAGTGATATATCTTAAGTTGAGGTAAGGACCTTTCAAACATGTCTTCATGTCCAGAATAAACGATTAGAATACCGTATGGGACGCTTAACAAGATTAATCCCAGATTAAAATCCTGCAACAGGGTTGTTGTGGTGGTAAGTTTATTTATGTCTGTGACAGTATGTCTGTGATGTAATATTACCCTAACCATGAGATAATATGTTCTCTTATTAAATTTTTTACAATGTTCTTTGTTGTAATGGTGGTGCGATATAAATTGGCTGTGAGGTAGTATTAAAGCAAGCTTATGTTTTTATGGGTGGCTGTATACATATTTAAACAGACAACTGAACAACTTGGTCAGACAGATTGCAGTCTCGATCGATTTGTAGGTAATAGTTATATAAAATACTTTGTTTGCCGCACGTTATGTTAAAAGTTTGTGTAATTATATGATTATCATGTGGTGTGTTTAACGACGACATGGGTGTCGCCACCCATAAGCTATATACTAAAGAGCTTCCAGATTACCATCGTTTCAACAATTGGAGTTACGTGTCGCCAAAATTTGAAATTGGATAATGAAGTGCCTTGATATTTCAGCGTTCTTGGTGTTTTTATTTCCATGTGTTATGTCTTGTGGTGATACATATGTCGCCAGTATTATCTCACAGTGAACCAGAAAAGCTCCTTATGTTTTTCAGGAAATTTGAAACATTATTGACAGTTCACTGATGTTTTGTTCTTACTTTATCTGCAAAGAATCATTTTTGCGGAGCATGTAAACCACAAAAAAACACAAATTATTTTCCAAGAATGTGTCACTTTTAATAAAAAAAGCAATACACTCTGTTACTCTAGTTACCAAGTTTGGATCAAACGTTATCACTCAACACTACCAGAAGTATGACAAATTGCAAATAACAAATCATATAAATAGGTATTCTGAGCAAATGGTAGTGCAACAGTACATATGTATTTTAATGATAAAAACAGTAATAGCAAATTGGACACGTTAAAGAAATAATAAAAAATCCAAGTCCCAGCCGAAATAATGCAGGATGACCGAATTTAATAAAGAAATTATAGAATAGCGGTTATTGCATGAGACCGAATGAAACGCAGCCAAGACTCAATCAAGTTCCCGAAAGCCCCGCTGTACGGCGACAAAATCACAGACCTATGCAAAAACGGCGACCAAATGAGGCTCAACAACCCCGGGGAGTTAAAAATAATGGACAATAGGCCCAGGATGTGACCCCAGCGAACAAAAAAGGCATAACCGCATAGTGACCTAATTTAAAAAGTTGCTTTCCCAGCAGAAGGGACAAACCGAAACAATTAAAGAAGAGGGGATATTATAGCCTGATAATATATCTAACTACATGTAGTACGAAGATATATATGCCAAACAACGTTTATCATAGTGACCAAACAGCACAGTTACCTAATTGAAAAGTATCTCTTCAAGCATCTCCGCAAGATACAACTGATGAAAACAGGGTGGGCGGTGGACATTAAACGGAGTGCAGAGGAAATCAACTTCCAAAGACAAGTGAAAACACAATTACACTGCCACTGCAAAGTGCTGTAAAAAAGGGGGCATGGACACTGCTCATCAGATACAACTATAACTGAGTACAACAGGTATACAGTTTAAACAAACCCGAAATTCCACCGGAGCGTTTGCCGCATCAGTCAGTCAAACAACACATGTGCAAGAACCAAGTGACAAGACTAGAACAAGACAGTGTCACAGTGTATGCTACAAAAGTACACAAATATGGAAGAGAGCACTCATCACAAACTTGCGAGCGCACAAGGGACAAAAAGGAACACCAACTCAGACATAACAGACACGACAAGCAAACCTCACAATTTCCAAAACGAGAAGTTGAAGCTGAACCACTGCAAATCCTAAATACTGGTATCAATTAAGTCATATGATAAAGAACTACGATATAACATCAGTTCGTGTTGCATTGTACCGGTATCTTGGCAACACAGATTTCATTCGGTGGGCAACATAACTGGGAAGGTTAATGCGGATACGTTATAAAAAATCTAAGGACGGTTATCCAATTCATAGAATCGACAATATTCATGAAACGTCCATTTTACTGTAAACAAATCATTTGCAAATACAAATACAAGTACAAACGCTCTAAGTAGTGAAAGACTGTTTTATATTTATCTATATGCATTGTAGCAAGCTGCGTGAGAATGAATAATGATTCCTGTAAAACTACCCCCGAGAGATTTCGACATCTTACATCAATGGCTTTGTGCGATTAGACAGGCAATAATCAAGTTCCGTAGAGATAGGATGTCATCGAAAAAGCTTTTTAATGTACGTTTTATTTGATAGAAGGCCAATAAATACACCAGTAACTGTCAACCAATAGAACGATAGAACACGACAATTTTATTTGTTTGTCGTTGAATTCCGTATACAGAAATAGCTTTGCATTCAATAATAGCCACAACTTGATAGTTGAAGTTTGACTGATAGAAGCGGATTTCGGGTTTGTGTAATTTGTATACCTGTTGTCTTCAATTTGTACTCTGTAATAATGTCTATGGTCCCTCCTTTGTACAGCACTGTGCAGTGTCGGTGTATTTCTGTATCCATTTGTACTTGGAAGTTATTTCCTGTCACTTTGCGGTTTGGTCACTATAATAAACGTGTTTGGCATATAATTTTTATTTTATATATTCGCCCTCTTTTAGCCCACTATTGTAAACTATGTCAAGTCGCAAAAAAGCCTCATTAAGACGTAAGATCACTGTCCATGGTGTTTCAAACGAGGTCAGGGGGTGGTTGTGACTCATATGATCGCCGTTTTGGCATGGGTTTCTTTGTTTGGTTCGCCATACAGTTAGGCATTGGTCGAGTATTGGCTGCGTTTCATTCAGCAATATCCGCTGTTATTTAAATTCTTTGTGAAAGTGGGTCATCCTGCATTTTTAATAGTTTCTTCGGCTTATGTGTGAGCCTTGCTCAGTGTAGTTGCTATGACAATATATTATTATTTCCCATCCCATTCCTACCTTGCCCATTATCTTAACTATTTCAAGTTGTAGTTTAGCCTCTTTAGGACGCATAATGTTAGGTCGCTGTCCTTAGTGTTTTAAGGTTGGTCACGCTCCGGGGTTGAAGTGCCTCATGTAGTCGCCGTTTCGGCATGGGTTTGTCTGGACATTGCTTATGGTACATGTAGTTAAGACGTTGCGTTTCTTATTTCTGTGCTCGGCTGGTTAGGTTAAGAGCTACCTTCCCTGTTGGGTGTTCACATACCTTTTTTTGCTATTAACCTTTTAATCGGAGGAAATAACAAGAGAGTGAGAAACTAGAAACACTCACTCTCTAATTTGATATTCTCTTTATAATTAAGGACAAAAGCTCTATGATAAAAAAGGTCACTTTAACACGGAATAAGTAGGAATGTCAGCCGTAACAAGACTACAACTAACAAATACAATTTCACTCGACGTGAGCACAATATTATATCTCTGAATGCGATATCACGTCAACATATGTTGGTATATTGAGACCAAAGACTAAATTATGATTAAAGTATGTTTCACTCTTACTTCATACGAGCGCTACAATAAAAGAGACGACACTATTAGAACATTTAGTTTAAATACAAAGCATAGAAATGTCATGAAAGCAAAGAGAAACACACTTGGGATTACATTTCGTTTTTCTAATCAAAATTTCTAGAATATTCCCGATGGTGGTAACATGTTTAAATACATACTAAGCATAACGTATGTAATATTATTGTTAGGTAACCATGTCGATAACCCTGTACATAATCAAGCTGGGACATTTTTTCCTGATCAACTTGAATCGGCAGTTTTCCGCATGGATGAATACTAACTTTTGTACTTTGAGCAAGCCTAAATGAACAAATACATTCACAGTTTAAATCTCTCATATCTTCCAATGGAATCGATTGGATATTTAAGGTCTGGAAATAATATTAATTGTTCTCAATTGCAATACATCAAAGCGATATTCGTGAGGTCCGCCGTATGTTACACGTCTTCTGCAATATCGCACCCTGAGAGAACAACTCGGGGTAATTGGAATTTACTGTTTTCTGATGAGCTTAGATATCGGTCTAGTACGCCGTTGATTCATTTCATTAAATACACGCTCAATTAAGACATCGAAGAATTCGGTAGTCGTTTGTGTTTCGGAAATCGATTTAACCGGAAAACCAATGAAGGTCAGTAAATTCTACGCTTCGACTATTCTAGAGTTGTTTGGTATTTACTGCAATCAAAGTAAAAAAACAATCAGCAAATGTTGATTTTCTTATCACTTTTGCACAACAACATTTTGATCACAGAATAAGATTGTGTCTATCTATGGAATGGTTTTGATCAAGTGATCATTGCCACAAGGTTGTTCTCTCTACTACCGGTCCAAAAGTAGCTGTTTCAATTCGTTAGGTCATTCTTCTGCTTCTTCTGCTTAATCAATAGACTGGTTTGGAATGAGATAGTTTTGCCTTTGCCAATTCTAGTCAGAGAGACGGTGATTGAGCTTCTGTCAATGAAGACAATTAGAACAATACATAAACGACTTGATTTTTACATGGAATAGTTTATCTTTACTATAAATTTGACCTCAATTGATAACATTGTCATTAGACACATTTTGGACAGATTTTTAAAAAAGTTGTTTCGTCACTTTCCACATTTAGGAAATATGGACTTAAAATGTAAGAAATATGCTGTCGCTTATAGTAAATAAATAGAAGCTGTGCATATAGATTCTACTTCCTAATTCAGTGTCGTCTTTGAGTATTATGATATGCAAAGAAATAACTTTGATATCATAAAATACGTGAAAATATGTTATGCAGTACTTATATGCGTCCTATTGACGACAACTATCATTATTACGTCTATATTTTATTACTGCGTGTTGTACATGCTCACTATAGGTTACATTTAATTAAGGTATTTGAGGTATTCTTTATAAGTAAATGCATATTTTACGATACGGATTGTTGTAATCAATTCACGGAACCTGCTCCACTTAATTATTTCATCAAATTTTCTATTTGATCTGTGTAATTTACGAATAATGCCAACATATGCAAGTTATGTTAGTATAACAATATATTACTTGTAATTACATTTTTATAGAAGACACGACTCCTTCATTATTATGAAGGGTTTCTAAAAGCATTGACTGTAGATATTTTCCCCGTTGCCCGAGTGTGACCTACGTCCTTCCTGTTAATAAGAATATGATCATAACATACAGTAGTCGGAACATCCGAGTTGTCAAAATGTGCGTGTATCATGCGTGTATCGTCCGTGAATCGTGCATAGCGTGCGCGCGCGTGTATCGTGTAATTTTACTTACGGACAGCGTCTATCGTATCGCCCATCGTGCACATCGTCTATATCGTGTGAAACGTGTATGGTAGACTGAAATTATACGAAACACGATACCTCAAGATTAATTGTATCATGTAAATCGTCCGTGTACACCATAAAACACAACACGTTGATCCATTCGCCAGTGTAGTATCGCACCGGTGACAATGACTTCCGGGACACCACGGAATTATTTAACGCCAGATGTCCGGAATTAAATTTTGTTTTACAGACGTAAAGGATATAATTATTCAACAATTACGAAACTATTATTTGCAAGACATTCAACTAAATGCAGAAGACGGGGTGTTCGGAAATGTTTTCGAAATTATAAACGGACTGGATACACCAATCACACAATGTATTAACTGGTAGGTTTTTTGTATTTTTATCTTGATAATAGCTCATTCAATAAGCATTAATTAAGACGACACATTCGTTACACTTAGTTTCGATGCAATGCATATAAGTTCTATGAGCGTCAGGTTTGTTGCCTTTTCAAATACGAAACGTAATAAGAATGGAATCAAAAGAGATTATAACAAGCGCAATAAACATAGGATCACATTTGTAATGAAAAAATGCATATTGATGCATTACGTTTTAGTTTCTACTAAGCAGAACTTATATATTATTGTAAGCAAACATTTTGCATGACCTAGCTTGATCAGTCTTTCCTTTATAATCAACAGTTTTCCGCTTAAATGAATACAACCATTTGTACTTTGAGCAAGCCGTAAGGAACAAATACATTCACTGTTTAAACCTCTCATATATTATAATGGAATCGATTGGATAATATTTATTGCTCTCTATTGCAATATATCAAAGCGATATTCACCATGTCCGCCGTAAGTTACACGTCTACTGCAACACCGCACCGTGATAAAACAACTCTGGGTAATTGGAATTTACTGTTATCTGATGAGCTTAGATATCGGTCAAGTACGCCGTTAATTCATTTCATTAGCTGAGCGCTAATGTAGACCATGAAAGTATTCGATAGTCGTTTTATTTATTTTTATTCGTAAATCAATTCAACCAGGAAAAAACAAAAGGTCAATACATTTCAAGGCTTCCATGGTCAATGTCCAAACATTCCAAAAACTATTTTATAGAGTTGTGATATTTACTGAACTCACTGTCAAGAAAACAATCAGCTAATGTTGATTTTCTTATTACTTGTGTGCAACAACGTTACGATCAAAGAATACGATTGTTTCTATATATGGAATGGTTTTCAGTAAGTAATCACTGCATCAAAGGTTTTTCTCACCGCTACCGGTCCGAAAGTAGCTGTTATATTTCGCTAGGTCATTTTTCTGCATCTTCTGCTTAATCAATAGGTTAAAGAGCATTTCAATTTCCTCAGAGAGACGGTGATTGAAATTGTTTCAATGGTGACAGTTGGGACAAAAACGTAAACGATTTTATTATGACATTGAATAGTTTATCTTTATGAATAACTTGTATTGTTAACATTGTCATTAGACTCTTTGTGTTTGGACAGAATATACATCATGTGTGTTTTGAAATCCAATCACTGTAATGATAAGTTGTATCGGTAGTTTTGTATAAATGATTATGTACTGCGGATGGGATTTGTACTGACTGCATTACTAATATTTTATGTTTTGTGAACGATTCTAAATTATCAATTATGTTCTGTTCAAAAGAGATAATGTGATTGATGAGTTTCTCTTATTAATTTCCATGACAGTGCAGATTCCATTCCAAGATCGACTTAACAGGGCTGGTCAAATTAAAGACCTGAGGACTGTTCTCAAACTCATAGATTCAATAATATTCATTAAACGTCCTACCACTGGTAAACAAACCATTTGCAAATACAAATACAAGTACAAACGCCATAAGTAGTGAAAACCATTTTATATTTATCTGTGTGAGAATGAATAATGATTCCTGCAAAACTACCCCCTGGAGATTTTGATATCTTAAATCAATGGCTTTTTCGCGAGTAGACTGGCAATAATCAAGTTCCGTAGAGATAAGATGTCATCAAAAAATCTTCGTTTATATGTTATATTTGATAGAAGAGCAATAAATATACATGCTACTGTCAACCAATAGAACAGTGGAACATGACAATTGTTTTTGTTTGTTGTTAAATACGAGAGGTGCCCCACTTATATTTGAACAGTGTTGAACATGACATATTTTCATGAAAATATGGTATAAATCAAATATTTCTTTTGTACTGTGTAAACATATGTGTTAGGTAACATTTACACTAACTGGTTTGTTTGTTTGATAAATAGAATGAACCAAAAACAACACTTTTGTAGAGGGTATGGTGTTTTGCATTTTGAAGGTCAGCCACTGCCATAAAAGCACTTCGAAGTTGTTGGTTGAGCATGGATAATCCATTTTTGTGAAGAAAATATGCAATTCTTGTCACAGGAAGGATGTTTTGCGCTTTGTTGCTGTTTTTTACGAAATTACGCAAAATATTAAAAACTGACAAAAAGTGATAATACCTAGCAAAATCTTAAACTTTGGTTATTTGATAAGTAAGGCATATCCAAAAACCAAAATAGGGACTAAAGCGACGTTAAGAGTACCCATTGGAACTTTTGATTTGTTCATTTAGAGAATTATACATATCGGACTCGGGATAAAATCGGTGTTTACCTGCTCAATACCACAAAAACAACATAAGGGAGACAAATGTCTTTAACGCTGTGTATACTTCAACGGCACCGTAAATGCCACAACTTTGTCACCTCTGTAGAGGCAATGCTTTATCGTTGAGAAATATACCATGAACGGACAGCCTACTATATGATAAATGTTGATAAGGCTACCCATAAGTTGACATTCGTTAAGCTTCACATGTTTCCGAACGTTTGCATGACGTATGCTGTTGTTTGCTATACTGGCTTAATGGAACACATATGTTTTACTAAAAAGTCAAAGGTGAATGCACATTGCTGTGTACATTAGGTTCCAAACCATATTTGGTCAACATGTTAGAAAAACAACTTTCCTGGAGACCATATGGGGAGCATGGTGTTTTGTCAACACGGAGCTTCAACTCCCTCCACAAGAACACCATTCTGTACCTTAAGAACACACATTTGAAGTTTATTACGCAATATTAGTAAAGGCCAACGTCTAATGAACATATACCCACAAACCCTTTAGTCTATGGAATATTGCTGCGTTTATTACAGGCGGGAAATGCAAACAGCATCGATCGGATCATTCGGTCTTCAAAAAGCCAAACACCATACCCCCTACAAAATTGTAGATTTGAGTGCAAACTAAGAAATAAAGTAATAATCAATAGTTGTATGTGTTTCATAACACGTTATTTTGCACGATGATATAGAAATATTGTGTATATATAATAAGCATCGAACTATTTGATATTCAATACTGTTCAAATATAAGTGGGGCACCTCTCGTACGTCATCACACTGTTCTGGTTGTTATTGTCATTTGTAGAATATATTTTTTCTAGTGTATTTCAGTGGAAATAAGTAAAACATACATGAACTTTTAACGCGTGAAAATGGCTGCAACACCAGTATAAAGAAACGACATTCATTTAATTGTAGCTAGGAAATAAGACGAAATGATTTTAACTTCTAGACATAGCAAAGTATTCAGGCAAGAAAATGATTAACTAACTGTCAGAGATAATAACAAGTTTAACGGAATGTAACAATCCCTTTGTGGTCGCGGTTAGGTTAGACAAGAGCTGGACCTAACAATAAGGAGACAGTGATGATTGGAAAGGTTCATCTTATGAATATAGTACCTGGAAAATTAACATTACGAAGATACCACGGATTCTGCTGTATGTACTTCAAAAGGGATGGGAACATGCGTTAATTACAATATGTAATTTAAATAAAATTATTAGTACGGTTCCATTCAAACATCTCTCGTGAAATAAGGACTGTTGTATTTAGTCATAATGATTGGGGTGTGCGGGAAGTACATGTACGGTGTATTTATACAATCTCGAACATATTAACAGTCGGTATACATGCCAATAGGGAAAGACTGAATTCAGATAATTCATCTTATGTAAACGGCGCTGATTAATGTAGCACAACATGTTTAGTATTGTGGTTATGAACCAGAACAACTGCTCGGACACAAAACATTACTTTAAACTTCGGTACGCATGTATCTAAATGGCAGGTCCATATATCGAATTTGTACGATTTATTGAATTTCTGCACGACTATGTTAAATTATATAACTACACTTGTTTTTTATACCAACTTCAGAATTAATAAATTTACGATACAATACTTTACTAGCTTATTAACCTCTTAGTACTCGTAGTATGTTTGATCAAAACATTAATCCAGTACCAATGCAGAATCTAATTCTTAAGTCAATACCGATTACTAAAGCGAGTTTGTCCAAGTTTGCAATGATTCATTTGTTTTCTTCTATGGATGACAGTGACCTAAATGAAAGCGCTCATTAATTACGATGACACCGAATGTGAAGCACGTTTGGGGAATGTTCTACTGGATTAAAGTCATGAAGAAAGTTGATTAATCACCGCAATACCTTGTTTGATAAATAGGTAATAAATATGTCATGTGTTTGGCATGGACAGTAGGGTTTAAAGCAAAGGATTCTAAATATTTTTCGTAAGATGAAGTATTTGTGGTTTGATTTATCTAAGCACATGTTTACTTTAAATCAGCTTTAAACCCTTTAAATCGAAGAAATGGCAAAATATTGAGACCCTAGGTACACTCTCGTATTAAGTCTTCTCTGTAGATGTTTAATACAAAGGGACATTGTAACTAGCCGTTGACTCAAGTAAGAAGGAATGTTAGCCGTTGCAACAAAGAATACAATTTTACTCAACATAAGCAAAATATTATAGATCTAAAGCCAACATAACTCCAAAACGTGTTGGTATATTGAAACCCATTATAAAATTACGTTTACAATTTGTTCACTCTTACATCATAATAGCACTACATTAAAAGAGACGACACTATCATAATATTTAGTTTCAATACAATGCATAGAAGTGTCATGAAATTCATTTGTGTTGTCTTTGCCCATACAATTTGATACGTAACCAGAAAGGAAGTACAAGAGATTCAAACAACACGAGAAAAACAAAATTGGGATTACATTTGGTTTTGTAATTGAAAAATTCATATGACGGTATCACATTTTAGTGCTTACGAAGCAGAACTGATATATTATTTTTGTAAGGATTCCTTTTTAGTATCCAACATTTATGAAGTGTGTAAAGCCCAAAATGTGTGTTTAGTGCTTATCATAGTTCTCTTATGTTTTACGTACGATATGCAAGACATAAAAAACTTAAATTCGTACAAATCTTAAGATCTTTATAGAAAAACATTATTTGCACATATCGCTATTTACTGTATGTGTGTACTTTTAAATGTTATACACGGTTAACTATTAAAACACGTTTACAAACAAACACTTTAATCATAAATATCCATTTCAGTGAAAGAGGCGGGTTAACGATTTTGTTCAAACACCAATTTGCGTAGTTGAAATTTCATGCATTGCGAAAATTAAACTAATAACTACAAGAATGAAAATATCATGATGAGCTGATTTCGTGCTTGACTTCATCTGCAAATTATTGAAAAAAATGTCCCAAAACAGATTACGAAATTTTGTACAATACCGTATTGAAATAATTGTTTTGAACAGATAATCAGTTATAATGCTAACAATTACATCTACATATCGACTAAAAGTTTGAAAATAACACAATTGGCTTGTTTGAACCAAGTTGAGATATTGTAATGTCATTGAATAGCGCTGTCGTAAAACAATACAAGCGATTCCGTTCTGTTGACGTTTTAATTGGATTCAAAATACAGAAATGCAGGCATATTTGAATAATTATGAGGCGTTCTCGTGACAATATACCACAAAAACCATCATAATCACAATGTGTCATAATATATCGATGGACTTGTCCAACCTGAGCTGTCATAAATGTTTTTTAACTATATTGAACCGGTTACTGATAGCAATGTAGGTGGTATTTGATTTAACAGTATACACGTTCACCGTTATAGAGTAAATGCTGTTTATACGACAATTTTTTATTCTTTCTTTATATTCCACTATGTACGAAAAAACTAAATACACGGCATGCAATGTGAAATTTACTACTCAAAACGCCTACCTACCCCATGAGTCATGTAGTTTTTAAGCCTCCGTTTACTCTAAAGCTTAGTCATTTTATTTTGTTAAATCACATTAGGCGACAGGGAAGTCTTTGTATACTGAATGTGACATATATACAGTATATAATTAGCTTCTTGTGGACGTTGGATGTTACATCACGGTAGAGCACTGACGAAATATTCAATATCATTCACGTGTGGTCTAAACTGATTACCTATCAGAACAAGTATCAGAATAATTCTATTTCAGTTACATAATCATAGATATTGCGCTCGAGTCGGTTAGTTAATTGGCAAAACCGATATGAAATACGTAGACTGGACCCTCTTGTTTGTGGACTTGGTCACTAGCATTTAAGCATATAATTGTTTGTGTCCGGGAGTCATAGCACTTGAATTGTTCTTGTAGTTTGTTCTACAAATTGATTATAGAAACACAGTTTGTGACGAATTGCCTTTAGCGATACATGTCTGGTAGTGTTTTTAAGTTGTCTAGAACTGGTAATCAAATAACTGACCACTGTCATAGTGAGCGGGTACAAGACAGCCGAAACATTGTCCTAATCATCTTTATTATATCTACCAATTTATATAACAAACACGCTGTCAAACGCAATTATTTTCTCATTTTCTAAGTTGATATATTTGTAGTACTATTTGACTGTATATTCTGACTAAGCCGACCATGTATGGTGCGTGATCATTTGACACGTGCTTGTTTGTTGCGTCAGTCTCATTATCTTGCCCAGGAAATGTAGCATTTCGTGCGGATACGTAATAACTAAGCATCAACGGTCACCGATTAATTTCACGAGACACTGCCTGCGACATCCCAGCATCCATCCTTCATTCTGGGATTGAATTGTTTCTTTGACAGCCATTCCTTTGATCTGCTTAACGGATGCTGCAGTTTGGAAATATTTGTATTGAAACCAATATTTAGTAGTATGTGTTGTAGACTTATTTATCACGTCAAGATTATCTTTTATCTCGACATATAGTGTATGTTTGTTTATATGAAGGTTGTCGTTGTGTATGTTTATGTCCGCTATGATGTATGACCAAAAACTTCATTCATATTAGTGGAAAAGTCTACAACTATGCTTAAAAAACATTAGACATGGTCTGTGAACTATTATAAGTACACATTATTAATAAATATTTGCAGCACTGTACACAAATACATATATAATAACCCACCTAGTACACGGATACAAACTATACATAGTATTCACAAATACAGAATATAGTAAATTATCTGATCGGAGGACAAGTGTTTCAACATTTAGTCTACTAGTAGTTAGATTTTCGTCTTTTTGACAGCTGAAACTAGGTCTTTCGGTCGTTGGGTTCCTGTTCCCATTTAGTTGTGTTTTTATTATTGTATCGTAGAGTGATGTTATGTGAGCCCGGCTATGACAGTTGAGTGCTGCCTTTACTGTCCGAGTTTCTACTATTATGTTTTTGCTTACGCGCGATTTTATATTTGACTACTGTATGTAACACCCACATCAAGCAGTTCAACAAAGACATTCTTAGTAAATTAAGATTCTAATACTGTATGCTATTTCAAACTGCTTTATTTAATTATTACCAATACTTTCGTATTTCCCCTATAGACATTCTGGTGTTGTTATCTTGAAAAGATGCAGAGCATTCTGTGAAATACTTTATGGGTCAAATATTAACATTTCTCAAAACGCAGATTTTTTAATGAAGATTGCTAATTATCGTTTGGATGCATGTACCGACTGCCTACACGAAATTCTCAGATGTGTAAACAGTTCCCTTCCTGGAGGCTAATCACTTTTTAAAACACTGAACCATTATTACACCCACAGTACATTTATATCGCACATATATCATTACTCAAGGTGCTACACTAACTGATTCGTTCAGATAAGCCGTGTGCTGTTTACACCATACGTACACCATCGTCTGCCTGTTGGATAAATATTATGATTATCTAGTCAGAAAGAGGACGTTTTATTTACTTAAGGTATAAGACTGGTGACAAAATAGGAGGTGTTCCGAATGACACTATGTGAAAAACGTCCGCGATGTTGCAAATAACAAAAAAAGTAAAAAATACACATCTTTCACCCTTGATGCGATAACGATCATTTGAAATCGTAAATTTGTAGAAAATTATCGTAATCTTTTCGCCCTTTACTATACTTTTCGTGATTTAAAGTTTACGACATTACGCAGTTACTTCCCTTAGCGCATGACCGATTTCTGGTAATAAACAAAACCAGACAATTTCAATCATTTTTTGCGCGCAATTTTGACAATTTTGTAAGAATCTGGTGTTGTAAGAATGTTTGTCGTATGTTAAGGGATGGATCGAAAGTGGGAGAAAACTAACCGGGTCAGTTCCAGCGGTGGCGTGCGACAGAAGATCATAACAAAGTAATTATTTTATTTTTCAATTTTCATTTTTCCAAAACCACTGCAAAATAGAAGAATAATAATTTTACGTCTCCAAATATGTTGCATGTTGGATGCAAAATGTGAGAGTTATGATTAATGTATGGACTATCCATTATGAGTGTGCACTGCCTGGCCAGTAAATTGAAACCAATGCCCCCCCCCCCCAGTTGAACAATTTTTTTATACATAATACAACACTATACAGTACGGTCACAGTGAACAAAGTACACATTGGTAGAAGACCACAGAGAACAGCAAGCATATCTTGATCCCCGGCCTAAGACAATCATGTAGTCTTCTATGAGCTTCTTTCAAATTTCTGCGGTTCTGGACTATTCCCGACTAATGCCAGTAATGGTTCACTCCGACAAGTGACTACAGTCCCCTGTTAGTGTAGTACCCAGTCGAGTTGTTTGACTACGGGGGTATAGACTATAATCGGGACAATCATTTGTTTCGGCACAATCTCATGCCGGGACAATGTTCCCGCACTTACACTGTAGATCTAAATGATGCACTTTCAACCATGCCCCCACCCTCGGACTTGGTCTGGGATTATGCCGGGACAATGGACCCGCACTTACACTGTATATCTAAATGATGCACTTTCAACCATGCCCCACCCTCAGACTGGGTCTTGGATTTTGTCTATTCGCTCTGCAAGACCCACTGCCAGTACTCATACAAGGCTGGGATCCCGCAATCATATATCTTTATTAACTTAAGTAATATTGCCCTTGGGGTTTTTGCATGAGGACAAATCTCCAGCAGTTCCCTCGGCCCTGGCAGTGGGGGGAAATCTGGACCTTGGAAGGTAAAAGCATGGCTCTCTCAGCACAATACAATAAGAATACAGGCCAACTGTGTACATCTCTCTGTCTGCGAATTTGCAAGAAACTTTCAAACTAAAGCATTTATTTATGTCAAATGATTTCTCTTGTCTGTATACTGATACATGTTTATAATAAATGTTTTCAGGTGTCATGGTTATAGACCTATATGTCCACTGATGAAATCACCAGACAACACCTGACCTGCTGTCTGGATTTCTAGTGAAGTGATAAATGTATGATCCGACCAACAAATCATTGACTGATGATTGACGACATTGAGAGGAACACGGATAAACAAAAAGAGAAATGATTATGACGCACATTGAACTTAATGAAGGCATGTTGAAAATGTGGATTAACTGACCCAAACTTGTGGCTCAGTATATCTAGGTTGGTTCTGACTTATTTACTGTACTGCATGACTATTGCCATAATTTGGGTTGTGCTGGGTTCCTTTATGGGCAAATTTTAGAGCCAGATATTAGAAGGGTTGACCATTGGGGTAAATTTTGACTTTGGCAATACTTTTTGCTATTGCGATACGATACTATTGCTATATTGCAGGTAACTGTGTTATACTAAGCAATGGTTATTGCTATGTTTTGACTGCCACAGTTTATCTTAGTATAATAAAAAGACTAATTATTCAATAAAACATGAAACATTTGGTAATACTGCACATTTATAGTGATATACTATTGATTGTTGACAGTTATATAGGTAAATAATGAGGTACTGTAATACTTTCAATGCTTGATATACTAATTTTACAGGTAGCCTATCGCTGCTTGAAAATATTTCCTGTTGTCAACCCTGCCATAAATTATTAAAGTTTGATATTTATCTTGCACAAAGGGTCTTAATTCAATTGTAATTGGTCAAGGATTTGAAAACGGCCTTGAATATTCACATTCTACCTTGAAAATTTCTTTAATTTAATTGTAAGATTGGTGTAAGAACCATGGGCAGCAAAACTATTTGCTAATATATTGTACTTGTTTCAAATTTGTTATATATTATATATGTGGCCAACCCTCTAAGGTCAATTCCCGGTAAATCAGAGCACCTTTGTACAACGTCGCACAATTAATTTCATGATTTTGTCCCATGATGTTGATAGAATATATGTCTAAGAGCAAACTTAGGATTAAGAGCAAACTTAGGATTTTCTTTAATTCAGATATGCATGCTAATAGTAATACATTTTCAATAATCATTTCTCTTATGCTTGCAGTACATTGTTTTGGCGCTTGGAAATGCCATCATGAAATAATTAATTGAGAGCTGTTTACATGTGGCAAAATGCTCTCTACTCCATGAGATGTGAATCCAATAGATACAAAATGTAATCAAGACTCCCTGCTGCAGAAAGAAGTCAAAGAACAACTACCATTGGTAATTTGCAATTTTACTTATGATATGATTTTGATTTACTTGTACACAAGTTGTATCACCAATAAATCTTGATTCCTTGCTTGAAATGGGTACATACTATAATTCCTTACAGAGTCACAGCAGATGCAGTGACCAAGAACCGTTACTCTATGTAGAACAGTTTTTAGCTCATCGGATTTTTGAAAAAAAAAAGAGTTATTGTCATCACTTGATCGTCATCGGTGTTGGTGTTGGCGTTGCATGGTTAAGTTTTGTGTTTAGGTAAACTTTTTTCATAAATATCAAAGCTATTGCTTCGAAACTTGCAACACTTGTTCACCATCAATACCTGCGCCGGTAAAGCAAGACCCATAACTCTGATTTGCATTTTGTAAGAATTATTGCCCCTTTTGGGACTTAGAAAATAAAATGCCTTGGTTAAGTTTTGTGTATAGGTGCATTTTTCTCCTAAACTATCAGAGTTATTGCTTTGGAACTTTCAACACTTGTTCACCATCAATACGTGACAGCAAGAACCATAACTATGATCTGCATTTTGTGCGAGTTATTGCCCCTTTTTGGACATAGAAAATTTCTTGGTTAAGTTTTGTGTTTAGGTAAAGCAGGACACATAACTCTGTCATACTTCATGCTAAGGTTGTCTGCCTTTTGACAGTGACATATATCAGATGAGCGTCTGCACCCGCAAGGCGGTGCTCTTGTTAACTTATCTCCCCTTATTGAATTTTATTATATTCTTTGTTCAGAATATAACTCTAAAACTTTTTGAGGTTTTGATTTGAAATTTAATATGTGAATAAGTGCAACTAACAGAAGTGGTTCAAGAACTATCACTCTAGTCATGAAATTATCTCCCTTTATTTGATTGAAAATAGCTTTTGTCTGGAGCGCAAGTTAAAAAGTATTGAGTTGATTGAAGTGAATGAATACTACTGTAATTATATCATGACCTGTTTTGAGAAAACACTTACCATAATACAAGCAAACATCTGTTACTGAGCAACATAAAGCGGGGATGGTCATGTGATCATTGCTCCTGTTATCTTGTTTTTATTGCCTTTTATTATATTATAATGAATTTGATATGTTTGCATATAATTATATCATTGCAGATTAGATGATCATGTCAAACAAGTGTGACCTGCCTATTGAAGTGGAGAAATGAACCAGTTGATCACAAACGCGCATTTAGATCATTCATAGTTACAAGTGTACAAACAATCAGTGTAGAAAATATTATTTTCTAAAGTCACAGATAGTTTACAGACATCTGAAAATCACTTCATATTTTTGTGATTATTTTTTCCCAAATTTCAGTAGCAGATGAATGAATTCACAATGGAAGGTTCCACTGTGTTTTCCAGTTTTGAAAGTATATATAAATGGACTTTCGGATTTCCTAGAAACTATGAAAAAATAAAAACATAACAAATATTAACTAACATACTGTACTTACTTTTGTTGGTATTGTTATAATCTATTGCTACATGTATTCTTACCCTCAGCATGCATTGTAAATCTATTGAATACTATCATTTGTTTGAAAATAAATATTGATGAATTTATAATTATTCTTACAACTTTTAAAGGTTCCCATTTTTTTCTTCCCGATATATTTGATGAAGGGGTAAGGTATATTGCTTTGCATGTGTCAGTCGATACGTTAATCGGTAAACCATGTGTTTTCTGTTTAACAACGCTTTCTAAGTTTCTTACCTGATACAGATTCAGGGGCTTATGATCAACTCTGGCTCCTACAGGTATCAAACCTGTATCCTTATGTACCAAATTCTTAGAAATTGTTTTGTTATTTCCAATATGTAAACACAATAGATCAACTTGTCAAAACAAAAGAAGTAACTATTGGCTTTGCTTAAAAGAGCATTGACTCCCCCCCCCCATTGTTGATTAGGAGGTATATTGCATTGCTCTTGTCTGTCAGTCGATAATAGACCAAATAGTTTCCATTCAATATCTCAAGAACGGTTTTCCTATGATCGTCAAACTTTCCGTGGAGGTGGGCGGCACCAGTAGATAACCACTATTGATTTTGAGGTCAAAGGTCAAGGTCACTGTGACCTTAACCGTTTCGACTATTGAACTGCCATGAGGACATATAAGTTTTACAAACATCTTGTTTTTATAGTGTCTTTGAATGACAGAAACAAGTATCAATGAGGATAAAATTGTTAAATTTATTCAGATATTTGACCTTTGACCTTTTTTATATGACCTTGACCTTAGAGTGAAGAACTTAGTCCATATAACTATCATATCCTCTTATCATAGTTTATCATTTTCCCAATGTAATATGAAATCCATTGAACAATAAAAAGTAAATGGCATGATTATTGAAGAATAATGTTAAAATAAGTGGGTGGGGTACTGATTAATCCCTGTTTTATCATTATTTTTGTATTTAGATAGAAAATTTGTGTCTTATTTTGTTACATTGTCATTAAAATGTAACATTACTATTGTATTTGAAACTTCAATGCAAAAACTGGTAAAATTATTTGAAAAAAGCAGAAAATCTGATTTTTCTTTGAAATTGGGGTTATGTAAGCATTTTAATTTGCTATTTTGAAAAAAATCCCGCATAGAGGTCTGATTTTTTTAGGATTTTGTTATCACCATTGGTGACTCTAAATAATATAAAAAAAGCAAAAAAAGTTATTGAGCCAATTTTTTTTTAATTTGCTATTACCTTTATAAAAATGAGTCATTTTTGTGGATTTTTTATTTCGGCTATCATTACATGCTAAAATGGGGGAAAAAATCTGAATTTTTATTATTTTCTCTTTCAAATATTGTTTTCAGTAGCCTGAATTATTATGTTAAATAACTTGGCAGTTATTGTGGTAATATATGTAATATTTTCAAAGAAATTTATTGAATTAGAGCCCCATATACCCTTAAAAAAATATAAAAAATTGTCGAAACATTTTATAGTATACCGCTTCAAACAGAAATTACGAGAAAAAAAACGCAAAGGGTTCCAGTTTTTTTTCTTCAATCAATGTCAGACATGTTTAACTCACAAAAAAACATATTTTAAAAAAAAGTTACAGAGCAGAAAAAAATGGCATGTGACCAGTCTTATACCTTAAATTATAAACTGAACAACATGACATGATTATTATACCGTCGTTGTGTTATCATGTTTGGTTAATTCGTATCATAAACTCTTCAAGATTGCATTTTCCTCGGTTCAACAGCAACAACACAGATAAACTCCTGTTAGTAAAGTCATAACTGTCGAAATCTTACTACAGTGTAATAAATACTCGCCGTAAGTTGCCTCTTCCAAAATAAAATGGAGTATTCACGTGAAACAATGACAAATCAATTGCCCTATTGCATGTTTTTATAGTTTTTGTGTCAATTTTCTGATTTTATATTTTAACCGTAGAAAGAGGTGGAATAAATTTGCAATAAGCAAGAATAAAATTGGGAAAGCATGTTTTCAGATGCGTTCGTAAGTCATACAACTGGTGGTTACACTACATTAGATTACAGACGTACCCAACTCAATTATAGCTACGTACACGCAATCTAGCATAAAAAACCTATTGCCAAGTTGAACAAAACATGGATTCTTATTCGTGAAATTATAGGCATCAGGACCAACCATCTGTAATTCTGATAGAATTTAATCTCGTTTTTGTTGGCATTAACGCCTAAATGTCTCGTCATGAACATCATGTTGAGTTTTATATGAAAATATTGTGTTTTAAAACAGTAAATGTTCATTATTTTATTTCTAAGATTTAATAATGTTAAGACAATTACATCTTCGCCGACACGGACCAACTTGTTTAAACATCTTTATTGTATTTTCTTCCAAGATTCGATTTTGTCCCCAGTAATGGGCAATTATGTAGTACAAACGCAGAACTAAACATCAAATATTAAACACTGGTTCTGTAAGTTTCTTCATTACGATCTCATTAGTCTAATTAACTGATGGCTTGAAGACGGATGTGAGTATCATAATCACCGATAAATACGTTACAGAACATGTTTTATACACAGTACATATATGCTGTTCAGTAAATAATTTGCTGAGGTCACAAGAATGTTAAATGCTCAGGCGAAATTCTAGTGGGTTGTACTATTGCTATATTTTCTAAAGATTAGAAAGTATATTTACATACTACACCTAACTCAGATAAGAGTTTTTAGAGCAAACTTTTCTAATACCCTGTACGAGTAAATTAAACATCAACGAGCAGAAAGAATAAATAGAATTAAATAGTGACGACCATTGGATGGCTTAGAGTCTACAAGTTTATTTAATTGTGACATGCAGGCCACCGGCCGATACACAATAATAGTTACATTTTTCTTAAGTTTACAAGTTTATTTAATAGTCAGAAGGTCGTAACCAAATAATCAATATTTTGAAAAAACAAGAAAAACTGTCTTACTGTTAGACATTAAACACAGTGTGCTATCGATAAAGCCACCACAAGTTATTTTACTGACACAATTAAAGAACAAAAAAATGATTCAAAATCATTTCGGAAAACTACTGTAGCCTCACATCTTGTAGAAAAGCTCCGCTCAACTGTGCATGCTTTTGGAAAAGATTATGTGACCAAATTCTATTCAGATAGAGATGTGTCTCAGAATAGTTTTTCTTTTTCCCTAGTTTCTGATAACAAAATATTGAAATATCTATCAAGCCTAAGTGCCAATAAGGTCAACGGTTTAGATGAAATCCCGTCTCGTTTTGTCAAAGATGGTGTTTCCATCATAGCTGGCCCACTTGTTCATATTATAAATCTCTCCTTAATACGGGGTGTAGTACCTGACGATCTAAGTCACAAACCGTACATACATATAATACACGATATAGAGAGAAAAGTGCTTTTGTCAAACCTAAAGTCAAGAGCTTTGGATCAAAATCGTTTAGTTTCAACTGTTGTACACTGTGAAATAAGCTTCCTTTTAACATAACATTAATTGCAGATTATCCAGGGTTCAAAAAAGCGCTGAAATTACATCTTTTTGACAATATTTGATTGATTATTATTTTTATTATTTAGTTTATTGTACATCACACAATCTAAGACGTCTGGTTTTATTTCTTAATTTTTTTCAAATTAATTTCGGTTTAGGTCTATTTATTTAGATTTTTCTTTATGGGGACTTCAAAATCGTTACGTTTTGTCCCCATGCGACACTGTCGAATCATAATTTAGAGAACGATGTACATGTCTAGGGACGATGTTCTCAGTATAAATAATTAAATTCACTCACAGCCGATTATATTTCTGGAATAAATTTATCTCTCAAGGAATAGCTGTTATCATCAATACGACATTTAGTTTTAACAAACATAGCATGTTTGTATTTTGAAAGTATAGCATTGGAATGCATGATAGTATTATTGGAACATGTTAACTGACAAATATATGATGACAAATGTTTCAGAGATAATTAAATTTGTAACAATTATATTCTACAGAAGTTGTGTGAAGTAAGAACTTTAAATTATCAGTTCCTGAAGCGATACATCATGTTTAGTTAGCACATTCTTATTATTAACAGAGAACATCGGTGCCTGATAACCGGCTGTAACAAATAAAACATGTATTGCACATATTCATCAGATGATACATTTGTGAATTGAAATGGAGTACAACTCATTATAAACACTGCTTGAATCTTTAAACTGATGACAGTGTTGACGTCAATGGATTAAATTTCCTCGTCACGTCATGTTTTCTACCACTAACTAGTATTAATTATATGACATCAGCAAGTTGTTGGCAGTTCTATACATTACTTTCAGCTCGTTTTATGATAAAGGGTGACATGTTAAACATCCACTTTAGACAATTGAATTAAAACAGTCATGACCTAATTACGTAAAACATGATGTACGTACAAATGTATTTTAATGTATTGATAAGCTACATGTTTGTATTCCTCGTTTTTGCCGAATATTGGCCAATTGCCGACACATGACCTTTCCATTATTATGTCGCCAAATATCCATTCAGTATCACGCAATTAACACATCACTGCCTACATTTTTTGTAAATGCTGTTTATAATAGGAAATCAGGCAATGCATTTTAAAAGGACTTGGTTGATTCAATTAGATGATTCTTAAAGTCCTTTACATAACAGTAACAATACAACTGCATAGAGTAACACAATAAACAAATGTATAATGAGTGGGTGCTAAAACGTAAATTGTATACGTGGCATTATATGTTCCCTGATGTTGTTTTGCTTTGAATAAGGGTTTACGGTTAAGGGAAATTGACATGCTACACATCACCGTGTGTCATGGTAAAGTCGAACAGATTATATTTATATTATTTGTCATGGAGAAGAAAATGCATATCACGGGTTATCAGCTAACACGCGGGTTCGACATCAGATGAGTTCATTGCCGGAATGATGACATGCATGACTAGCATTCAGTGATATGTTTAGCAACCTGACACTGATTGATCGTTCACTGTTGCGTCCAAAAGGTTGTCGTCTGAATTAACCACATCAGTACCAGTATGTTTAGCAACCAATTAGGTTTAAATATTTCCACTGAGGCCGAATAAGATATAAATGTATCTTGCAGGCCTTAAAAATGATTTCTGCACAGTCTGGGCCAATGTTTGAAGACAACGACAAGAAACATCGCCCTAGGATGTCAAAGGATGCAACTTATTGTGGAACCACAGGGTATATACACTAGACTTGAATCTCTATATAGCGTTTTTAAGGATTCCTATTTACAGACATAATGATGTGATGGTCGAAGCATAACCTACTTTTGTCTTTCAGTGTACATAATATGAACTAAGGCACCGCCTAAATCGGTATTTAATAAATATTAGACATTGCCTGACAAAGACTGGTTATATTTTGAACGAATGTACACATTGATGTTAATTATGTTAAATGGTCGTACAATTCCCTATAACTGTTGTACGTATAGCTAACACAGTGTATACTATCACTATAGTGATTATCTATACTGTCAATTCTAACATAGTCCATCAATTATTTACCTTACATACCTCTAACGCTTCTCTCTGTTCGTGTTTTAAACGTTCATCAGTATCAGTGTTCACTGTGTGCGTCTTTTATACGTTCATCAATATCAGCGTTCACTATATGCGTCTTTTATATGTTCATCAAAATCAGCGTTCATTCTGTAAATCTCCGCTTGATGAAGCGTACTCTAGAGTTATAACATCATCATCAGACTGACAGAGAACCCTCACATCGCTATAAGAGGATAATTAATAACATCATACGGACCCATATCGAACAATGATCAAAAAAAAAAAATATTTAATGTTTATTCGCGTGCTTTGGTGACAGTCTGAGAGTATGATAGGTATTCAAGCTGGTTATCGTTTTGCACTATCTCTCGTGCAAGCGTGTCAGAACCAGGATTCATCCCTTAATCAACCGATTAATTATTTATCTCATAATTAAACGATGTCCGGTTAGTTTTACAGAATGTTTTCTTCGTTCGTTATGGGTTCAATGACATGAAGTAAGGTGTGGTAATTAGGGTGCATTCAACTGTTGTCAGAGGTTATTGGCAATCATTTGTATTTAAATCAATATAAAACCAAAGGTGGAATGAACATATTATGTGGCGTTTAGGATTATACGTCGTTTTATTCTGGATCATTTAGAACGATCTAGAGAATGATTAATAAAATTGTTGTCTTAGACAAAGAAATCACGTGATATTTCGATACTGAGATACAAGTCTACTCACTTACATCACCTATTCGTCATTTTTCATTCGATTAGTACAGTTGTGTGCACTGTGCTGTAAGCAGGATTTATGCTGACTTTTTTACTGATGTTTCATGTTTTGTAATTAGATATAAATTATGAGAGAATTTTCTGTTCAAATAAAACAATGTGGTTAATTGGTTTCTCTAAGTTAATTACCATGACAACACAGATTCTATACCATGGTAGACACAACTAGGATGGTCAACGCAGATACGTTATTAAAGATGCAGTAATGTTCGTCAATTCATAGCATGGACGATATTCATCAAACGTCCGTTTTACTGGTAAAAAAATAATTAACAAATACAAATACAAGTACAAATGCTCTAAGTAGTAAACCCCTACTTTATATTTATATATACGGTTTGTGGAAAGTTGCGTGAGAATGAATAACGATTCCTGTAAAACTACCCCCGAGAGATTTCGACATCTTGAACAAATGGCTTTTTTGCGAGTAGACTGGCAAAAATCAAGTTTCGTAGAGATATGATGTCATCGAAACAGCTCTATAATGTACGTTATATTTGATAGAAGGCCAATTAATGTACACGTAACTGTCAACCAATAGAACAATGGAACATGATAATTGTTCTTTGTTTTTGTTGAATACGACACGGCAAAGTTCTGGTTATTGTTGCAGGGAATTTATAGCATAATTTGTGTTAAGATTTTATAAGGATGGAAATAAGTAGAACATTCATAAACTTCGTGAGAACCCCTGTGACATTTATATAAAGCAGTTGTATTGTATTAAAGAATAGCCGAAAGATAAGAATAAATGATTTTACTTTCCAGACAAAACATTCCATTCAGTCAAAGTTATGAAAGAACTCATTGTCGGTGATAATAACAACGTAAAAGGAATATAACAATCCCTTTGTGGTCCCGGTTAGGTCAGACAAGGTGGACCTGAACTTAGGAAACGTCGTGACGGTGTGCTCGGAAAGGTTCATCTAATGAGTCTAATGCAGACATTAGCCTGTGGAGAATGAAAATAATGTAAACATAAGTAATGTGTTTCACAATTCGTCATCGAAACGAGGATAAATACGGTTTTCATTTGCAAAAAGGTATACGCAGGACAACATCAAAAATCTGTACGCATATGTCAATCTAGAAATTTTCTTCGAAAGTGAACGTTATTTTGAACTTATAGATGCACATGTATACACTTTGTTACTGCACTTACATTTTATGTATTTTCATATTAACTTTATAATTAGGAGATTAAAATACATGGAAGTTTACTAGTTTATTTACTTCGTGTACTCGTATGTACGCTGAAAGTATTATTTAAGACAATGCAGAGTGCTATCGGGAGTGTGTCAAAGTTTGGAATGATCCATTTGTTTCTCTCTATGGATGCCAGAGGATTAAATGAAAACGCTCATTAATTATGATGACACCGAATGTGAATCCTCTCCTGGAATAAAAGTTAAAGTCATAAAGAAATTCGATAAATCACCGCATAACTTGCTTGATAAAAGTGTGGTAAATAGGTCATGTGCTTGGCATGTACAGTGGGGTGAAAATCAAACGTTTGTTAATCTTATTGTGAGATGAAGGACTTGTCGTTTGATTCATGCAAGCCCAATTAAACTCAGCTATGAACCTGTTACATGTATATGGAAGATGTTTGAATAAAAGAAATAGCAAACTAGTGAGAATCTGGATCCACTCTTTAATTTAGTATTTTTGTATATTTAAGGGTTAGAATGTCAGATATCTATTATTCCATGTATTAATTAAAGTCTTGCAGATTTCTATTTTAGAATTCCAGTTCATTTGCTCACAATCTTTGGGGTTTGCGCCAAAGTATGTTCCAAGAGCTTTAAAGGATTTGTTAAAGGTGATGCTATAAAGTTTTGGTTGATGATTTTGCTTCGATTGCCAATTAGTAGTCCTTCTGTTTTGTTTTTGTTTAGTTTAAGTCCGGAGAATTTTCCAAAAAGTTCAATAAGATGTATTGCTTTAGGTATCTCATGTTCATTTTTAAGGAAAAGTGTAGTGTCGTCTGCTAATTGTGTGATCTTTAATTCTTTCTGATTTTTTGCATCAATGTTTATTTGTATTCCGTTTACGTTTGATTGTCGTATTCTTGTCGATAGTATTTCAGCAATTGTTAGAAATAATAGAGCAGAAAGTGGGCATCCTTGCCTGAGACCGCGTGTCAGGGTAAAAAAGTTAGACTTCCATCCGTTATTAATGACAGAAGAGCATATGTTGTTATACAGCGTTTTAACCCAGTTTATAAAGTCACTTTTGAAACCATATTTAGTAAGTACGTCGATCATAAAATTCATCACGTTTTAGTGCTTACGAAGCAGAACTCATATATTATTATTGTAAGGATTCCTTATTAGTATTCAATAAGGTTGCAGTGTTTAAAGCCCAAAACATGTATATAGTGATTATTATATGTCTCTTATGTTTTTACGTACGAGATATATGCTAGACATAAAAAAACTTAAATTCGTACTAATCTTAAGCTCTTTATAGAAAAACATGTTTTGTACATATCGCTATTCAACGTATGTACATATCGCTATTCAACGTATGTGTGTACTTTTACATGTTATACACTGTTAACTTTTTCAAAACACGTTTACAAACAAACATTTTAATGGTAAAAATCAATTTCAGTGAAAGAGCCGGTTTAATGATTTTGTTCAAACACCATTTTGTGGGGTTGTGATTTCATGCATTGCGAACATGAAACAAAAAACTACAAGAATAAAAAATATCATGATGAGCTGATTTCGTGCTTGACTTCATCTGCGAGTAATTGAAAAAATATCGTCCCAAAACAGATTACGAAATTTTGTACAATACCTTATTGATTATGGAATAATTGTTTTAAACAGACAATCAGTTATAATGCTAACAATTGCATCTATATATCGACTAAAAGTTTGAACATGTTATACTTGGCTTGTTTGAACCGAGTTGAGATATTGTAATGTCATTGAATAGCGCTATCGTAAATAACTACAAGCGATTCCGTTCTGTTGACGTTTTAATTGGATTCAAAATACAGAAATGCAGGCATATTTGAATAATTATGTACTGTTCTCGTGACAATATACCACACAAACCATCATAATCACAATGTGTCATAATATATCGATGGACTTGTCAAACTGGAGCTGTCATAAATGTTTGCTAACTATATTGAAATATGAGTATGAACTATACTAGCGTTATATTGAACCGGTTACTGATAGCAATATAGGCTATAGTATTTAATGTCTCATTATACGTGTTCACCGTCCTAGAGTTAATGTTTTATCTGATTTATATAACAACCTTTCCTTTCTTTCTTTATATTCCATTATATAGGAAAAAACTAAATATACGGCATGCAATGTGAAATTTACTACTCAACACCTACCTATCCCATTATTCGTTTTCAAGCTTCCATTTAGTCTTAAGCTCAGTCATTTTATTTGGTTAAATCATATCATGCGACCTGGTAGTCTTTTCACACTGAATATGATGTAACAATTAACTGCTTGTGTAAGTTGAAGGCTATAGCACGGTTGAGCATTGACGAAATAGCTATCAGAACAAGTATCAGAATTATTCTATTTCAGTTAAATAAGCATAGATATTGCGCTCGAGTCGGTTAGTTAATTGGCAAAACAAATATGAAATACGTATACTGGACCCTCTTGTTTGCGAATTTGGTCACTTGCTTTAAAGCGTATAATTGTTTGTGTCCGGGAGTCATAGCACTTAAATTATTCTTGTAGTTTGTTCCACAAATTGATTATAGAAACACAGTTTGACAAATTGCTTTTAGCTATACATGTCTGCTACTGTTATTAAGTTGTCTAGAAGTGGTACTCAAATAGCTGACCACTGTCAATGTGAGCGGGCACAAGACAGCCGAAACATTGTCCTAATCACCTTTATTATATCTACCAATGTATATAGTTCAAGTTCAAGAAATTTTATTGGCATAAACATATAAACATGTTGTCGCCACAAATATTTGGCGTTTGAAATATACAATTACAAAGAAATACATTAATACGAAAAAAAAGAAAAGAAAAGTATGAATAATATTAATTGGAAACAAATAGTTACGTTCAATCACATACATGCACATGAATTATACTATACATAATTCTTTACAATATAATATGACAATTGCATTAGTAAATTTTACAATATGTTATAGTTTCATTATTTACAAGTAATTAGAAAGAGCCTTGTATCTAAACACAAAGACATTTACAGAAAAATAATGTAGCATGTTAATAAAATATGATGTTTAAAGATAAAATGTTACAATGTAGACATGGATTGTGTTCTCGATTTATTTGCGTGATACAAATATGCAGCCAGATTTACTGTACTTTTTTTCGAAGTGTTTTTCATTGTACTGCAAAATTTATTCATTGTTGGCCAGGTACTGTAATATCGGTTAATATATTTAGTTCTCAGATTATGATAATGAGGACATACAAGTAGGAAATGAAATTCATTTTCTATCATTTTCATATTACATAATTTGCATATCCTTAGATTTCTCTCAATGTTTCTATGTCGTCCTTCTTCTATCGACAGTTTATGTGCAGAACACCTAAAACGACTTAACGCTTCTCTATATTTATCATTTGAAACAATAGAATTGTATGCTCTCCATTCAAAATTCAATTTAAAAGTTCTATAAGTTTCAAGTCTAGATGAATTATCTAAATCACTGAACCATTTTTGCAAGAAATTGTCAATTATTCTTTGACAAATACTAGCAATAGTAGAATCGTTGGTATACACGTTCTGTGTCCAAACATATGCAAATCCCATGTTTGATAATAATTTAATGAAGTTTTTAGACCAAGTATTAATATAATTCCCATTTCTATCCTGCATATACATTAATTTATACATCAAAGATTCGGGTTGTTTAGTAATTCTGTACCAATATTTGACTATTCTTATTTGTCTTACATATAACATAGGATATCTGGAAAGTTCACCATAAACAGATGCGTTTGCTGTATTCTGTTTCAGTCGCAACAATTGTTTTAGAAATCGCATATATATTTTTTCTATGTCTGGGGCATTATGGAATCCCCAAACCGGACAGCCATAGCTTAATATAGGTGCTATCATACTATCGAAAAGTTTTAGCTTTTCAGAAATAGCCAAAGGCACAGCATCAAACAATGAATTTAACGAAAATAAAGCTCTCACTGCTTGATTAGCAAGGTTCCTTTGGGTATGGTAAAAATTACCATTCGCACTAAGAGTTACACCGAGGTAGGTGAATTCCTTTACAACTGCTAATTTAACACCATTGTAAAAAACATCTACATTTTCAATGACATATCCCCTTTTGAAAACCATACATACGGTCTTGTCTATGTTCACGACTATACCCCATTTCAAACAATACTCATGTAGTCTATCTAATAGAAATTGTAACCCTTCCTTGCTATATGAAAACAGGACAGTGTCGTCTGCAAAAAGCAGTAAGAATATTTGTAACTGGTCAATTGTAAAGGACTCAAAATCATCACTCTCCATGTACTTTTGCATATCATTTACGAAGAAGACAAAAAGAAGTGGAGATAAAGGTTCACCCTGTTTCACACCCATATAACTGTCTATAAATGATGATAGGTCATTATTTACCCGAACACATGACTTAACACTATGATACATACTTTGCAATATTGTTACAACCTTAGTAGATACACCATACTCAATCAACTTAAACCAAATACCATTTCTGTACACATAGTCAAAACATTTGCGAAAATCTACAAATGAACAGTACAACTTTTTCTTCTCGTGTTTAAGAACTTTATCAATTATAGACGTTAACACAAAAATACAATCAACTGTACTTCTACCTTTAACAAAGCCATATTGATTGTCGGATAGTATACTATTATCAGCTGCCCATTTTCTCAACCTAGTATCTAAAATAATGGAGAATATTTTAGAAAATATGCTTGTTAATGTAATTCCACGATAGTTATTAACATCATTAATATCACATTTTTTTGGTATAGGAACTATTATACCTTTGGTCCATAGTTCTGGGTAAACACCTTTGTCAAAGATGTAATTGAATAGTCGACATATGCTTGGGGACAACTCATTTTAACAAACTTTAAACATTTCAGGTGTTAACATATCGATGGAGCCACCCTTACCATTTTTCAGGGTAGACACCGCTTTAATAACTTCTTCAACCGTTATAACAGAATCCAAGTCTTCAACAAAATTGCTATCTGTAAAATTGACATCAGACAAATTATTTTCTACATCCTCATTAGTAAAAATATCAGTATCGGAATACAGATTTTTAAAATGATCGTGAAACTCATCTGCTGACACATTGCCTGCACCATTTTTGGATTTTTTTGCGTATATTTTTTATTTATTTCCAAAAGTTTGTCTGTTAATTTTCAGCTAAATAGTGTAATTTTCGCTTGTTTCTGTTATTGCATTGAGATCTTGCTTTTCTCTTCGCAAGCCTATACATACGTCGGTTTTCTTTTAGCATATTCAGATTTTCTGGACATTTATTACGAGAAAATGCTTTATTCGATTGTCTAAGTGCACGACGTGCTAACTCACATTAACGATTAAACCAGTCATTTTTATACTTTCTTGGTTTACTGGATGTGCCAGTGTTAGTCTTTACTGTTTTACACCACAGACATCGTATGCGCATTTATATAACAAATCAGAAAACTCCTCTAGCCCACTATTCAAATCCGTAACCTCATTAGTAATATCACTTATAACATTTTCAAATACGTGCAATTTTGAATTAATACAATCTTTGTATAATGTATCATTATCAGAATTTCATATTACTTTATCTACATATTTCGGTTCTGGTTCGCTATTAGTATTTGTAAAATGTATGACAAAATCCACATTTATAGGAACATGCGGTGAAAATGAATGCATTTCATGAATAGAAAAGTTTTTGACGCAGGGAAATAACTCATGTGATACCAATACATAATCAATTACACTATTCCCTGTGCTAGACATATACGTGTATTGTCCATCGGGGTCACCATTAAATCGACCATTTAAAATACAAAGGTTTGAGCTAATACATAAGTCAATGATCCTTTGGCCAGAAGCATTTACCACATTGTCCATTGATTGCCTATCCGGAAGTTGCAATTGGTCATTATCATCGTTCGACATAGTGTACGGTAAATTAGACGGGTCCGTGTGTGTCATTATATCATGTCTATGGCCAACTCGACCATTGAGATCCCCAATAACAGAGATATGACCGCAATCGGAGTATTTTCTAATCCCTAATTCTATCAACTCGTGAAATCCGGTCGGGTGCTGATTAAAATATGGCGAATTCTGTGGTGGGATATATGCAAAACAAACGTACAAGTCATTTTCCATTTTAAAGAAATCTTTGCATAACTTAATCCATATGATACCGTAGTCATCGGACTCAAAAACTGTCAAGCCTTTGGAGATTAAATTGCTGTAAAAACAACATACGCCCCCTTGACCGCGCCTGGACGTTTTGCGTAATGATTCTGGCTAGGTACACAATGACATTCATAGCCATCTAATACGTAATTATTTCGATTAGTTTGCCATGTTTCACATATGAATACAATATCAAATAATGATACAAAATTTTGAAAATCACTATCATTTATGCATGTATATAACACTTCAATGTTCCAAGAAACCACTGAGAGTTCACACTTTTCTTGCCACCCTCACTCACTAGGTGTGGAAGCACCCGTTGGTTTATATAACTTGTGATCAATATAGAGTTTGTCTCTCACTAATGAGGCGCGCTTGCCATCCTTACGCGCTTGTACCATTATTGGAATAAGCGCTTTGCGTCGTTGCTGTACCTCTAGTGGAAGCTGATCCGTTACATTATATGGGGTATTGCGAAGATTAATGCTCCTAAGAGCATTTTTTATCATCAACTTAGAGTCAGTGTCTTGGAATTTAACAACAATCGGTCGAGTTTTCCTGGCATCGTATTCACTCGTATTACGATGTGCTCGGTCAATGCGAATCTTTGTTTTTGAATCAGTGATTCCAAGAATATTTTGTACAAAACAGTGAATTTTCTCATAGCAGTTTTCACCGGAAGTTGTATTTATGGCAGCATTCGCTGAGGAAGCTGTAGCAGAGGGCTGTGACTCCGTAGTATTGCTTTGGGTCTCCACAGGGACGTCCGCTGGGGTAGTTGAAGAAGAGGACCGATACTCTATATTGTTAGCTGGCCTAAAAGGTTTGGGATCGAACTTTATGGGATGTTCTGGTATTCCGAAAAACACCAAGTTATGCCGCATCGATCTACCCTTCAAGTCTATGACACTTTCCGCCAGCGAATCGTTAGCCTGCTTTAGTGACTCATTCTCGGCAATAATTTTACTGACGTCCGATTTAACTTGTTTTATGTCCTTGTTATTGACATCGGTTCGTGACGACACCGATTCATATTGATCACTGACGAATTGTTGACCCTTTTCAACATCAGAAATGCGCAATTCCATGTTTTGAAGCCGTACAGTTATATCTCTCAGTGATACACGGATTTCACTCAACTGGCCTAATTTTGTATCAATATGATCCATTTTTTGCAGCAATGTTTGCATAACGGGATCACTATGTGTCACAGTAGGTGTAGCCTGAATTAACGTCGGTGAACTAGAATTTAACATCGGATTGATGTTACCAACAAATTGTGGATATTGAAATGTTGCCGGCACCATATATGGGTAGGGGGTTTGCACTTGTTGTACAACTGGAGTACTCGTAGTGGCGGCCGCAGCATTGACATCAAGCTTTCCCGATACAGGAGTACTACATTCAGACATTATATAACAAACACGCTGTCAAAGGCAATTATTTTCTCATTTTCTGCGTTGATATATCTGTAGTATTGTTCGGATGTATAATCTTACTAGGCCTACGATCTGTGGCGCGTGATCTCTGTTTCATTCGACAAGTGCTTGATTTGTCGATTCAGTCTTCTTATCTTGCTCAGGTAATGTAGCATTTCGTGCGGATACGAAATTAATTAGCATCAACGGTCACCGATTAATTTCATGAGACACTGCCTCCGACAGGCTAGGCATCAATCCTCACAACATTCCGGGCTGGAATTATTTTCTGACAGCGTATCTTTTGATCTGCTAAACGGATGCTGCATTTTGGTAATATTGTGTATGCTTATTTGTATGAATGTTGTATGGTGTATATTTATGTCCGCTATGATGTATGATCTGTTTACTCGACACGTACACAATGGTCTGCCTGTTGGATAAATATTAGGGTTATCTAGTCAGAAAGAGAACGTTTTATTTACTGAAAGTATAAACTGAACAACATAACATGATTATTATACCGTCGTTGTGTTATCATGCTTGAATAATTCGTGTAATAAACTCCACAAGATTGCATGTTCCTCGGATCAACAACAACAACACAGAATAACTCCTGTTAGTAAAGTCAGTTGGACTGTCGAAATCTTACTATTGTGTAATAAATACTCGCCGTAAGTTGCCTCTTCCAAAACAAAGTGGAGTATTTGCGTGAAACAACGATGAATCAATTGCCCTATTGCATGTTTTAATAGTTGTTGTGTCAATTTTCTGATTTATATTTTAGCCGTAGAAAGAGGCGGAATAAATTTGCAATATTCAAGAATAAAATTGGGAAATCATGTTTTCAGATGCGTTCGTAAGTCGTAGAACTGCTTGTTACACTACATTAAATTACAGGCGTACTGAACTGAATTATAGCTCCGTACACGCAATGTAGCTTAATAAACATATTGCCAAGTTGTACAAAGTATGGATTCGTATTTGTGAAATTATAGGCAGCACGCCCAACCAACTGTAATTCTGATAGAATTTAATCACGTTTTTGTTGGCATTTACGCCTAAATGTCTCTTCATGAACATCTTGTTGAGTATTATATGAAACTATTGCGTTTTAAAACAGTAAATGTTCATTATTTTATTTCTATGATTTAATAATGTTTAGAAAATTGCGTCTTCACCGACACGGAACAACTTGTTTGAACATCTTTATTGCATTTTCTTCCAAGATTCGATTATGTCTCCAGTAATTGGTAATTCTGTAGTACAAACGCACAACTAAACATCAAATATTAACCACTGCTGCTGTAAGTTTCTTCATTACGATATCATTAGTTTAATTAACTGATGGCTTCAAGATGGTTGCGAGTATCAGAATCAACGATAAATATATTACCAGAGCATGTTTTATACACAGTACATATATGCTGTTAAAAAGCTGAGGTCACAAGAATGTTAAATGTACAGGCAAAATTCTAGAGCTATTAGAACTATTGCTATATTTTTCTAAAGATTAGAAAGTATATTTACATACTACACCAAGCTCAAATAAGATTTTTTTAGTAAACTTTTCTAATACCCTGTACGAGTAAATTAAAAATCAACGAGCTAAAAGAATAAATAGAATAGAATAGTGACGACCATTCCTACAAGTTTATTTAATAGTGACCTGCAGGCCACCGGCCCATACACAATACTAGTTACATTTTTCTTTAGTTTACAAGTTAATTTGATAGTCAGAAGGTCGTAACTAAAACATCAATATTTTGAAAAAGCAAGAAAAACTGTCTAACTGTAAGTAAAACAAGCTTTTTTCAACTTCAGTTTGGTCAACATGACAAGTTCTGATTTTCATTAAACCAGGCTTATAAGAAATGCCTTATGATATAAATTTCAAGTATTAGTCTTATAAGGTCGACCTTCTCATTCTAAGCCAGCGAATTGTGTCAGTTAAAGAGAAACACTATGAAAATGTAGATTAACATAATAATAATAATAATAATAATAATAATAACGACTTTATTTTAAGAAGCGACACAGTCTTCCCTGTCAGCCTCAGTATGAATAACATACAAACAAAACATACATGTATGAAACAGATTACAGACTAATATGCCATCCTGTATATTTCTGGACCTGAACTGTGAGGAGACGACATATTGTGTCAGCAGGGCATATATTGGTTCACACAATAAAGTAACTGGTTAATTGAATTAACAGAAAAAGAATAACGTGCCTATCATAAATGCACAGTAAAATCTGTGTGTGTGTTTTTAAAAGTATAGAATAGACATGTACAGTCCAGTAAGGATAAAAATCCAGTGACGCAGTGGAACAATCCACTAGTACGGTGTAAAAACAAGTATAAATGCTTATACTAACAGTTCAATACCAAACTAAACTCGTGCAATGGTTTTAATGTTTTAACTATGACGTCACTGTCAGATTATCCTAGCTGGACTATAGTATAAGATATTGATTTTTCCAATACATCAATGCGTATTTTGCGTTTTTAGTGGCATACGATAAAAATAATCTATCACACGTTGTCGAATGATATATTTATATTAACTCGTTCAGGAAATATTATAAAGCTGGTCAGAGGCTCGCTTAATAAAATGTCCAAAACTCGTTTAATATACAGTTATATCAATTGACAACTGCTGATAGATCCTCTATATACAGTATGAATGAATTCATTTATTCGTTTGTTTAAATTAGATAACACACAATCGAACATGAAAGACAGGTCGAACATAGAAAACATACACAAGCATGTCACATACCAAAATTACACGGAATAATACAAACACAAATATAAACTGTAAACGAGCCTTGGTTTGTGAACCACTATTTACATTCTGGTATAGGGTTCATTCTGTATATATAATAATAATAAATAATAATTATTGGTATCTAAGTTCTTTAGTTTACAACTTTAAGCATATATGTTGTGAAAGACTTCATCAATTACAACACATAATGCGAAATTGTATACATATTCTAGCATGGATGAATAGCATAGCTACACCTATATGGATGCAGTTGTCAATGTTCCTGAAAAAGCAAACATAAAAAAACACTCATCGTACCATTTATATTCATGTTATCGACTATTTTCCCTTTTATTTTGTTAAAGATGTCAATAAATAATTAAATAATAGTTAATAATTGACATTTTATCATCTGAACGACGAAGGTTGGACTCCATTCCTTAAAGTGTTTTTATGAACTTTATAATAGAATGCAAACAATGCTTTAACCATTTAGAGTTAAAAATACATCAGTCTTGAAAAGCTCTTTAATCGACTTTTTAATGCCAGGCTACAAATGTATGACTATAATCATTGTTACATTGTGCATATGAAGTATCAATAATGATTTGTCAAAGTACGCCCCGCATCAACTTTGTTGTGTATCTGCGGTGAAGGGCTATCATTTCTACAATAATCGAACTTCCAAAAAAACCTTAGGCGATCTTGGAAAAGTTCATTGAGTATGATACATCGTAGCCACTTTATTAAGACCACTTTATTAAGACCTTATCAACATTTAGGCTACGATGTACCATTGCACCCGGAATTAAGTCCGAATTTAGTCTTAGAGCTGCTTGATGATAGTGGGTTCCTACGGACGGTTTATATTATACACTCAACCGCTTTAAAAACGCACCACTATTTAAAATAATCAAATTTTGTCGAAATACATTGTATGCTATAATTGATAGTTTACAGGGTTTGTTCGGTTCATAAGTTTGACCTAATTTAAGAAAACGATTTATTTTTCATTTGGAATACCCCGCCCTGAGAACTTTTTTGATTTTGCATGTTTTGCGCATGCAGCTCGATCGCGTCGACCTGTGTGGTCAATATTACTTTTAAACTGTACCCTGTTGGTTTACACATCGAAAAAACAACATTAGCAATATTTACTAATGGTGTTTGTATACTGCGAATATCTCGAATATTTGTTCTCGATGATTGTGCCTTCGGTTCCAACTGAAAAAAGCCTCGGTGCCTTAGCATGGCGGTTAAACTGCTACCATGCAATACATGTGGGCTCAGAACATCGATTCCTAGCGAATGGCACAGTCAAAGACCGACCAGGATCAAACCAGCTAAAGATATTGAGCTCGAGCTAGGGGAAAACATAACACAGGTTGTGTCACTGTAATTTGTTCCGCATGGCTGCACGCAGTGTCAAAATAATGCCGGGTGTCAATCAACAAGCCAAAAGTACATTATTGCATTTTCTTAATTATTTCTTTCATAATTGTCAATAAAAAGGAAAATTAATTTAGTACACTTTTTACTGAGTTTTCTCCCGTTTAGAGCCTGAAGTCCCAACTTTATGTCTTCAAGCTCCTTCATAGTGTTGATTTGAGGTGCCAAAGAAGCACCACGGGATATGTCTGATGCTCATAACCAAGACTTCAAGTTTGAATAAGGCCTGAATCCATCTTAGGTTCACAAAATGCGCATATCTGAACCGCACTCGGTCGTATGGTATTAGCCAGACAGCCATAGTCACATTACATTTATAATTCAAGTCAAGCTTTGCTTGAATGGTGGGAAACATCACGTCGAACATCATTCTATCCTATTACGTAATTAATGTTAAGCTTTAGGAAGAGATACCACGTGCATGCGTCAATGTATCGGGCTCTTATGCTTGCTTTTGAAATTGTGACTTTCACTTTCACGGGTCTCAGTGTTATCTTTATCATAATTAATTTCAAACTCGTTATAATGGAATGAAAATCACACATATCGTAGAATATAAACTGAAGATTATTAATCCGAAAAAAATAACCATAAATTTATGTTTTAATCACTAAATCCGATATTTCATAAGTGGTGCGTTTTTAAAGCGGTTGAATGTATCAGAACAAGTATAAGAATAATTCTATTCATAGATATTGCGCTCAAGTCGGTTAGTTAATTTGCAAAACCGATATGAAATACGTAGACCGGACCCTCTTGTTTACTTGAACTTGGTCTCTTTCATTAAAGCGTGTAATTTCTTGTGTCCGGGAAAGACAACACTTGAATTATTCTTATAGTTTGTTTCACTAATTGATAATAGAAACAGTCTGTGACAATTTGCTTTTAGCTATACATGTCTGTTACTATTAATATGTTGTCTGGAACTGGTAATTAAATAACTGACCACTGTCAATGTGAGCGGGCACAAGACAGCCGAAACAATGTCCTAATCACCTTTATTATATCTACCAATTTATTTAACAAACACGCTGTCAAAGGCAATTATTTTCTCATTTTCTACGATGATATATTTGTAGTTCTGTTTGACTGTATATTCTGACTACGCCGATCATTAAAGGCGCGTGATCTCTGTTTCATTCGACAATTGCTTGTTTTGTTGCTTCAGTCTCATTATCTTGCTCAGAAAATGTAGCATGTCGTGCGGATACGTAATGAATTAGCATCAACGGTCACCGATTAATTTCACGAGACACTGCCTCCGACAGGCTAGGCATCAATCCTCACAAAATTCCGGGCTGGAATTATTTCTTTGACAGCGTTTCTTTTGATATGCTAAACGGATGCTGCATTTTGGAAGTATTGTTATTGAAATCAAGATTTAGTATTATGTGTTCTAGACTAATTTGTCACGTCACGATTATCTTTTATCTCGACACCCAGTGTATGTGTGTTTGTATGAAGTTTGTCTGTGTATATATTTATGTCCGCTATGATGTATGATTAAAACTTCATTCATATTTATGTACAAGTATACAACTTTTTTCTATTCGCACTTAACAACATTAGAAATGGTCTAGTACATATTATAACTACATGTTGCAAACACGTACAATAATATGAATAAATATTTGCTTTCGTTGTAGACAAATAATACATGGATATAAGTACCCACCGACATGAATACATAATCCCACAAGTATTCAGAAATAGATTACATGTAGATTATTTGATCGGAAGAATGATATTTTTAACATTTAGTCTACTCGGACTTAGATTTGTGTCTTTTTGACAGCTGAATCAAGGTCATTTGGCGTTTGTGTTCATTGTCCCATTTAGTTGTGTGTTATGCATTTTATCGTGTAGTTGTGACCATGGTGTACCCGGCTATTTAAGTTGAGTGCTGCCTTTGCAGACCGAATTCCTACTATACATTTGCTTATGTGCGATTTTATATTAGACTATCTTACAACCAGATTAGACAGTTCAACAAAGACAGAATTTGTAAATTACGATGCTCATCCTATGATATTTTAAACTACATTATTTAATTTTTTACAAACCCTTCTTATTTTCTCCTATTTACGTTATGTTTTTGTTATCTTGAACATTTGAGAAGCATTCTGTGAAATACTTTACGGGTCAAAATTGAACACTTCTAAAAACATTGAAACGAATATACGTAAATCACAATTCGCGTAGGAAATAAGGAGGTAAAAACGCATATTTTAATGAAGATACAAACTTGTCGTTGGAATTATGTACCGACTGCCTACGAGCAATTCTCATACGCGTAAATAGTTCCCTTCCTTGAGGCAAACTACCTTTCATTATTACTCCTACAGTATTTATATTTATATCGCACGTATATCAATACCCAATGTGCTAATATAACTGATTCGTTCTGATAAGCCGCGGGCTGTTTACACCACACGTACACCATCGTCTGTCTGCTGGATAAATATTATGATTATCTTGTCAGAAAGAGAACGTTTTATTTACTGAAAGTATAAATTGAACAACATAACATGATTATTATACCGTCGTTGTGTTATCATGTTTGGTTAATTCGTATCATAAACTCGACACGATTGCATGTTCCTCGGTTCAACAACAACTACACTGATAAACTCGTGTTAGTAATGTCATTTGAACTGTCGAAATCTAAGTTGCCTTTTCCAAAAACAAAGTGGAGTATTGGCGTGAAATAATGATGAATCGATTGCCTTATTGCATGTTTTAATAGTTTTTATGTCAGTTTCCTGATTTTATATTTTAACCGAAGAAATAGGCGGAATAAATTTGCAATATTCAAGAATAAAATTGGGAAATCATGTTTTCAGATGCGTTCGTAAGTCATACAACTGCTTGTTACACTACTTTAGATTGCAGGCGGACCGAACTGAATTATAGCTCCGTACACGCAATCTAGCTTAATAAACATATTGCCAAGTTGAACAAAACATGGATTCTTTTTCGTGAAATTGTAGGCTGCACGCCCAAACAACTGTAATTCTGATAGAATTTAATCTAGTTTTTGTTGGCATTTACGCCTTAATGTCTCTTCATGAACATCTTGTTGAGTATTTCATGAAACTATTGTGTTTCAAAACAGTAAATGTTCATTATTTTATTTATATGATTTAATAATGTTTAGAAAATTGCATCTTCACCGACACGGAACAACTTGTTTGAACATCTTTATTGCATTTTCTTCCAAGATTCGATTTAGTCTCCAGTAATTGGTACTCCTGTAGTACAAACGTACAACTAAACATCAAATATTAACCACTGTTGCTGTAAGTTTCTTCATTACGATCTCATTAGTTTAATTTAATGATGGCTTCTAGATGGTTGCGAGCACATGTATCAGAATCAACGTCAAATACGTTACAAGAACATGTTTCATACACTGTTCATGTAGAGTGTAAAATAGTTCATTCCCAACGATTAAGTTTTAGTACATTTGTAAATAGTTATCTGATGTCAAAATATTGCAAGAATGTTGTACACGTCCTCTATGTCCTCTAGAACTAACTGAAGCTATTCGAGATTAGAACATACATTTTCATACTGCACACATAGCTGACATAAAATACAGTTTGACTTTAGATTTTTAAAGCAAACTTTTCTAATATACTGTTCGCATATTTATGGTCTGTTCGCATGAGAACAAAAGTAACAGATGAGCCCGTAAATTTATTATGAATGAAAAGAAATAGATTAGACTCAATCAAGTGGAAAGGAATACGTAGAGGTCAGATATGTCAACTGACGGGAAACATTATGAACAACATACAAACGCAGGTATGTCAAAGTTTACAGTCCTCCTCTACATTTCTGGACCTGAACTGCATTAAGATGACGGCTGGCGTCAGCAGGGTGTCATCGTCAATGTATATATTGTGTCACACAATACAGTAACTGGAAAATTGAACAAATAAACAATACCGTACCTGTCAGTTGAATTAATGTGACATGTGTGTGTTTATTGATATATTTATTTATGTATCAATGATAATTTACAGTAATCAAGTCGTTTGTTCAAAGAAGATAAAACTAAATCGGAAAGGGGCACGGAAGGCAACACCTAACATTACAGCCGAACATAGAAAAATTACAAACTACAATTGTACAGCATCATGTCAAATTGAGCGAGTCTATCATACTTTTAAAGGGTTTAGTCTGCAGATAAATGTTATCATAGTCTGGTAGTTTGAAACTCTGGGCCTAGATTTCCGGAAAGACTTCAACAGAAAACCATCTAAGCAGAAAACCATTTCAATCTAAAGGTTTGCACAAACATGTAGGTTGTTCTAGTTATATTGTTTGTGTAAATTGTGCTCTGGTGTGTCTCGAGTGCTTTTTTCCCTGACGAATTAAATATTATATTTTGGTTTTGTATTGCTTAGAGATACGCCACAGTAGTTTAACACATGTTTTAGTACTCACTCGATATTACTAAACTATTATGCGATAAGACAATTCGTACATTCACCGCATTATGTAATACACTGTTATCTATAAAACATGTACCATCGCTGATAATGCTCCTGAACAGAAAACATATATAAACAAACAACACTCATCGTTCTTTCCTTATTCATTTTATCGACTATTTACCCATTCATTTTGTTAAAGATGTCAATCAAAATGCAATTTCTAGCTTTTTTACAGAGTTAATAATTGACATGTTCACATTTGAATGACGAAAGTGGAACTGCATTCGTTTAAGTATTTTTATAATATCTATAATATAATGCGAACAATACTTTGACCATTGAGAGAGTTAGTTAAAAATAAATCAATCTTGAAAAGCTCTTTAATCGACTTTTTTAATGCCAGGCTACAAACGTATGACTATAATTATTGTTACATTGTGCATGTGAAGTAACAATAATGATTTGTCAAAGTACGCCCCGCATCAACCTTAACCTTGTTGTGCATATGTAGGGAAATACTATCATTTATACCATAATCGAGCATTGGGACATCGTCGAGAAGCCTTTTGAGTATGATGTATCGTTAAACTTCAGATAATGACTGCTTTATTGATAAGGCCTTATCAAAATTTAGGCTGCAATGTACATGAACATTTTGTAAAGTTCTTGGAACTGTTGAACTGCATTATATAAAAGGTTGCCATAATGTAATTGTATCGATAGAAGGAATGGTCCGCACTGTGTGACATTACTAAGCTTTTCCTGACCAAAACTAGTTATATTTTAATTGAATGGACACATTCTTGTTAATTAATGATGTCGTTGATTGTTAAATGATCGTATAATTCCCTATAATTGTTGTAACATGTTTACACATAGCTAACACAGTGTATACTATCACTATAGTGATTATCTATACTGTCCATTCTAACATATTCCATCAATAATTTACCTTACATACCTCTAACGTTTCTCTTTGTGCATCTCTTAAACGTTCATTAATAGCAGCGTACACTCTGTGTGTCTTTAAACGTTCATCAATATCTGCGATCACTCTGTGCGTCTTTTATACGTTCATCAATATCAGCGTTCACTCTGTCAATCTCCGCATGATGTAGCGTACTGTAGATAAATCCTTATTTTAATGAAGTATTGTATTGTTATAACATCGTCATCAGACTGACGGAGAACCCACACATTGTGACAAGAGGATAACTGATTTCATTATACGAAACCATATCGAACAATAATCGAACATAGTTAATGTTTAGTCGCGTGATTTGGTGACAGTTTGAGAGTATGATAAAAATCCAAGCTTGTTATCGTTATGTCATTTCGTGCAAGTGTGTTAGAACCAGGATTTATTCCTTAATAAAACAATGAATTATTTATCTCATAATTAAACGATGGTTTGTTAGTTTTACAGAATGTCTTGTTCGTTCGTAATGGATTCACTGACATGAAGTAAGGTGTGGTTATAATGATACATTTAACTCAACTGTTGTCAGAGGTTATTGGCAATCATTTGTATTGATGTAAAACCAAAGGTGACATTAAGGTTTTATGTGACGTTTATGCTAAGACGTCGTGTACAAAAATGTCAACATAATGTGTATAGTTTATCCAATGTTTGCTAACATGCCTACTCACGTACAAGACATTATGCAAATCATATATACGTCATTTTTCATTCGATCAGTACAATTGTATAATAGTCGGTATTTGAAAGCAGGATTTATGCTGACTTCATCACTGATATTTCATGTCTTTGTGGGCGATTTTAAATTTAATTATCAGATAATTTGTTGTTCAAGTGTGGTAATGTGATTAATGAGTTTCTCTTAATCAATTACCATGACAACGCAAATTCCATTTCATAGTCAACAAAACTGGGATGGTCAACACTGATACGTGATTAAAGATCTACGGACTATTCTCAAATTAATAGAACGGACGGTATTCATTAAACTTTCGTTGTACTGGTAAACAAATCGTTTTCAAATACAAATACAAGAACAAACTTTCTAAGCAGTATAGCATTATGTTAAAGTTATCTGTATGCATTGTGGCAAGCTGCGTGAGAATGAATAATGATTCCTGTAAAATTACCCCCGAGAGATGTCGACATCTTAAATCAACGGCTTTTTTGCGAGTAGACTGGCAATAATCAAGTTCCGTAGAGATAGGATGTCATCGAAAAGTGTCGTAATGTACGTTACATTTGATAGAAGGCCAATAAATATATGCAACTGTCAACCAATAGAACAATGGAACATGACAATTTTCTTTGTTTGTTCTTAAATACGTCACGACACGGTTTTCCTTATTGTTTCAGTGAATTTATAGTATGATTTGTGTTGAATTTTATTTGCGATTGATATAAGTAAAACATACATGAACTTTAAAACCCTCAGAACCGCTGCACCGTCCGTAAACAGAAATGGTATTGGATTCAATAACAGCAACATAACGAGACTTAATGAATTCAGATATTAGACATAACATACAACACGACAATGATGATCTACTTGTCGGTGATAATAACAAGTTAAAAGGAATATAACAGTCTCTTTGTGGTCGCGGTTAGGTCAGACAATGTGGATCTGGAATTGGAAAATAGCGTGACGGTGTCAGTGTTGCACGGATAGGTTCATCTAATGAGTCTTATCTAGAAATTTGGTCCTGGAGAATTAAAATCATGTAGACACCACTTAGTTTGCTGTATGTGTCGAAAGGGTATAAATTTATACATATTATAACAGTAACATGTTTAGGACAAAAATCGCTGCTAGGAAACAATTAATAACGTCAAGCATCAGACTCGCTAGTGTAGTCGAATGTGTATGTTTTGTTTAATTTACAGATACAAACTGTTAAATTGTATAACTTCACTTGATGTCAAACTAACCTAGGCTTATAATCAAGCGAATTTACTAGTTGATTAACCTCATGTTTTGTTTCCGATAAAACTTTAAGAAAATACACGAGGTTAATCCTGTATTAATACAGAATGCAATTCTTAAGACAATACCGAGTACAATAGGGAGTGTGTCTGTGTTTGGAATGATTCATTTGTTTCTCTGTATGGATGACAGTGGATTAAATGAAAACGTTCATTAATTATGATTCCACCGAATGTGAAACATGTATGGGGAATCCTCTGCTGGATTAATGTCATGAGGAAAAGTGAAACATCACCGCATAACCTTGCTTGATAAATGTGTAGTAAATATGTCATGTGGTTGGCATGTACAGTGGGATGTAAAACAAAGGATATAATGGAATTGACTCGTATTCTACTCTAAATAATGTTACATATACAGATAAACTATTCAATTTCATAATAAAATAGTTTACGTTTTTGGCCAATTGTCATCATTGAATCTAGGTCAATCAATGTCTCTCTTTTCAATTGGCAAAGCTCTTTAACTATCTCACTCCAAACCAATCTATTGATTAAGGAGAAGACGCACACAATGACCGAGTGAATTGTAACAGCTACCATCGGTCCAGTGTTAGAGAGAGGGAATCTTGTCGCAGTGATCACTTAATCAAAGTCATGTCATTAATATCGTATTCTGTAATCGAATTGTTGTTGATCAAAAGTGATAAGAAAATCAACATTTGCTGATTGCAGTAAATATCACAAATCTATAAAATATTTTTTCTGAATTCTCCGTTGTAGCGTAGAAATTTACTTACCATCAGGGATTTTCCGGTTAAATCGATTTCCTATCATAAAACAAAAACGACTACTGAATGCAGTTATGTCTTAATTGAGCGTGTATTTAATGAAATAATTCAACGGAGGACTTGCCTAATATCAAAGCTCATCAGAAAACAGTAAATTTCAATTACCACGAGTTGTTCTCTAAGGGTGCGATGTTGCAGAAACGTGTAACTTACAGCGGACATGACGAATATCGCTTTGATGTATTGCAATTGAGAACAATTAATATTATTTCCAGACATTAAATATCCAATCGATTCCATTGGAAGAAATGAGAGGTTTATACAGCGAAAGTAATTGTTCCTTAAAGCTTGCTCAAAGTACAAACGGTTGTATTCATTTAGGCGGAAAATTGTTCAATTCTCATCGAACGGGAAAACTGTCCAAGCTTGGTTATGCAGATGATTTCCATACGTCAATCATATTGCATAAGTTCTGCTAAGTATGCACTTGAACGTGAAGCCATAATAGGACTTATTCAAGTAAATGTTATTATTACAGAACAAAATTTAATTCTGAGTTAGCTTCTCATTGCATGTTTCCATCTTTTCTAATTCCTTTATGAATAACTTGACCTAAATTGAGGGCACTGCGTTTGGACATAATATGTATCGTGTGTGTTCTGAAATCCCTATCCATGTTCTTATAACTTGTTTCGGTTTTTATTCATAATTGTAATAATAACTTAAATTATTGAGACAACAACAGTAGCCTATCATAAAACTAAGGTAGTATTGTCTTTGAGCAATAACTTTAATATCATAAACTATGTAAAAAGTAATACAACAGTGTAGAATATTACCTTTAAAGAAAAGCATTTTTTTTATATTTGCTGTTAAAATTAAATGCAATGCCGTCGTTTTGATTACAACAAAAACAATAATACCGCTAAAACCTTTGAACTTAGAGTACTAGATCATACCCGGTAACCAACCAACTGACCAGTGTTCTCGAAAAACGCCCTGCACACGTACCGATGCGTTTGTTGGCGGGTTACAAATATATTGTCTTGCACAGAAAAAATAGACTATTTATTGATTTTCTGGCTCATACTTTTGATATTATCCACACATAATCAGTTACATGTAATAAGGAAAATAAATGGTTGCAATTGATGAGAACTATCGTCATTTCCGGGACAATAAACAAACGTTTTCGCATACTTCCACATTAGAATTTGGAAAGAAAACTTAAGTGGGCATGCCTTAAAGGGACTGCGTCTCGTATGTAGTGTTTGTTTTTTAAAGTATACTTAAGTGTGTAGTTTTCTTAACATTGTAGGGAAATATGTTCTGTGAGGAAAGGTATAATGTATAGGTACAAATGTATGTCTTTATAGTATTTTGTAAAATATGTGTAGCTGATACTAAAATTTCTTTAAATGGTATAATAGCTTAACAAATCTTGCAAGACATTGTTTTATATCTCTTAATGCGAGGAGCGAAATATCTAGACACCAATAACGCATATTTCTTTATCTGTATCAAAACATTTAAATGTATAAATTTCATATTTATCTTATTTAGAAGGCCAATTCCATTTGAATATTGACTACACGGGTAAGATTAAAATAAGACAGCCGACATTAACGTGTTTGGGACAGATATATACTCATCGGTTTCACGTTTTATACAGTTAAATTCTGTCTGTTAGGATACAGCATATACATTGTGATGTTCTAGTACATCAATCCGGTATGTATATTGTGTAGACTGGATACTGTCATACATACATCAGACGTCGCGGTTATATAACGTCACCGGAAGCTTCACATAGAAATACATGATTAGACTAGACTCCCATTCATCCCGAAACGACGGTTAAACAGATATGTGTTTATAGAAACTTCATCGATTTCACGTTTCATACAGTTAAAATTAAGTGTTGTCTGCCTTGATACAGCATATACATTGTAATGTTCTATGCTATCAATCCGGTATGTATATTGTATAGACAAGATACTGTTTTACATACGTTAGACTTCGTGGTTATATAACGTCGCCGGAAGCTTCAATGAGAGAAATATATAATTATGACATGATTAGACTCCCATTCATCCGGAACAGACGGATAGAAATATAACACAATGCAAATTCCGAGTACTAACGAAACATCGAATGTAAATACGCCGCATGATATGACATAGTATTATTGGCTAGCACATGGTGTTAGAAAATATGATAACGTTCATGACTACATAAACAAAGACATGTTGACTAATTTCGACTTTTGAAACGCCTGTACTAATGTACTGAATACTATAGCATAGTCACGTTGCTTCCCACGCGTACCAAATATCAGACAATATACGAAATTACAGTGCTATAAAACACCGTGTCAAGGATATTGCCTAAATAAATTCCATCCCAATACATAGTTAAGGTCGATAGAGACGACTGGTTCATTCATCTCTATGAAGTGTTTCTAAACGCATTGACTATCCATTTCCTGAGTGAGACCTACATCTGGACTGTCTCTTAAGAATAATGCGATAACATATTCAAATTGACATGTATAACGACTGCAATACGTAGATCAAACGTGTTATTTCAAGCTCGTCTTGAATTGTTCATTTACTTATAGAGTGGATTGTGATGATTTTAGGTTTGTGTTTAGAAGTTGAAGTTTTTTAGTAGTTTAGCATTTTACAATATTTATCCGTGAAGTTGTGCGATGTAATGACGTACTGTTTCCTGTGCTAGGCTGGTTAAGTTGAGTGCTGCCTAACCCAAACTTCCTCATTTATTTTTTAATTGGCTTTTTAACTAATACAGTGGTATGCGAGTTTTATGATTTCTGTGTTCGGCAGTTAAATTGAGTGCTGCCCAAAACGTATATCCTCAGTAAAATGTGAATTCTAACCCATGAAACAATAACACAATGTTGCAATTCGTAAGCAACAAAATCGTATTTTACGTTAATTTAAACTTTCCTGTATATTCCTTGTTTGACTTTAATCAATAACATCCGCGGTTTTAAAACAAACGCTATTTCAGATATCTTCTAGTTTGTTTAGAAAATTTAAAAACACGAAATGTCCCTTGTCGTTCTTGATCTTAATTACCCAGTAACAGCATAGCACAACATTTGGAAATATTTAGATGGTACTGTAAAATCATTTAATTTCGTTGGGACGAAATTTCGTGGTTTTGTTTGAAAAGACAATTTCGTTGGTTCTTGAATTCGTTGATTTTGCATTTCTAGTATTAAAACAAGGGTGAAAATTAATGTTTGATGGGATTAAAGTTCGTGGTTGAGGTGAACCACATAATCCACGAAATTTAATCCCTCACGAATATTATTGATTTTACAGTATATTTATATACAACCCAGGAACTACGTTACAACGTCTATATTATACGGAGTCCTCTAATGAGTTTCAAGAACAATTAGTTTAATTACCAATCTTCCGGTGTCTGAGATAAGTGCTACATTCCTACTTGCAATTAGTTGTAGTCTACTGTTGCAAATACATTAATTAAGGAGACGAACGATGCGTATTTGGAACGAAATCTCACCGCACATATACAACAACAGACACATTTGTATTAATTAATTGAAGTTAAAAATAAACAATCTAACATGTTGTCATCGTTACTTGGCAAGTATAATGGCTGTCCTTGGTTAGTATGTATATCTGTGTGTTGTTACAATTGGTACACAAAATGAGTTGATAAATGTATTCAGTGCGATATTTTAGAAAATCTTTAATAGTTATGCGTCTGATGTATTGAATCGAATGGTCCGTGAAAAGCGTAAAACTTGTTTACTTTTACATTTACTCTTACTTTATTGTTTACAATGTTTCTCCCTATTGACCATGTTTAACTTTTACAAAATGCTTTTGCGAGGTACATGTAGTATCATTTAGATATACCATACCCTCGTATTACTGAAATTATCACAAAGGAGAGTATTTAGATTATGATTATTATTTTGAACATTTCCTAGATTTACGACGACCAATAAAGATCACATGAATACCAATGAATACTGATAGTATCTAGTTACAAATGTAATTAGCACACAGGTATATCATGCATCCAAGAGCTGAGTAGCTTAACCAAGTCAAACCGTGTTTTATTATATGTGTGCTAAGATGGCATTACAATTACATGGCGACTGGTATTATACTTTTTACATCACCATTATAGGATGACATTAATGTTTCAGAAGTCATTAACACAATTGCTATTTTACATAAAATTTACGATAATGTTGTCGTTTATAAATAGTAGGGCACAAATCAAAGCCACAAAGCTACATGTATGGCGGCAGCGCCTAGTCACACACGAGTCAGACATAGTACAATCCATCCACTTCCCAAACAATGAATGCTTCAAGCGAGCCTTGTATACTCACTCTGCAATGAATGACACCATGTGGACTTCGAATTGTGTGCATAATTAGTCATAAAGGGAGGTAATTATAAGTGTTAACTACACTGAAGTAAAGTATAAACCGTTGGTACCGTTTGTATTCTTTCAAGAACATTTAACATTTTATAACACGGAAAAATGATAATATATTTTCAACCAAACCGCAGTTTATTTTGAGACAGTGTGTAAGATACTATCACCAATGTCCCCATGGCAAGACGTACATCAGTTTTACTAGAATTATTGGGGAGATAGCTGTATGCATGAGTTTTAAACGTGCTTTCCAGAGCATTAATTCTCCTTTAAGTTTCCGCTCTGTGGAAACACATTTCCTTTTATTTCATGCGCCGCCAATTAGACTTAATATATGATTGAAAAGATTGCACAAACAGAGTGCTGTTTGTTAAGTTTGTAAAGAGCACACTAGTTTCTAGAAAGTAATAAATTGACATATCTAAAACAATAAAACTTTACTACGTAGTTCAAATGTTCAAATGTTCTAATGACGCTATAAGATACGTATCATATCTATTTTGCTGTATTAATCACTTCAATGTTTGCGTGACATGCTGATTCAAGGTGATAGCTTATGTTGTAATCGTTTATAATATTGTGTTTCGAATGTAGAGTTCAGTAATTCAGTTTTGCTTCTGTACATGTATTTCAGCTTGGATAGGTAGATCTCACGGTAGATCGCCGGGTGATTGGGGTTGTTATGACCACGATGGCATTGATATTTTCAAATAAATGTTTACATACTGTTTACACATACGGTTAACATTCTTGGAAAGGACTTAAAGTTAGTTTACATACATACGAACTTCTAATTGGTAAAAATAATTATGTGTATCGAGAGCTGAAATCAGCAAAAGTAATTGATAAAGTGGAAATGTCACATGTAAAGGTCATATCTACCATAAACAATATAGATGATATTTAAATATATAAACATAATTACATTCAAAACAGAAAATATGCACATATAAACGAAGTCGAATTGATATGCGTGTACTTTAGTTCAATTGATCGTGTTTGTATTATATAATATTTCATACCATCCGGAATATTTTCTCTGCAAAAAACTAAATAAGTTTTAAAACTATGTCCTTATCAATTTTCTTAATTTTCACATCACATGTACATTTGTAATTAAGGTACAACGATTACGTTTTGTCTCATGCATGCTCTCATGTGTGTACGTGTCAAATCATGATTTGAGAAGTGGTGTTAAATAAAAATTAAATTATTATACTGGAAAAGCATTTTTGAGTGATTAGATGCAATGGCATATGCTTGTTCAGTACAAACGTATCATTGCCAGACAACGTTCACTTTTTTCGGCCTTCATTTCAACAAAAGAAAATGCATATTAGAAGTAGACATTAGAGAGACGCTGATGTTAATCGTGACAATTTCCAGTCATCACGATAATCGTGTGTCATCGTACTATCAAGTTTTCTTAAATTCTATGTTCGTCGATCATTATGACGCTCATAAGAGAATGTTACCAGAAAGATCATGGAACATTGGACAAGGAAGGTAGAACTTCATTCAAACAGTCGAACAGCACTGACAGATATAAATTTTAAATAATAAATATAAACGCACAATGCTCATCATATAACCGAGTAAGAAAATGAACTGACTACGCCCCTATATAGTAACTTTTAAACAGCTTATTGACCTAGTTTCAACAGTGTGTGTTTACAATCGCCATTCAGCTCACTTTAATATGAACTGACATTGAATTGGATAGTTTGACGCTTGTGGCTTGTGGTAACTAATGTACGGTTTTTTGGTTGCTACCTTTCATGTCTGATGTTCCATTGTCTGTTTGATAACCGCATGATAATATACCGTTATGGAACAATTCAGTATATTAATTTCACTATTGGTGTCATTCCCTTTGCCAGGCATGGACAGCATAATTTACTTTTATACGTTAAACAGTCGTATGTTCGTATAGGTATTGAACGGAGTAAGTGTTAGCTGTTTCTTTCAAATCGTTGCGTGCTTTTCCCTTACGCATTGTCAGCTTTATTGTCATAATATCAAAACTCAAATGAGTAGTATGACACCTACCAGATGATTTGATGCTTATACTCTAACTCTACCTGTAATTGAAATCCTATTATTTTACTTTTTGAGTTTAATCATATGGTAAATGTTACTACGGCAACGTGAACTCAGCACATGTCTTAAGCAAACTACAAATGTATGGTACATTGTATTCATAATCCACACGTGTTGTTGTGATGAGAGCAATGACACTAAATCGAGTTAGAGCTTTTAAAACATTGACACTGGTAAACATGTTTAAGTCATCTTAACATGGTCGAAACTGAAATCACGTTCATAGTTTGTAAAATCTGAAACACAGTTACAAACATATCAAGATAGCGGTATGTAGCATTAAAACAAATTGAGATGTCACACAAGTGTATATGCCTCAGGTACAATGAACTGTACTAGCTTTTTTATTTTTGTATACATTCAATAACTACAAATTCATGTTATTCTTTATTTCCTAACATCTGCTATTATTGTCAGGTTTAGTTGAAGTTTTCTTCCGTCGATCCGTCATATAATCCTTCATACATTTAACATACGACATCTGGTTTTGTTGATTATTGTATTTAATGGACATAATTTATATATTGTTTGTGAATAAAAGCACAAATATCCATTAATTTGCATTTGCTATTTCTAACCAATCGAACGACAATTGCTTAATTTTATAAAAAATATTATATCACATAACTTTTCTTGTATCCAGGTTAGTATAGCGAGTACGTATAACTTTATACGTACCATGTGTAGTATGAATGGGTGAGTTTTTCCAATACATTAATGCGTATTTTGCGTTTTTAGTGTCATATGATATAAAGAATCTATCACTCGTTGTCAGAGGCTCGCTAAATAAAATTTCCAAAACTCGTTTAATATAAATTTATATCAATTGATAACTCGTGATAGATCCTCTATATATCTGATAATTTAGATTAAGCCGTGTATTATAATGTTTTTATTGTTATACAGTATGTCATTATTTGACTGTATAGCAACTCGAGCGTTTTTGAATAAATGGTATGAACAGTGTTTGATGGTCTTTTACCTTGATGTATAATTATATTCTCGTTTCCGGTTTGTATTAACTTGAATCATGTTAAGAATAAAACATGAGCTCATATTTGCTAACAATTGGATAGATTATTTCATTGACATTCTGATGTAAGGTTACAATAGTTTGCATCACTTTCGCAATCTTGATAGTAAAATTGCTGGATGGAAACCAGGTTACAATCAATAGTATCTTTATTCAATCTACATCTATGTTATATTATAATTACTTTCATGAACAATATAAAACGTTTCTCGTGTTTAAACATTAGTAAGTTTTCATTTTATCTAGCTTGATAATATGTCTACACAACTGGCAAAAATAATTTATTTTTGAGAAATCTCATACAGACATTGGGAGATTCAATGTAACATTCAGCCAGTGCAATTAAATTTCGATTATATGATACAGTTCCAGATATCATTAGATTACAATAGGACGTTTATTGATCGTAGCAGTGTCGTTATTATTCGGTTTATTTTCTAAATTTATTTAATTACACGTAAAACTACGCATACATGTTTTGAGACAGCGCCTTCCAATCAACGGTAGCCAAAGGCGTCTCTACCAGAATCACACCGTGTTTAATACAATTACAGGTGGCATTTAAATAATTAGTACAGACGTTATGTCAACTATTAGGTACACATTAGTGAGTACAACCAGTAAATACGAGACAGATACTAATTAGTATTGTACTTAGAATGTCCAATAAACTACGTCAGACTGAACCATGCAAGCTATATCTGTATAGAAGACAATTGTAATCGAATCACATTTCAAGTGCAGTGTTTTGAAGCACTCAAACCGCATGGATCTTTTACTTCTATTAATGTATTGGGTTGTAGCATCATCCAAATATGCATACTATAGGTAGTAGATTGGATATCGGACATACCAATACTTAAGCACAATAAGGATCACAGTTGGAAGTATCATTGTAATACAGATACATGTTTTCCCATGTATTGATTGCATTGAATTCAATTGTCCGTTTAGTCATGTACTTTTATAAAGACTATGACAGTATGATAATTAGCAAGCAGTCTTATGGTGATATAACTCCTGCCTTATAACTGAGGTCAACATGAGCTAACCGTGAGATTGTTAACATACCATATTAACCGCCGTTTGAGAAACCACAGTATCAATCGAGCATGATAAAAGATCCTGACACATAGACAAAGTCAAGTGGTATCAATGTCAACTTGATAGATAATTAGATTAATACACATACAATTTATATACAGATGATCACCGTCTACGCAAGTTTGGCATTTCAAGACCTTGTGACTCCTTACCAAGTAATAAAAGTTTGAGTCGAATATATACAGTGCAGAGTGCTTTAACCAGTCAGTCAATATTAACCTCAAATGTGAATGCTTCAAGCAGATAGCTCTTGTGTATGTTTGTTCATTGTGTACTGAATATCATATAAAAGCCATCGGACGGGTTCCACTAACACAGGGATGGCTGTATTAGTTATTTGTTCCGCCCAGACGAAGTGCCATAATTTAGTATACAGTACGGCTCGCGAATATGTTCCATGTATTCGAGAAATACCACTAACGATTAACGCATAACGCCCGTTAAAACGTTAATCAGGAACCGATAAACGTCAAAGCGATTGACCAATCAAATCGGCGCATTTTCGTTACTCAGGAACGTGTATTCGAGAAAGCGTGTAGAACCGTGATTTTTCGTGCAGAACCGTTATTTTTCGTGTAGACCGTTTTTTATCGTTTAGAACCGTTATTTTTCGTTTATTACCGATAATTTTCGTGCATATCCGTTAATTCGTCTGTATAGGCGAGATTTTTCGTTTATAAGCTTTTATTTTCGTGTTTACGTATGAGTGAATAGATCTAGCTTTTAGATCAATTTGAATTCATAGTAGATCTAAATAGTATAGACTCTCCATGATAGGAACTAATGTTAGTATGAAATTAAACATATACGGATAAGATCTATCTTGATTCGCTTATACGGAGTATACTTATAATATATATAAAGTTTGGTGATATCAATATTATATTTAAGTGTACGCCCTGCTGGACTATTTACTCTTTGTAAAGTCCGTTACTGTATGTATACTAGTTTTAAATTATAAATTGCCATTTTCGTGTTATGGATTTCGTTCAATAAAAGATCCGATTGGAATTTCCTGTGGAAGAGTTGGCGTACTGGCAGGCCTAAAATTTAGAAAATTGGAATACAAGATGTGCTAGACTGTTCGGTGTAACAGGAGAAGAATGTGTTCCGGAATACGTACAGTACTGAGTGATAATCAAAACCTCCCAAGCGTCTGCGCACCTTGAAATTTCCGGTGTCGACGTTAAATTACTATAATTATGTTATTTCAATCATGGATTTACGACTTGATACATCTGATGACGACGAATAAGGGTTGCATGGAGGCAACCATTGATACAGGTAAGCCATATGAATCATGTTGTCTAAACTAGTTGACAATGTAGGCTCTAGGTGACATTGATCAGTTGATGGGATATTACTGTGGGTATGCGGCTATTTCGTAACCAGGCTTAATCGTAACCGTCCATTTTTGGCTAGTTCGTAACCTTCCTCAAAATGGCTTATATTTCAATTTGCTACTGTATTCATTATGTAAATATTAACGAAAATACTAGCCTCTATTCCTATAAGTTTGTGCACACCTACAAGTTCGTGCATTTCAGTAAAACGTTGACTACTCTGCTAAAACTCTCATTTTCATGGCCAAATTAATTTTAAATCATTGAGAAAACATTCGGCCAGCCGAATAATGCCAACAAATATTTTTAAAAAAGTGTTTGTTACATTTGTGGCGAGTTTTGTCCGAGCACCGATTCAACTGTTTACATATTCACCGTTTCCGGTCGCAAAAACCAGAGACATTTTTTTTTCTTATTTTATTCAATAGATGCGATATATTTCGATCGGAAAAGCTACCGACTTGCTGACAATAGATCAAAATTTATTTTGAGCGACTTTTTGTTGGAATAATATTTCACGTGCTCTCATGATGACGTCATCAATTTATGACATAATGTGCAGGAACTCACAGGTCACAATGTTTATTTCATGACTGCAGACTGCATGTAGCATTGAGGCTGATTTTGTCATTTTTAGCAGATTGACATGCAATTTGTGTTTGGATTTTGTTTGAAGATAGATAATTGATGTTGTTGATAATAAAGATGGTTCCAATTAAATTGTTTTTGTGCAGACATGCCCATTTGAAACTTTGAATATCAAACTATTTAACACCTTTAAATCACATTTCTACGATATAATCAAAATCATATAATAAGCCATTATATAAAATAAACGTATTATAAATCGGCGGTTTTGAGTTTGCAGATTCTTTTTTCATTACGATTAAGCCTGGTTATGAAATCACATGTATTCCTCACAGAGGACATATTGGTTGGCGAGTATTTTCCGACATTTTTTGCATATTTTTTCGCATTTTCTCGAAAACTAGACAGAATTAAACAAAATAACTTGCTGGCTTGGGACCAACAAGCGAACAAAAATGAAGGTTTTCCCGATTTGTTTTTAAAAACTATTTTTTTACAAAAATAATTGGCAATTTTATAAACTACAGCCTTTCCCCCCATCTAAAAATGTAAACAACTCCAGCTTCATGTGCGTCCATTACCGAAAAATAAGGGCTCCATCAAACCTTGCGGCAATGTTTGCCGCAAACTACTTTCTGCGAACATTTACCATACAAATGAGGTAAAACTTGCATATTGCAAACATATTGCATATTTCAGTTATGGGCATAGGACAATTGCCGCAAACTTGCGGCAAACGCATTTGCATGGTAAAAGTGCGCGTAAAGTTTGCCGGAAAACTACCGCAAATTTACTGCAAACGTCATTTGCATACATACAGTGAAACATTATTAGGCAACAGTTTTAGGCAAGCTTCTGGCGAACAATTTTTGGTAAACTTCTGGCAAACACTGTTTTGGCAAATTTATGCATAAATCACTTCTTCGAAATTAGGAATGCCCGATTGCCAAGGCGGGTAAATTTTGATTCAGGCTTGTAACATTTTCCATCAATGTGGCCCGATCTGGCGAGTATAAATTTACCAATGGACATTGCCTAAACATCGAAAAAACATCGTTTTAGCCCAATCTTTAAAAAAGTTCGCGAAAATCAGTAATCATGTTTTTTAGAATGGCTAAAGACCGTTCCGGACCAAAAATCTGTTCATATTTTAGATAGGATTTACCTCCCTTTGCACAACTGCAAAGCTTACAGGATCATCAGTAACGAAAATCGTAAATACCCAAGATAGGTTATCTTTTGTTATAAATCATAAAATTGGTCAGAGAAATAAACACTAAAGCACACAATTACTCTTTTAGTTTCTGATTTTTACTACATACGTGGGTGAATCAAAAAGTTCGTAGAATTTTGTCATAACTTTTTTATTTTTACAGTTATTGTTGTCATATTTATGTTGAATGAATACATTGGTATTCTCTTTGCATACACAGATTTATAGCGACCTGATGATAACTGTTTTAAAAATATTTATATCTTAAATAATGGCGATTACGCATATTGGAGCACACGGATAATTTAAAACACATTTTATTAAATTTTCAAAAATATCTCAATTGTAGGACCTCCAAAAACCGTCAAATTGTTATGTCTGGTTGCATGATATCATTTATAAAATCTACTAAAATTTCAAACGTCATCTCCAATCAATAATGCTTTAATCGACATTTACATAATCGCACTATATAGAAATATCCGCAATAAAACGGGTCTACAGGAATTTACGGGACCATGGGCTGCTATCAAAATTTGCGCGAAACTAGAATATACGTACGGCATCAGAGACAATACATGGTTTTAACGTGCAGGTATATATTCTGAAATAAACAGACATCAATTCATAAGTGGAATTAGTGATTTCATGTAGGATACCAGAAGTTGACAACTGAATAAAATACACCCAATATAAACCAACGTCGTCGAAGAGGACAAGCGCTATATAATACTTATATTAACACTTAGATTAATCTTTTGGGCCAGCGCACACTATATTAATCAAACTATTGAAAATGCAGCAACTATGATCACGATGGTTATCCAAAAATACCTACATATTAGTCGCTCGAGAAGCGAAAATGAGTCAAAACGCTAACGTAAGTAGTGACAAACTGTGGCGTAAGTTTGACGTCGTTCATCAAATGATGCTGGCGTGCTCCGGTATGCAGTTACAGCATGTGTGCGTTTCCATGTAAAAATCATGTAGTTTTGCCTAATTCAATGAAATTTGACAAATTGTTTTGTTATACTTATGATCACGTTATTATAAATTTTGAAAGCATTTGAAGCTGTGGTTTGTGAGTTATGATATTTTTCTACGAACTTTTTGATTCACCCATGTGGATGTCATTTCTTGTGTTTGGAAATTAATATCAAGCAACCAATGTAGCTAGGCCTACTGTACCCACATTCTTATCATGTTATAGTTTTACCAACTTTTTTCAAACTTGCGGGTACAGATACACACTTTTAAAAATTCCTGTGTGCAGGCTGCTACTATGAATGTTATGACAGTCACATACATGTGATCTATATGATCAGATGATGAAATCAAAATAAAACATCAAACAGTTTTTTTTATTCAGCGATTTTTTTCACCAATTTGGGAACGGGTCCTGTACCCCTTGGAATTGGGAATTTTTGTGTCACGAAATCCTTAGAATTGGGAATTTTTGAGTCGTAAAATCCTTCAAAGTGGGAACTAAAAATCTTACAATTATATCAACTGGTACTATTTAATACAGCATAAAGTGTAAAAAAACTTATTCTTACTACTAAATTCAAGCGGGATTCAATTAATATCAACGAAAAAAAAGTTTACTATTCAACTAATTACAATCAAACAATACAAAACCTCGTGGCGAGCGGCCCATCTTTTGTCCACGGTAAATTATCGGACCTAAATTGTCACGTTTGTTTACATGCAGCGTCACGCAACATGCGTTCGTTTTACCTTGATTAAACCATGTGGACGCGCTGAACCAATCGTAGTTAGCGTTATAAATACGTATCTAAAAATAGGCATAGGAAAACCAGTGATTGGGTCGTGTGCAAACAGGCACTTGTTACGCACACGCAAACGAATTGTTTTTAATGTAAACTTCCGGAAACAGATAAATTCCGTTCTGCACATACCTTACAATTGCCGACATTGGATATTAAACCGTTGGGAAAACCCAACCCAAACCCCGATTTGCAACGGGTCCGTTTACCGGTACTGTCCAAAGAAGGAAAAAAAACGCTGTTATTGTTTATTGGTAAATAAGACCATTGCTACATTATGTCGAAAAATTGTTGGGCAGGTACTTTTTAATCTGGGCGGGTGTTTTTCTGCAAGTAACCAGCCTGACTGGCTAGTTAAATTGAAAAGCTAATTTCAATGACTGAAATCCTTAAGAAATTATAAATCGGTTTTGTCGCAATTTGTCGCAAACTAAATTTGTTAACCGAAACTATGCTGCAAACTTATTTGCATATTCCATATATACGGTATATTATGCGGTTATAGAATATTTAGCCGCAATTTTGCGGAAAACTACTTTGCACAGTTAAAGTACGCATTGGCAGGCGGCAAATATGTCGCGATGCTAATATGGCGCATGTAAGCCATATTCAGATGCTAATATTCATGCTAATTTGTGTAATTAGAAACATACACATATTACACATTTACTGTGTAATATGTGTAAATTTCATTATATCTGTGGTCAAATGTTGTAGCAGTTAGAATTTAACAAGTTCAAAATGATGATGTATATCTTTAAAAATTAAATCTGTCTCCATGGCTTCCTCTAATTAACACATTTAAACATATTCTATTTTTATTATACTTTTAATTAGTTCATATATCTCTGAAAATACTGTGAAATATAATGCAGCATATATAAACACATTACATTAACACTAAAACTTCAATAGTATAAATGAGGTGGTCTTAATGATAAGGAGATCTTTATCTAAGGGTTGAGTGTATCTGGAGTAGGGGGGGGGTGTATTCTGCTACTATGTTTAAAAGAATTAGAATGGTGTAGATCTATTAATATAAACTCTGTAGAGAATCTTTACAAATTCGAATGGAATACATTTAAATACAACATATTAAATGGAAAATGAGGTTGAATGTTTATACTATATGTTTTATATACAATGATCATAAGTTTTGCGAACTTTAAAAGTGGAGAAAAGCTGGTATACCATGATAATCCAGAATGTTTTTCAAACAAAAAGGAACTACATTTGTACATTCTCATTGTAGCACCGGTGTACCCTGGTCTGATAGAATATTTGAGTACAGTTTCGGTTTCGATAGGGGCCCGAAAAAGCCCGGTTTGGTCCCGGTTGATGCTGGTGGTTGTCCGGTTATTACCCATTTGTACCATGGTTGTGTCCGGTGACATGCCAGTGTTACCCTGAAGTCAAGGTAGAGATCCGGCAGTGTTCCAGAAAAGGCTGATGGTGTCCCAGTAATCCCCTTATTAAGACAAGTTCTCAACAGCATTCCCTGTGACTCCCGGTTATATTAAACATTTTTTAAAAAAGCAGGGTTGTTAGCCGGTGCACCACGGTTTATTCCAGAATTATGAAATTAGAGTGTAACCAATCAAAAACAAATCACACCCCGGAAAACACTTTTAGTAATGAATCGCGAATAAATCATGATTTCGATATGAATCATAATATAACTTTTGAAGGCGGTTTAATGGGAAAACTGATTTTCATGCGATTACATGTAATTAAATGAATCACTGGCAAATCATAGTAATAATTCGAGAAAACCCTGATTTTGGTGCGATTTATGTGTGATTTGTGTATGATTTGTTTACCTATTCTTTGGTTTGGGAATTAACTTCTGGCAATAACATAGTAGCAATTAAAAGTGTATGGCAAACCTCTGGCAAAGTATTTTCAGAATATAAGTTTGCGGTGAACTTCTGGCAATAACATAGTATCCATTAAAAGTTTATGGCAAACCTCTGGCAAACTATTTTCAGAATCTAAGTTTGCGGTGAACTTCTGGCAATAACATTAAGTATCCATTTAAAGTTTATGGCATACTTTTAGTGAACATTTATATCAAGAAAGTTTGCCCTGCCATTTGTTCTGGCAAATTTGCAGTAACTTCGCCAGAAGATTGTCAGAAGTTCACCACTACCGGCAAAGTCCTTTTTTGTAATGTTTTACCCCAAAAAGTTCACATAATGAACAACCTTTTATAATATATTATTAATGTCTTGTGCGGAATGACATGTGCCTATTTGTATAGTTTAAATTATAAAATAGTACAGTTTGTGGGCTATGGTTTACCGATTCCAGAAATCATTAATTAAATTTATATTTTGTAACATTTTACCCCAAAACATGGTATCTTCAACAGAAAGTTAGCAATTTCTTACTATATTATACTACAAACCAATTGCAGTTGTTTTTGATTAAACATGATTATGAATAATATTGTGATCAATTGATTCCAAAAAATCCTCACTTTTGTTAATATTTGGGACAGTTTTACCCCAAAATTAGCTCAAGACTCTTATCACTTTGAAACTAGATTATACACATCTTAAGCCAAAAGGCATCATGTGCCTATCTTAGTGATTTATTACTAAATAATTTTTTATGTGATTAATAGCATTGTAGTAAACCGATTCTGAAAATCGCCATTTTAGTTTATAATTTGTATGATATTACCCCAAAATATCATATAGTGATCAAAATGGATAATGTATTATTTGATATACTAAACTTTAACTTACTACAAACTAATTGCAGTTGTTTTAGATATAATACAATTATAAATGTCAATGTGGTCAATCGATTCCAAAAATCCTCACTTTTGTTTAATTTTGCAATGTTTTGTCCCAAAAATGCACAACATTTAAGACACCAGATTAGCAATATTTTAAGCAGGCAGAAAACATGTGTCAATCATATTGATTTCTAATAACATAATAAATAAACAGATTCCAAAAATCACCATATTTGTTTAAATTTCGTATGATTTTACCCCAAAATATCCTATCTTAACCAGTAACCGATAATTTCATATGATATATGTGTGGTCTGCCGAATCCAAAAATCCTCACTTTTGTTTGTAATTTATCATGTTTTAACCCAAAAAATATAGGCCTCATGTGTTAGTATAGAACTCCATATTCAGTATGTTGCAAGGCAACAATAATGTGGCAGGATACGACATAAAACATTTCTGTGTATTTTTTGCCCCGTTTAGAAAATGATGACGTAACTTTAAACTGAATTTTCTCAATTTGATGTCAATGTCATTAAGGGCCCTTTTCTGAGATCTCGGCTCATATATTGATTATTAAAGTAATTTTTTTCAAGGGAGGAATTCTTGTGAAAATATGTAAATTACTAATATTTCGATTCATTCATTTTTAATTTGAAAAATAGCAGATTTTAATTTATCATTTAACCTAAATTTATTAAGTGTCTAATACCACCATTCATAAGTAAAATCTAACTGACCATTTTCATTCAAAAGACTTCAGTGTTTTTATCACCTTCATCAGCTGTATAAGTTTTTGTTGACTGCTTATATATAAGTAGTTTGTCTGGGCAGATTAAAATCTATTATGGATGTCATGATATAATGTCCAATATACAGGTCACTATAAGTTATACTATGATAAGTGGCAATAAAACATATTATATGGCATATCCCCTGCTGTTTTAAAGGAGTCTTTCATTTCCCACCCTTAAACTATTGTTTGTTGCAACGCAAAGTTTTTAAGGTGGGTTGGTACATTATACATTGAGGTCAATATTTTGTAGGGAAATATTTTTTTGGGAACCCTGTAAAAATTTGTGTTGACATCATGTAAGTTATTGAAGGAAATAGGATGAAAAAGCTTGGTAGGAGAGTTTTCGATGGGTATTGTAGATTAATTCGATGGCTTAGAACCAGAAGGTCGTAACTACCTCTTACGACCTTATAAGACTCATACATATTTGAAATCTGCTTCACAAGGCGCTTCTTATGAGCATATTTTCATGAAAATCTAAAATTGTCATGTTAACCAAAATGAAGTTTTAAAAACGTGTTTTCCGATAGGTAAAGAGTAAATTACAAACAGTTTTCTCTTGTTTTCTCAATATATCTATTTGGTAGTTCCGACCTTCTTGTTCTAAGCTGTAGTGTTAGGGCAAACAAACATTGTTAAGGACAGCCTAAGTTAGACTGAAAGAAATCTTGAAAGTAAGGCTAAGAAAGTATATATTTTATGGTTTGCATACATGTATGTCTATACAGTAATTCATTGCAGAAATAAGCATACTGTAAAATCATTAATTTTCGTGGGGTATTAAATTTCGTGGATTTCGTGGTTCACTTAAACCACGAACTTTAATCCCAACGAACATGGATTTTGACCCTTGTTTTGTTACCTGAAATGCAAAATCCACGAATTCAAGTGCCAACGAAATAGTCTTTTTTACCAAAACCACGAAATTTCGTCCCAACGAAATTAAATGATTTTATAGTATACAGCAAAATTGCAAAATTTGCAGGTATTAAAATTGGTTGAATTTTGCCTAAAAAAGTTTTCATACTTTCATCATTTTGTGTATTCCCATGTTGTCTAATATTCAAATTCCCATTTATTGAATAGCTAGATTCCCATTTCTTTCTGTTTCCTCTAAAGTTACATTAATTTTATACAAATGCATGATTTAAATTTATATGACTCCCAGATGACATCTAATTTACTTAACCCTCTTCTCAAATCATATTGAAAGCTCCTTGTTAATGATGTCAAATAAGGTGTGAAATATGATATGATGAAATGGGAATTGTTTGTCTAGCAGGGTAGTAACTACTGTAAAATCATTAATTTTGTGGGGATTAAATTTCGTGGTTCAACTTTAACCACAAAATCAATTCCCATCAAACTATAATTTTTGCCCTTGTATTTATTACCTGAAATGCAAAATTCAAACATTGGGGTCTAATCGAAATGGTCTTTTTACCAAAACCAAAACCACAACATTTTATCCCGTCAAAATTAAATGATTTTACAGTACATTATATAGTAGAAGAAATGGGATTAAATGAAAAGGGAATAAACCAAAGTGATGTATATATAGTTCTAGATATTTTGTTTAATAGAATATACATCAACTATTTATAACATTTATACAGCTTTATATGCCATCAGTTATAATGGCATGAAACCAGATAGGGGCATATGATAATTAATCACTAGGTGTAGTTTAAATATGTGTGTAATTTTTTTTCAATTTAATGTATAATAAACAACACAAAAAATAACTTGTGTATTATTTTGATAAAAGAAATGATACCTTGCAATGATTCATGAGTGTTAACAAGGTCTTAAGATGTACTGTAAGAAACAGGTGAAAGTACTTGAACTGTATATTATATAACTAAATAAATGCATTCAGCAAACTTGGTAATTTATTACCCCTTCTTTAATCTTATAAAGGGAACAGCATGATATCAGCAGGAGATCACTATCCTGTTTATCTAGGGTAATAAAACAAAGAGCCCCTATATCTACTTAATATCAGTAATGTGCTACTGTATGTAAAGCTTGGTGAATTTGACATGATCCAGACCCTTTATGTGTATAGTTAGCATAATTAAACTGTAGAGATATGTTAAACAGACACAACATTGAGATACAGATATTGCACTATTTGCTTGTAGAAATTCATGTATTTCAAAGCAAAAACCTTAATGAATAAAATTTATCTACCTAATACTTGAAACATAAATTATTTTTGGCTTGACTATTCGAATAATTCTCGAGCTATATTGTACTTGCCCCCATGCGTCGGCAGTGGTGTCAGTGGTGGCATCAGCATCACTGTGTTGTATATAATATGTTAAGATTTTGTGTGTGAGTTGGTATCTCTGTAACCACTGAAGGGAATGGTATTAAACATATTAAATAATTTGACATTGCACACCATTTAAATAAATAATGTCTGAGGATTACCTATCATTGCGTGAAATGTACAGGGATATGATCATATATGATTCTGAGAAGAATTATAACCCAGTTCCTTTAAGAAAAGTAGCTTGTTCGATTCCATGAGCTTAATGACTGCATGCAAGTGGGATGACTTTCCTGGGAAAATTATTCATTTGTGTATAACATTCTTGTGCATTGAATATTCAGATTTTTAAAGAACTAATGATACATTTCAGGTACCAGTACATGTAATGCGTAGAAGCTGACTGTGCTTCAACAAAAATGTCCCATTGAGCATAAAGTGAGGAATGATGTCAACAATGTCGACATTACTGAGTCAGATGAAGGGTGTCATATTTCTTATTTAGGTGGAAAACCTTGGTTAGAAAAGGTAATTATCTTCCTATTTACTATGCTGCTGCAGTTGTAGTATATTATGCATGCTTATGTGACATGTCAAAAATGGGGGTCTTGCTATGTAGTGACAGTTACAGTAGTTACATCTACTGATGCAGAAGCAAAAAGTGATTGTCATGTCCATTTTCGTTTGTTTGTCTGTTACAATAATTTACAAAATGATGAACACAAAAACTTGGTATTCAATTATTGCAAAAAATAATGCTTTCAAACAAGTGTTTATGTGCCAGTCAGTGTTATGCCGGGGGGGAGGGGGAATGGTGGGATACAGGGGGAATTATATAGACTGACGAATTAATCATCCCGACAGGCGGGAATTTGTGGGGAATAGACTCTGGTTGGTTCCAGGACCCGGTAAATACTACATGATCACGTGTCCCGACCCCGGGGATTAAGACAGTAATGATGGTTTATGGCCTGGTGCTCAGTAACTGACCCACTTTTATAAATTATAAATGTACTTTTTTAGGTACTATGGGACATATATCATATAAATTTGTCATTGAAAAAAAAAATTTACAATTAAATATTTTGTGTCTGAGAGGGGAGGGACATTAAACTAGTAGAAAGGCTATCTTTTAAAAGACCAATTAACGCAAAATATACCTCCAAAATGTAATTATTTTACATATTTGTGAAAAACTGTAGTAAAATGAATTATTTGTTATCAAAGTGATTCTGAATTGTGTCATTGATGAGCAATAATTTAAACTTGGCCTCGTTATTTTTAACCTAATTATCCCTTTTTTACCTTCTGGTTTCAATTAGTTGTAAAACATAATATATGATTGATATATGTTATTTTAAATGTGTATTATTAATGACATTTACAATCAATTTTCAAATATATAAAAAAATCAATTTAATGAAGTATTTTAGTATTAAATTTGTTTGTTATAATCATGCCAATATCAGATTGTAATGGATGCTTATTTTATACCATCAAAAATGAATAAATTGAATTCTGGTGAATAGTATATTAATTAATATGATATTAAAGCATTGTACTAGTATCTATTAATAATCTTAAATAAAATTTGCACAATATTGAATGAAAATTCAAGAAAATTAAGTATTTTGGTGATATACCAGACTTGAATGGAATCTGGGCAATATCCCGGGTGGACAGAATACCGTTCCCTCATTTTTGAGAGGGTGGACATAATCCCGTCCATGTTTTTTACAGGGTGGTTAAAAATTCCCACCCTATAAATTTCAGGGTGAACATAATACCCATCATGACTTTCAAGTTTGACTTATGTAGAGAGTTATTGCTGCATTGTTAATGATTATTGTGTGTGATTGTGTGATTTTGTAAGGAACTTCTCTATGAATATGTTACAATAAAGGTTGATTTTTTATTCAACATGCATACTTTCAACTGTATCATATTATTATTATATCAATGGCTTAGAATTAGAAGGTCGTAACTACCAAATCGATATTTTGAGAAAACACGGAAAAACTGTCTGACATTTACTCTTTACTTATATGGTCAAACAAACTTTTACAATTTCATTTTGGTCAACATGACAAGTTCAGATTTTTATGAAAATGGGCTCATAAGAAGCGCCTTGGTGACGCTTATTCTAAATATGTATGAATCTTAAAAGGTGGTAAGTGGCACTTACGACCTTCTAATTCTAAGCCATCGATATAGTCATGATGGGTATTATGTCCACCCTGAAATTTATAGGGTGGGGATTTTGTCCACCCTGTAAAAACATGGACGGGATTATGTCCATCCTGTCAAAAATGACGGAACGGTATTCTGTCCACCCAGGATTTTGTCCTACACTCGACTTGAATAGTTACAATGTGATACCTGGGTCTATCAGAATTGGTATAAAGGAGAAAAGTTCTTATTTCCTCACTATTTCTGTTTAATTGATATTCACATTTTAAAATTGAATTTAAATATTAACTATAACAAGTTAAATAAGCAATATATCACATACTGTTCAAACTGGCACTGCATAATTTAGTATTTTACTTTGATATCAAACATATTTGATGTACAACTAAATCATCAATTTCTAATGTTAAATAGCAAACAAATATTACAATAAGCTACTGATAACAATCCAAGCTACTGTATAAATATGACAGATCTATGGTGAGAGCATATACTGATTGGTTGTATATTGGTCCTTATTGGAACTCCACTGTGTACACTGATTAGGGTCTAATCTGGATTTCTTATCTGATACTGCACACTGGGGATCTGTATTGTTTATTGTCTGTCATTAATTAATTGTATAAAACAATTTTGGCAATTTTTGCAAGGATTATGTTTCGGTTTGTTGCTGTAATTTTTAAGTTGTTTAAGTCTCAGAATTGGTTGAATGTAAGTTTAATTATTAGATCTATTTATTACACCAGCCAAACAGTGAACACCCTTGGCGGGTGGGTGGTCTTGCGGCGGCGTCCAGTAATTTGTCTGTACTCTAACCAAAGACGTTCATACACTGGATTTGAAAGTCACGGATTTTACCGAAAATCGTGGATGATCCACAATGCACTGCGCGCGCTTCGGTAATTATCGACCGTTTCCGCTAAACCTTGATTTTACCGCGTTCGGTTAACTCCGTTAATTTCCGCCGATATTGTTTACGAAAACGACCATCTTTAATGCAGTGGGCAGGTGGTTTAAATGTCTAATAATCGACTTTTATTGAGACAATTTGGCTATTTGATAGAGTATTAACATGTTTATTGTCATTTGAAATGTTTTATACACCGAAACTTCGATTAAAATAGGAAATTATTATGTTTTTTACACATTGATCACGAGCAGAAATACGAACGAAATTTGGATTTGGACGCCCGAGTAAGAATTCAATTTTACCCCCATCAAATAGAAAAACGAAGTTATTCCATTAACACAAGTATTTTCAAGACAGTCCAACAATTACAAAAATTAATATTCCATAAAAATAGCGAGTACGAATAGCTCTAAAAGAATAAAAAACAAACCACATAATTTGTTGCGGGCCGATTTGTCGGTTCGAAAACTCCATTTCGACAACTCGCACAAATCTGAGGTTTATTTTAATATAATGGACGTATCATACAAAATATTGTAACTTAAACATAGAATACATATTTAAGAGTCAGTAAATGCCCCCATTTGTTCAATTCGACAGAGGATTAAACATTAAAACCTCTGATCTAAAACGAACAAAAATCTTCTTTCATCCGAAAAATCCAAGATGGCGGATAGCGTCTTCTTCAATCGTGTGACGTAGGTGGATCACGTGACTGAAAATCTCGGGTCAGCTAATCAGAAATGCTCTAAGAAATACTCTACTTTCATATCCAGTGTATGAACGTCTTTGACTCTAACTCAAGCAGTTTTTGTCCAATCATCTTCAAACTTGCTGACAATGCTTATGGGTGTAATATCTAGGCCAAGTTCGGATATAGGCCAAATCGGTGCAGGCTATGCATCCTTCTTTTACAAAAAAATGTGAAATTGGCCTTGTCTGTACTCTAACTCAAATAGTTTTCGTCCGATCGTCTTCACACCTGCTGACAATGTTTATGATTGTAATACCTACGCCAAGTTCGATTACAAAGTTTTACTAGGAAAATGCATGAAAATCTGATGCTAACACATTATACTTAAAATCGGGCAATTTTGGGGACTTCAAATTTCATAAATCTAAAATGGAATGAGATTTCTTCATGAAATTTTGTGCACACCTGCAGCTTAGTGTAATCGAATTGATACATGTATATTTTTCAAAACACTGTAAACCGTTTTTGAGAATTAAGCTTGTACAATACCGTGCATCAGGCCATATAACGTCATTTAGTGGTATTTCTACCAAGATTGTTCAAATTATGGCCCTGGGGTAAAAATTGTGCAGGGCTTCATCTATAATCAGGTATCTTGTTTCATGTATACACATGTTCAAAAATGCTGTACAATCACCACTAACACATGGTTAAAACAATATACAATGTCCATAAAAATTACAATTATGGAAAAAGTTATAAATCATGTAAAATATATCTACCACTCATTTATGCAAACGGGTAAAATACTACTTAACCGAGTAGGTGGGGCTGTACTTAACCCATTATGCCTGTACTTAACCCATTAGGCAGGGCCCTACCTAACCCAGTAGGTTGGGTCCTACTTAACCCAGTAGGCGGGGGCTCTACTTAACCCAGTAGCGAGACCCTACTATACCTGGTAGGCTGGGGCTCTACTTAACCCAGTGGGCTGGACTCTGACTAAACCCAGTAGATGGGACCCTACTAAACCCAGTAGGCGGGGGCTCTACTTAACCCAGTAGACGGGACCCTACTAAACCCGGTAGGTGGGGGGGGGGGCTCTACTTAATCCAGTAGGCTGGACTCTACTAAACCCAGTAGACGGGACCCTATCAAACCCGGTAGGGGGGGGGGCTCTACATAACCAAGTAGGCGGGACTCTACTAAATCCAGTAGGCGGGGACTCGACATAATCCAGTAGACGGGACCCTACTAAATCCGGTGGGCGGGGGCTCTTCTTAACCCAGTAGGCTGGACTCTGACTAAACCCAGTAGACGGGACCCTACTAAACCCAGTAGGCGGAGCTCTACTTAACCCAGTAGACGGGACCCTACTAAACCCGGTAGGTCGGGGGCTCTACTAAATCCAGTAGGCTGGACTCTACTAAACCAGTAGACGGGACCCTACTAAACCCGGTAGGCAGGGGCTCTACTTTATCAAGTATGCTGGACTCTACTAAACCCAGTAGGCGGGGACTCGACATAATCCAGTAGACGGGACCCTACTAAATCTGGTAGGCGGGGCTCTACTTAACCTTGTATGCTGGACTCTGACTAAACCCAGTAGACGGGACCCTACTAAACCCAGTAGACGGGGACTCTACTTAACCCAGTAGATTGGGGCCTACTTTAAAAACCCGGTAGGTTGGGCTCTACTTAACCCATTAAGGCATTGGACATAATCCAATAGGCGGGGTAGCTTATAGGTATGGAATTCTCTTCAACTGAAGAGTATTTGTAAGGAGCAATTTCATTAGACACATGGCTATGAGGAGTTATTTCCCTTGCTAAAACTAGAAATTGACAGTTGATTGTTCCACAGTACTTTATGTTGAACATTGTCTGTACAGATATTAGAGGTCACTATGTTGGCTTATATGTGTATGAAAAAACTAGGTCACAATATCTAACATGACTTTTTGTGTAATATAGCCCTCTTCAATGTTTTAAAGGGATACAATAATACAGTATTTGCTGTGCGTAAAATGTCTCCAGTTATGAAAACATCATTAAATGTTTTTACATTTTCTTTTTCAGACTTCAAATACCAGTCTAGAGGTTCTGAGGACACATGGAAGATGAGAGTGATGTATGATAACTGCTAGGGGACGGACTATTGCTGGTAGTTTACTGAATATATGATATTGACTGGCTGAACATCTTAGAAATGTTTCTTAGAAATGTGCGTTAGTTTGGCAAATGACAACTTGAAATAAACTTAAACTTGTTAGTGTTTGAAAGTGAAATAAAATTGGTGATCTTGTGATACTTGGTATCTACCCTTCTGTAGATCTGCCATCAAATTACATGAATTACCCTCATTTTACATGGATATCCGTGGAAATCCATGGAAATTGATGTAAAACACAGTGGAAAAGAGTGGAAAATTATTTTTACGCTCATTTCCCTTATTTCTTCCCTCAAATACCATCAAAATCCATGGAAAATGACGGAAAGTTGAACTTAGTCATTTTTCAGGAGCGGAAATCGATGGAAAACACTTAGACATTTTTATCAGACTTGTACTAGAAGTTCTTATGCAGTGTTGGGAGTGAAAAATTCTAAGTCCAGAAACATGAAAAATGTTTTAAAAAATCATAAAGCCATAATCTAAACTATTTTCCCCTGCACAATTGGATTCAAAACAAAGAACTTAAAATGAAGAATCTGAAAATTATATTAATTTGATTTAATGATTTTCAGACTAAATAAGGCATTTATATAAAAATTCTGTAAAAACTGGGACATGTGTATATATAATTTATACATTTTTTATAATTGATAAATAGTGCTTATTAATACAATAGTTAAATCATTAGTAAATTGAATTTCTTTAGAAATTAGATTAAAAGGATCATGAAGTATGAAACAGCATTAATTATGCTAATTTAAAAAGAATTATGTACTGGTCATAAAGAAAAAGATACACTGAAATGCCCAGTTCAGAATTGCTGATAATTGTTTTAATACCTATTTCATAAAACTGATTTTTTTTCAATCACATTCTATGGAGCCACTGATTCTATTCACCTAGGATTGTTATCATAGTAACCTTTATAGATTATAACACCCTGCTGGTCAATGTGAGAATGTTCTAAAATTAGATCTGCTGATAAGCCAATTTCTGTAGTATTGTAACATGAGTACAGGGGCACCAATAGGCAGAATAATACATGTGCTGGTATGTATACAATTACCAACTGACCATTTCACCCCCAAGTGTGCCTCACAGCTGTAACTGAATCTGATTAGCCATTGGCTGGAGACTGGTCCATACACATGTTACCAGATTTGAATGTTTGGAGGCTATAGTGTGATGGTTAACAAACTAAAACAAATATGTGTGTACAGTGCTTTATAAATTAACATATTCTTGATTACAGGAACAATATTTGTATAAGGATGCTAAATTATATCAGTAAATAATAGACTTAACAACATTTTGGGAGACATTCCATAGTTTATTCCAATCAGTGATTGAAAACCTGGAGAACCGAATGAAAAGAATTGCAGCCAAATTAAACACCAGGTAAGATGTGTTGATATTTAATAATTAATTCAGACATTGATATTATATTTGCATGTGTTGCCTTCTTATATTATTTAATAACAAACCTAAAGCTTAATCAACCATGCACTAAGACAAAGGGAAATGAAAGCCACATGTTCAGTGTGCATGCAGCCATTATCATTGGAAAAATTATGCTGGCTTAATTGATCACAGTGTCCTTTAATATTGTTGCAAAGTACATTTTTTAGTAAATACAGCATTGCACCTTCAGAATGAAACAATTTGCATTAGTACAACAGTATGAAGAAATGAAACCAATGTGCCAGGTTGAAAAATGTGCAATATTTATAATTTATAGTTTTTTTTTCTATAATACATTTCAGGTCAAAACTCAGATGGTACCACTGACAAAAGTGTGGCTTCTTCAGTATTGCAGCCAGTACTAACCAAAGTTACTGTAGACATTGCAGAGATTTATACTGTTCCTTAAAAGGTAAAATATATTGAGTTTAAGAGGAGTTGGTCAAATAAACACTGAGTTTCATGATATCATATTACACCTAACTTATATTGTTTAATAACACAATCAAATCCTCTAATAAAATATATCTTTTGCATTGATAAAAAATAACATAAACATTAAAATGAGCATTCTTTTAAACGCCTTTCAGTTTGGTTCTAATTAAGATACATTGTATATGTAACTGTTCAATTTGATTTTCAGTCATGATGCAAGACGATTGAGAGGACAATGCAAAATGACAAACAGAAAAATGCCATGGATACAGAACATGAAGAATATGTGCCTGAGAATTTGTGATAAGATCCTATACAAAACTTTGAGAACGCAACAAAACATTGAAGCAGTTGTTTATTTTATTTTCAATGAATGGGACATTACTAATAGCCTTGTCTTGCTTTGGAAAACATTTTATTTTGATTCAAATGACATAAGTAAAATATTGACCATATGTAATTGTTTTTTAAATTCTTTCTATATAGGTTTAAGGTGACTCAAGTGTGCAGTGTGAATCTTGAATATTTGCTGGAATCGTTCCAATAGTCTGTCGTTTCCCATCAAATTCCGTGGTTTACCATCAAATTCCATGGTTTACCATCATCATGGCATTTGGCGTAAATCCACGTAAAAGAGCGGAATATCGTTCCAATACTCCGTCGTTTCCCATCAAATTCCGTGGTTTACCATCATCATGGCATTTGGTGTAAATCCACGTAAAAGAGCGGAATATCGTTCCAATACTCCGTCGTTTCCCATCAAATTCCGTGGTTTACCATCATCAATGGCATTTGTTGTAAATCCACGTAAAAGAGCGGAATATCGTTCCAATACTCCGTCGTTTCCCATCAAATTCCGTGGTTTACCATCATCAATGGCATTTGGTGTAAATTTACATTAAAGAGCGGAAATATCTGATATAATCCCTCATTTTCCCATTTTTCCGTTGTTTTACATCAATTTCCACAAAATCCCTCGTTCCAATACTCCGTCGATTTCCGCTCTTTTTCCCATGGAATTCCATGGCAGATTTACAGAAGGGTACTAAGCTATCTACCGGTACCTGTTAATTGAATTACTTAATTCACATCAGAAGAAGAATTAATGGGTCAAAATTATACATAATTATGTTCTTACTTGACCAGAATTTTACACAACGGAGTGAGACGCTTGCTTTACCACAGCATATAAACCAAATCACAGTATTACTTATTGTGATACTGTAAAATTCAACTTGTATGGCTTATTGCCATTGAAAGCACATTTCACAATTGACTTTCAGGATACTATACATTTCAACCTGTATGACTTATTGTGATAACCGGAAATGGACTTTTTACACACTGTGAATAGTAAATAACAAGCATTAAAATTTCTGAGGTCATCTCTCATTGACTGGAAATTATTACAGTGAAATTTATCAATATGTTGAAGTTCCCAAGTAGTTCACAGGATAATTACCAGGATAATAACTTGTATGCTACTTTTTGTATATAATGATATTGTGTATGATCATGTGCTATGCAACATAGATATGAGCCATTCTCCAGGAAAACCAGGCTTAATGACAAAATTGTGAAAATGTTGATAATATATGGTTAGAAGGAGAAGACTCTTGCGAACAGTTTCTGAAAATTTGAACAAATTATTCCATAAGATTTTTTAAACCAACCACTATCTCCTTCTTTATGAGTGACTTCGCGAACATCATTCTCTACGTTTTTGACATAATGTCAACTAGGGATGTAACAGTACGCTCCTCGAACATTGTAATATGTACCGTCAATTTTTCAGACGGTTCGGTATATTTCGGTATGATACAATATTCTCTAACAGCAGATTAATATTTCAATTTTTAAATAACAGTGAATTTGCTGTTTCTATTACAGCACGTATAATATGCATATCAACCATTTTAAATGAATTTCGACAATATGAAGCATTTCTTAATACAATTAAAACGAGTGATATATGATTATTATACATTATAAGTAGCCTAAAGTAGGCTGTCAGATGTTTTCAGTGTCTGAATATGGTTTGCGCTCCGTCAGTCCGTCTGTCAGTCCGTCCGTCTGTCAGTCCGTCACAGAAGTTTGTCTGGAGCATAACTTCAAAACTAAGCAAGCTATGACTTTGAAACTTTACATATGGATAGATATTAATGAGGAGAAGTGCAGTGCACAAGAACAATAACTCTCCCTTACTTAATTTTTTAGTTATTCCCCTTTGTTAATTTTCTTACTTAAATTTTGTCCGGAGCATAACTCCATTACCAAAAGAGATATGATTTTGAAACTTTACATGAGGATAGATATCAGTGAGGAGAATTGCAGTGCATAAGAACCATAACTCTTCCTTGCTTAATTTTTGAATTATTCCCCTTTGTTAATTTTCATACTTAAATTTTACAATTGGCTACCGGTAGGGGACTTTCATTGCTTGGCAATAGTCTTGTTTTTTATATAAAAAAGCTCATACCGTACCGTACTGAAATTAAGAAGTCTTGTACTGTGAACCGTGGACTGCAGTCTGCGGTGTTTTGTTTACCGTGGTATACCGTTACTGCCCTAACGTCAACTGACATTTCAAACATCCACTTTCTGATAGAAATTTTATGTAAACTTTTAACATTGTAGCACATTTTAGAATCATTTTCTTGTTTTAATAAAATGTGTCCAATTTGTGAGTGGTTGCTTACAGGGAAAAACTAGCAAGTGATTTAGCCACTTAACCCTTGTTTTCCTTGATATGAGTACTTTTTAGAAACCGATCACCGTAGCAACGACAGAAATTATTTTAACACAATATAATTTTAAAGAAAACTTGAATCTAATGGATAGTACTATACTATCCAATTACTTAGGACACACGTTTTTTCTCATTTTAGACATTTTTCTAAATCTTATAGAATTATGGCAATACACTGTCATTATAAGCCCGGTTTTCCTGGAGAGTGGCTCATATACACTACATGTTTAGTTTTTGAATAACACACTGAGAGATACCCCTAGGTATATAGTATATAGGATTATTTTAACTACCATGCTTCAGCTTGAGGTAGGTCTGTTGGTTGGTGGCTTGTTTGCTTTGTTAGTTCATGCAATTTGTGTTCACACTGTTTCTCTGGAACCATTGGTGTGCATTTCATTGAAACTTGGTATGACTGATAGGTAGCTAGGTACCAAGTCTAGTTGTGCATATCATCAGCGGACGTTGATCAGATAAATTTTAAGGCAGTTATGGCCCTTTGAATGATCACTCGTATATATTTTGCCCATGCCATTTCTCAGTAACTACTGGTCTAACTTCATCAAAACTTGACTGATCTTTACCAAGTCTACTTGTGTACATGTATATTGCTGATACATTTTAAGGGAGTCATGGCCCTCTGTTTATACACTTATACATTTTGTCCACACTATTTCTGCAAAACCATATTTCATCAAAGTTTGTATGTCTTATCCATAATTACTTACCAAGTCTAGTTTTGCATATTGCAACGGAAGTCGATTGGATAAATTTATAGAGAGTTTCTGCCCTTTGTTTTTTTACACTTTTACAATTTTATCTGCATTATTTCTCTGTTACCATTGGATAAGTTAAGTTCCCAATTTTCTAGGGCTCTTTTCAGCTGTTGAGCCGCTCAAGCACCCTTTGACATTTTAACTTCCCCTGGTCATTGGGCTACTTATGGAAACCTACGTTTGTGCCTCCCTGTGAGGCTATTTCTCGCCTGTGGGTGTGGCAGCCAACATTGATCTGCAGCACCCAGGAATAGACATTGTCCTAAGAGGTACCAATTTACACCCTGGTGGAGTGGATCATGTTTGATAATTAAATTATCCAGTGGTCCAGACGGGGGTTGAACCCGGGACATCTCGATCCTGAAGCACACTTCCTACCTCTAAGCCACCGGTCCCCACCTGATTTCATTGAAAGTTGGTATGACTGAACAATCAGTACCATGTCTAGGTGTACATATTGTCAGCAGTCATCATTCAGTTGAATTTCAAAGGAGTAACCGCCTTTTATGCACTTATAACTTTTGTCTGTGCCATTTCTCTGTAATCTATATTAGTTGTATTTCAAAGTTGGTATTTAGTTGTGCAGTATCGTTGGTAGAAATATAGCTCCAATAATTTTCTGTAATTATTGGTTGGATTTCAATGAAATTTCATCATTTCCTAGACGAAGCCTGAATATGATTGAACTATATGGTTATAGTAGATTTAAGACAGTTTTAAGTTTGTATTCAAATGTATTTATAATTGTGTTAATGTTATGTAGAAACAAACTGAATGAATTTTCGGCCTTTGATTAAACATGCGTAAAGTCTTCCTGAAAACTGTTGATCCTGATAAATAATGATTTTGGGCAAGGTCGGGTGCAAGTCCCTAACATATCTAAAACATTCTAATGATTGACGCTGGCCTGATACGGCCATAAATAAGGCGGCGATAAATACTGGTGTAACAGTCAGTTTTATCCCCCCCCGCCCCAGGGGATACAACGGGCCAGCCCGGTTAATTAGTTAATTAACCCCTTTTCGTAATACTAGCAGGTACCTGCACGCTTGGTAGTAATGTTTAACATTTTATGGCATAATTTTTATATACTTATAAATGTTTATTATTTATGTTTATTGTATTTTATTATTTGTTATGATACTGATAAATAAAATTATAACTGGTATCATTTGTACACTTTTAATATTGGACATTTTTAAACTTGCACTTAAGTTTAAATATCTAAAACACAAGGTTGTGTTATTAAGTCTCATACATTAAAAGCATGGGCTTAAATAGTATATCTTAGTGTTTGTTCTGTGTCTGAATTGTATCATAGTTCAACTGAGGGTGTTGTGATGACTGATGTGGGTTTGTTCAACAAGTTGTACATTTACCCCATCATTATGTCATAAGTCCCGGTAAGCTGTTACACTCATGTCTGAGGGCAGCTAAAGCACATTACCCTCCTAGTTTCCCTTCACACAACTAGGTTTAGCAATGACACTGATGGACCTCTCAATTTCACACCATACCACTGCTTCAACTTTTTTATGCAAAGGACTCTCACATTGAAGTTACTATCACACTTGTACCCTGATATTTTGACTATATAACAACAAGAATTTCAGATGTACCACTAGTCAATTGAAATCCTGGCCACCAACCCCATGGAATAGGGGATTTTTACTTGCCATATAAATTAGTGTGTCTCGCATCCAGTGGGCGAGGGGGAGAATTGCGTTACACATGAAGCGACACGCGACAATCAGACGACACACAAAGCGAGGTGCGATATTCACGCATGAGATCTCGCTCTGTCGCAGTATCAAAAACCACGAGATTTCGCAGTAGAATATCGCGCCTCGCTTCGTGTGTCGTGCCATTCTCACGCTGAAATATCGCGCCTCGCTTTGTGTGTCGCGCCATTCTCGTCCCTAGGTCAAGGCATGAGATGCGAAACGAGACACGAAGCGACATGCGAGATCTAGGTGACAAACGTAGCGAGGCATGATACTATATCATGCGATTGTCAAATCAAATTTTCAAACCGCGAGACACAACACACAAAGCGACAGGCGATAAAGCACAACACACAAGCGAGGCGCGACATTATATCGCGTAAATATCGCTCGATTGTCGCAGTCACTCTTAAACGGTGTAAAAGTAATTTCACAACTGCATATCCTAGCAAATAATCAGACTTGGTTTGATAAAAAGGAGTGTACTGAGGCAACCAGGCCCTTTGACCCCGGAAGGCCGGATATGTATATGTAGGTCAGGCTGAAGGGAGTCGAAGTTAACTGTCGCTATGCCCCTATCTATGGGCTGAAAGACGGGCCAGACCTGCAAAGTAGCCACAAAAGCGGTATGCAATAGGCCCTTCTTTCAGCTCCAAGATAGGGGCCTAGGGTCGACGGTCTAGTTCGACTCCCATCAGCCCGACCTACATCTACATACTCGGTCTCTTTCGGGGTCAAAGAACCTGGTTGCCTCAGTACGCTCCTTTTTATCAAACCTAGTCTTATTTAACACCGTTAAAGAGCAACTGCGATATTTGTGCGACATAATGTCGCGCCTCGCTTCTTGTGTCGCGCTATTCTCGCCTGTCGCTTCGCGTGTCGTGTTTCGCGGTTTGAATATTTTATGCCACTGCGATAATTGAGCAATGTAATATCGTGCATTGCTTTGTGTGTCGTGCAATTCTCGCATGTCACTTCTTGTCTCGCTTCGCATCTCGTGCCTGACCTTGGAACGCGAGACATGATAATCGCACGACGCACGAAGCGAGGTGCAATATTTCAGCGCGAGACACAAAGTAACATGCGAGCATTGAGCAACACACAAAGCGAGGCATGATATTCTACCGCGAAATCTTGTGGTTTTAGATACTGAAATGGAGTGAGACCTTATGTTTGAATATCGCGCCTTGCTTCTTGTATCGCCCGATTGTCGTGTGTTGCGGAATCTTGACCCTCGCCTGCTTGAGGCACGATAATTCATATGACACTAACCGGATTCCCTACGATAATGATGGTAGAGCTGACTCAGTATTAGAATCTTGGTCTGTATAACCCGCAGGAAACAATGGAAGGTGGATGCCACTGGTGGGTCAGCATTGGACGCAGGAAACCATTAAATGTGGATGTTAGAGCTGGTTCTGCATAAGCTACCGGTAACCATCAAAAATTATGTCAGATCTGGGTCGGCATTGGCCTCTGGTAACTATCAGATAGGGACGTCAGAGCTAGGTCGCATTAGCCGCAGATAACCATCAAAGCTAGGTTCGAATCCCGGCGGAAGCTGTGTAAATTAGAAAATCCCGGCGGAAGCTGGGTTAATTAGAACTGATGTGGTCGCATGGTGACTTGCCAGCCAATTTGACTTAGGGACATCTTTAATGCCCACAGTACCTCCTGAATTCCTTTGCCTGGCACAGATGGCATGAAAAATACGTATCTCATAAGTCAAATTGGCTTGCCCTTAAAAATCAAACAGAACTGTTTGATGATGTACGTATTGTTGAATCGATTTTAGTGATGAGTTGCCGCCGTCTGTTTGTAAACAAGACTTTATGAACGTTAATTATACACAAACATCATCAGTCAATAGCATCGGGATCTTCTCTATACAAATATACTGAAGAGCTTCTGATAGCATCGTGTAGATAGTGTATTAAAATCGTGAAATGGACCTACACCCCAGCAGGCACAGCAACGTTTATACAACGTTGAATAAACGTTGCGGGGCAACGTTGAAATAAGGTTGTATAAGCGTTTCATTTGCAACCACTATGTTGCAACGAAACTTCAACGTTAATACAACCTAAATGCAACGTTGCATTAACGTTGAAATAACGTTGCATCAACGTTGAAATAAGGTTGCATCAACATTGAAATAAGGTTGCGTGAACGTTGAAATAAGGTTGCATTAACGTTGAAATAAGGTTGCATTAACGTTGAAATAAGGTTGCATCAACGTTGAAATCAGGTTGCATTAACGTTGAAATCAGGTTGCATCAACGTTGAAATAAGGTTGCATTAACGTTGAAATAAGGTTGCATCAACGTTGAAATAAGGTTGCATCAACGTTGAAATAAGGTTGCATAAACTTTGTCCGCCAGAATTTCTGTACTTGAAAAGCGGACAAAAAGTGATCACAAAACCGTGATGGCATAGTGGTAATGAGTCTGCTTCGAGTGTGTAAGGAGGTCCTGGGTTCGATCCCATGTGTGGCCGTGTCATGCCAAAGATGCAATTTAAAATGATACCAGAAAATCTGTATCTGAAAAGTGATCACAAAATCTCGATGGCCTAGTGGTAGAGTGTCTGCTTCGAGTGTGTGAGGTTCTTGGTTCGATCCTATGTGTGGCCGTGTCATACCAAAGATGAACTTTAAATGGTACCAGTAATTCCCTATAAAAGGGAAACTTGCATCTCTTCTCTCAGTTTGTATACCTTTTTGGTGATGGATAACATCAGCAATGAGGTGTCGAAAGTGATTAATATAAGTTAGAAAAACTGGTTTCCCAATCTACCTTAAATAAATAAGTAAAAACGGAAAGCTAAATATGTACCAAACTTCCTGGTCAAATGAACAAGTCAGCATGTTTTAGAATACATCTGAGGTTCATCACTACCAACTTTACATAAATATTCGAATTCAAACAAATATCAAATTATTATTTTATTTGTTGTCTATGTAAGTTAACAAGCAATTGACATTATCAGCCCAAGTCTATCGCCTCCTTCCTAGCCCGTCTCTCCTTGGCAGCCTATTTCGCCTTCTTTAGTTCCTGTCTTCTTCTTCTTGATCCCCCATTTACTTAGTACTAAGATGACACTGATCAACAGCTTCTGAAAATACATTGATCAATAAAACATTATGAAATAGTGTGCCCAGGATAACAAGAAAGGTGGGAAAATTTGATATGACCCACATCAGTTGATTTACTTGTGTTCACAATTTATCGATGTTATTTAAGTATGAAATTGAAGTGGGTGACAGCTGTTTCTAAAATCTCCGGTACTTCCCTGGCCCTGAGAACTAAATATTGTTCCAGGGGAAGTGGTTCAGACAAAGAATCTGCCACATTTCCCGTCAGTGCAGGGAAGGTAATAAGCTGGAAGGTAATAACATGACCGTTTCCCCGTCTATTGACCTCCATCCCTGGGGTAGGGAGCTGTGGTTGCAACTGACTGATGCGTAAATTCAAGGACATTTCAATTTCTCAAGGCATGATGGTTTGTGGCGCGGTATCAGAAATGCTATTTTCATGAGTTTAGCACCCTAAATGACTTAGATTACCAGTTTATTTTTGAAAGGTAGTATATTTTCTGTCTATGATGTAAATAAATTAGACCTAAAATGAAAGATATAGTTCTGAAAATTATAGAACAGAGTGCTTATCTGACAGTTTTTCTTGTTTTCTCAAAATATTGATTTTGTAGTTACGACCTTCTCATTCTAAGCCAGCGATATGCTTCAATGGACCATAAAAATATGATAAAAATTATGACATAATGAAGCGCATATAAAGTAATAAAATCAATATACATGTATAGTTTTACTTACATTTCTGTCGATTTTAACACTGAGACTGTTTCATAGAACTGTATATAAAATCACTTGTTCTACAGCTGTGGTCAGTTGTAATATCCTAGTTTAAATGTTGATTCGGGAACGCTGCTGGTATTTAGTTTATTACCACCATAAAACTCCTGTCCGTATAGCAACACTCCCTGTACAAGCAGAGTCTTGGTCTTGTACAAAGTAACCACAACTTTCAAAAAGGCAAATTCTATAGTAACTGTTATTTATAATCTGGCCTTTCTGATCTTAAGTTGAACATAAGGTATAGCACTTGGTTAATAGTTTTGCTGGCTTCACCATTAAAGGAGGATGTTATATTTCACTAAGATCTGCAATAATCAATTTAATCTTTTTGGCAAATTTATGGTGATGTTAAGTCCATGTATTAAGTGCACAATTTATCAATCTCCTGTTGAGCTATTTACTTTTATCTGATAAGAATCCAGTATGGTGATATAATCCTTTATAATCCTTGTTTTGAAGCTAAGAAGAAACTTTCTGACGAATGCCAACGTTTATTCAACGTTTTATCAACGTTGAAGAAGAAACCATTCAGTTTTTCGTTGATATAAGGTTGTACTCGCGTTGAGAATGGTTGCAACGATTGTCAACGTTTATTCAACGTTTAATCCACGTGGATTAAACGTTGTGTGCCTGCTGGGACAGTAGTACCTCCCGAATCCCTGCCCATATTGACGGGTGCTTGGTAGATATGGGCCTACGATAACAATTCTTTAACTAGTTGTTAATTAACCCAGCTTCCGCCGGGAATCGAACCTACCTCTGACCGAAGGCGGACGCCCTAACCACTCGGCCACAGTCACGGACTGTATTCATATCCATTGTTATCGGTAATTTGATGTTCTGAAGTCAATTGCTTTCATTCTTAAGACCAACGGGCGTATTTATTTAATCAAGATATTGACAACAATGCGTTTAAATTAGCGATATTCTATTACTGAGGAACGAATCTAATGAATGACGATTGATAAAAGTTGTATATTTTCGAATACACATATTTTCGAATACACATTTCACGCTGCGCATGCGCAGATAGGTGAAACAATACACGCTGCGCATGCGCAGTAAGTTCGCGTTTAAAATTTCAAATTCTCGTTTCACGGTACGCATGCGCAGACGGAAAACCAGTACACGGCTATACACGCTGCGCATGCGCAGTAAGTTCACGTTTAGAATTTCAAATTCTCGTTTCACGGTACGCATGCGCAGACGGATGAATCGGTACACGGTTTTACACGATTATACACGATGCGCATGCGCAGTTGTAGCAAACGCTTAACGCTTTAACGGTAACGCATTCTCGTTTAACGATCGAACGAAAATAATTTTACACGGAACTTATTCGCGAGCCGTACTGTACGTACCATTCATTACAGTAACTTTCCCAATTTGAGATGAGTCCTTTCTTCAAAATGATTTTATATATGCGACCATTTCGACTCCTGAATCGTGAAGTGATTTAAGCCGTGTCGGTCATTGTGAGTATCATACGATGGTAACGTAGCTCAGAAGAGTTTAATGTTTTACATAAGATACCTTGATGTTTGAGGTGATCCGACACTTGCCCACTATCCGGTTATGAAATTGTATCGCTCGAACAATTGTCCTGCATTTTCACGTAATGCCAGTAAAAAGATCGGACATGAAAGGTGGCACTCAACTTAACCAGCCGAGCACAGAAAGCAGTGACATAACAACCCAACAACACGGAGCTATTCCCGCACAAATTGTATTACGTGGGATGCCACCTTGCTTGATTGATCGGCACAAACGACAAACGGTTCACTCGTAGTCTCAATCCTGTTTTAGAAATGTTTTAATAATATTTTAGAATGACAATGCGATTCTCCTAACCATGCTGTATCGGAACGAGCGTATATGTCATATATCATGCTGAATACAACAATGAGTCTAATATACTGGCCGTGATTTAGTCTACAAAATGATATCTTTTCCCACGTGGATGGTTTTAATTTCACACATCGCGATTCAGTCGCTAAGTGCACCAGGAAAGTTTGTCTATTATATGAAGAGACTTCCCGAGGACGACATGTACCCGATGCTATATTGTAGATTGATAACCACTTTCTGTCTGGAATTCTTAAATCACAAAAATGGAATAATAAGACGAGATAAGTGAGACTGATTCATATTGAAGTCATATTGCTTTATTCGCTTGATTTCACTATGCTGCATCGTAGTGTAAGTTATATATAACAATTTAATATATAATATTACCGTATAAGGCGTTAGACAACTTCAATATATCGACGGTGCCGAACCAAAACCCCGTAACTCAATTTTTTTCTTGTTGTCATCTAAGTAACTCGATTGGCTATTTAAATGGCGACAAGACAGACATGCGCAGGACGTCTAGCAGATGCGAATGCTGCAAAAGAAGTTTTCGCGCAAAATTGAGTAACGGGGTTTTGGTTCGGCGCCGTCGATATGGTAATCAATAATGAGCTATATAAGGTCATTTATGTACCAATCAGCCCTGCATCGCAGAACTATCAAATAAAAACTGATTATAATCTGCTACAAATTTAAAAACACGAGACCTGCTACAAAACGAGCTGTCAAAAATCTCTGGCCGATAAAACTGTTTTTCTTCTGATAGTATGTTTGATAATACATTAATATAGCAAAGGGTCCTTGGTTAAGGTGCGATGCTTAAAGGCCTGGACTTTGGCACTGGGCCAACCAAATGTGATCATAGTTTTCTCAGCATGTGGTTACTGATTTTTAAAATATCTGACCATACTGTACCTTATTACATAATATTATGCAATATTGCCTTAGTATTAGATAATGAGACAATTAGAGTTACCTTTATGACAGGAAGTTATAAAATATGTGTAGGCCTATAGTAAAAAAAAATTGATGTATAATTTTTTGTAATATTTAATCAAGATTGACATAATTTAAATTGTGTTGCTTGATTAGACACAAATGCATGCAAATTAATGCAAAATGATAAAAGTGTTAAAAAATCTGAACATATATAGTACATATAGTATATAGCTGAATGCCTCATGATTAACATTTCTAAATACTGTATTTAATGAAATGAGTGAATTGATATTATTCATAAGATATAAAAATGTCATTTGTGATGTTGGTTAAAATGTTTTGAATTAAATAGTTTTTATTAACTAGCTATAGATCTATGAGTACTATGTTATCTTATGTTTATAAAAAAGATATATTCACAGACATACAATCAGAATTGATATTGTGTACCTCTTTGGTATATTTGCTTAGTTTTATTTGTATCTGGTCTGGGTGTGTATTTATATAAATAACTCTTAGGGAATATTAATAACTAAAATAGTAAATATTTTGACAAATAGTTTTTACACACTTAAACAAGATGGCAACAAAAATCAAAGAAATATAAAATTATCTAAGTGTACAAATTAACCAAACACACAATGTAACACAAATTGTCAAGGGTACATATTACAGTAGCACATTATTGATTATCAGTAGCTATATGGGCCTCTAGTCCTTCACACTGACCAGTTACAGTGTTTTATGACCCCAGATAATCACGGATAGTGATTTCATGCTGGCACAATGCTGGCATCATGCTGATACCTCTATAAAGTTCTGGACCAGAATCAAAGAAGGGAAAATGTACACCTTTAAGTACTTAAAATACAAAACTATAGACAGTTATATTACAAGGATAAGTTTGTAGCCCACGTGACATCTTCTAAGTGTTATGGTACAGGAACAACCCAGACCATACACAGCGCCATGTTAGCAATATACCCTACTACTTAGTTATATCAAACATTACCAATATCATGTTACTATACAACACATTCCTAGCACCATACACGCTCGTAAATAACAAGATGAAACATTTAGGAGACATAATCATGACATATTCATAGTTATCTGATACTCAAACAGAGCATCAAATATGTAAATACTTAACTGACATGGCAGTGTGTTGAACGTTTTAGGAACTCTAGCGAGTTTCTGTTTTTATCAACACACATTCGTATACATGTTTGTATATACATGTACTTATACAATACAAGGTATTCGACATCTTAGAATAAATCATGTTTAGGTCATGTATATCTTAATTCCACGAATATGTACGTTTATATTTGACAACACTACATCAGGCACTGGCATGTAGATGGAAAGTTATTTAATTTCAACATTCAATACGTTTTGAAGCTCATAAGAACAGAGTCTGAACTTGATGTTGAATGACAAACTTCACATTCAATTTGATATGAATAGAAGAGTTTTTATGTCTTGATTGATTTATATGCTTTTAAATGTTTCTGTATCAAACATGACACTTGCATTGTGCATATGTAAATACAAACGTTCATTTCCATTCTTATCAACTTTGACTAAACAACGATTTCTGTATGTAGTCTGGTGTGTACTGATCATTCAGGTGAGGTGGGGCCCACATACTACCAACATACACACATACAGAGTACCGCTCTGTCAATACCTATGAATACTGGAAAGTTGTACAAACGATACAACACAGTGGGGTATAATGTGCGAGTGCTTTTGTTCTGCCCATCTGCAGTACTGAGGTAATTGTGTAAGACTTCCAACAAATAGAAGTAATCATCTGAAATCAACCACCTACAAAAAAAAATCAATTTGATTCGGAAGAGGAAATTGTTCCCTATAAAGAAGTATTTTGTGTACAATGGTATTATGACTAGAATCTACGTAGAACTCGAAAAGAAACAGCATACTGATGCATGGTTCATATCATTCAGAATAGGGCACCTCAGACAGACACCTTAATGCATACAGTGCAACATATGTCGATTGGTACATTAATTTAGCAACAACAATTTTTTTAACAGCCATTTTTATTAAATCCAAATTTTGCATGTGTATATACGATAATTGAAAATATGCAGAGTTGATGTATCCATTGACCTTCCATAATTGACTGACTGGTCAAAGTACGCATTAGAAACAAAACCAGACTGGTCGTATTTGATCTGAAATCATCAGGGTTTGAGAAACACATCTTGGCAATATACGTAGTCAACTAGCATCTGTTTATTTATTTATTTATTTAATTATTTGTAGAGTTGACATTGATACCTCTGTATTTCATTTAAGTGTCATGATATCACCTCATAGTTATGACGCTTTATCAATTATTCGCGGGTTCTTAACCGTCTGACAATTGTTGGGCTATTTCATTTGGCCCGGGAATATTTTGTATATGTATTGAAAATCGAAAATAGGAGCGTTTAGTCTAGTTGGGGTGTGTCATTGGTCGTAAGAAAGCGTTTAGACAAGGTTAGAATGTCTCCGTGAAATTGCTTACGGACCTTATAGATGTGTTTCCATGAAGCGGACAATTAAACCAGAGTTTATGCTGTAAAACACATACATACAGCTATCTCCCCAAAATAACTGTTGTAAAAGCAGAAATTACAGTGATGCATGATTTGCCCTGGAGTCGTTGGTGCTTGTATTTTATCAACTGTATCAACTGTCTGGTTGAAAATATATTGCATTTGCACTCGTTATAAAAATGTTAACAGTGTATTGATTGAATAACAGGAATTTTGTAAACTACACTATCGCAAACAGTAACATTGCAATATTTGATGCTTTGAAGATCATCCAGGTACGGTGATATCAACCCATAACATGTCAGTGAATACGTGTTTAAAATCTAGATGCCTTTAGCACATAGAAGAATTTTATAGCGTTGTTTATATTGTGACGATAAAATAAACGGGCAATCTTTGATTCGAGCAAGGTCGTCTTAGAAGAGAATATGTCAGTGTTATACATTTTGATGCCCTTAAAACGAAGGGATATTTACATGGTCGTACATTGTGTAATTTGTGGGGTTAAAATAATCAGTTCTCGATCGAATAATGGACCTATGGGTTAAGTGTTCATAGACAAAAAGTTAAGTTACCAATTTTCTTGGGCTCTTTTTTGTTGTTAGGCCGCTCAAGCAACCTTTGACATTTTTACTTCCCCTGGTCATTGGGCTACCTATGAAAGCCTACGCTTGTTTCTTCGCTCGATACTTTTTTCACTCCAGTGGGGTGGCAGCCTACGTCGTTCTGCGGCGTTGCTAATCAGCTAATTGATACAGAAAAACAGTTCGATGCGATAACTACAAGTTTCATGTCAAATCGTATTGCTCGGTTTGAATACCGTCAATGTTAAGTAGTTGCCCGATGATAAGTTTTTTTATTATGTAATTGTCTTCCTTGAGCAAAGATCATGAATAGTCGGGCATGAATGGCATCACCCAACCGCACTATCCAAACAAATAAGGCGCACAATAAATGAAATGAACGAATAAAAACACTACACGAGCATGCGACACAATGCCCAGCACAAAAGAGAACAAGTCAGTGGATTGAAATTGAAGTGTTGAAATTCAATTTCATTGGTCAAACAATTCCGAGCAACTTTAGGAAACAACGTCAATAAGATCGGAATAACCTTGCAACGGTATAAATGATTTTGTAATTTTGAATGTCCTTAACAGAGAGACACGGTTTTTTACAATGAAGTAAAATTTTGCCTTTTAACATGATTTTAGGATCAAGCACATTCATGTTTACAACACATCTGCAAACTCACAAAGAGTGTATCAATGGTTACGCAACATATATACATATACAATTATTTCAAGGACACCAATTACGGTTTCGAAATAACAGAACAGAACAACGACAATGACAACATGTTTGATTGGTTATTTTAAATGTTGATAAATTGATACTGATGTGTCTGTTGCTGTAGCTATGTTGTGAGAACAAATGGCTTCATCCCGTTCCAATTACACATCGTTCGTCTACTTTATTAATTTAATTTCTAAAATAGACTTTACTTAATGGAGAATAAAAATGGTGCACTTATCTTACATACCGGAAGATTGGTAATTAAAGTAATTGTGCTTTAAAACCATTAGAGGACTCAGTATGACCGAGACATTGTAACGTAGTTACTTACGAGATTGTATTCAAATACATTCATGGTGTAAGTATTTCCAAACTTAGCACATTAAGGTTCCGGCGTGAGTTGTCGAAATGAGTACGAGTATTTGCTATGTTGTTACGTATCAAATAAGATAAAGAATGACAAATTATATTTGGTTTTCTTCAACTACTTAACAAAACAGAAGATATATGGAATATCGTTTTGGTTTAAAATCGAAGTATGACGTCAGTTTAAGTTAAGGATTGAACGACCATTTGTTGACGTTCACTGATACAAAAATGTACCCAATCTTCAGGAATACATTAAATGAAACCCCGAATGGGGCTTAATGTTAAATGATTGAAAAAGGAATACAAGTTTATATAATATTACTGGATTCCAAGCATTTATCACAGCGGGTTATATGCCAATAGTCATATTAATTGTTGAACGTTCCACGTATTTTAGCACGAAATATGTTGGGTATTAGAGGTGCAAGGCAATCACATAGGAATTGAAGATACGACATTAAACCCGTCGTACAGGAAGCAAGGTAGTATAATTTTTGCACAAAAGAACATCAAATTCCCTAGACACATATGTCTAGGCCGTAATAAACAACCGCCGAGTTTATCATAATGGCCTCTCATTTATTATTTTAATACGACTTGATTTATCATCCAAATCGTGTCCGGTCAATCGTTGACATTTATTCATATTTATTCGAAATCGTCCATATAATGCAAATATTGTCTGTATAAATTAATTTGCTATAAAAAATCTGCACATTACTTTTATATAAAGTTGCACCTTTACTAGTGATTGCTGGCAGCAACATTTAGTACGTCACGTCACTTAATACAAGACTAGTTGGCCGTTGATAAAACACCATGCAATTACAAACTTGTAAAACATAAACATCCAAACAATAGCACTGATTACATTCACCAATACTTAGCTGCTGTTTATGAGGTAAAATTGTATATGTAGAAACTAGTTAATCACATTACGTACATTCTTGCTTCTTTGATTAGTTTTATTGAGGTTGCAACTTGTCCGTTTTAACAGGATGTGATCATTTAACAGTTCAATACATTACTTTTCAACAAAAACAAAAGTAGTTCTCAAGACTTGGAGCCAACACGAATTAATTATCTTTGTTAAGTGGAAACCTTTATGCGCATGCATATCAATAATTCCTAACATTATGTCATATAAGGCTACTCCATGTATGTTCCTGTTATGCCCACCTGATACGTTATAATTCATGTTCTTCTATGACGGCTATAATATGAATACATATGACACAAAATGTCCTACCCATCAGACATACCAGTACTTGTATTTGCACAAGTGTTGATACAATAAAAGTAACAGGTAGCAGTAGTACCCCGCATTTGTAAAAGCCAGTCTCCGGTATTTAATATTTAATAAAATAAATGGATTTCCTATTTAATAACACTCAAGCCATATTAACCAAAATGTGTGTGTATCCCCCGATAGTGCATTGTCATGGTATTCTCAGATTAAGCTAAACTAAAAGTATGCTATATTGCAAATCATACAATATGTATTAGTATCATGAGCATATGCCACATATGTATTTTTATGATACACATGTTACATTGCATTATGAATCGAACATGTAAATAGCATGAATCAATCGCCGCGTATTTACTCTACGTACAATATACAGATGATACTAGACAACAAACTAGAATGGAACAATTTGACAAGATAGAGGTTAAGTTAGAAACGTGTGGATACACTAGAATGGAACAATTTGACAAGATAGAGCTTAAGTTAGAAACGTGTGGATACACTTGAATGGAACAATTTGACAAGATAGGGGTTAAGTTAGAAACGTGTGGATACACTTGAATAGAACAATTTGACAAGATAGAGGTTAAGTTAGAAACGTGTGGATACACTAGAATGGAACAATTTGACAAGATAGAGCTTAAGTTAGAAACGTGTGGATACACTTGAATGGAACAATTTGACAAGATAGGGGTTAAGTTAGAAACGTGTGGATACACTTGAATGGAACAATTTGACAAGATAGAGGTTAAGTTAGAAACGTGTGGATACACTTGAATGGAACAATTTGACAAGATAGAGGTTAAGTTAGAAACAGGTGAATACAAACGACACAAACAGGAACATGCTAGAGACATTACACAGATGCTACATCGGTACACATCCAAATTACATGTGCACAAGAACTCATCAAGTCATAAACTCACTGAGTTAAAAGCGCTATTCATCTGGCCATAGAAATGTATCAATTCAATAGGGGATTATTTTGAACAAAATAAAGTGTACGAAGAAATGAAACAAACTGTAAGATCTCATGAAGTTCATTACAAGGTTGAGAAGAACTAAAATCATATAACCTAACATCTGCATATACAGGTAGTCCACGCCAATAAGCTACACAACTAACAATACGTAGCATTGTATTTAAACTGTGCTAAATTGTCACCACACTCCCCCAGACTGTCGAATATTGCTTTAAAGTGTACAATAAAATCTTGTAAAAATGTCGTCATACTAGGCTGAGATATCCTTAACTAGCATAGAAGTCGATTGACGTAATGATGTTTCTAATTGTTATCCAGTAAACTATTGTTATCATACAATGTTCTCCTACTTGATACATAATCGCAGATGAGGAATAATTTGTCTGAAGACGTCTCTTCTCATTTTCTGTACAAGCAGGCAGTCGATAGTGAACATGCCATTGACAGATAGCATATAACTAGTGAAGGGCGCCGTATCAGACTGGCTAATATATCTTTTATTACCTTGTCATAGTTACATTATCTACGCCATGTGCGACACATTATCAATAAGCTATGGCTATTTTCCAGTTAATAAATAGACAACTAATTCTATATTGGCCTCATTATTAATAAGATACCAAGGTGTGGATATCATGTTTCCAGTCCTAATCATCGGTGTACGAACAAGAGCATGACAATAGTCCGTACATTATTGAAATGTGTCATGGCCGATACTTAACCAAGTCAAGTTTCAAACACACATGATGGATGACGGCTTGTCTAGCAAAACAATTGATACATGTACAATAGTTATTAGCATGTTTAAGCAGCGTAACTCTTTACACTATTATAATATTATTTTAACGAAAATGACTATTGTTTGTGTCTAGAATTCAACGTTGAGTATGGATGTACAGGTATTGTCGATTCAAAGATGTCTGTCAAAACCGCCAAAATGTTCCATTTCTGAATAGCTGGTTGCAGCAAGTATAACCACTACGCTATAGGCCCATTAGAGTTGTAATCATATAAGTGTATTTATGATGATAAAATTTAATCCTGAGAAACCTGTAATAATCGACCGGGGTGAATGTTTGTTTACGCGGTTGTGACAGAGATCTTTGAATCAACTGTAGGGATTAACCTTTCTTTTTGGTTTATATAAACCTTATAGTGTGTCTTCATGCGAATCCAATGTCGTCTGCTTAATGTCTAGTGATGGTATATGACACTAAAGTCAACAAAACAAACATCTTGACGATTACACATCCAATGAATACTGGACTAGCTCAATGATTAAAATAAAACAAAACGTCTTTAGTAAAAATTGTAAAACAAGTTGCAGAACGACATATTTAGCACATTTTAGACAATGTCTACGATATTCATTTATCATTCTCGACACTTGTCACTGCATTCCTGTAAGTATTAACCACCACGAGAGTAATAGAGTATGAGAGAGGTCATGACATGATTTTTTTAAATATTTCCCAGAAAACAATATTTAATCTGGTGCCATTTTCTGTCTCTTTTAATGACGGCTTTACTAAACAAATGATTACCTCGGAATTCCAAGTATGTTTATCTTGCATTTCGTGTGGTGGTATAGTTCATGACTATATCTTAGGATGACGTTTCATATTTTAGTTACTTTTGGTACATGATGACGAAGACTTGAATATTCATCTTGCAGTCGATTTTGTTTGATTTTGTTCGCTTAAAGAAAACACTTAAGTCGTGTTAATGTTGTTTTCACATCCTGGTTTCAAAGAGATGGTATTGAATATCATGATAAAATACGCCAGCAATACCCTTAAGCTGACTTGATCTAGATATGCAATTTGACGTGCACGAATCTCAAACTTATATAGATCATCCGCTGTAAGCTTTTATGAGCAATTACTCTGCAATCACGTGATGTTGTTTGGTGAGTGGTGTTTTATAGTCAAGCTTGGCTAGATTGTATAAATGCTAGAATGCACCTTAGTTTGGTTTTAAGAGGTGATAAAATTCAACGTACATAAATAAAACATGCATTCTTGTTTGCTTCCAGATTATTGACTTGTTGGTTGAGATATAACTTAAGTTATACAACATGAATAAAATATCGGACAGTGTGACTGAATGTGACTGTAACGTATACAGGGACTGCCCCTAGGGCTAAATGTCAGTTTACATGCAAACGTCCCTCACGCTTAACATAATTTCCGTTCTTGGTAAACAAACTCCTCCTATGCTAGCATATTGACTTGTCAATCACTACATTTGAAGTATGTGATGCTTGCTATGAATATGTATGACTTAATAACATATGTCTCTGCCATATGCAATAGTATGATGTATGAATCCAGCATGTAGCTAAGTGCCTTTAGTTATCATTATAATCTTATTCCAGCAATAGTACATGCAGTTTTATAAGTTACTCAGTAAAATTTGTCTGTACGAACTTAAATATCACCAAATAATGACACTTTCCGCTTTAGGAACACGGGTCTGAAAAAGTTATTGTTTCTTTGTACATTACTCTGTTTGTCCACGATGTATGCTGCAATTACATATTTATCTTATTTAAGTCACTTAAGCAATACTATACATGTAGGACACAACTTAGCGTACTGGCTACAATTAAAATTTTTTTAGTACAATGGGTAAACACTGCATAGTGTTGTCCTAGGTTTGCCAAAATGAGTAAATTTGATATTTATGACATTAAATGCACTAGAATGTTGTGTAGATTGTTTAAAATGATGTTGTTTATATTTGCAGGATATAGATGAATTCTGTTGGACTTTCCTGTATGACAGATGTGGATCACAGCTACCAGGTAATGTAAACATCGCAGCTGATATACTCTCTCGAAATCGGGTGAATTTTGTACAAATTGATAACTATTATATGCATTCTTCTATCAGAACATTTGAGTCCAGCTCATGATTAAATTATGTGTGTGTGCATAATTAGTTACCGTGACATCAATATGCTGACTCGAAATCCCTAATTCTGCTGTTAGTGTCATGATAAAGAGTTCAATCATAATTATACAAGTGCTACTGTTTGTACATACATGTATATAAGTCATGCAGAAATAACGCAATTGGTAATCAATTAAAAAAAACTTAAGCTATATAAACGTATTTGCCGAACAAAATCCAGTAAATGTTAAATGATATGTGTGTTAAGTGACTCCGATTAAATCATAGACAAGCGATATAGTCTCCTTGGGACATAATGTTGATCCATGTATTATAGATAAAGGTTATGGATATGGTATGTTCTACTATATGGTCGTTCTTCTGTTTCTTGATATGTTCCAAGTTAATTACAATACGTATAAAGAAGAAATAGTTCCAGTTATCTTACGTTAGGTAAATGTAAACGTTTAGCTTTTCCGTTTTATGTTTGTACTTTAATATCACTTTAAATGTTATTTGCCATTCTAAGCTTTTATAGTATTACATGTACACGTACCATTGTGATGTTCTGTGATATTAGATTGCAGGAAAATGTTACATGTAATACATTTTATAAACTATGAATGACTGGTGAAAGGAGCGACTAACGATGTAAGAGTGTTTGGGTATAATCATGCAAACATCCAACTACTGAAATGCATTTAAAAACGACGTGTGCTATAAATTAAACACGTAACTAGGCGTCTACAAATAATTACTTGTATCGTTTTTAGTATGATATTAGACTACCTTAATTGCAAATTAAAACTTTGGATGGGCTCCGTGTACTTTGATACAATCGTCGAAAAAAAGACAATTCTCATAATTTCATAGGGTGTTCTAGAACACGTTTGTACGAAAATAGACAGTTCGCATGTCCAATAAATCACAGAGAGGGTTTCTGTTAAAACTGAAGTGAAAAATGATCAAAAGGAGCCTCTAGGATGTGTTGCTTATGCTTGGTTGTTTTATCGAGGCTAGAGTTAAGAGAACTGGTACTTGGTTTACCAAACCGCAGTATTTGTGCTGGTAGCTAATTATTTTGAATACTTTTGGTATGAATATTTACGAATACTTAAAACACTCGGTATCGACATTTCACACATATTTTCAACATGTACACAATCCACTATGATGTTGTCAATGATGTTTTCATTTTTCTTTCATTATTTTCTATACCCTTACACATTATCTATTCAGTAAAAGCCTGCTATATAATGTCAATGGTCTCTAAAGACTCTTGGTGTGTAAAATAGCTGTCCGTGTATTGGCAAAGCCAATTATCTGACTAGAAGACAGTCAGAACTTACGGATTGTAGGCAAGTCGAACATATAAGACAAGAATGAATGGTAAACAAGATATAGAAATAATGGTAGAAACGTAATATAAAGATCATTTGGAACAATGTCAATAAAATAGATCGAACATGTAATAAGTTATATTCATGCTTAAATGACGACCATGTTATGAATATGTTTACGTAACGCGTAGGTAAAGTGTGGACCGTTTCGTGGACACGGGTCAATTAGCTGAAGAAAATACGTGACATTAAATGCTACTATGAAGACAAATTTTAATTATTCACTGTCGTCTTAAATAATGGCTTACCTTAAAGTACCATATATGAGCATTGCTCGCAAAGTAACACGTAAGCGACGACAACATCTTGAATAATTCATCCGTGGCGTGATTACCGTTAATCGAAATTTAACACAAAAAGTAGTTCACTCAATTCGTTATCCGAATCCGTACAAATTGTGTTTTACATGGAAACAACTGTGATGACAATTTCATGAAAAGGCGTAGAAACTAATAATTATCTCGTCAAATCGCTTGAAATTACCAATAAAGCGCGAAGGAAAAATCAGACAATTACAGAAAGTGCTTGTTCTTTTTACTTTTCTAGCTAATACTGTGTCTAATGCAGGGTATTAAACCAAACATCTAAAATCTTGGAGCTATGAATACAACTCATCTCGTGCATTTACGCCATTAAAGGTTCACTAAAATTAATGGCTGGTGCTGTCGCAAGCATTTCAATTACTCACTCCTTCTTTAAAAGATCTAAAACTCTTATCGGGAAGTTGATAAAACAGTAAACGAAACAATGATTGCAAATGGTTGAAATTTAAATCCTAAGTTTCAGTATTAGAATGAACGCTACATTGAAAAACCCTAATGTAATGAAAAAAAAAGTAAATCAATATTGCTCTAGAAAAATTGGAGGAATCTGAAGTAGCCGATTATTAGTGGAATTTAAATAATGATTTAATTTGCTGCATATCACATCCCGACAGAGGTCAACAAATACCGGTGTGGATTCAAGTTGCCGCCTTATACAGACACACGGGTACATGTTTTTGTATTAAGCAAAAACAGTTTACTGTGTTTGGAAACAAATCATTGCATGACATTTACTGAGTATTTTAAGGTGTATATACAAGAGAATTGCAAGACAATCAGTGCGATTTAAAAGAGGTGTCCTTATTTAAAGCAGCCATTTGGATTTCAATTTGCATTCACAGATGTGAAAGGGTTGACACATTTCTAGCTGACGCGGTATCTGTTTTAGGAATTAATGAACAATGTTTCTAAATGACATTATAATGGCCAACAAAGATGTAATATGCATTAACAGTGACTAACAATGATGTGTATTAGTATATAAGGATAGTTTTAAAGTTGAAGAGTCATTTCTTGTGAACTTTTAAACTTCCATTTGTTCCATGTAGCACAATAAGTTTGCCGGTAGTATTAAAGAGTATGTTTTTGACCTCCAGAAGTTACCTTCATTGTAAAACGTTGCCCGCTTCTGATAATGGCTTCCAAAGAACATCAATGTGTGTATTGTTCACTCACAATATTGTTCAAGTTTCTATAAACATCTTCCTGTAATCATTATCAAGTACGTATGTGTTTAAACAGCTTCATAATCGTTGGAACCCTACTTGTCTCAGGGGCTTAAAGGTCTGCCAGTAAACGTCCAGTAGATTTATATTATTTCTCACAAGAAAGGTGACCGTCCTAATATATGCATATATCTTTACAGAAATGTATGTGGAAGTTTTATTTCCTTACAATCTGCACGTTATTTCATCTATTATTCAATTAACTTCTACGATTGATGATATGTACGAGGCTATCTGATCATGGTTTGGACTATTGTATGATAGGTGGGTATTCATACTTGATAACGTCGACGTAATGATGCATTTATGAGGATTAAGAATTAGATATGAGTCTGCCATGTGAACCGTCCTGATAAGACAACCATTATGGTAGTAGCAAGACAAATGTATAAAATGCTGATTGGGTTATTGCGATATTATACCCATCTGATGACTAGTTTGATAGTCAGTAATTTAATTATATCCAACATTTTATTATGCTTTACTGCTATTGATTGACCATTTGTTTTATGATGTGAAAGATCAATTACAAGTTATAGTATTGTAGGGCGACTTTACTGCCTGGGCGTGTATCGTATTGTTGCATACAGCAAGATTCGAAAACGCGCCATGACAACGCGGGGAAATTAGAAAGCAATGGAAAGTTACATCAAACTAGCCGAACGACTTGTAATTGACGGAAAGGGAACACTACATCTTATATCATAATTACCGCAAAAAATGAAAATTCGATAGCGATAGTGTTTTATAGATGACTTGTTATCATCACACGTTTGTTCTTACTTTCCAGAATGAAAAAAAATAAATTCGCTATATGTACCAGAAAATAATGTTCGGTATAAATGTATTGTCCGGTCTGGGACTAAACTATGGAAATGCTATCCTTAGGCGTCAGTTAAATTAATAGAAATTATTTACTTTGACACTGTCAGTCTAGAACGTCTCATATTTGAAGAACATCAGTGTTTTATCGTATGTTTGAATAAGTTGATGTATATAAACTTGAGAGGTAGAGTTAGTTCATCTTCGGTGTAGTCTTTTTCAGGTGTCAACAATTACTCGATAGCTACGCACTACATAGTTTTTTAATCGTCACCGACTAGTTTATAGAGTGTTGGTATAGCCTGACCTTTTGATTAGCATAATTTAACAGTCGATATATTACCTACGATACAACCACCGATTGGATGTTTTCATAATCGGGAAGTATCACATAGACACTCGAGATGTAATACAAACACAAAATTTAAATACCGATATCGCAGGATTGGTTTGCGAAAATTGATATATTCAAAGCAAGAAACTTGTAATATATTCTTGCATAAAGACCAAGTTCAGGTAAAATAAGCCAATCTATACCGGTATCAAACAAATACCCGATACATATATAGTGTAGATACCATGCACTTATTTCAATTAAGTGCACCATGTCGGGTATTGCTGTATATCCAAATTCAACTTTTAAATGAAGAACGGAAACTTTATCACATATGATACCGAAACATATCTTAACTGTATATCAATAGTTCTAATATATTCCAGGCGCGCCAGGTGTCGGACCCCCAGGTCCACCAGGGCCACCAGGAACTAAAGGTGAAGCCGGACGACCCGGAGCAGCTGGTCACATGGGACCTCCAGGAGTCAATGGTAAATGCATATACACAACAGAACAAAGCTTCACTTTATCAACTTAACTGTTCATGGAACTAGTACAAGTCATATGATTATTATTTACATATTATACATGTAGTGATGTTAGAACGAACACTTTGCGGTATTTACAATTGACATAACGTCGCAAAACCCGCTGTTAAGACATAAAAGGGCATCAAACTAGTATGCTAAGGTGCTGACCAGTTAATATGCTATTCTACTCAGACATTGATTCGTCATAGTAAGTGTTTACGTGTGGCTGCAAACAGACTGCCATTTTACCTCTCCCCAAGGCAATGTAATCTCATATGGTCGTATACAGTTTGTATGTTCTATGCGTGTTAAAATGTAGAAAATCCAGTAGTGACTTCACGATGACACGAAGTGTGTCTAGGGCAGTAGGTTAAATGAAAACAGAATATTTGGTCGTATTAAATATATTTGTGTTACATTGGAACCAAAAGCGCACACTGTATCATTAACCATGATTGCTATTTTGTATCATTTAAGGTGTCAAGGGTCAGAAAGGATTGAAAGGAGAAACAGGCCGTGTAGGTGAACCGGGTTCTGACGGCCCCAGGGGACCACCAGGTGGGTCGAGGCGTAAGTTTAAATTTACCTGACCTTTCCTTTGTGATGTTTTTGACTGTCAGTAGTAACTAAACGCATGTAGTGGGTAAGTTAACCAATACTTATTATTTCACTTATTTAACCAACGGCTGGCATATATACCGTGTTTATTAACATGTTGCTGTACAATGACCCCTAATTGTTCGTTCTGTTCGTTTGTATAGTCATCATTTACCGGTAGTCTAGTATATACATTATCACAAAAATATGCACTTCATGTATATGTGAATACCATGAGTTATGTGTCCTATAAAATAAATGATTAAGCGTGTTTAAGGTATTTCGATCAGTTTTATAGCACTTACTTATGCTTTTAAACCATAGTTGGAACCAAACGCTTACTTGACATGTACATTGTACAAAAGATCATAAGCGGCCAAGGAAATGGGGTTTTACACAGCAAACGAATTGGTACATATATTGCACAGATGTATAGCAAATGCAAACGGGTTAATTCATTTCTAAACTATGATGAATATATAGACGTCTACTATAACCATAATGCCCGACAAGGCAATAGGTTGTTAAGTCATATGATGTATTATTGTTTTTCTATAACTTTCAGCACTGGGTTCATTTTATGCCACTCTCTTATTTATAGTTCAGCTATCCCCTTACATTGTCGTGTATCCCCTGCAAACTTCATGCGTCAAAACATGCTCACAGATAACAGTTAATACAATTATTTTCCCGTCTAAATCCAGACCAAGTGACAGATATGTTTAATTTATTTCCTCTACATGATGCAAGTATTCTATATCGATTGTGACAGGAAGTTAATATTTGTTACCATAAAATTATCTGAATTTGAATGTTCGCTCTGCTAACAAAAATAATTGTCTGCATGTCCTACGCATGTTGGCGCTGTCGCAAAAGTTGACATTTATATTTAGTGAAAGAAACGCCATGCAGTACAACATTTATATTCACTTTTGACTAACTTGATCAATTATTATTTTATCTGTCGTTTAACGAGTTTAGGCAACTTGAAAAGCAAATAATTGCCAAAATTGTCTTTATTGTGATCACGTGATTCAATGTCAACTTGTGTGTAAGAAATGTTAATCGAGACAAGAAAGTTTCATTATATCTGTGTAATGTTTAGAAGACAAGTTTATGCCATGTTTGTTTGTATGCTATGACCCATATTACAACATACTGTATACATGCAATGTACAATGTAGTTGAATTGATGCAGGGTTTTCCTTCTATCAATATGAATAATATCTTTACGTGTTATGGTGTTGTATTATGAAACGTTTCGTATTGCTTCATGTATAAATCTGATATATTCATATAAGCATCGAGTAATCTTGACAATTTATTCCAAATAATCAGCACCAGACCACACATATAGTAGTTATGTGACTTTATCGCAATTGGGAACATTATATCAACATTTCATCATTATAAAGATTTCTATGATATCTATTTATGCATATTTATCTTGATAATTAAGGGCAAAGTATAATTAATAAATAAAACTATTTAGCTACCATCTGATGTATTAATGGTTAAGATGTTATAATACTATCTGCAGATTTTAAAGTCATAAAGGGAGAAATTGTATTTCTGAAACAAATAAATTAAATGTTCATGTATCTAGAAGTTGATTTCGTTATAATATCATGAAAGTATTTTACTGGAATTGACAATGCATTAAAGTGATGATTGTAACAATTTTATTTGTCATCATACTTTAATAAACTGCAATGGTCTATCAAAAGCAGACTACATGATTATCAAAAACAGACTACATACTAGTTAACCAAACCAATTAATGTGCAATAAAATGTTCAAATCAATCAGATAGATATATTGCCTTTCTTAGCATGTTTCGCTTGACTTTGTTCACATTATACGATCCAGTTAGTATAATGAGATCAGACCAAAATTCCCACCAGATCACTTACAGACAATTCATCATCACAATTAAAGCCTTATTGTGTCACAAACAACATAAAATCAGAATCCATGTCCCCTATAATTGATTTCAAATAACATTTTATTCACATGGTTTTTGTTAAATATTAAACGTGGAGAAGAAATTGAAGATTTGCTATGGCATTTTTATACATTTTAATGCTCGAAGTATCCTAAAAATTCATTTCTCACATCACGTTTGCGTGCGGACTTCTCTAATCGATTTCTTGATCACACCATATTGGGCTAATGGTTATTTTATGACAGTCGTTGTAGGACATGGGGACACCCGGCTGAAGGAAGTCTTGGTTGTTTGTACAAAGAACATTTTTGAGCTGCTCTTTCTTCTATTGGATATATTTCATCTACATAATGTGACATGTTTGTTATAATGAATTGTTTACGCACTTGTGTTGAATTTTGAAAATGATAATATCATATTTGACAGAAATTTGCTAGCATATAACTATAATTACGTATGGTTCATATGTTCTAAAACAGCAAAGATGAAAATCAGTTATTTTAAAATATCACAAATTATGTCTCAATAGCAGACCAAGACCACACGCATATTAGTTGTATGACTTTATCTTCATTGGATACATTATTTCATCGTCATAAAGATTGTTTTGATATGAAAATTGTGCATAATTATCTTGATTGTGGGTAAAATATGATTAATAAATGTAAGTATGTACATGTAGCTACCGATCCATGTATTAAAGTTTAGGATGTTATACATGTAACATTATCCGCAGATTGTCACGTTCATGAATCTAGAAGCTCACTTCATTATAATAGTATGAATTGTATTTACTGGAAGTTGTAACAATTTCATTAGTCATCGTACTAGTGTAAGCTGAAATGGTCGCCAATATATGAACGTCTACGAAATCAGACCACATAATAGTTAACGAAACCACTTCGGTGCAATAAAGTTTTCACATAAATTAGAGAGAGACATTTTCCATCTCGGCATGTTTCGCTTGACTTTGTTCACATTATACGTTCTAGTTAGTATAATGAGATCAGACCTAACTTCCCAGCAGATCACTTGCAGACAATTCATCCTCATAAGTGATGCCTGATTGTGTCACAAACAACATAAAAACAGAATCCATGCCCCCTATAAATGATTTTAAATAAAATTCCATTCACATGGTTTTTGTTCCGTATGTTCACTTGAAGAAGAAATTGAAGATTTGCTATGACAGTTTTATACATTCTAATGCCCGAAGTATTCTTAAAACTCATTTTCTCACATCGCATTTGCGTTCGCTTGTAACGAGATACACAATTGCCCTGGTATTTTTATTGCAATCGATTTCTTGATCACACCATATTGGATTGATGGATATTTCATGACAGTCGTAGTAGGACATGTGGACATCCGTCTGAATGAAGTCACGGTTGTTTGTACAAAGAACATTTTCGGGCTGCTCTTTCTTCTATTTGATATATTTCATCAGCATAAATTAACATGCTTGTTATAATGAAATATTTAGGCACTTGTGTTGAATTTTGAAAATGATAATATCACATTAGGCAGAAATTTGCTTGCATGTAATTATAATTACTTATTGTTCATATGTTCTAAAACAGCAAAGATGAAAAACAGTTATTTTAAAATATCACAACTTATGTCTCAATAGGCAGACCAAGACCACACGTATATTAGTGGTATGACTTTATCTTCATTGGATACATTATTTCATTGTCATAGATATTGTTTTGATATGAAAATTGTGCATAATTATCTTGATTGTGGGTAAAATATGAATAATAAATGAAAGTATGTAGCTACCGATCGATGTATTAAAGTTTAGGATGTTATAACATTATCTGCAGATCGTCATGTTCATGTATCTAGAAGCTGACTTCATTATTATAGTATGAATTGTATTTACTGGAAGTTGTAACAATTTCATTAGTTATCATACTAGTGTAAGCTGCAATGGTCGCCAATATATGAACGTCTACGAAATCAGACAACACCATAGTTAACGAAACCAATTCGGTGCAATAAAGTTTTCACATAAATTAGAGAGACATTTTCCATCTCGGCATATTACGATTGACTTTGTTCACATTATACGTTCGAGTTAGTATAATGAGATCAGACCTGACTTCCCACCAGATCACTCGCAGACAATCCATCATCATAAGTGATGCCTGATTGTGTCAAAAACAACATAAAAACAGAATTCATGCCCCCCTATAATTGATTTAAAATACCATTCACATGTTTTTTGTTCCGTATGATAACTTGGAGAAGAAATTGAAGATTTGCTATGACAGTTTTATACATTCTAATGCCCGAAGTATTCTAAAAACTCCTTTTCTCACATCGCGTTGGCGTGCGGACTTGTAACTAGATAATAATTTCCCTTGTATTTTCTTTGAAATCGATTTCTTCATCACACCATATTGGGCTAATGGGTATTTTATGACAGTCGTTGTAGGACTTGGGGACATCCAGCTGAATGAAGTCACGGTTGTTTGTACAAAGAACATTTTTGGGCTGCTCTTTCTTCTATTGGATATATTTCATCTACATAATGTGACATGTTTGTTATGATGAAATATTTAGGCACATGTGTTGAATGTTGAAAATGATAATAAAACATTTCGCAGAAATTTGCTTGCATGTAACTACAATAAAGTATTGTTCATATGTTCTTAAACAGCAAAGTAGAACATCAGTTATATAATGTATTTTTATTTTCTTACTTTCATAACAAGGATTTCCAGGAGTCAATGGTATACAAGGGGCAAATGGTAGACGCGGTAAACGAGGGTTGCCAGGCAAAGATGGAACACCAGGAAAGGACGGTATACCCGGAATGCCTGGACAAAAGGTGGGAAAATATTATGTGAGTGAAATGTGCTATAATGGCAGTGTCACAATTGTTCAAATAACAAAGAACACAGTTGAGTCATGAAACTTCATATGATACTATGTGTTTGTACTTTGTCTGCATATCTATGGCTTAGAATGTGAATGTCCTAGCTACTACTTACATGTACAACCTTATAAGCTTCATACATATTTGAAATCTGCTTCACAAGGCGTTTTTTATGAGCCTATTTTCATGAAAAACATGAAATTGTCATGTTGACAAAATTAAGTTGTTTTCCCATAGATAAAGAGTATTACAGACAATTTTCTCTTGTTTTCTCAATATATTGATTTTGTACTTATGACCTTCTCATTCTAAGCCAGCGATATGTTGTATTATAAAGATGACACTGTGTTTGCTAATTCAATTATATGTGATCCTCTCTATTTACTGGTGACTATTGCGTATGTATGTGTAACCTTAAGCAATGTTATGTTTCAAAACATCCCAAGGTAGTGTTTGGTTTGTCTTGATTCAATAAAGCAGTGATCATTGGTGGTTTCATGGTAACCAACTAGTTTATTAAATATATATATATATCTACAATGTCATGTTATATCGAACAAGGAAATCGCATAATCTGAGGTTTCAAATAGATTTTCTCTTCATTGTCATTGACACGCATTGAGTAGCCATGCATTGATTCAGGTGCATGTTGGTATCGCGTACATTGTGAGCGCGTTTACAGATGACACGCATTGGGTAGGTTGTGTATTCTGAATGCATTTGGAGCTTCTTATTGTCCCACATCAGGATAGCAGTAAAAACAAATGGTTTAACTTCTGCAGACAAATAGCAATGCCAGAGTGGTTTCCGTACGTCGTGTTTATGCATCCTACTTTACTTTACTTAGAAATAGTTCTTCTCCATTCTATGCTATTGACTATTTTCGATGTATAGATACCAAAGTAATTAGTCGGTGGTGAGATTAAAATGGGTGTTTAGTTTTAATGAGAACGTCTATTTAACTTTTCCCAGTTAGTATGTACACAACTGTAGTAATTAGAGAAACATCAGACGTCTGACTGTTTGTTTCCATATATTTCAACATGATGGCCATTCTTTAATTACGCGTAATTTAAAAACTAAGCATTATTTCAAACTTAACGATGTGATATTGCAATCAGAGTGAGACATGATGCTTTGTTTATGGAGTATGAACACAAAAAATAGAGACATGCTGACAACATAATTGTTTCAATGTATCTAAAAAGTGATGAGATTCTTTAAATTTGCCAGTCTGTAAAAAACTGCTTACTTTCATGTTATATGGATGTATTTTAATGCCGTCCGTTCATAAACTAGTTGAAGTGTATTACGTTAACCATATGACACAGATGTCTATGGTTATTGTAGACAGCATTCAGTGAAACAAACATTCGGCTTTCTGCTTACATTATTACATAAATTCGTAGTTCATACATTTATGTACGACATGAAAACAAATTGACATTGCATAAATTTAGATATATTTAATATTATGCTGAATTGTCTATTTATGTTTTAAGGGCCAGAAGGGTGACCCCGGGGATCCAGGCGGAACCTACAGTTCAAAGGGAGGAAATTGCTCGTGTAAGTTAGATGATAATTCCCATGAAATATCTAAACACATGTCTATTCATAACGTAACTATTGACGTTTGGTTACATTTATACCAAACTTCTATTTACTGTTTCAGTAACTATGACATTGTGTGTACAGCAATATAAAACAAAGTCGTATAGAAACCATTGTTTAAATTATTATCGATCATGTTTATATAAAATATTCCGAGTTAAAGTAAATTGCAACTTTAACAAGAGATGACATGGAATTTGACGGAAGTTAAATCATTGTATTAAAACAGGGAACGTCTTCCGTAGATGAAAATACTCTCTGGTAACAATATTGGAAGATTGAAATGATAAATTTACAACAATGAACCAATTACCTTATCTAACGATTTTAAAATGCAAATCTGATTCTTGTAAGCAGTTTTGAACGACACGAGGATAGATAGAGTGAAATATGATTTCATGTCGAACAAGAAAATTGAACCACAAATTGTATATTAATTGATTTAATTGGATTTCTAACAATGTAATTATGGCGGGATATTTCGCTGGCTGTCAATACATTCATCTTGGAAAATTTAATGAGTAAGATTGAAAACTTTTTGATACGAGTTTAGATATAAATCACGTCGGTTGTTTCTGAATCAATGTAAGTTATTGTAAACAAGCAATTTATTTTCAATTTCACTTGCACAACGGCGCATAATTTAGAAAATGTTGAATTATCTAATCTCAATATTTCGCATGGTATAGACAATACAAGATAAGACAAGAAAGTACTTTCAACACGTCGAGATTCTACGCGTCTTGCTTATAAAAGAGATAAAACAATAATAGTGTGGTCTTGGAAAAGTAGTAAAAAGTGAGATATGTATTTTCATCTCAACTGTAGTTGCATAACAACTTAATCGTTCGATTTTTAGGCTGAATATTCCCCCACAGTGTTTATGATATCAATATTAACATCTAACACCCGTGCATTTCACTAACGTACTGAAAGCATATATATCTAGCTTAGCATGAGATGGTCGTAAGTAGTACTGAGTCTACAACTACAACATAATGATGCATGGTCATAATTAGCATCAATATACGCTTTTTGCTGGAAAATAAGACCTTGACCAAACTGAAGTTGAAATTGCATGTTTTACTATAAGCGAAGAGTAATTTTCAGACTGTTTATTCTTGTTTTCTCAAAATGTTGATTTCGTCATGTTATGGGCTGGTGGCCTTAATCATAAGAAGCATATTGTTATTGTTTGTTGTTGCTGTAGTTACGAATTGTTCATTCTAAGCCTCCGATATATCGTCGTTTGTGTATCCAATATAAATGGACATGTTCATGCGTCTTGTCATAACCTATATTATTGTATTAACAAGTTTTACTAAGGAATGTCAGATAATGACATCATGTTCACATGTTGTTATTAATATTCTTTAATAGTCACATAACAATGGCCATGTTTCAATTCAGCTAACGTATCGTTTTTAATACTGTTTACTAACCCCATGGATTTACCAGGGAATTGTTTACATGTTGCAGAAGTACTATGAAATACCAAATATTCCTTGTAGTGACGACGCAACATATACGTAGCAACGTGTGTAATTGTCAAGTCGTACTGTATTTTGTGTTGAAATTTGTATGTAATGATTTATATAAGGTATGGCCGCCCGATGGTTTCAGTAGAACAATATGCTGAAGTAACCTTGTTTTATGTTACATGATCGTTCGACCTGTAGCAAAATATATACAATTATCAATGTGAAATAATATTATATATATTTATACATGTCTATTTACCACCTAGGTAAATTATTCCAGTGATTTACTCATAAGTTGTTCTGGTATTTTACTCATAAAGGTAGTACTGTAAAGGGAGAAAAAGGAGAACGTGGTCATATAGGGTTTTATGGTTATAAAGGCAACAAAGGTACATGACCCAAACATTATTGAGACTTTCTGCAAGTTTAGAACTCATGTCTTGTGGAACTGGTGCAATTTGAACAATTAAGTTTTTAAAAGAGTATTAACAATGGCTTGGATATCACTGATATCCTGTAACGTACTTTGATCAGCACCGAATTCCAATCTTGATTGCTAAGGCTATAGAATTAGAGACTCATTTACAAGTGTATACGGGTCATACAAAGAAATATGGTATCAACATTATGTTCGAATTGTGTTAGTTCCATGAGCAGACATGACCGTACAATGCATGAAACCAACTGCATGTAATCATGCACACTCACTCTACTTTCTGTTTTTGCATGTTGTGTATATAGGCGTCGGTATAAAAGGAGAAAAAGGACAAAGGGGTCTGTTAGGTTTTGAGGGATACAAAGGCGAAAAAGGTAAGCACCCTGAACGTGTGATGATCGCCCTGTGTGACTTATAATCGGTTTATAGAACGTGTGTTCCGATATAACTGTAAAAAATGGTTGTAAAGGATCCGCATAATAATGACTCTTGGTGCCACGATTTTGTTTCTTTTCTGTCAAGTTTTGTTCTGTTTTGACCGACATATCCACAACTGGCTTACTACGCTTTAGGATAATTTATGGTGTACGCATTTACAGATGCCATGCAGTTTGAATGATGATACTCCTTCTAGTGAATATAACTATCATGATCTTTGGAGGTGTTGTACATAAACGGTTTATCAGACAGAACGATACATTTAAAGGGGTTATGAGAAGTCCAATAGTCAATCAAAGAGTACAATGTTGGTTTACTCTAACTGATTCCCCGATACAGACAATTATGCCTTTTCAAAATTATCTCGCCTACTTCCCATCAGTTGTGTATCATGCATGTATTTCTTCTTGCATGTCATCTCATTGACATCCAGTGTTTCCTGGAATGGTTGAAAGTTGCACGTTAAGCATCTTGTTTGTTGAGTCAAACTTAGTCTGTGATCGATATGCTCTACTTCTCGTTCGATATTTCTCTCTCTCTTCGTGTTCTTCTGTCTATTTTCTCTCTCTTTTGGTCCCTTTTTATATGCCTGTCTCTCTCTTACCTTGTCCCTTTTTTCTGTCTCTCTCTCTCTCGCTCTCTCCCTTTCTCTTTTCTGGTCCCTTTTTCAATCGTTCTTTATTCTTGTCTGTTTGTTCTCTTTCCCTTCTTGTCCTTTCTTCTATTTCTCTCTTTCTCGCCTTGTCGTTCTTCCTATTTCGCTGTGTCTCTCTACTTGTCTTTCTATTTTCTGTGACAACTATTCATCGGTATCATTCAACCCTGTGTAATTTACCTACGTTCTATTGGGTCATTCATTGGAAACTAACGCTCTATCTTATTTGTGATTTCTATGTCCAAATGGTGTATTGTGAGTCTGTGATAACGTTTTAACTTCTCAGCACTTTGGCGTTCAGGACAAGATATGTCATTGATTTTTGTCAATCAGTCGACTATTTTCTCCCACAAGAGCGGCATCACCAGAAGGCCCTGAACATCTGCCGATCTTCTAACGTTTTCCAAAACGCATTCACTTATCGTGATTATTTTTATAACCACCCCAAATACATGACATAGTAACGTTATGGTTTTGATAAGTTGTGTCACACTTATGTTTATATCGATAATTTGAATTATCCTTATATCTAATCAGATAATGATAAAAGTATTGCAGTTTGTGATTATAAAACGATAGGAATATGTCAATTTGAAATAAAGTTTGTTCGTTTAGTTTTTCAACATGTCACAAATATTTTCAAATAAGTAAAGTACCACAGCATTGTAATTTGTAAATGCATCTACTGTATGTTGTTTCGTCCTAAATATTTGTTCGCGATGTTCTGGATATTTAAAATCATCCAGACACAAATTTGTCTTGGTTAATTCTGTGTCATGAAGTGTATTTTGAATGGATGATTGTGTATGTTATGTTGTTGTAATATATCTGTTGTGATAATTAGTCGGCTAACCGTATTTACATGGATGTTTTACCATTAACGCTTACAAGGAGAACCTGGCATGAAAGGACAGAAAGGTGGGTAACTATCTAAATGATCAGAAATATTATAAATATTATATTTTTATAATCTTTTGCTGTTTAGCAAGATTACAGAACTGTACCATGTTTTTTGATACTTACTCGCATTAAAGGGGCTATTTCCGCCTGCTTTACGTAATTGTATCTTCTCGTGTAGTGTTCTAATTGCATCTAGCTCATGCATTGTGTTACTTGCATGATCCCTAATACAATAAAACATACCTGATGCTACCTAGTTAGGATTTTGTTCTATGAGACAACGTTCTTCTCATAAGTCTGATTCGTACAATTTCAATCTACAAAGTACAACAGTTTTCTGAATGTTGCCTTTCTTTGTATTAGTATATCAGCTATTGAAACTTTTGTAAAATATAATGGGTTGCATGATAGAGTATGTTTACAACTCGTAGGTGAAATTTAACAGCACGAAAATGGCCATAATTATAATAATTATCAGACATTCAGAGACTGAACTTTCTTTCAGATTTATAATTTGTGTAATTAGATGTCTAGAGTATAATGTGTGTGTTTGTTATACAGGTTATGGTATGCAAGGATATCCCGGCCCTATAGGTCCACGTGGCGAGAAAGGAACGAAAGGAGACCCAGGATATTGCAAAGGTAAGTAGAGGCAGTTTCGATATTCGCTATTGTTTGAAACTACTACTATGTTATTTTGAAACGGATTACTCGCAAATCAAGCAATTATTTCATCCGAAATCCACACGGCTTCTTTGTTGTGATTGCAAAATATACCTCTAATTATTACAGTATATTTCGGCGAAGGTTAAATTGATTCCAGATTTCTTTTTAAGACGAGCTATTAGACGTGTATATCTTAACATATACATATAATTTGGATATTTGTGTACGACAGATACGTTTGAATTAAACCGCTTATGATCTATATATGTTCTCTGTATAAGTAATTCATGTAGTTTAGCACACACACACATCTAAGTTTACATTACAGAAACACAAACATGCTACCATCTCGAGTACCGTGTTAATCCATTTTCAATACATTAATTGAGTTATAATTCTGGTTTCTACAGGAAATTAAATATAATTCAAATACGTTCTTAATGGCCTCGGGTATAACATGAACTGAGATTGTAGAAGTTGGTATCGTTGAATTGTCGATTACATCATTTTTGTTTCAGCTTATAATTGTGCTGATGTCAGAAATGATAAATATGTTAGACGAAAAGCCACAGAGCCTTATACTGTGAAAGGTAATTATTGTATTATTACGATATCCAATAAATTGACAACGTTCAGAAAGCAATACTCTTCATATATAATCACGTGGTATATAAAACATACATGTATATCAAGATGATGTTCGATCAAATCAATTAAGATCGTGTTACAGTTTCAAGTCGCTATTTAATATAACCGCCACCGTGAACCTAGTGGAGCGGAAGGTCGAAGGTTCGAATCCCGGCGTAAGCTCGGTTAGAACTGATGCGACCGGTTGGTGAGCCGCCAGCTAGTTAAAGAATGGTAACCGTAGGCCTATCTCTGCCAGGCGCCCGGCAATATGAGAAGGGATTCGGGAGGTTCTGTGCGCATGGAAGATAGGTGTCTCATACGTCAAATTGGCTGGCCCTTTCAATAGGGGTGACACTATAATAAACAAACACTTTACCTTATAACCGCATAGCTTGACCTTCTAGTAATACTTTGGTGATTTGGATTTTAATGCGTTCTGAAGTCCGTAAAATATTGTTCATACCAAGTCCGTAATCCGCTATAATGCTGTATAATATGTTTTACTGTTTCGTAAGAAATTCACATGACACGTATAAGTAAATATGTTAGGTTAATACATACATTTAGGTCTGCATAGTTGCATTTTTGTGAGAGTTGCATACCAGTACTCCTTGTGCAGTACTAGTTTCACATTATGCCTTAAGATTTAACTGAACATACATTTGTAAAGAGTACACAACTCACTTTTAACGTCAAGATGTAATAGCTTTATTCTCTTGACTAGTCCAAGTGAAGATGTGATAGTTTAATGTATTTGACTAGTCAAAATCAAGATTCGATAGTTTAATGCATTCGAATTACTGTTCATAATAGAAACGACACCAATGACTACAACCGAGCTAACAACAACAATGTCTACGGTACCACCATCACTAGAACCAAGAACTTCCGGTATACACTGTGTGCTACTAACATACGTCTTGTTTCTAATATACGTAGCGTTGGAATGCTGGACCATGATAATTAATTCTGTTACATAAAGTTTTAACTAATAATCTTTTTCCGCCATCATATGTCTGTCATGATGTGTGCAGTTATCTGATATTTTGTACCGTTAACCGCAATACGGACTATACTGTGTATAATGATCCATTTGCTTCGAGATATTCCACATTTTTTAACAGCATGGTGTATGATTGAAATGTTCTTCTTACCATAATTTAAGATGGTTACATTCTCACTTGCCCTTATCCAGGATAGATCAGCAAAATGAAGTATGCTTAAAGTGGTTTGAGAAATACAATTCATCTCGAAACATGCAATTATAACATATAACACAATTATTTACGACAGTAATAAATACATTCAAACAAATTAAACAGTCTGATCACAACTACACTAGCTATCTCCTGTCAACATAGACGTGCAAAGTTGATCAGGATTGTTTCTGATTCACAATTTGCAAATATTGACAACTAAACCTGTCGAACAGAAAAAGGATATGGACCAATGTTAGCAACCCAAAAAAGTTCAGTTATGTGTGGGCTTTCTCATTCAGAAAATTAACATTGAGCAAATAACTCGCTAGCTATATGGAATACATTTAACAAACACCTAACATCTAACATTGGATAAACTAATTTAATAATACAAAGTTTGTGTTGCTAATGTTAGCTAAACTTAATATGTTTATATCATACATTGTGTTTGTTTCAACTTACCAACTCAAACGCCCATGGTTAGAAGGGATATTAGTTTTAGTTTGCTAATTTTTATTTAAATGAATTGTATGATAGTTTTACAAATATAAGAATTGGTTCAGTTCGTTCTTTCTTAGTTGTCTTATTTAATACTGTTTAACGGAAATTTGAACAATGTATGTATAATACCGGCCAGTATTAAATCATAGAACATTGATTACACATATTAACCTTAAACTGCCAACATGTTTATATTTAAGGTAGTGACCAGTATGGCTACGCATACCCTAACACTGCTGCAGACCCTGGTTCTAAACAGTTGCCTATAGATGCCCCTTCATCTAACAGCAGCAGCACTGCTAGATTACCCAATCTACTAACATTACTACGCCTACTAATACACGCTCTACTAATAACATATCTAGTTACCCACTAGCGCTAACATGATATGCTTCTTACTTAGTGGTAAGTTCCTAGGTTTTATATTAACAACCCTTATTGCTACCAACAATTACCAGAACGTTTATAATGGTATGAATAAATGCATGTTGGAGTGACTAATTAGCATGAGTTAAAGGACAAGTCAAAATATATCCCTTCTGATGGGAAAAAAAACGGAAGAAATATGTGTTTCATAAACCATCGTGTTCTGATTTGCACAATTTAATATTATGCAAATCTGTCTGGTTGTGAAAAGTCATTACTGGTCGGCGATCAGTTCCCGATGGCTATCAGTATCCGACATTTGATATTTTTTCATATTTAGCGTAGCTCTAAAATAAAGATATTTGATATAATTAAAGAACTACATCAAAGCAACAAATGTGTGTCAGAAAATTAACAAATCGGGGAAATAAAAAGAAAATATCAAGAAATACATGAAATGAAATGATAATCGTCACCTCTTTCCCTTGGGGGATCATCTATTTACGAAAAATATGCATGCACGATGAAACAAACAAGTTCATCTATTAATAGCCACGGGCTTGCCATAGTCTTTGATAAATCTAGGTGTAGCTCAACAACAGGTATGATTTGTATTGGCAATCCATACAAAACTCGGTGTAAGATAGATATTGACAAAAACGTCATCATTGACGTCATTGTAAATGACGTCAGAGATTTTTACTAATTGGAAAACGCACCGACTATTATGTCTCAATTATGTCCTCAGTGAGTATCCAAACAAAGAGGGACAACTTAATTTATGTTTATCCAACGGGAGATAATTCCCTTCGGGTTGAGAGGGTCAAAGCGGGGAAATATGGTATAATATCTGATTAAATGTGAAATGTCGGCTACTGGTGCTCTACATCTAATTTATGCACTAGAATAGTGACCCCTTTTGTGCCCCGAATTCCATTCGCTGTATGTCGTCACAAATGTTAAATTGTTACCATGAGTTCGGCCTTGAGCTCAGGATTACGCAAATGTAATTTATTTTGTTTAAAACCGTCTGGTTTTCGAGAAATTCTTAAAAAACATGCAAAAACTGTCAGAAACTGGTCGCGAACTAGTAGTACAGGCAAACGGCGTACTAGACTAGTCAGACATGCACGTGCACGTGTTTAATATTTACACGTTTACTCGTTACGACAATTTATATTTGTTAGTATTAATTTAACTATATACTATAATACTATGATTGATCTCTTGATTATGTATCTGTATTCAATATATTGAAAATGCAAACCACCGCCAATAGCATTTATAGTGCAAAGTTGATATTTGTTTTAAAAAGATTACTTACTTGTACAATCGTTTGATGAAAAAGGTCTGCTAGGATTAATATCAAACTTAACTTTGTGTGCTACTCCTTTGTTGTAGAGCTTTGTTTTGGTTTGATTTGTCCACATCGAGAACTGAGCATTCAATTAACCAATGATACCATTCGTGTTACTGGATATAACTTATTCAAGCCAAATACAAAACTTCCATGCAAAACACATTGACTCGGATGAACTTATTGACTTTCAAAATTTTATGCTTTGTTAAAATGTATTTGTTATATGGATCAAGCCAATTAAAACTTCGTATTTCTCATATATTTTGTTGTTCCTCATTCGTACACCGACGATTACTGCCTCAGATGTGAATTATAACCAAAATACTGTCTATACAATATTGTTGGGTTGTATATCCTTTACTATGTGCATATAGTAACTGTCAATAAACATTTTGTGTGTTATACGGATACACAATCCATACCAACCAAATCTACCTGAGTGAAACTGCTATCTGAATTTCTTTAAGTTATAACAAATGATTTATTTATACAAAAAATATTCGCTATAAAGGAAATGTTGTTTGTACTAGAAATATGTTCTCATATTCTGCTGAAACAGTCTTCATTCTGAACTCATATTCCTACGGCTAATTAGACATTGTGTAAACAATTTTGCTCCTAAATCTTATAACGTTTAACTTATGGTGTCGGTATATGTCTGTGAATTTAGTATGTGCGATGCATTACTTCTTGTTTTATATTACAGTTTGCAGAGTCAAGAAAATATCAACACCTATATTTATCAAACGGGAAAGTTCATTTTTAGGTTCGATTTTCGGTGATCCTTTACAACCAGGAAAATTCTGGGTTTCTCGTGATTACTTTGGTCAATATTTTGAAGAATATGATAATTTAGATAATCTAAAGAAAGCAGTAATTGGACGAAAGTATAACATAGCGCATCATCGATATTCTGGTACCCAACATGCTATCTATAACAACTCTATATATTATCATTACTTTGAGAAACAACACGTGGTTCGATACAATCTATCGGATCATGCTGTTGCTGCTGCTGTCAAGGTCATTGACAGTCACTTCAATGACAGCAACTTTTTATACAAGGACAGTAAAACATACTATGATATAACAGCGGACGAGAATGGTGTATGGATCGTGTATGGTAGATGGCGGGTAAATGGTTCATATATCCATGTCATGAAAGCAGATCTAGTCACACTGGACGTTATACGCGTGTGGCATCTACCAGTAGAGATTGGAACATATAAGAATGGTTTTATCGCGTGTGGTGTGTTGTATCTTGTACAGGAGACTGGGGATAGTAGAATAGACGCGGAAATAGGATATGCTTATGATTTCTACCATGATGAGGAAACTGAAGTGAATATAAAATTAAAGATACCATTTGGTAAACCGAGTATGTTTACGTTCTACACGAACACACCAGACAGAAAAAATAGTTTGTTGCTTTCTTGGGATAATGGAAACATTATAAAGTACCATATGTTATTCTAAAATGTTTGTCTGATGCTACAGGCGTACATTGTATAGGAAGCTATTCAATGTATCGAGTTAGTACCATTACGGTCACGTATATACGCCTTTACCGCTGATAACATACTGTATATATGTCTATACTATATAAGTTGTTATTTAAATGTTGTGTTGTCGAACTGCGCTCAACTTTTCCATGTACAGGTATAGTAAAAGCCTAACTAAAATGCACGCTATGTTTTAATTGTTCATTAATACACATGATTGCGTTTATTGCATCAGATATTCGACGTATGGCAGGATTATAATCTGTTTGGCTTACAGATAACTCCCTTAATTAATGATAATATGATTTAACATAAGAGTAATGAGGATACATTCGAATATGAAAGTTTGAATTATTCTATAGCATGCTTGTCCCTGTAAGTCTATCAAGAACAGTCATCATACATGTTTGCCATGTTTACGGGCGTAGATGAATATAATTAACTCTGTTTTGTAGCTTAAATAACATAATTCTAACATTGTTTCAACATAAACAGACTACCCCATATACATAACAACTTCGTCCGATTAAAATCATTCGTTACAACGGGCGAATTTTCTTTTCAAATTGGAGGTATTTTTAATTCTGGATTCAATGTTTACTGGTGTCAATTCGTGTTATGTTTTCACTGTCTAACAACAAGTTGAATAGGAGACATGATCTAACGAATTGATGTTAATCGTGCAAGTTGCTTAACGGTGTCTGTTTTACTATGGTCGTATGGTTCATATGTAGTAATTGAGATTGAGTAAGGATTGCATAAGGACATACTATAGTTAGGGTTGGTTTGTTTAGTGTATATACGAAGGGCGACACTTCAATGTTTTATTTGATATGCGAATAGTCATTATTTACTAACTCATTTACTTATAATTGTCTCGTATTAATATTTGTATATAATATCAACAATAATGCTCGGATTGTTATGATATGTGTTACTGGTAAGCTGTACTTGTTATTTGTTTATATATATGTTAAATGCTATGTATAAGACTAGATTATCCGGCAGGGTACACATTGTACATACATGTCAACACCGTTATCATAGTATATGAAACAAATAAGCTCTGTTACAGTTACAGGTTTATGTTCACACGCTTAAAGTCAATGTCCTTGTCTCAAATAAAATGTAACCTAGTGGTATAACTTGAAGAATATGACCTGGCCAGACCTTATGCATGCATATATCTCCAGGTTCTTGCTTTGAATCTATCAATGTTCGCAAGCAAATCGTGCAATGCCGGTACATGTATTTCATATTTGTGTTTGTATAACATTCGAGTGTCTCCGTGATACTCCCCGATCAGAAAAATACAAAGGTCAGGATCGTGTCAAAGTCGCCGAGCAATAGCATCCTGTTAATCATTACTCTACATGAATGGGTCATGTTAATGGGCCAATGAGTCTATTTCGGAAAGAATAATACCAGCGTTACCGGATTACTAAAAAAAGACGATGACCCAGACATATCTATCAGATTGTTATCAAATAGTACCTGTCTACACCAAACACGTGTTTTTGTAACCATGGTTAACATCATTGATGTTATTTAACCTTGTTGTTTTATTAGAACGTGTGTCTTACAGCATGTGTTTTTGTTGTTGTTGATGTTGTCCACTGCCGGGTAATCTTGGTGTAAGTGTACATTTATTTCTTTGTAATCACACTATACTTATATTAAATACGTTAATCTAAGGCCTAGTTCATTGTTATGTTTGAATCTTGTCAGGCTGATTTCATAGTCATTTTTATTGTCATTAAACGTTTTGATATCAATATCATCTTGTTGAAGTTGTTTCAATATTATCTATAAAGATCAACTCGTAAGACTAGCTCATGATTTGATATGAACATTCCTCTACTATGTCAAATGACAGATGTATCAATGGAAAGACTGTAGCTGCTGACAGCCATAATAAGAGCATACCCTGCAGATATGTGCGAGTACATGGAACAGTGAAATACATTATTCACGAAGGTTTTCATGCTACAATGTAAGTACCCAGCATTAGAAGCCGGCAAAATACAACATCAGCTTTATGTGCAAGATAGCTCACACGCAATTATATAATGTACTATGTCATGCGTATAAGATACGGCGTTCTATCATTCAATAAAGCATATTTCTTCGACGTTGCTAATGTAAGATAGGCACGTTGCTAATGGAAGAAAGATCTATCTTACATGGGCACACACACGACATATAGCGGGATATTTTAGTTCGGAGATTTACGTGTTATTGACGCTATCCAGCTAACAAACACAAATAGGCTCTATATCATTTAAAAGGTCTAGATTACAATTAACGCCTAATTTAAGTCGTTACTAACGATAATTATAAATGCGAACGTACGACAAAAGCCACGTTATGGTGACGTCATGTTGACGCCACAAAAATTATGCACCATGAGACAGTCAATGTAGGATAAGGAAACCTCGCCCTCGGGGTCGGAATTTTATCCAGGGAACTGGGCCAGCCTCGTCCTTGATTATATCCCTTATCCTACATAGAAGCTCATGTAGGATCCATATAATCTTTACTGCTGTATATGAAAGCAACACGTCCTTGCAGGGACTACTTTGGTTATTTCATCAAACTCAGAAATAAAATGTCCGCAACGTTTTGTCTTGACGGAATCAGAACAGCTTTTGATTGCCGGAACTATGTCAATCAGTGTTTGAAACGATGGCACTTGACCTGTTCATGTTTGGCATTTAATTGTGCCATGTATTATTATATGTGATGTTTTTATGTTTTCTGTGCTCGACTGATTTCCTTGACTGCTGCATCCAGTGTCCGATTTTTTTTACGTATGTATCATATAACAAAGTTATATTCACATAGTCTGCATCCACAAAAATGGTGAATATTAATATACAGTTGTTAATCGGCGAGATGAAATTTCTATTTGAGATGCCTCGGAAGATCGCTGTTTTGTCTGCAGATGACGAGATGAAAGAGGACCGCAATATAAAATACACGATGAAACAATAACAGTTAACATTTTACGATATCGTCAGGAAATATTATGGTTTACCTGTAATCTGGAATGAGGCGGTATGACCTTCACATTCAATGGTGGCGTCATGTACATATTTGGGATGTATGGCAATACGTTATCAGCCATTTCACAAGCAGACGGTTAAGTGAAACTCTAATCTGATTATTGATACTATTTTTTGTTATATAGTACTAATATACATTTACCACATAAATCACGGTGTGGGAGTGAAATAAAAACGATATTACACTGCTCAATAATATCATAACTATGCAAATGAAACGGGCTAATCACTATTTCTATGTATTCATACGCACTGTGAAAATAATAAACAAATATGGCCGACCGTGATTTTATCGTCAGCGGTACAGGTCAGATGGATAGACAAGGTGAATCTGAAACTCTCAACGAGATTTTACAAAGGCATTTCAATTCCAATATAATAAATAAACGCAAACCTACATTTATTTATTGAACATAGCATAGGCTAACACTTCCTGCAAAATTTAATGCATTTTGAACTTCAAAATCTCAATTCTTTAACATTAATCAATCTCTTTCCGGAAATTCGAAGTACTGATGACGTCAAAACATAAAAATGACGTCACAATGTACTAATGAAACTAATTTCAAGACTGGATATAGCCTACTAAAAGGTCTGTGACGTTTTTACCGTTCAAATATACCCGTCTCGGCTTATCTTCGTTTTCAACATTGAATTAAATGTAGTTGAAATACAGTCACTGTGTTGCACTATGTTTAGATGCTCATTTATGCTTAACCGCATTACTCACCACGTTTTTATTCTCTCTTAAGGGGAACCAGGTCTACTCTTTTTAGTTTTTTTTATATAAATGGCTTATTTTGTTGATGTGATAAAAAGAATCTTACATTCGTGTTTTTCCATATTAAATTTATTAAGCTCGTTGAATAAAAGTAATACAATGCTCGACAGTCACTCCTGTAAGATCTTCTATACATCAATACTACCAGAAGCAAGATCATACATTCATTGAACATTATCACATGTTATGATATAAATAAATACTTCATATTGGAAGCGGTAAATGAAATGTGAGTATGATACAAGAAAACGCAAATAAGTTTGAGACATTTGCTTCCCAAACAATACCCCGAGAGAAGAAGACGCACACCAGGCATATGGCTATAAGGTATTAAGACGACAATCTTCATGTACGTAGACACGTATTTAGACGGGACAATAATTATAGTAAACCTGTTTCAAAATTACGTAAAACAGAAGTTAGGAGTAACGCGGAATATAAAGCAAGACAACATATGAAAGTAAGCTGGCGATACACACTACATCATACAGACCAATACTATACACATAAACACTCTGGGTGAGTACACTGTCATTTTCAAAGATTCGGCAAAATATGTCACCTACTATTCATTGTACTCAGTCATTTTGATCCACACTCCGGGAACCATTAGACTCGTTATATATTGAGGCAAGGAAATTATTAACTACTTGTCGGTGATAATAACAAGTTAAAAGGAATATAACAATCCCTTTGTGGTCGCGGTTACGTTAAGCAAGGTTGACCTAAAATTAGATAATAGTGTGGCGGTATCAGTTGCACTTAGATATTTGCATCTAATGAATCTTATACAGACACCATTTCATGGATAATTAAAATAATGTAGATACCACTTAAAAAGCAGGAATATGTTATAATCACAATTGATAATTCCAATAACAATTTGTTTGCTTGCCTTACAAACGTGAACTAAATAATTCACGACATTTAGTTGGTGTCCTACGTAATTCTCAAACGTAACAATTACAAAAATAAGTAAGCTTGAAAAGAAACTACATGCACATGTAAGCTTTTGTAGATCGCGTCTGTAATAATTATATAATGCACGGATATGTTATCAAAGCTATTGATTGCATTTTCCAATTATAAACGTAATTAGAACAGAATTAGAAGAGATGAAAACAAGTAAAGAGACACAAACTTGGGATAACATGTCGTTTTCGTAATCACAACTTCTGGAATATTCCCTTGGACGGCCACATGTTAGAATGCATACTAAACATAACATACATAATATTGTGTTAAGGAGAAAGTCCAAGTAACTGTCCATTCCAGAGAAATAATGGAGACGAGAACCCGAAGTGCCGAGTATTCATTATTTCTCAGGAATGGACAGATACGCGGATTTTCTCAGACTTAAAATACACCATTACTGTCAAATGTAAATTTGATTATCTGTAAAGATGCTGTAGATATCAAAATTGAAAGAAAAATGCATTTTTCCAAAAAATCACCCCTGGTGTACCTCTTATAAATAAAATAATAAAAATATTAAAAATCTATCAGATCAATGTTGGCTGCCACGCCCACAAGAGAGAAAAAGTCTCCCCAGTGAAACTCGAATGTTACATTAGGTAGCCCAATGTCCACGGGTAGTTATTGTCAAATGGTGATTGAGCGGCTGAGCAGCTGAAAACAGCCCTCGTAAATTGGAAGCTTAACTTTTTTCTTACGCTCCAAAATTTAATTTGCCTGTTCTTTAATTTAAATTTAGGAGTCCAATCGGCACATGTCTTCCTTGATTATGGGCCTTGTATGACTAAAAAAAGTAAACATAAGTTTGTACGTATCATTATATCCAAACAGTTTTCTTCTGATCACCTCAAAACCTAGTTGCAATGTTTATGGACATTCTAATGCAGGCCAATGTCGGTTATTCCATTGTCAGTATCATGCTGAAGATCGGGTTTCATGATTTAGTGATAATTTATCCCTTATGAATTTATAAAAAAAATGTAATTGCAACTTATTTAATGGTCATGGACACGTTAAAGTACAATTGCAAAATAACGTTATTTAATATCACACAAGCATCATTTTGATTTCTTTGTTCTTTGCGTGCGTACCACCTCAATAGCGGAAATTATGTCATGTTTATAGTTATTTAGTAACAGAGGGTTGATTTCATTTTCTAGTTTCGTTGTGGATTGAGCATTTTTACCTGTGTTCAGCTGTTTCAGATGAGTGCTGCCTTTCCTGCGATTTTTATTGCCCTTTTTGAGAACACATACATTTTGTATTGCACCAGTCAGTTACACCCTAGACCCCAACATCTGGGTATGGCTGCGGTTTGTTTATACCTTCCAGCTTTTCACGCACTGCCGGGGAAATGTTGGGAAATTTTTCACCGAACTAATACATTTGGGACAACATTTTGATGACAGTTGGGACCAACACGTACACAATTTGTATTTCGACATTGAGTAGTTTATCTTTATTAATAACTCGGCCTTAATTGATAACATTGTTATAAGGCACATTGTGTTTTGGATAAAATATAATATTCTGTATGGACTAAAATTACAATCACAGTTTTTATGAAGTGTTTCGGTACTTCTCGATATTTAGAAAATATTGACTTATAATTTTGAGAAAGTAACATAGCTTATTTCAAAGAACAAACAATGACTTGCATTGCAAGTAGATTTAAAAAAATGACTGTGTTGTCTTTGCGTGTAATTATTTACAAAAGCAATAACTATGTAACGACATACGCGGACGTCGTACATGGTACAGGGCATACCTTTTGTAGTTGCGTGTTATCGACAGCCAATTTCACAACAACTTTGATATGATTAGGAAAAATATCCTATTTTTCTATGATAAACTGACCAACATATCTCGGTTTGGAATTGATATGTGTAGGAATTAATCACGAAGGTGGTATGCACCAAGGACAAATAGTTGACATTCCTGTTGACTGACGTTGAGTTAAAGAAAAAATAAAATTGGTGTTTTGAACCTTGATCTAAGTAATGAACACTTGGCGTTACCTGACAACCATTATGTAGTAGTAACAATGTATTTCTTGTTCTTGTGTTGTAAAACATATAACATGGGTTACATTGTTCACGTGTTTTAACGTTCTATACTGTTACTAGGGTTAATGCTCTAATCCGCTCTGAAACAATATTTTAAGCTGGTGAAAAATGGTTCATGTGTGAATTAAATGGTTTAGGAATATCTAGTGAATTAGCTTAGACATTGTGTTTCAAGAAGTCAATTTGGATTTTTCAAGAAGGCGATGTTAGGATTGATACATGCATTTACATGTACTTTTCTATTGTTCGTAAAAACAATCTACGTATATTTATTTACCGCTTTGAAATGGTTTTAACTGTAAAGTTTTCATTGTATACATTGTGTGGACTTAAATTATGTCAGGGAAAGTATGATGTATACTGTAAATCCGGTATTATTCGCGGTGATTTAATTTTCGCTAATTTTCGCGATTGGTCTCCAAGATTTTGGGACGCTCAATCGCGAATTCATCAATTCACGAAATAAGTTCAAAACTGAATATCGCTATAAAGCTCACGCGGACATAAAGTGATTTACAGTAGTTATGTCTTCATAAAATAATTGCAGCTGAGAGTATAATTCTCTTAACAGTATAATAGCTGAACAAATCCTGCTAGATATTGTTAAATATGTCATAATACAAGGAGCGAAATATCTAGACACCAATGACGCCAATGTCTCGTTCTATGCATACCTACATTTAAATGTATAAGTTTCATAGCTATCTTATTTAGAATGCCAATTTCGTTTCAATATTGACTACATGCCTTGGATTTAATTTAAATCAGACATACGACATTAACTTGTTTAAGACAGATATGTATTTATAGCATATTCGTCGATGTCACGTTTTATACAGATATAATTAAGTTTTCTCTACATTGATATAATATATAAGAATATGTAAAGGTTGCATGATATACATCCGTAGTCGAGTTAAACATACGTATATGTCGTTATATAAAGTCACCGGGAGCTTCCAGCGAGAAATAAATGAACATTTCATGATTAGGATCTCATTCAAACAAACAGAGATATTCGACAATAACATGTTCCTGTCTTAATCATAGTACTGATCGAACATTGAGTGTACATTCGCTTAAACATTATTGGTTGAGTCATCATTCTTAATATGAACATGTATTTTTACTTTCAAGACATTAGGTGAACACTTGCACAATTTGGTTTATTTTAACATTTCAATCGTACGTCTGTACTATAATTATGAGACTCTAGCATGGTGGATTAAGTCAAAACTATACAACATGTAGTATATTCACTTCATGGTGAATCAAGTTTCGACCAATATACGAGATTACAGTGCTATAAAACACCGTGTCAAGGATATTGCCTAAATAAATTCCACCACTATAAATATTTTATGGTCGTTAGAGACGACTGGTTCATCGTTATGAAGTGTTTCTGAAAGCATTGACTGTACACTTTTTGTACATTTCCCGAGTGTGACCTACTTCCGTCCCGTCAATTAAGGACCTGATGATAAAATACACAGGTGGACATGTATAACCACTGCAATAACTTGATACAATGTGGTCGTTCAAACTCGTATTGAGCTGTATATTTACTAATATCATAGTTTGCGATAAAGATTTTCTGTGTTTGACAGATGACGCTGAGTCTGTTAAATTAAACATATATCCTCAATACAATTTGTGTTATAATCATTTAGTGACACAGTTATAGACGATTAACATTTTAAATCCGATTAAACCTTCATATATACATTTTGTACGTATCTGTAAATGTATTGTTTAACTGTTCTGATTGAAATGTTACATCTATGCAGCCCTAGACTAACCAAACACTACTGGTGGCGGCTTTAACTATATCAACCAATCTGGAACAATTGTTTTTCAAATTGCGTTAATATAATCAAAAGAACAATGTAAATGTCCGTCGTATTGTCAGTTACATTCATTCCTGCTTTTCACAAAATATTGATTTAAGGTACTTCGCGCTGTTGGTCTAGAGAGAATAAAAATAACCGAATCTTAATGAAACTTTGACAGATTTTTCAAGTTTTAGCACTGATATATTATTATTGTAAGGATTTACACAGTTATGTAGTGTAAGCCCAAAACGTGTACATAGTGTTTATCTTATTTCTCTCATGTTTTACGTACGGTATGCTAGACATAAAAAAACTTCAATTCGTACATATCGTAAGATGTTTATCGAAAATCATTATTTGTACGTATCATTATTTACTGTACTTTTAAATGTTATAAACGGTTAACTTTTAAACGACGTTAACAAGCAAACAGTTTACTCATAACAATCAATTTCAGTAAAAGAGGTGGGTTAATGATTTTGTTCACACACCATTTTGTGGGGTTATGATTTCATGCATTGCGAACATGAAACAAAAAACTATAATAATAAAAAATATGACGATGAGCTGATTTCGAGCTTGACTTCATCTGCGAGTAATTGAAAAAATATCGTCCCAAAACAGATTACGAAATTTTGTACAATACCTTATTGATTATGGAATAATTGTTTTAAACAGACAATCAGTTATAATGCTAACAATTGCATCTACATATCGACTTAAAGTTTGAAAATGATATAATTGGCTTGTTTGAACCAAGTTGAGATATTGTAATGTCATTGAATAGCGCTATCGTAAATAACTACAAGCGATTCCGTTCTGTTGACGTTTTAATTGGATTCAAAATACAGAAATGCAGGCATGTTTGAATAATTATGTGTCCTTTTCGTGACAATATACCACAAACACCATCATAATCACAATGTGTCATAATATATCGATGGACTTGTCCAACTGGAGCTGTCATAAATTGTTGCTAACTATATTGAATCGCATACTGATAGCAATGTAGGCGGTATTTGATGAAACATTATACATGCCCAACTTCATGGGGTTAATGTTTTATTTGATTTATATGACAACTTTTCCTTTCTTTATATTCCATTATGTAGGAAAGAACTAAATCTGCTGCATGAAAAGTGAAATGTACTACTCAAAACGCCCACCTACCCCATTAGTCATGTTAGCTTTTAAGCTTCCATTTACTCTTAAGCTTAGTCATGTTATTTGGTTAAATCATATAAGACCGGGTAGTCTGTGCACACTGAATGTGACCTATATACAGTATACACTTAGCTGCTTGTGGAAGTTGGATGTTATAGCACGGTAGAGCACTGACGAAATATTACAATATCATTCACGTGTGGTCTAAACAGATTACCTATCAGAACAAGTATCAGAATAATTATATTTCAGTTACATAATCATAGATATTGCGCTCGAGTCGGTTAGTTAATTGGCAAAACCGATATGAAATACGTATACTGGACCCTGTTGTTTGCGAACTTGGTCACTTGCATTAAAGCGTATAATTGTTTGTGACCGGGAGTCATAGCACTTGAATTGTCCTGTAGTTTGTTCCACAAATTGATTATAGAAACACAGTTTGTGACGAATTGCTTGTAGCTATACATGTCTGGTCGTGTTATTAAGTTGTCTAGAACTGGTAATCAAATAACTGACCACTGTCATAGTGAGTGGGTACAAGACAGCCGAAACATTGTCCTAATCACCTTTATTATATCTACCAATTTATATAACAAATACGCTGTCATAGGCAATTTTTTTCTCATTTCTACGTGGATATATTTATATTACTGTTTGACTTGATATTCCGACTAAGCCGACCATCTGTGCAATCTGTAGAAAACATCAATTGCAACATCATTTCTATGCTGATGACTCACAATTATATATGGCGTTCAAACCACAAGATTATGTCTCGCGGAATGAAACCCTGCAAAGAATTGAAGCTTGTCTGAATGAAATCTTGCACTTGATGAAAGACAATTTGCTGAACAAAATGCTGACAAAACTGAGGTAATCCTGTTTGTACCAAAACGATATGCCAGCACAGCTTGTCACAACACAATGGCTTCATAAAATTGTAATAGTTTTGATAAGAGAGGACTTCTTGTATATAACGCATTTATGTAATTTAATTCCAATTAGGAAAATCAACGATAGTCATTGCTATGTACGTTCGCGTCTTATTGTTAGACAAGTATACGTTGCCGCTCTTTTACGACAACATTTCGTCCCTGGAAAATATCCATTTTAACCAGAGAGAATTTAAACAAAGCGGATTTTCGATGTTTTCCAGGTAAATAGCGGGTGTTCATCATTCGAATTTTTGGGCTTAGTAAATTCCCGCCATTTTTAATAGGGTTTCTGTAATCTGGTTATCATTTTAATTTGGAAACTTATTTTTGACGAAGAAAACTGTTTTAACAGTTATGAGTCATCCATGTAAACAAACGCTTCGCACGCAACCGGAATCGAGGTCAAAAAAGTAAAAGTCGATACATTTTCGTAGCTGATCGAATTTTGTGAACGAATATTGGTAGTAACAGGATCATTACTCAAGGTGCTAATATAACTGATTCGTTCTGATATGCCTTGGGCTGTTTATACCACACGTACATCGTCTGCCTGCTGGATAAATATTATGATTATCTAGTCAGAAAGAGAACGATTTATTTACTGAAAGTATAAATTGAACAACATAACATGATTATTATACCGCCATTGTGTTATCATGTTTGGTTAATTCGTATCATAAACTCCACAAGATAACCTGTCCTCGGTTCAACAACAGCAACAAAGATAAACTCGTGTTACATGTAGTAAAGTCATTTGAACTGTCGGAATATTCCTACTGTGTAATAAATACTCGCCGTAAGTTGCCTCTTCCAAAACAAAGTGGAGTATTTGCGTGAAACAACGATGAATCAATTGCCCTACTGCATGTTTTAATAGTTTTTGTGTCAGTTTCCTGATTTTATATTTTAACCGAAGAAATAGGCGGAATAAATTTGCAATATTCAAGAATAAAATTGGGAAATCATGTTTTCAGATGCGTTCGTAAGTCATACAACTGCTTGTTACACTACTTTAGATTGCAGGCGGACCGAACTGAATTATAGCTCCGTACACGCAATCTAGCTTAATAAACATATTGCCAAGTTGAACAAAACATGGATTCTTTTTCGTGAAATTATAGGCAGCACGCCCAAACAACTGTAATTCTGATAGAATTTAATCTAGTTTTTGTTGGCATTTACGCCTTAATGTCTCTTCATGAACATCTTGTTGAGTATTTTATGAAACTATTGTGTTTTAAAACAGTAAATGTTTATTATTTTATTTATATGATTTAATAATGTTTAGAAAATTGGATCTTCACCGACACGGAACAACTTGTTTGAACATCTTTATTGCATTTTCTTCCAAGATTCGATTTAGTCTCCAGTAATTGGTACTCCTGTAGTACAAACGTACAACTAAACATCAAATATTAACCACTGTTGCTGTAAGTTTCTTCATTACGATCTCATTAGTTTAATTAACTGATGGCTTCTAGATGGTTGCGAGCACATGTATCAGAATCAACGTCAAATACGTAACAAGAACATGTTTCATACACTGTTCATGTAGAGTGTAAAATAGTTCATTCCCAACGATTAAGTTTTAGTACATTTGTAAATAGTTATCTGATGTCAAAATATTGCAAGAATGTTGTACACGTCCTCTATTTCCTCTAGAACTAACTGAAGCTATTCGAGATTAGAACTTACATTTTCATACTGCACACATAGCTGACATAAAATACAGTTTGACTTTAGATTTTTAAAGCAAACTTTTCTAATATACTGTTCGCATATTTATGGTCTGTTCGCATGAGAACAAAAGTAACAGATGAGCCCGTAAATTTATTATGAATGAAAAGAAATAGATTAGACTCAATCAAGTGGAAAGGAATACGAAGAGGTCAGATATGTCAACTGACGGGAAACATTATGAACAACATACAAACTCAGGTATGTCAAAGTTTACAGTCCTCCTCTACATTTCTGGACCTGAACTGCATGAGGAGGACGGCTGGCGTCAGCAGGGTGTTACCGTCAATGTACAGTATATATTGTGTCACACAATACAGTAACTGGAAAATTGAACAAATAAACAATACCGTACCTGTCAGTTGAATTAATGTGACATGTGTGTGTTTATTGATATATTTATTTATTTATCAATGATAATTTACAGTAATCAAGTCGTTTGTTCAAAGAAGATAAAACTAAATCGGAAAGGGGCACGGAAGGCAACACTTAATATTACAGCCGAACATAGAAAAATTACAAACTACAATTGTACAGCATAATGTCAAATTGAGCGAGTCTATCATACTTTTAAAGGGTTTAGTCTGCAGATAAATGTTATCATAGTCTGGTAGTTTGAAACTTTGGGCCTAGATTTCCGGAAAGACTTCAACAGAAAACCATCTAAGCAGAAAACCATTTCAATCTAAAGGTTTGCACAAACATGTAGGTTGTTCTAGTTATATTGTTTGTGTAAATTGTGCTGCTCTGGTGTGTCTTGAGTGCTTTTTTCCCTGACGGATTAAATATTATACTTCAGGTTTGTATTGCTTAGAGATACGCCACAGTAGTTTAACACATGTTTTAGTACTCACTCGATATTACTAAACTATTATGCGATAAGACAATTCGTACATTCACCACATTATGTAATACACTGTTATCTATAAAACATGTACCATCGCTGATAATGCTCCTGAACAGAAAACATATATAAACAAACAACACTCATCGTTCTTTCCTTATTCATTTTATCGACTATTTACCCATTCATTTTGTTAAAGATGTCAATCAAAATGCAATTTCTAGCTTTTTTAAAGAGTTAATAATTGACATGTTCACATTTGAATGACGAAAGTGGAACTGCATTCGTTTAAGTATTTTTATAACATCTATAATATAATGCAAACAATACTTTGACCATTGAGAGAGTTAGTTAAAAATAAATCAATCTTGAAAAGCTCTTTAATCGTCTTTTTTAATGTCAGGCTACAAACGAATGACTATAATTATTGTTACATTGTGCATGTGAAGTACCAATAATGATTTGCCCAAGTACGCCCCGCATCAACCTTAACCTTGTTGTGCATCTGTAGGGAAATACTATCATTTATACCATAATCGAACTTCCAACAAGCATTGGGACATCGTCGAGAAGCCTTTTGAGTATGATGCATCGTTAAATTACAGAAAATGACCGCTTTTATTATTGATAAGGCCTTATCAACATTTAGGCTACAATGTACATGAACATTTTGTAAAGTTCTTGAAACTTTTGAACTGCATTATATAAAATATTGACATAATGTAATTGTATCGATAGAAGGAATGGTCCGCACTGTGTGACATTACTAAGCTTTTCCTGACCAAAACTAGTTATATTTTAATTGAATGGACACGTTGATGTTAATTAATGATGGCGTTGAGTGTTAAATAGTCGTATAATTCCCTATAATTGTTATAACATGTCTACATACAGCTGTATATATTGTATACTACCACTATAGTGAGTATCTATACTGTCCATTCTAACATATGCTATCAATTATTTACCTTACATACTTCTAACGTTTCTCTTCGTGCTTCTTTTATACGTTCATTAATAGCAGCGTACACTCTGTGCGTCTTTTATACGTTCATCAATATCAGCGTTCACTCTGTGCGTCTTTTATACGTTCATCAATATCAGCGTTCACTCTGTGCGTCTTTTATACGTTCATTAATAGCAGCGTACACTCTGTGCGTCTTTTATACGTTCATCAATATCAGCGTTCACTCTGTGCGTCTTTTATACGTTCATCAATATCAGCGTTCACTCTGTGCGTCTTTTATACGTTCATTAATAGCAGCGTACACTCTGTGCGTCTTTTATACGTAATCAATATCAGCGTTCACTCTGTGCGTCTTTTATACGTTAATTAATATCAGCGTACACTCTGTGCGTCTTTTATACGTTCATCAATATCTGCGTTCACTCTGTGCGTCTTTTATACGTTCATCAACGTCAGCGTTCACTCTGTCAATATACACATGAGGTAACGTAAATCCTTAGTTAAATGAAGTATTGTCTTGTTATAACATCGTCATCAGACTAACGGAGAACCCACACATTGTGATAAGAGGATAACTAATTACATCATACGGAACCTTATGACCAATAATAATCGAACATAATAAATGTTTGTTCGCGTGATTTGATGACAGTATGTGATTATGATATATATCCAGGTTGGTTTCCATTGCAAACGTGTTAAAACCAGGTATCATCCCTTAATCAAGCAATGAAATATTTATCTGAGAATTAAACGATGGTCTGTTAGTTTTACCAAATGTCTTGTTCGTTCGTAATGGGTTCAATGGCATGAAGTTAGGTGCGGTAAATAGGATACATTCAACTGTTGTCAGAGGTTATTGACAATCATTTGTCTTTCGCCAAATGTGGAATGAACATATTATGTGACGTTTAGGTAAAGATGTCGTGTACAAATATGTTAACATAATGTAAAAAAGACTGTAAGTTATTTATTCTTGGTCATTTAGAACGATGCATGAAGAGATCAAGACAATGATCAATAAAATTGTTCATGCAGTTTTTAGGCAAAAAGGTCACGAAGTATGTCGATACTGATAAGTATTGCTATATCTCACGTATACTAACATGTACAAGTATACTCATATACAAGTAATCACACAAATCACCTATTCGTCATTTTTCATTCCATTAGTACAGTTGTATAATATTTGACAACAATGCGCAGCAATATTACTGAGTTTTGATGTTTTGTGAACGATTTTAAATTATGAAAAAAATTTCTGTCCAAATGAGACAAAGTGCACAATTGATTTCTATTGATTAATTACCATGATAACGCAGATTCAATTACATGGTCGACAAAACTTGGATGGTCAACACTGATCTAATGACTGCTCTCAAATTCTTAGAATCGACGATACACATTAAACGTACAAATCCTCAAAGTAGTAAAACACTATACTTATCTATATGCATCGTAACAAACTGCGTGAGAATGAATAATGATTCCTGTAAAAATTACCCCCGAAAGATTTCGATATCTTAAACCAATGGCTTTTTTGTGAGTAGACTGGCAATAATCAAGTTCCGTAGAGATAGGATGTCATCGAAAAGTGTCGTTATGTAAGTTATATTTGATAGAAGGCCAATAAATATACATACAACTGTCAACCAATAGAACAATAGAACATGACAATTTTCTTTGTTTGTTCTTGAATACGTCACGACACGGTTTTCTTTATGTTTCAGTTAATTTATAGTATAATTTGTTTTGAATTTTATTGCGATGGATATAAGTAAAACATACATAAACTTTAAAATCCTCAGAACCGCTGCACTGTAAATATCTTTAATCCAAACAATAGTTTTGGTGTTATCTGGCATTTTATCTGAGTCTATCTTAGGATAAATTAATATGTAACAATCTTGTAATAATTATGAATGTATTTGCTTAGTCCCACTTTAATTACCTTATACTGACATATGTACATGTTGTACATAATTGACAACACTGTTATACTTGTTTTATTTGTAGTTTCATTTGTTAATTAATTCTCTTGTAACATTGTTTGTATATATTATTACATGTCTCATATAAATGTTATTTGCATATACTTAAATATATGATTTTTTTGTTATGTCGAATACAAGCTTGTAGCTTATGTTTATTATGTTAACTATAATCGACGTTAAATAAAGTTTATCTTATCTTATCTTACCATCCGTAAACAGAAATGGTATTGGATTCAATAACAGCAGCAAGCATAACGAGACTTTATGGTTTCATATTTTAGACATAACATACTATTCGGGTAAGACAATGATCATCTACTTGTCGGTGATAATAACACGTTAAAACGATTATAACAATCCCTTTGTGGTCGCGGGTAGGTCAGACAATGGGGACCTGAAATTAGAAAATAGCGTGACGGTGCCAGTGGCACTCGGATAGATTCATCTAATGAGTCTTATCTAGATATTTGTTCCTAGATAATTAAAAGCTTGTAGACACCACTTAGTTTGCTGTATGTGCCGAAAGGGTATATATTTATACTATGGATGGCAACGAGTACCCGAGTACTCGAGTACTCGTTCAAACGTCCGATTATCGAATAGTAAAATCAGTATTCGAGTACTCGGAAAAAAGTTAAGCCTGTGTAATACAGAGGGTGGCCAAGTGTTAGCTGGTCAACTAAAATTACAATTACCAACTTGTCATCAATTGTTGATCGCCGCCACGATGTCGCTAATTGCAAGCGTAATCGAAACACAGACCTGCCAATCATCATCTGTTAGTTAGTTTATGACACGTAGCTAGGTGTTCTTTCGTTGACATCAACCCGAGTAATTGTCATCCATTTTTAATTGGAAGTTATAGTTTATTGGGGGTGACAATCAATTTAGAAATAAAAAAATAAAAATTTAAATTTAAATCGTTCTCGGCGTATATGAACGAACGATCATTACTCTGTGAATTGGTCATGTTTTGTAAATATTATGTCACCGGTTGATAAGAGTAGTTCCCCTTAGTTGTTTATTTGTTTTTATTTGATTTTTAGCGTTAATTGATTAAACGTTCCATTGATTTCACACCGTATTGGGTTTTTTTGTTATACGTTTTTATTATTATTGTTATTGTTTCATAGTTCTTCTACCGATCTAGATTTGATCAACAACTGAACAGAACGGACAGGCAAATGCGCTGTTTTAATTGAATTTGAACACGCACGTTTGCAACTTACAACATTTCTATTTCCCAAATATCATGGACATTTATTGCTTTTCGAGTACCCGAGTACTCGATCGGAAGAATGATCGAGTACTCGAGTACCGATTTTAGTACTCGTTGCCATCCCTAATTTATACATATTAGCACAGTAACATGTTTAGGACAAGAAGCGCTGCTAGGGAGCAATTAATAACGTCAAGCATCAGACTCGCTAGTGTAGTCGAATGTGTATGTTTTGTTGAATTTACCGAAACAAACTGTTAAATTGTATAACTACACGTGATGTCAAATTAACCTTATAATCAGGCGGATTTACTAGTTGATTAACCTGATGTTTTGTTTCCGATAAAGCGTTTAGAAAATTCACGAGGTTCGTCCTGTATTAAGACGGAATGCAAATCTTAAGACAATACCGAGTACTATAGGGAGTGTGTCTTGGTTTGGAATGATTAATTTGTTTCTCTCTTTGGATGACAGTGGATTAAATGAAAGCGTTCAATAATTATGATGCCATCAAATGTGAAACATGTATGGGGAATCCTCTGCTGGATTAATGTCATGAGGAAAAGTGAAACATCACCGCATAACCTTGCTTGATAAATGTGTAGTAATTATGTCATGTCGTTGGCATGTACAGTGGGATGTAAAACAAAGGATATAATGGAATTGTATTCTACTCTAAATAATGTTACATATACAGATAAACTATTCAATGTCATAATAAAATAGTTTACGTTTTTGGCCAACTGTCATCATTGATACTAGGTCAATGAATGTCTCTCTCTTCAATTGGCACAGCTCTTTAACTATCTCACTCCAAACCAGTTTATTGATTAAGGAGAAGACGCACATAATGACCGAGTGAATTGTAACAGCTACCATCGGACCAGTGTTAGAGAGAGAGAGAATCTTGTCGCAGTGATCACTTAATCAAAGTCATGTCATTAATATCGTATTCTGTAATTGAATTGTTGTTGAGCAAAAGTGATAAGAAAATCAACATTTGCTGATTGCAGTAAATATCACAAATCTATAAAATATTGTTTTCTGAATTGTCCGTTGTAGCGTAGAAATTTACTTACCGTCAGGGATTTTCCGGTTAAATCGATTTCCTATCATAAAACAAAAACGACTACCGAATGCATTTATGTCTTAATTGAGCGTGTATTTAATGAAATGATTCAACGGAGGACTTGCCCAATATCAAAGCTCATCAAAAACAGTAAATTACAATTACCACGAGTTGTTCTCTAAGGGTGCGATGTTGCAGAAACATGTAACTTACAGCGGACATGACGAATATCGCTTTGATGTATTGCAATTGAGAACAATTAATATAAGTTCCAGACGTTAAATATCCAATCGATTCCATTGAAAGAAATGTGAGGTTTATACAGCGAAAGTAATTGTTCCTTAAAGCTTGCTCAAAGTACAAACGGTTGTATTCATTTAGGCGGAAAATTGTTCAATTCTAATCGAACGGGAAAACTGTCCAAGCTTGGTTATGCAGATGATTTTCATACGTCAATCATATTGCATAAGTTCTGCTAAGTATGCACTTGAACGTGAAGCCATAATAGGACTTATTCAAGTAAATGTTATTATTACAGAACAAAATTTAATTCTGAGTTAGCTTCTCATTGCATGTTTCCATCTCTTCTAATTCCTTAATGAATAATTTGACCTAAATTGATGGCATTGTGTTTGGACACAATATGTATCGTGTGTGTTCTGAAATCCCTATCCATGTTCTCATAACTTGTTTTGGTGTTTATTTATAATCGTAATAAAAAATTACTGATTTTTTGACTCATACTATTGATATTATCCACACATAATCAGTTACATGTTATAAGGAAAATAAATGGTTTGATGACAACTATCGTCATTTTTGGGACAATAAACAAACGTTTTCGCATACTTCCTCATTAAAATGTGGAAAGACAACTTAAATGGGCATACCTTAAAGGGTCTGCGTCACATATGGAGTGTTTGTTTTTAAAAGTATACTTTTCATATTATATCAAGCCTTGAATTATTACCGTCCGTATACTGTTTAGTTTTTTTAACATTGTAGAGAATTATGTTCTGTCAGGAAAAGTATGATGCCTTTTTTAAAATATGTGTAGCTGATACTAAAAATGTTTTCAATGGTATAATAGCTGAACAAATCTTGCAAGATATTGTTTTATATCTCTTAATGCGAGGAGCGAAATATCTAGACACCAATTACGCATATTTCTATATCTGCATTAAACATTTAAATGTATACATTACATATCAATCTTATTTAGAAGGCCAATTCCATTTAAATATTGACTACAGGGTTAGATAAAAATAAGACAGACGACATTAACGTGTTTGAGACAGATATATACTAATCGATTTCACGTTTCATACAGTTAAAATTAAGTTCTGTATGCTATGATACAGCATATACATTGTAAAAGTCCCGTATGTCGTAACGTTTTATCTTAAATATTTTTTTCAAGCTCAATGCTTATTATGCCGTCGTTGTGTTATCATGCTTTGGTTAATTCGTATCATAAACTCCTGAAGATTGCATGTTCCTCGCTTGTACAACAACTTCACTGATAAATTCGTGTTAGTAATGTCATTTGAACTGTCGAAATCTTACTACTGTGTAATAAATACTCGCCGTAAGTTGCCTCTTCCAAAAACAAAGCGGAGTATTTGCGTGAAACAATGATGAATCAATTGCCTTATTGCATGTTTTAATAGTTTTTGTGTCAATTTCCTGATTTCATATTTTAACCGTAGAAAGAGGCGGAATAAATTTGCAATATTCAAGAATAAAATTGGAAAATCATGTTTTCAGATGCGTTCGTAAGTCATACAACTGCTTGTTAAACTACATTAGATTGCAGGCGGATCGAACTGAATTATAGCTCCGTACACGCAATCTAGCTTAATAAACATATTGCCAAGTTGAACAAAACATGGATTCTTATTCATGAAATTATAGGCAGCACGCCCAAACAACTGTTATTCTGATAGGATTTAATCTCGTTTTTGGTGGCATTTACGCCTAAATGTCTCTTCATAAACATATTGTTGAGTATTATATGAAACTATTGTGTTTTAAAACAGTAACTGTTCATTATTTTATTTTTATGATTTAATAATGTTAAGAAAATTGCATCTTCACCGACACGGAACAACTTGTTTGAACATCTTTATTGCATTTTTTTCCAAGATTCGATAATGTCTCCTGTAATTTGTAATTCTGTAGTACAAACGCACAACTAAACATCAAATATTAACCACTGCTGCTGTAAGTTTCTTCATTACGATCTCTTTAGTTAAATTAACTGATGGTTTCAAGATGGTTGCGAGTATCAGAATCAACGTCAAATACGTTACAAGAACATGTTTTATAAACTGTGCATGTAAAGTGTGAAATAGTTCATTCCCAAAGATTAAGTTTTAGTAAATAGTTATCTGATGTCGAGGATTGTTAAATATTCAGGACTTATGAAAGAATGTTGTACAATTGCTCTATTTCCTCTAGAACTAACAGAAGCTATTTGAGATTAGAACGTACATTTTCATACTGCGCACCTTGCTCAGATAAAATACAGTATGACTTTAGATTTTTAAAGCAAACTTTTCTTATATACTGCACGCATATCTATGGTCTGTTCGCATGAGGACAAAAGTAACAAATGAGCTCGTAAAATTTATAATAAATGAAAAGAAATAGATTAGAATCAATCAAGTAGAAATGAATACGTAGAGGTCAGATATGTCAACTGACGGGCAACATTATGAACAACATACAAACACATGTTTGTTAAGGTTTACAATCCTCCTCTACATTTCTGAAATATGAACTGCACGAACATGGTATCACCGTCAATGTATATATTGGGGCACACAATACAGTAACTGGAAAATTGAACAAATAAACAATACCGTGAATTAATGTGACATGTGTATGTTTATTTAAAATGCTAATTTACAGTAATTTATTCGTTTGTTCAAAGAAGATAAAACTAAATCGGAAAGGGGGCATGGAAGGCAGCACTAAACATTACAGCCGAACATAGAAAACATTCACATGTCACAAACTACAATTGTACAGCATAATGTCAAATTGAGCAAGTCTATCATACTTTTAAAGGGTTTAGTCTGCAGATAAATGTTTTCTTAGTCAGGTAGTTTGAAACTTTGGTCCTAGATACCGGAAAGACTTCAACAATTGCAACGAATAATGCGACACTTTTTATATTTATTCTAGCATTCATGAATAGCAGGGACAAACATATAGGGTTGCAGTTGAAAACCATCTAAGCAGAAAACCATTTCAATCTAAATGTTTGCACAAACATGCAGGTTGTTCTAGTTATTTTGTTTGTGTAGTTTGTGCTCTGGTGTGTCTCGAGTGTTGTGTTCCCTGACGAATTAAATATTATACTTTGGGTTTGTACTGCTTAGAGATACGCCACAGTAGTTTATCATATGGTTTAGTACTCACTCGATATAACTAAACTATTATGCGATAAGGCAATTCGTACATTCCCCGCATTATATACTACAGAGTTATCTATAACACATGTACTGTACCATCGCTGATAATGCTCCTGAACAGAAAACATATATAAAAAACAACACTCATCGTTCTTTCCTTATTCATTTTATCGACTATTTACAAATGTTCCCATTTTGTTAAAGATGTCAATCAAATGCAATTTCTAGCTTTTTTACAGAGTTAATAATTGACATGTTCACATTTGAATGACGAAGGTGGAACTGCATTCGTTTAAGTATTTTTATAAAATCTATTATACGAGCGTATAATGCAAACAATGCTTTGACCATTGAGAGTGTTAGTTAAAAATAAATCAATATTGAAAAGCTCTTTAATCGACTTTTTAATGTCAGGCTACAAATGTATGACTATAATCATTGTAACATTGTGCATGTGAAGTAACAATAATGATTTGTCAAAGTACGCCCCATATCAACCTTGTTTTGCATCTGCGGTGAAGGGCTATCATTTGTACAATAATCGAACTTCCATTCCAACAAACATTATGTCATCGTCGAGAAGCCTTTTGAGTATGATGTATCGTTAAACTTCATAAAATGACCGCTTTCTTGATAAGGCCTTATCAACATTTAGGCTACAATGTACATGAACCTTTTGTAAAATTCTTGGAACTGTTGAACTGTATTATATAAAATGTTGACATAATGTACTTGTATCGATAGAATGAATGGTCCGCACTGTGTGACATTACTAAGCTTGTACTGACCAAAACTAGTTATATTTTAATTGAATGGACATGTTTATGTTAATTAATGATGTCGTTGAGTGTTAAATAACCGTATAATTCCCTATAATTGTTGTAACATGTCTACACATAGCTAACACAGTGTATACATGTACTATCACTATAGTGCTTATCTATACTGTCCATTCTAACATATTCCATCAATAATTTACCTTACATACCTCTAACGTTTCTCTTTGTGCTTCTTTTATACGTTCATTAATAGCAGCGTACACTATGTGCGTCTTTTATACGTTCATTAATATCAGCGTACACTCTGTGTGTCTTTTATACGTTCATCAATATCTGCGTTCACTCTGTGCGTCTTTTATACGTTCATCAATATCAGCGTTCACTCGGTCAATCTCCGCATGATGTAGCGCACTGTAGATAAATCCTTAGTTTAATGAAGTATTGTCTTGTTATAACATCGTCATCAGACTGACGGAGAACCCACACATTGTGACAAGAGAATAACTGATTTCATTATACGAAACCATATCGAACAATAATCGAACAAAGTTAATGTTTAGTCGCGTGATTTGGTGACAGTCTGAGAGTATGATAAAAATCCAAGCTGGTTATCGTTATGTCATTTCGTGCAAGCATGTTAGAACCAGGATTTATCCCTTAATAAAACAATGAATTATTTATCTCATAATTAAACGATGGTCTGTTAGTTTTACAAAATGTCTTGTTCGTTCGTAATGGGTTCACTGACATGAAGAAAGGTGTGGTAATAAGGATACATGCAACTGTTGTCAGAGGTTATTGGCAATCATTTGTATTGATGTAAAACCAAAGGTGGCATTAACGTTTTATGAGACGTTTATGCTAAGACGTCGTGTACAAATATGTCAACATAATGTGTATAGCTAATCTAATGTTTGCTAACATGTCTACTCACGTACAAGACATCACGCAAATCATATATTCGTCACTTTTCATTCGATAAGTACAATTGTATAATAGTCGGTATTTGAAAGCAGGATTTATGCTGACTTCATCACTGATATTTCATGTCTTTGTGGGCGATCATAAATTTAATTATCTGATAATTTGTTGTTCCAATGTGATAATGTGATTCATGAGTTTCTATTAAATATTACCATGACAACGCAAATTCCATTTCATAGTCAACAAAACTGGGATGGTCAACACCGATACGTGATTTAAGATCTACGGACTATTCGCAAATTCATAGAACAGACGGTATTCATTAAACTTTCGTTGTACTGGTAAACAAATCGTTTGCAAATACAAATACAAGAACAAGTTCTCTAAGCAGTATAGAATTATGTTATATTTATCTGTATGCATTGTGGCAAGCTGCGTGAGAATGAATAATGATTCCTGTAAAATTACCCTCGAGGGATTTCGACATCTTAAATCAATGGCTTTTTTACGAGTAGACTGGCAATAATCAAGTTCCGTAGAGATAGGATGTCATCGAAAAGTGTCGTTATGTATGTTATATTATGATAAAAGGCCAATAAATATACATGCAACTGTCAACCAATAGAACAATGGAACATGACAATTTTCTTTGTTTGTTCTTGAATACACCACGACACGGTTTTCCTTACTGTTTCAGTTATTTTATAGTATAATTTGTTTTGAATTTAATTGCGATGGATATAAGTAAAAAATACATGAACTTTAAAATCTTCAGAACCGCTGCACCGTCCGTAAACAGAAATGGGATTTAATAACAGCAACATGACGAGACTTAATGATTTCAGATTTTAGACATAACATACTATTCGGGCAAGGCAATGATGATCTACTTGTCGGTGATAATAACAAGTTAAAAGGAATATAACAATTCCTTTGTGGTCGCGGTTAGGTCAGACAATGTGGACCTGAAATTAGAAAATAGCGTGACGGTGTCAGTGGCACTCGGGTAGGTTCATCTAATGAGTCTAATCTAGAAATTTGTTCCTGGAGAATTAAAATCATGTAGACACCACTTAGTTTGCTGTTTGTGCCGAAAGGGTATATATTTATACATATTAGAACAGTAACATGTTTAGAACAAGAACCGCTACTAGGAAGCAATTAATAACGTCAAACATCAGACTCGCTAGTGTAGTCTAATGTGTATGTTTTGTCGAATTTACAGATACAAACTGTTAAATTGTATAACTACACTTGATGTCAAATTAACCTTATACTCAAGCGGATTTACTAGTTGATTAACCTCATGTTTTGTTTCCGACAAAACTTTTTGAAAATACACGGGGTTCATCCTGTATTAATGCAGAATACAATTCTTAAGACAATACCGAGTACTATATGGAGTGTGTCTGTGTTTGGAATGATTTATTTGTTTCTCTCTATTGATGACAGTGGATTAAATGAAAACGTTCATTAATTATGATTCCACCGAATGTGAAACATGTATGGGGAGTCCTCTGCTGGACAAAGGTCATGAGGAAAAGTGAAACATCACCGCATAACCTTGTTTGATAAATGTGTAGTAATTATGTTACGTGCTTGGCAATTACAGCGGGATGTAAAACAAAGGATATAATGTAATTGACTTGTATTCTACTCCAAATAATGTTACATATACAGATAAACTATTCTATGACATAATAAAATAGTTTACGTTTTTGGCTTACTGTCATCATTGAATCTAGGTCAATCACCGTCTCTCTCTGTAATTGGCAAAGCTCTTTAACTATCTTATTCCAAACCAGTCTATCGATTAAGGAGAAGACGCACACAATGACCGAGTGAATTGTAACAGCTACCATCGGACCAGTGTAAGAGAGAGAGAATCTTGTCGCAGTGATCACTTAATCAAAGTCATGTCATTAATATCGTATTCTGTAATCGAATTGTTGTTGATCAAAAGTGATAAGAAAATCAACATTTGCTGATTGCAGTAAATATCACAAATCTATAAAATATTTTTTTTTCTGAATTATCCGTTGTAGCGTAGAAATTTACTTACCGTCAGGAATTTTCCGGTTAAATCGATTTCCTATCATAAAACAAAAACGACTACCGAATGCATTTATGTCTTAATTGAGCGTGTATTTAATGAAATAATTCAACGGAGGACTTGCCCAATATCAAAGCTCATCAGAAAACAGTAAATTTCAAATACCACGAGTTGTTCTCTAAGGGTGCGACGTTGCAGAAACGTGTAACTTACAGCGGACATGAAGAATATCGCTTTGATGTATTGCAATTGAGAACAATTAATATTATTTCCAGACATTAAATATCCAATCGATTCCATCGGAAGAAATGAGAGGTTTATACAGCGAAAGTAATTGTTCCTTTAAGCTTGCTCAAAGTACAAACGGTTGTATTCATTTAGGCGGAAAATTGTTCAATTCTAATCGAACGGGAAAACTGTCCAAGCTTGGTTATGCAGATGATTTCCATACGTCAATCATATTGCATAAGTTCTGCTAAGTATGCACTTGAACGTGATGCCATAATAGGACTTATTCAAGTAAATGTTGTTATTACAGAACAAAATTTAATCCTCAGTTAGCTTCTCATTGCATGTTTCCATCTCTTCTAATTCCTTTATGAATAACTTGACCTAAATTGATGGCATTGTGTTTGGACACAATATGTATCGGGTGTGTTCTGAAATCCCTATCCATGTTCTCATTACTTGTTTCGGTGTTTATTCATAATCGTAATAAGAACTTTCATTGATGTTTTGGCTCATACTATTGACGTTATCCACACATAATCAGGTAATAAGGAAAATAAATGGTTTGATGAGCACTATCGCCTTTTTCTGGACAATAAACAAACGTTTTTATATCAAGCCTTGAATTATTATCGTCTGTATAGTGTTTAGTTTTTTAACATTGCAGAGAATTATGTTCTGTAAGGAAAAGTATGATGTATAGTTCTATGTATTTTATAGAATAATTGTAGCTGATACTAACATTTCTTTAAACGGTATAATAGCTGAACAAATCTTGCAAGATATTGTTTTATATCTCTTAATGCGAGGAGCAAAATATCTAGACACCAATAACGCATATTTCCGTATCTGCATCAAAACATTTAAATGTATAAATTTCATATTTATCTTATTTAGACGGCCAATTCCATTTAAATATTGACTACAGGGTAAGATTAAAATAAGACAGACGAGATAAACGTGTTTGAGACGGATATATACTCATCGATTTCACGTTTTATATAGTTAAAATTAAGTTCTGTCTGCTATGATACAGCATATACATTGTAACATTCTATGATATCAATCCGGTATGTATATTGTACAGATATGATACTGTTATACATACGTCAGACTACAGAGTTATATAACGTCGCCGGAAGATTCAATGAGAGCAATATATGAATATGACATGATTAGACTCCCATTCATCCGGAACAGACGGATAGAAATATAACACAATGAAATGTCCCTGACAAATTCCGAGTACTAACGAAACATCGAATGTAAATACGCCGCATGATATAACATATTATTATTGGCTAGCACATGTTATTGGAAAATATATTAACGTTCATGACTACATAAACAAAGACATGTTGACTAATTTCGACTTTTGATACGCCTGTACTAATGTAGTCAATAGGTTACAAACCACTAAATGCCTCTGCAAACCAAAATAGGATACACTCAAATAGTCCCTAAATAAACTTGTGATTGTGTTTAAATGGTAGTATGCTTTGACAAGGTGGAACTGGAATCATCTAATTGGGTTTACAGGCTTTGTATACATGTATGTGATGTATTGAAACTGTTTTATTTTACATGTTTTGAGATTTTGGCCAAAATACCAAAGCGAAAGTAGGGTAGGGTAAAACCCGGATTTGGTCGGTCCGCGCGCCTGTAAAAATATGTTCACCGCGTTGGTTGGTCAAAATTTTTCTTATATGATACGTGACCCCCTGTTTTTTTGTATTTTCTTAAAGCTGGTAGCCCCTTCATTTCATTGATATATGTCTGCCACCTGGCCATAGACTTTAACATGTATCAACCTGGGACTGACTATTGTCACTTTACATTGAGGTAAAGGACATGTCGTAATGGTACTTGACGTTATCCTTGTCCTAGTTGAGGTTTACATTCAGTTAATACCCCTACAGATAATCAAATCGTTGTACACCACTATCTTATTGTAGCAAAGTATTTCTATATACCATGTATCCTAAGTTTAATATTGCATTTCGTTTCGGCAATATGATACGATATGATGGGAGACTAAATATCGTTGATAAAAATGTTTTTGTATATTTTATGTACATTGTATATTGTTTTAAACATGTATTAGTCGGGACTGTACAGCACTTTTGAACGTGTGTATACATGAAAAAAGGGCTATATAAATATGGTATAATAATAATAAAGAACAAATTTATTTAGTGGTTTGTGACCTTATCAATACTATAGCATAGTCACGTTGCTTCCCACGCGTACCAAATATCAGACAATATACGAAATAATAGTGCTATAAAACACCGTGTGAAGGATATTGCCTAAATAAATTCCATCCCAATAAATAGTTAAGGTCGATAGAGACGACTGGTTCATTCATCTCTATGAAGTGTTTCTAAACGCATTGACTATCAATTTCCTGAGTGAGACCTACATCCGGACTGTCTCTTAAGAATAATGTGATAACGTATTAAAATTGTCATGTATAACGACTGCAATACGTAGATCATACGTGTTATTTCAAGCCTGTCTTGAATTGTTCATTTACTTATAGAGTGGATTGTGATGATTTTAGGTTTGTTTTTGGCAGTTGAGGTTTGTTTTAGTAGTTTGTAAAACTAGGTCATCAAGCATTTTACAATATTTATTCGTGTAGTTGTGCGATGTTGTGACGTACGGTTTACTGTGCTAGGCTGGTTAAGTTGAGTGCTGCCTAACCCAAACTTCCTCATTTATTTTCTAATTGGTTTTTAAACTAATACAGTGGTATGCGAGTTTTATGATTTCTGTGTACGGCAGTTAAATTGACTATTGCCCAAAACATATATCCTCAGTAAAATGTGTATTCTAATCCATGAAACAAACTACACAATGTTGCAATTCGTTTGCAACAAAATCGTATATTACGTTAATTTAGACGTTCCTGTATATTCCTTGTTTGACTGTAATCAATTGCATCCGCAGTTTTAAAACAAACGCTATTTAACATATCTTCAGCTTGTTGATTAAATTAAAGAACACGAAATATCCCTTGTCGTTCTTGATCTTAATTACCAAGTAACAGCATAACACAACATTTGGAAATATTTAGAAGGTACTGTAAAATCATTTAAAAGACAATTTCGTTGGTATTTGAATTCGTTGATTTTGCATTTCAGGTAATAAAACAAGGGTCAAAATTAATGTTCGTTTGGATTAAAGTTCGTGGTTGATGTGAACCACGTAATCCACGAAATTTATTCCCCTACGAATATTATTGATTATACAGTATATTTATATACAACCCAGGAACTACGTTACAACGTCTATGTTATACGGAATCCTCTAATGAGTTTCAAGAACAATTAGTTTAATTACCAATCTTCCGGTGTCTGAGATAAGTGCTACATTCCTACTGCCCATTAGTTGTAGTCTACTGTTGCAATTACATTGATTAAGGATACAAACGATGTGTATTTGGAACGAAATGAAGACATTTGTTCTCACCGCACATATACAAAAAACAGACACATTTGTATTAATTAATTGAAGTTAAAAATAAACAATCTAACATGTTGTCATCGTTACTTGGCAAGTATAATGGCTGTCCTTGGTTTGTATGTATATCTATGTGGTGTTACAATTGGTACACAAAATGAGTTTATAAATGTATTCAGTGCGATATTTTAGGAAATCTTTTAAAAGCTATGCATCTGATCATGACAGATGTATTTAATCGAATGGTCCGTGAAAAGCGCAAAACCTTTTTACTTTTACATTTACTCTTACTTTATTGTTCACAACGTATCTCCCTGTTGACCATGTTCAACTTTTACAAAATGCTGTTGCGAGGTACATGTAGTATCATTTAAATATACCACGCCCTCGTATTACTGAAAGTATCACAAAGGAGAGTACTGTATTTAGATTATGATTATTATTTTGAGCATTTCCTATATTTACGACGAACAATAAAGATCACATGACTACCAATGAATACTCATTGTCTATTATCAATAAGCGCACATGCTAGTATCTAGTTAATTAGCACACAGGTATATCATGCATCCAAGAGCTGAGTAGCTTAACCAAGTCAAACCGTGTATTTATTATATGTGTGCTAAGAGGGCATTTCAATTACATGGCGACTGGTATTATACTTTTTACATGACAATAATGTTCCAGAAGTCATTAACACAATTGCTATTTTACATAAAATTTACGATAATGTTGTCGTTTATAAATAGTAGGGCACAAATCAAAGCCACACAGCTATGGTGGCAGTGCCTAGCCACACACGAGTCAGACATAGTGCAATCCATTTACTTCCCCAAAAAATGAATGCTTCCAGCGAACCTTATATACTCACTCTGCAATGAATGACACAATGTTTACTTCGAATTGTGTGCATAATTAGCCATAAAGGGAGGTAATTATAAGTGTTAACTACACTGAAGTAAAGTATAAACCGCTGGTACGGTTTGTATTATTTTAAGAAAATTTTACATTTTATAACAAGGAAAAAATGATAATATATTTTCAACCAAACCGCAGTTTATTTTGAGACAGTGTGTAAGATGTTATCACCAATGTCCCCATGGCAACACGTACATCAGTGTGTTGTCTTGTTTTACTAGAATTATTGGGGAGATAGTTTTATGCTTGAGTTTTAAACGTGTTTTCCAGAACATTAATTCTCCTTTAAGTTTCCGCTCTGTGGAAACACATTTCCTATTATTTCATGCGCCGCCAATTAGACTTAATATATGATTAAAAAGATTGCACAAGCAGAGTGCTGTTTGTTATGTTTGTAACGAGCAAACTAGTTTCTAGAAAGAAATATATCGACATATCTAAAACAATAAAACGTAGTTCAAATGTTCTAATGACGCTTTAAGATACGTATCATATCTATTTTGCTGTATTAATCACTTTAAAGTTTGCGTGATATGCTGATTTAAGGTGATAACTTATGTTGTAATCGTTAATAAAATTGTGTGTCGAATGTAGAGTTCAGTAATTCAGTTTTTCTTCTGTATTTTAGCTTGGATAGGTAGATCTCAAGGTAGATCGCCGGGTGATTGGGGTTGTTATGACCACAATGGCATTTATATTTTCAAATAAATGTTTACATACTGTTTATACATACGGTTAACATTCCTGGAAAGGACGTAAAGTTAGTTGAAATACATACAATAACATACATACATACGTATAACTTTATACGTACCACGTGTAGTATGAACGGAAGAGTATTTTCGATACATCAATGCGTATTTTGCGTTTTTAGTGTCATATGATATAAATAATATATCACTCGTTGTCAATTGATATATTTAAATTAAACCAGAGGCTCGCTTAATAAAATTTCCAAAACTCGTTTAATATAAATGTATGTAACGAATCGGTTATCGGACTTACCGGACTTATCGGACTTACCGGACTTATCGGATCAGTTTGCAGTATATACATGTAAATGCTTGACTTGTGTACTAGCAGTTAGTTACAGTTAGTTTACCATCAGGACAGTGTTAACGTCGGTCCGTTTTACCATCAGGACAGTGTTAACGTGTGTAGTAATTTTATATGGATCTAGCATTTGGATACTATTATTGGATTATTTTGTCATGTTGTTATCGTATAAGGAAAATACAGTTGATTAATAGTGCTTGGAGTTGTTTTACCTGTGTATCCAGTCTTGTCCAAAGACCAAAAGCGTTACATTTATATCAATTGATAACTCGTGATAGATCCTCTACATATCTGATAATTTAGATAAAGCCGTGTATTTAAATGTTCTTACTGTTATACAGTATGTCATTATTTGACTGTATATCAACTCGAGCGTTTTTGAATAAATGGTTTGAACATTGTTTGATGGCTTTTTTCCTTGATGTATAATTAGATTCTCGTTTCCTGTTTGTATTCACTGAATTTATCATACTTGAAGCTTGGTTAGAATAAAACATGAGCTCATATTTGCAGACAATTGGATAGATTATTTCATTGACATTTTGATGTGAGGTTACAATAGTATGCATCACTTTCGCAAGATAACAAAATTGCTGGATGGAAACCAGGTTACAATCAATAGTATCTTTATTCAATCTACGTTATATTATAATTACTTTCAAGAACAATATAAAACGTTTCTCGTGACAGTTGTTTGTTGTTTAAACAATAGTGAGTTTTCATTTTTATCTAGCTTGATAATATGTCTACATTACTGGCAAAAAATAATCTATTCTTGAGAAATCTCATACAGATATTGGGAGATTCAATGTAACATTCATGATATTATATGATACAGTTCCAGATATCATTAGGTTACAATAGGACGTATATTGATCATAACAGTGTCGGTATTATTCGGTTTATTTTCTTAATTTATTTAATTACGAAAAACTACGCATACATGTTTTGAGACAGCGCCTTCCAATCAACGGTAGCCAAAGGCGTCTCTACCAGAATCACACCGTGTTTAATACAATTTTAGGTGACATTTAAATAATTAGTTCAGACATTATGTCAACGATTAGGTACACATTAGTGAGTAAAATCAGTAAATACGAGACAGATACTAAATAGTATTGTACTTAGAATGTCCAATCATATACGTCAGACTGAACCATGCAAGCTATATCTGTATATAAGACAGTTAAAATCGAACCACTTTTCAAGTGAAGTGTTTTGAAGCACTCAATCCGCATGAATCTTTTTACTTGTATTTGTGTATTGGGTCGTAGCATCATCAAAATGTGCATATTATTGTATAGTAGATTGGAAAACGTACATACAAATACGTGAGCACAATGATGCTCACAGTTGGAAGTCCCATTGTAACACAATCCGTGTTTTCCCAATGAGCGCCATGTATTGATTGCATTGAATTCAATTGTCCTTTTAGTCATGTACATTTATAAAGACTATGACAGTACGATAATTAGCAAGCAGTCTTATGGTGATATAACTCTTGCCTTATAACTTAAGTCAACATGAGCTAACCGTGAGATTGTTAGCATACCGTATTAACCGCCGTTTGAGAAACTACAGTATCAATCGAGCGTGATAAAATATCCTGACACATAGACAAAGTCAAGTGGTATCAATGTCAACTTGATAGATAATTAGATAAATATACATACAATTTATATACAAATGATCACTGTCTTCGCAAGTTTGGCATTTCAAGCCCCTGTGACTCCGTACCAAGTAATACAAGTTTGAATCGAATATATACAGTACAATCCGCCTTAATCAGTCAGCCATTGTTAATCTCAAATGTGAATGCTTCAAGCAGATAGCTCGTGTGTATGTTTGTTCATTGTGTACTAAATATCGAAATGAATAAAAGCCATCGGAATTTAATCAGGACGGGTTCAACTAACACATGGATGGCTGTATGAGTTAATTGTTCCGCCCAGACTGAGTGCCATAATTTAATATACGTAACATGCATTACAGTAACTTTCCCAATTTGAGATGAGTCTTTTCTTCAAAATGATTTGATATAGGCGACCATTTCGACTCCTGAATTTTGAAGTGATTTTAGCCGTGTGGTTCATTGTAAGTATCATACGATGGTAACGTTACTCAGAAGTGTTTGTTTTACATAAGATACCTTGATATTTGAGTTGACCCGACACTTGCCCACCATCCGGTTATGATATTGTATCGCTCGAACAATTGTCCTGCATTTTTACGTAATGCCAGTAAAAAGATATGAGGAAATCGGACATGAAAGGTGGCACTCAACTTAACCAGCCGAGCACAGAAAGCAGTGACATCACAACACAACCACACGGAGCTATTCCCGCACAACTTGTAGTATGTGGGATGCCACCTTGCTTGATTGATCGGCAGTTCACTCGTAGTCTCAATATTGTTTTATAAATGTTTTAATAATATTTAAGAATGACAATGCGATTGTCCTAACCATGCTGTATCGGAACGAGCGTATATGTCATATATCATGCTGAATACAACAATGAGTATAATATACTGGCCGTGATTTAGTCTACAAAATGATATCTTTTCCCACTTGGATGGTTTTAATTTCACACATCGTCGATTTAGTCGCTAAGTGCACCAGGAAAGTTTGTATATTATATGAAGAGACTTCCCGAGGACGACATGTACTCGATGATATATTGTAGATTGATAACCACTTTCTGTCTGGAATTCTTAAATCACTAAAATAGAATAATAAGACGAGATAAGTGAGACTGATTTATATTGAAGTCATATTGCTTTATTCGCCTGATTTCACTATGCTGCATCGTAGTGTAAGTTATATATAACAATTTAATAGATAATATTACCGTATAAGGCGTTAGACAACGTCAATATATGGTAATCAATACAAATGAATCGATATATAAGTTTTTGTAATATTTAATCAAGATTGACATAATTTAAATTGTGTTGCTTGATAAGACACAAATGCATGCAAAATTATAAAAGTGTTAAAAAATCTGAACATATATAATATATATATAGTATATAGCTGTATGCCTCATGATTAACATTTCTAAATAATGTATTCAATGAAATGAGTGAATCGATATTATTCATAAGATATAAAAATGTTATTTTTGATGTTGATTAAAATGTTTTGAATTTTATTAACTAGATCTATGAGTACTATGTTATCTTATATTAATAAAAAAAGTATATACACAGACATACAATCAGAATTGATATTGTGTACCTCTTTGGTATATTTGCTTAGTTTTATTTGTATCTGGTCTGGGTGTGTATTTATATAAATAACTCTTAGGGAATATTAATAACTAAAATAGTAAATATTTTGACAAATAGTTTTTACACACTTAAACCAGATGGAAACAAAAATCAAAGAAATATAAAATTATCTAAGTATACAAATTAACCAAACACACAATGTAACACAAATTTTCAAGGGTACATATTACAGTAGCACATTATTGATTATCAGTAGCTATATGGGCCTCTAGTCCTTCACACTGACCAGTAACAGTGTTTTATGACCCCAGATAATCACGGATAGTGATTTCATGCTGGCACAATGCTGGCATCATGCTGATCCCTCTATAAAGTTCTGGACCAGAAGCAAAGAAGGGAAAATGTACACCTTTAAGTACTTAAAATACAAAACTATAGACAGTTATATTACAAGGATAAGTTTGTAGCCCACGTGACATCTTCTAAGTGTTATGGTACAGTAACCACCCAGACAATACACAGCGCCATGTCAGCACGATACTCTACTACTTACTTATATCAAACAAAACCAAGACCATGTTACTATACAACAACATTCCTAGCACCATACACGCTCGTAAATAACAAGATGATACATTTAGGAGACATAATCATGCCATATTCATAGTTATCTGATACTCAAGCAGAGCATCAAATATGTAAATAATTAACTGACATGACAGTGTGTTGAACTTTTTAGGAACTCTAGCGAGTGTTTCTGTTTTTATCAACACACATTCGTATACATGTTTGTATATACATGTACTTATACAATACAAGGTATTCGACATCTTAGAATAAATCATGTTTAGGTCATGTATATCTTAAATCCACGAATATTTACGTTTATATTTGACAACACTACATCAGGCACTGGCATGTAGATGGAAAGTTTTTTAATTTCAACATTCAATACGTTTTGAAGCTCATAAGAACAGAGTCTGAACTTGATGTTGAATGACAAACTTCACATTAAATTTGAAATGAATAGAAGAGTTTTTTATGTCTTGATTGATTTATATGCATTTAAATGTTTCTGTATCAAACATGACACTTGCATTGTGCATATGTAAATACAAACGTTCATTTCCATTCTTATCAACTTTGATTAAACAACGATTTCTGTATGTAGTCTGGTGTGTACTGATCATTCAGGTGAGGTGGGGCCCACATACTACCAACATACAAACATACAGAGTACCGCTCTGTCAATACCTATGAATACTGGAAAGTTGTACAAACGATACAACACAATGGAGTATAATATGCGAGAGCTTTTGTTCTGCCCACCTACAATACTGAGGTAATTGTGTAAGACTTCCAATAAATAGAAGTAATCATCTAAAATCAACCACCTACGAAATAAAAATCAATTTGATTCGTAAGAGGTAATTGTTCCCTATAAAAAAGTATTTTGTGTACAATGGTATTATGACTAGAATCTACGTAGAACTCAAAAAGAAACAGCATACTGATGCGTGGTTCATATCATTCAGAATAGGGCACCTCAGACAGACACCTTAATGCATACAGTGCAACATATGTCGATTGGTACATGAATTTAGCAACAACAATTTTTTTACTAGCCATTTTTATTAAATCCAAATTTTGCATGTGTATATACGATAGTTGAAAATATGCAGAGTTGATGCATCCATTGACCTTCCATAATTGACTGACTGGTCAAAGTACGCATTTGAAACAAAACCAGACTGGTCGTATTTGATCTGAAATCATCAGGGTTTGAGAAACACATCTTGGCAATATACGTAGTCAACTAGCATCTGTTTGTTTATTTATTTATCTAATTATTTGTAGAGTTGACATTGATACCTCTGTATTTCATTTAAGTGTCATGATATCACCTCATAGTTATGACGCTTTATCAATTATTCGCGGGTTCTTAATCGTCTGACAATTGTTGGGCTATTTCATTTGGCCCGGGAATATTTTGTATATGTATTGAAAATCGAAAATAGGAGCGTTTAGTCTAGTTGGGGTGTGTCATTGGTCGTAAGAAAGCGTTTAGACAAGGTTAGAATGTCTCCGTGAAATTACTTACAGACCTTATAGATGTGTTTCCATGAAGCGGACAATTAAAGCAGAGTTTATGCTGTAAAACACATACACACAGCTATCTTCCCAAAATAACTGTTGTAAAAGCAGAAATTACAGTGATGCATGATTTGCCCTGAAGTCGTTCGTGCTTGTATCTTATCAACTGTATCAACTGTCTGGTTGAAAATATATTTCATTTGTACTCGTTATAAAAATGTTAACAGTGTATTGATTGAATAACAGGAATTTTGTAAACTTCACTATCGCATACAGTAACATTGCAATATTTGATGCTTTGAAGATCAACCTTTAACATGTCAGTGAATACGTGTTTAAAATCTAGATGCCTTTAGCATATAGAAGAATTTTATAGGGTTGTACATATTGTGATGGTAAAATAAACGGACAATCTTTGATTCAAGCAAGGTCCTCTTAGAAGAGAATATGTCAGTATTATACATGTTGATGCCCTTAAAACGAAGGGATATTTACACGATCGTACATTGTGTAATTTGTGGGGTTCAAATAATCAGTTCTCGATCGAATAATGGACCTGTGGGTTAAGTACATAGACAAAAAGTTTAGTTACCAATTTTCTTGGGCTCTTTTCTGTTGTTAGGCCACTCAAGCAACCTTTGTCATTTTTACTTCCCCTGGTCATTGGGCTACATTTGTACCTATGAAAGCCTACGCTTGTGTCTTCGCTCGATACTTTTTCACTCCAGTGGGGTGGCAGCCAACGTCGTTCTGCGGCGCTGTCCAATCTGCTAATTGATACATAAAAACAGTTCGATGCGATAACTACACGTTTAATGTCAAATCGTATTGCTCGGTATGAATACCGTCAATGTTAAGTAGTTGCCCGATGATAAATTATTTTATTCTGTAAATGTCTCCCTTGAACAACGATCATGGCTAGTCGGACATGAATGGCATCACTCAACCGCAAAATCCAAACAAATAAGGCGCACAATAAATGAAATGAACAAATAAAAACACTACACGAGCATGCGACACAATGGCTAGCACAAAACAGAACAAGACAGTGAACTGAAATTGAAGTGTTGAAATTCAATTTCATTGGTCAAACAATTCCGAGCATCTTTAGGAAACAACGTCAATCTGATCGGAATAACCTTGCAACGGCATAAATGTCCTTAACAGAGAGACACGGTTTTTACAATGAAGTAAAGTTTTGCCTTTTAACATGATTTTAGGATCAAGCACATTCATGTTTACAACCCATCTGCAAACTCACAAATAGTGTATCAATGGTTACGCAGCATATATACATATACAATTATTTCAAGGACACCAGTTACGGTTTCCAAATAACAGAACAACGACAATGACAACATGTTTGATTGGTTATTTTAATTGTTGATAAATTGATACATATGTGTTTGTTGTTGTAGCTATGTTGTGAGAACAAATGGCTTCATCTCGTTTCAAATACACATCGTTCGTCTACTTTATTAATTTAATTTCTAAACTAGACTTTACTTAATGGAGAATACGAATGGTGCACTTATCTTAGATACCGGAAGATTGGTAATTAAAGTAATTGTGTTTTAAAACCATTAGATGACTCAGTATGACCGAGACATTGTAACGTAGTTATTTACAAGATTTTATTCAAATACATTCGAGGTGTAGTGTAAGTATTTTCAAACGTAGCACCTTAAGCTTCCCGCGTAAGTTGTCAAAATGAGTACGAGTATTTGCTATGTTGTTACGTATCAAATAAGATAAAGAATGACGAGTTATATTTGGTTTTCCTCAACTACTTAACAAAATAGAAGATATATGGAATATCGTTTGGTTTAAAATCGAAGTATGACATCGGTTTAAGTTAAGGATTGAACGACCATTTTCAGGAATACATTGAATGAAACCCCGAATGGGGCTTTATGTTAAATGATTGAAAAAGGAATGCAATTGTATATCATATTACTGGATTTCAAGCATTTATCACTGCGGGTGTTATGTCAATAATCCTATTTACTGTTGAACGTTCCACGTATTCTAGCACGAAATATGTTGGGTATTAGAGGTGCAAGGCAATCACATAGGAATTGCATATAGGAAATTAACCTGTCGTAAAGGAAGTAAGGTTGTATAAGTTTTGCACAATAGAACATCAAATTCCCTAGACACATATGTCTAGGCCGTAATAAACAACCGCCGAGTTTATCATAATGGCCTCTCATTTATTTTTTTAATACGAGTTGATTTATCATCCAAATCGTGTCCGGTCAATCGTTGACATTTATTCAAATTTATTCGAAATCGTCCAAATAATGCAAATATTGTCTGCATAAATTAATTTGCTATAAAAAATCTTACAGAAAAGTGAATTTCTCATCAACTGCACATTGCTTTTATATAAAGTTGCACCTTTACTAGTGATTGCTGGCAGCAACATTTAGTACGTCACGTCGCTTAATACAAGACTAGTTGGCCGTTGATAAAACACCATGCAATTACAAACTTGTAAAACATAAACATCCAAACAATAGCACTGATTTCATTTACCAATACTTAGCTGCTGTCTTAGAGGTAAAAATGTATGTGTAGAAACTAGTAAATCACATTATGTACATTCTAATTTCTTTGATTAGTTTTATTGAGGCTGCGACTTGTCCGTTTTACCAGGATGTGATCATTTACCAGTTCAATACATTGCTTTTCAACAAAAACAAAAGTACGTTATCAAAACTTGAAGCCAACACGAATTAATTCTCGTTGTTTACTTTTATGCACATATATGTCAATAATCCCTAACATCATGTCATATAAGGCTTCTGCCTGCATGTTCCTGTTATGTCCACCTGATACGTTATAGTTCTTTTTCTCCTATGACAGTTATAATATGAATTCATATGACACAAAATGTCCTACCCATCAGATATACCAATACTTGCATTTGCACAAGTGTTGATACAATAAAAGGAACTAGTAGCAATAGTATTTAATAAGATAAATGACTTTCCTCTTTAATAAAACTCAAGCCATATTACATGTAGCCAAAATGTGTGTGTGTCCCCCGATACTGCATTGTCATGGTATTCACTTAATTTTGTTTTACGTGGTGACAAATGTTAAACGCAAATCTTGGTAAGTTTTATTTGACAATTTTATGCCGCCAAACGCTGCTTTACGGATCCATATTTTGCATTATGTTCGCGCTTTTTTTCGTGACTAATACGTTGAGGGATGTAATGAGACATTCTTAAAGAGCAGATTGTGTGTGGTATCAGTTTTTTACGTATGAAATAACTGGCAGAGTGCACGAGTGCAAGTTATCATCGTGCTCGTAAAACATAAAAAATGATTCGAAAAGATTTGTAAATGGTTATGCAATATTTCTTATTAATTGTCAGGTTTTACTGCGCTGCATGATTTAAATTGAATCAACCCATTTTATTCGAATATAAAACATTAACAACGAGGGATATGAAAGCATTTAATATTCATAAAATGTGGGCAAAATGAGCATCTAACGTTTATATTTCTAATTGATTACATGTATATTCATTTCTCTTCCTTTACTGTACGTAATATGTGACATTGCGAATAATTTCAACATTAATATTAGACAGATGATAGATTGATGCCGTTAATAAAAAAACATGTTATAATCAGAATACAAAACAGTCAAATTGTACAAAAAACAGTCTCTATAACTATACCAGGTTATATAATTACATAAATATATGGAACATAATTATACATTTGTACTACGAAGTTACATATTGTTTAATGTTTAAAAATCGTAGTCACATTAACCTAATACAAAATAAAAGAAAAGTGTAATTTAGTTCTTGTTCATGCTTTTTTTCACAACAATTGAGCATGCTTCAATGTTTATATGGAACTATACCATACTACTGTAAGTATCAATATAACAAATAAGTCGCAACCCATCTGCTGTGAGTTTCTACAGTGCCTCTGTATCAAGCTTACAAATACATTCTTGTCGCCAAGATTTTACATCGGATTGTAATGTGCCTTGATACTTCAGCGACATTGGTGTTTTCAATGCTTTATAACTTGCGGTGATAAATGTGTCGCGGGCATTCTCTCACTGTCTGCCAGGGCATCTTCTTAGGGTTTTGTCAGGAAATTAGAAACATAATTTGCAGCTCACAGATGTTTTGTTCTGACGAACCCTGCAAAGATAAATAATTTAAAACCATGATTTTGATTCCTAACTATACTCGGTCACTTTTCACATTAAGCTAAACCAGAAGTATGCTATATTGCAAATAACAAATCATGCAAGATATATTAGTATCATAAGCAAATGCCACATATGTATTTTTTCTCATGCAACTACCATGGTAACTGCCTGATAACACATGACCCGGAAAAGTATGTGTTCAATACTTTTTGGCTCCGCCCATAAATAACGGACTATTTTGCAATATGGTGTTCCGTCTTAAATTGTCATAAATATCATTGAAAACAACAGAAATATGCATTTAATAGCTAATATTTATTCATGTTACATTGTATTATGACTCGAACATGTAAAGAGCATGAATGAATCGCCGCGTATTTACTCTACGTACACTATACAGATTATACTAGACAAAAAAAACTAGAACGGAACAATTTGACAAGATAGAGGTTAAGTTAGAAACATGTGAATACACTAGAATGGAACAATTTGACAAGATAGAGGTTAAGTTAGAAACATATGAATACACTAGAATGGAACAATTTGACAAGATAGAGGTTAAGTTAGAAACAAGTGAATACACTAGAATGGAACAATTTGACAAGATAGAGGTTAAGTTAGAAACAGGTGAATACAAACGGACACAAACAGGAACATGCAAGAGCAATTACACAGAAGCTACACCGGTACACATCCAAATTAAATGTGTGCAAACACTCATCTAGTCATTAACTCACTGAGTAAAAAACGCTTTTGATCAGGCCATAGGAATGTATCAAATCAACAGGGGATTATTTTGAACAAAATAAAGTGTACGAAGTAATGAAACAAACTTTAAGATCTCATGAAGTTCATTACAAGGTTGAGAAGGGCTAAAATCATATAACATTACATCTGCATATACAGGTAGTCCACGCCTATAACCTACACAACTAACAATACGTATCATTGTATTTAAATTGTGCTAAATTGTTACCACACTCCCCCACACTGTAGAATATTGCTTGAAAGTGTACAATAAGATCTTGTAAAAATGTCGTCATACTAGGCTGAGATATCCTTAACTAGCATAGAAATCGATTGACGTAATGATGCCTCTAATTGCTCTCCAATGTGCTATTGTTACCATACAATGTTCTCCTACTTGAAACATAATCGCAGATGAGGAATAATTTGTCTGAAGACGTCTTTTCTCATTTTCTTTACAAGCAGGGAGTCGAAAGTGAACATGCCATTGACGGATAGCATATGACTAGTGAAGGGCGCCGTATCAGACTAGCTAATATATATTTTATTACCTTGTCATAGTTACATTATCTACGCCATGTGCCACACATTATCAATAAGCTTTGGTTATTTTCCAGCTAACAAATAGAAAACAAATTCTATATATTGGCCTCATTATTAATAAGATACCAAGGTGTGGATAACATGTTTTCAGTACTAATCATTGGTCTACGAACAAGAACATGACAATAGTACGTACATTATTGAAATGTGTCATGGCCGATACTTAACCAAGTCAAGTTTTATACATACATGATGGATGACGGATTGTCTAGCAAAACAATTGATACAAGATTTATTAGCATGTTTAAGCAGCGTACCTCTTTACACTATTATAATATTATGTTAACGAAAAAGACTAGTGTATGTGTCTATAATTCAACGTTGAGTACTCACGTACAGGTAGGAATTAACCTTTCTTGTTGGTTTATATAAACCTTATAGTGTAAGTAAGTAAGTAAGTAGTAAGTAAGTAAGTAAAGTCTTCATTTTACGAGGCTAACATATTTACAATAATGCAATCTTCCATATGGGCCTCAACATATACACATTAAATATAAAGGGTACATTACATGAAAAAAAAGTATACATATATAATCAACAAAGTAATAGTTACAAAGGTATATTAACAGAATGAGTCGTGTTTTATGTCAATGTTTGTTTATGGGTATTGTCATATACAGTGTGGCTTCATGCGTTTCCAATGTGGTCTGCTTAATGTCTAGTGATGGTATATGGCACTAAAGTCAACAAAACAAACATCTTGACGATTACACATGCAACGATCACTGGACTAGCTCAATGATTTAAATAAAACAAAACGTCTTTAGTAAAAATTGTAAAACAAGTTGCAGAACGACATATTTAGTACATTTTAGATAATGTCTACCATATTCATTTATCATTCTCGACACTTGTTTCTGCATCCTGTAATTATTAACCACCACGAGAGTAATATAGTATAAGAGAGGTCATTACATGTTTCTTTTTAAATATTTCCCAGAAAACAATATTTAACCTGGTCCCATTTTTTGTCTCTTTTAATGACGTATTTGCTAAACAAATGATTACCTCATACTTCCAAGTATGTTTATCTTGCATGTCGTGTGGTGGTATCGTTCATGACTATATCTTAGGATGACGTGTCATATTATAGTTACTTTTGGTACATGATGACGAAAACTTCAATATTCATCTTGCAGTCGATTTTACTTGATTTTGTTCGCATAACAGAAAAACACTTAAGTCGTGTTTATGTTGTTTTCACATCCTGGTTTCAAAGATATGGTACTAAATATCATGATACAATAAGCCAGCAATACCCTTAAGCTGACTTGATCTAGATCTGCAATTTGACGTGCACGAATCTCAAACTTATACAGATCATCCGCTGTAAGCTTTTATGAGCAATTACTCTGCAATCACGTGATGTTGTTTGGTGAGTGATGTTCTATAGTCAAGCTTGGCTAGATTCTATAAATGCTAGAATGCACCTTAGTTTGGTTTTAAATGGTGATAAAATTCAATGTACATTAATAAAACATGCATTCTTGTTTTCTTTCAGATTCTTGACTTGTTGGTTGAGATATAACTTAAATTATACAACATGTATCAAATATCGGACAGTCTGGCAGAATGTGATTGTAACGTATATAGGGACTGCCCCTAGGGCTAAATGTCAGTTTACATACAAACGTCCCTCACGCTTAACATAATTTCCGTTCTTGGTAAACGAACTCCTCCTATGCTAGCATATTGACTTGTCCATCACTACATTTTCAGTATGTGATGCTTGCTATGAATATGTATGACTTAATAACACATGTCTCTGACATATGCAAAAGTATGATTTATGAAATCAGCATGTAGCTACGTGCCTTTAGTTATCATTATAATCTCATCCCAGCAATAGTACATGCAGTTTTATAAGTTACTCAGAAAAATATGTCTGTACGAACTTAAATATCACAAATATTATTGTTTCTTGTGTACATTACTCTGTTTGGTCACGATGTATGCTGCAATTACATAATCATCTTATTTAAGCACTTAAGCAATATAATACGACACAACTAAGTGTACTGGCTACTATCGGAGTTTCTTTAGTACAATGGGTAAACACTGCGTGGTGTTGTCCTAGAACGAGTAAATTTGATATTTATGACATTTAATGCACTAGAATGTTGTATAGATTGTTTAAAAATGATGTTATTTATATTTGCAGGATATAGATGAATTCTGTTGGACTTTTCTGTATGACAGATGTGGATCACAGTTACCAGGTAATGTAAACATCGCAGCTGATTTACTCTCACGAAATCACGTGAATTTTTGTACAAATTGATAACTATTATATGCATTCTTCTATCAGAACATGTGGGGAGCGGTGGCCTAGAGGTAGGGCGCGCGCTTCGGGATCGAGAGGTCCCGGGTTCGATCCCCCTCTGGACCACTGGTTGATTTCTCTGAGCAGGACCCACAGCTCCACTCCACCATGGTGTAAAATGGTACCTGTGAGGGCAGTGTCTTTTCCTGGGCGCCGCAGATAGATGTTGGCTGCCACACCACAGGAGAGAAATAGTCTCCCCAGGGAGACATGGGTGTAGGTTTCCATATGTAGCCCAATGACCAGGGGTAGTCGAAATGTCAAAGGGTGCTTGAAAACAGCTGAGAAGAGCCCTAGAAAATTGGTCACTTAACATTTTTCTTAACTTAGAACATTTGAGTCCAGCTCATGATTAAATAATTTGGGTGTGCATAATACTTGTTACCGTGACATCAATATGCTGACACAAAATTCCTAATTATGATGTTAGTGTCATGATAAAGAGTTCAATCATATACATGTGCTACTGTATGTACATACATGTATATAAGTCATGCAGAAATAACGCAATTGGTAATAAATTAAAAAAGCTATATCAACGTATTTGCCGAACAAATTCCTGTAAATGTTAAATGATATGTGTGTTATGGGACTCCGATGAAATTAAAGACAAGCAATATAGTCTCATTGAGACATAATGTTGATCCATGTATTATAGATAAAGGTTATGGATATAACATGTCCTACTATATGGTCGTTCTTCTGTTTCTTGATATGTTCCAAGTTAATTGCAATATAAAGAAGGAATAGTTCCAGTTATCTTACTTTAGGTAAATGTAAACGTTCAGCTTTTCCGTTTTATGTTTGTACTTTAATGCCACTTCAAATGTTATTTGCCATTCTAAGCTTGTATGGTATTACACGTACCCTTGTGATGTTCTGTGATATTACATTTTTGTAGATGGAGGAAAACTGCTAATATATTATATGAACTATGGATGAATGGTGAAAGGAGCGACTAACGATGTAAGAGTGTTTGGGTATAATCATGCAAAAATCCAAATACTGAAATGCATTTAAAAACGACGTGGGTTATAAATTACACACGTTACTAGGCGTCTACAAATATAAGAGCCTCTAGGATATGTTGCTTATGCTTGGTTCTTTTCTTCGAGGCATTGGGTGCTTTGTCTACCCAACCGCAGTGTTTGTGCTGGTAGCTAATCATTTTGAATACTTTTGGTATGAATAGTCACGAATATTTAAAACACTCTGTATCGAGATTTCACGCCTGTTTTTAATATGTATGGTTTTAGGCAAGTCGAAAATATAAGACAAGAATGAATGGTAAACAAGATATAGAACTAATGGTAGAAACATAATATAAAGATCATTTGGAACAATGTAAATAAAAAAGATCGAACATGAAATAAGTTATATTCATGCATAAATGACGACGACCATGTTATGAATATGTTTAAGTAACGCATAGGTAAAGTGTGAACTGTTTCGTGGACACGGGTTAATTAGCTGAAGAAAATACGTCACATTAAATACTACTTTGAAGACAAATTTTAATTATTCACAATGGCTTACCTTGAAGTACCATGTATTAGCATGCTCGCAAAGTAACACATAAGCGACGACAACATCTTGAATAATTCATCCGTGGGGTGATTACCGTTAATAGACATTTAACACAAAAAGTAGTTCACTAAAATCATTATCCGAATCCGTACAAATTGTGTTTTACATGGAAACAACTGTGATGACAATTTCATGAAAAGACGTAGAAGCAAATAATTATCTCGTCAAATCGCTTGTAATTACCAACAAAGCGCGAAGGAAAAATCAGACAATTACAGAAAGTGCTTGTTCTTTTTACTTTTCTAGCTAATACTGTGTCTAATGCAGGGTATTAAACCAAACATCTTAAATCTTGGAGCTATGAATACAACTCATCTCGTGCATTTAAGTCATTAAAGGTTCACTAAAATAAATGGCTGGCGCTGTCGCATGTATTTTAATTACACACTCCTTCTTTAAAATATCTAAACCTCTCATCAGGAAGTTGATAAAATAGTAAACGAAACAATGATTGCTAATGGTTGAATTTCAAATCCCAAGTTTCAGTATTAGAATAAACGCTAGATTGAAACACCCTAATGTAATGAAAAAAAAACGTTAATCAATATTGCTCTACAAAAATTGGAGGAATCTGAGGAAGCCGATTATTGGTAGAATTTAAATCATGATTTTATTTGCTGCATATCACATCCCGACAGAGGTCAACATATACCGGAGTGGATTCAAGTTGCCGCCTTATACAGACACACGGGTACATGTTTTTGTATTAAGCAAAAACAGTTTATCGTGTTTGGAAACAAATCATTACATGACATTTTACTGAGTATTTAAGGTGTATACACAAGAGCATTGCAAGACAGTCAGTGAGATTTAAAAAGGTGTCCTTATTTCAAGCAGCCATTTCGATTTCAATTTACATTCACAGATGTGAAAGGGTTGACACATTTCTAGCTGACGCGGTATCTGTTTTAGGAATTAATGAACAATGTTTCTAAATGACATTATAATGGCCAACAAAGATGTAATATGCATTAGCAGTGACTAACAATGATGTGTATTAGTATATAAGGATAGTTTCAAAGTTGAAGATTCATTTCTGGTGAACGTTTAAACTTCCATTTGTTCCATGTAGCACAATATGTTTGCCGGAAGTTACCTTCATTGTAAAACGTTGCCCGCTTCTGACAACGGTTTCCAAAGAATATCAATGTGTTTATTGTTCACTCACAATATTGTTCAAGTTTTTTATAAACATATTCTTGTAGTCAATGTCAAGTACGTACATGTATGTGTTTAAACCTTTTCATAATCGTTGGCATCCTGCTTGTCTCAGGGGCTTGAAAGTCTGCCAGTAAACGTCCTCTACAATTGATTGGAAGTATTGCTCACACGAAAGGTGACCGTCCTTATATTCGCATATATCTTTACAGAAATGAGGTGAAAGTTTTATTTCCTTACAATCTGCATGTTATTTCATCAATTATTCAATTAACTCCTACGATTGATGATATGTACGAGGCTATCTGGACCATAGTATGATAGTTGGGTATTCATACTTGATAACGTCGACGTAATGATGCATTTATGAGGATTAAGAATTAGATATGAGTCTGCCATGTGAACCGCCCTGATAACATAACCATTAAGACAGATGTATAAAATGATGATTGGGTTATTGCGATATTCTACCCATCTGATGACTAGTTTGATAGTAAGTAATTCAATTATATCCAACATTTTATTATGCTTTACTGCTATTGATTTACCATTTGTTTGATCATGTGAAAGATCTATTACAAGTTATAGTATTGTACTGATTAAAATAGGGCGACTTTACTGCCTGGACGTTTATCGTATTACTGCATACAACAAGATTCGAAAACGCACCATGACAACGCGGGGAAATTAGAAAGCAATGGAAAGTTACACCAACTAGCAGAACGACTTGTAATTGACGGAAAGAAAACACTACATCTTATACCATAATTACCGCAAAAAATAAAAATTCGTTAGCGATAGTGTTTTATAGATGAATGGTTATCATCACAAGTTTGTTCTTACTTTCCAGAATGAAAAAAATGAATTCGCTATTTGTACCAGAAAATAATGTTCGGTATAAATGTATTGTCCGGTCTGGGACTAAACTATGGAAATGCTTTCCTTATGCGTCAGTTAAATTAATAGGAAATATTTACTTTGACGCTGTCAGTCTAGAACGTCGCATATTTGAAGAACATCAGTGTTTTATCGTACGTTTGAATTATTTGATGTATATAAACTTGAGAAGTAGAGTAAGTTCATCTTCGGGGTAGTCTTTTTCAGGTGTCAACAATTATCCGATAGCTACGCACTACAGAGTTTTTTTTAATCGTCACCGACTAGTTTATAGAGTGTAGGTATAGCCTGTCCTTTTGATTAGCATAATCTAACAGTCGATATATTACCTACGATACAACTACCGATTGGATGTTTTCATAATCGGGAAGTATCACGTAGACACTCGAGATTTAATACAAACACATACTTAAAATACCGATATCGCAGGATTGGTTTGCGAAAATTGATATATTCAAAGCAATAAACTAGTAATATATTTTTGCATAAAGACCAAGTTCAGGTAAAAAAAGCCAAGCTATACCGATATCAAACAAATACCCGATACATATATAGTGTAGATACCATGCACTTATTTCAATAAAGTGCACCATGTCGGATATTGCTGTATATCCAAATTCAACTTTCAAATCAAGAACTGAAACTTTATCACATTTGATACTTAAAACATATTTTAATTGTATATCAATAGTTCTAATATATTCCAGGCGCGCCAGGTGTCGGACCCCCAGGTCCACCAGGGCCTCCAGGAACTAAAGGTGAAGCCGGACGACCCGGAGCAGCTGGTCACATGGGACCACCAGGAGTCAATGGTAAATTCATATACACAACAGAACAAAGCTTCACTTTATCAACTTAACTGTTCATCAAACTAGTACAAGTCATGTGATTATTATTTACATATTATAGTTATATTGGAACGAACACTTTACGGTATTTACAATTGACATAACGTCAAAAAAACCGCTTTTAAGACATAAAAGGGCATCAAACTAGTATGTATAAGTGTCCGCGCTAAGGTGCTGACCAGTTAATATGCTATTCTATTCCGACATTGATTCGTCTACATAGTAAGTGTTTACGTGTGGCTGCAAACAGACTACCATTTTACCTCGCCCCAAGGCAATGTAATATCATATGGTCGTATACAGTTTGTATGTTATATGCGTGTTGAAATGTAGAAAATCCAGTAGTGACTTCACGATGACACTAAGTGTTTCTTTGGCAGTAGGTTAAATGAAAACAGAATATTTGGTCGTATTAAATATATTTGTGTTACATTGGAACCAAAAGCGCACACTGTATCATAAACTATGATTGCTATTTTGTATCATTTAAGGTGTCAAGGGTCAGAAGGGATTGAAAGGAGAAACAGGTCGTGTAGGTGAACCGGGTTCTGACGGCCCCAGGGGACCACCAGGTGGGTCGAGGCGTAAGTTTAAATTTACCTGACCTTTCCTTTGTGATGTTTTTGACTGTCAGTAGTAACTAAACGCATGCAGTGGGTAAGTTAACCAATACTTATTATTTCACTTATTTAACCCTACGGCTGACATATATACCGTGTTTATACACATGTTGCTGTACAATGACCCCTAATTGTTCGTTCTGTTTGTTTGTATAGTAATCGTTTACCGGTAGTCTAGTATATACATTATCACAAAATTATGTACTTCATGTATATGTGAATACCATGATTTATGTGTCCTATAAAATATATTATTTAGCGTGTTTGAGGTATTTCGATAATTTTTATAGAACTTTCTTATGCTTTTAAACCATAGTTGGAACCAAACGCTTACTTGACATGTACATTGTAAAACGATCATAAGCGGCCAAGGAAGCGGGGTTTTACACGGCAATCGAATTGGTACATGTATTGCACACATGTATAGCAAATGCAAACGGGTTAATTCATTTCTAAACTATGATGAATATATAGACGTTTTTATAACCATAATGCCCGACAAGGCAATTGGTTGTTAAGTCAATTGATTTTATTAGTATGAAAAAATTCATACATCACATCATATGCCACTCTCTTATTTCTAGTTTAGCTATTCCCTTACATTGTCGTGTATACCCTGCAAACTTCATGCGTCAAAACATGCTCACAGATAACACAATTATTGCCCGTCTAAATCCAGACCAAGTGACAGATATGTTTTATTCATTTCCTCTACATGATGCAAATAAATTATATCGATTGTGACAGAAAATTAATATATGTTACCATTAAATTATCTGTAGCTCTGCTAACAAAAATAGTTGTCTGCATGTCCTACGCATTGTCGCGCTGTCGCAAATGATGACATTTGTATTTAGTGAAAGAAACTCCATGCAGTACAGCATTTATATTCACTTTCGACTAACTTGATCAATTATTATTTAGCTGTCGTTTAACGTGTTTATGCAACTTGAAAAGCAAATAATTGCCAAAATTGTCTTCATTGTGATCACTTGATTCAACGTCAACTTGTGTGTTAAAAATGTTAATCGAGACAAGAAAGTTTCATTATATCTGTGTAATGTTTAGAAGACAAGGCTATGCCATTTTTGTTTGCATGATATGACCCATATTACAACATACTGTATACATGCAATGTACAATGTAGTTGAATTGATGCAGGTTGATGCTTCTATCAATATGAATAATATCTTTACGTGTTATGGTGTTGTATTATGAAACGTTTCGTATTGCTTCATGTATAAATCTGATATATTCATATAAGCATCGAGTTACCTTGATAATTTATTCAAAATAATCAGCACCAGACCACACATATAGTAGTTATGCGATTTATCGCAATTGGGAACATAATATCAATATTTCATCATTATAAAGATTTCTATGATATGTATTATGCATAATTATCTTGATAATTGTGGGCAAAATATAATTAATAAATGAAACTATTTAGCTACCGTTTGGTGTATCAATGTTTGAGATGTTATAATATTATCTGCAGATTTTAATGTCATAAAGGGAGAAATTGTATTTCAGAAACAAATAAATTAAATGTGCATGTATCTAGAAGCTGATTTCGTTATAATATCATGAAAGTATTTTACTGGAATTGACAATGCATTAAAGTGATGATTGTAACAATTTTATTTGTCATTATACTTTAATAAACTGCAATGGTCGTCAATGTATGATTATCAAAAGCAGACTACCTACTAGTTAACCAAACCAATGTATGTGCAATAAAATGTTTAAATCAATGAGACAGATATATTTCCTTTCTTAGCCTGTTTCGCTTGACTTTGTTCACATTATACGTTTCAGTTAGTATAATGAGATCATACCTCACTTTCCAGCAGAACACTTGTAGATAATCAATCATCATAAGTGATGCCTGATTGTGTCACAAACAACATAAAAACAGAATTCATGCTCCCTATAATTGATTATAAATAAAATTCCATTCACATGGTGTTTGTTCCGTTTGTTAACTTGGAAAAGAAATAGAAGATTTGCTTAACAGTTTTATACTTTCTAATGCCCGAAGTATTCTAAAAACTCATTTTTTTCACATAGCGTTGGCGTGCGGACCTGTAACTAGATAATAATTTTCCTTGTATTTTCTTTGAAATCGCTTTCTTGATCACACCATATTGGGCTAATAGGGATTTTATGACAGTCGTTGTAGGATATGGGGACATCCGGCTGAAGGAAGTCTTGGTTGTTTGTACAAATAACATTTTTGGGCTGCTTTTTCTTCTATTGGATATATTTCATCTACATAAAGTAACATGTTTGTTATAATGAAATATTTAGGCACTTGTGTTGAATTTTGAAAATGATAATATTACATTTGGCAGTTACTGCTTGCATGTAATTATAATTACGTATTGTGCATATGTTCTAAAACAGAAAAGTTGAACATCAGTTATTTTAAAATATCACAAGTTATGTCTAAATAGGCAGACCAAGACCACACGCATATTAGTTGTATGACTTTATCTTCATTGAATACATTATTTCATCGGCATAAAGATTGTTTTGATATGAAAATTGTGCATAATTATCTTGATTGTGGGTAAAATATGATTAATAAATGAAAGTATGAAGCTACCGATCGATGTATTAAAGTTTAGGATGTTAAAACTTTATCTGCAGATCGTCACGTTCATATATCTAGAAGCTGATTTTATTATAATAGTATGAATGGTATTTACTGGAAGTTGTAACAATTTCATTAGTCATCATACTAGTGTAAGCTGCAATGGTCGCCAATATATGAACGTCTACGAAACCAGACAACATAATTGTTAACGAAACCAATTCGGTGCAATAAAGTTGTCCCATAAATTAGAGAGAGACATTTCCCATCTCGGCATATTACGATTGACTTTGTTCACATTATACGTTCCAGTTAGTATAATGAGATCAGACCTCACTTCCCAGCAGATCACTTGTAGATAATCCATCATCATAATTGATGCCTGATTGTGTCACAAACAACATAAAAACAGAATTCATGCCCCCTATAATTGATTTAAAATAAAATTCCATTCACATGGTTTTTGTTCCGTATGTTAACTTCGAGAAGAAATTGAAGATTTGCTAGGACAGTTTTATACATTCTAATGCCCGAAATATTCTAAAAACTCCTTTTCTAACATCGCGTTTGCATGCGGACTTGTAACGAGATACACAATTGCCCTGGTATTTTCATTGAAATCGATTTCTTGATCACACCATATTGGGCTACATGCAATGGGTATTTTATGACAGTCGTTGTTGGACATGGGGACATCCGGCTGAAGGAAGTCACGGTTGCTTGTACAAAGGACATTTTCGGGCTGCTCTTTCTTCTATTGGATATATTTCATCTACATAATGTGACATGTTTGTTATTATGAATTGTTTACGCACTTGTGTTGAATTTTGAAAATGATAATATCACATTTGACAGAAATTTGCTAGCATATAACTATAATTACGTATGGTTCATATGTTCTAAAACAGCAAAGATGAAAATCAGTTATTTTAAAATATCACAAATTATGTCTCAATAGGCAGACCAAGACCACACGCATATTAGTTGTATGACTTTATCTTCATTGGATACATTATTTCATCGTCATAAAGATTGTTTTGATATGAAAATTGTGCATAATTATCTTGATTCTGGGTAAAATATGATTAATAAATGAAAGTATGTAGCTACCGATCGATGTATTAAAGTTTAGGATGTTATAACATTATCTGCAGATCGTCACGTTCATGTATCTAGAAGCTGACTTCATTATAATAGTATGAATTGTATTTACTGGAAGTTGTAACAATTTTATTAGTTATCATACTAGTGTAAGCTGCAATGGTCGCCAATATATGAACGTCTACGAAATCAGACAACATCATAGTTAACGAAACCAATTCGGTGCAATAAAGTTGTCAGCTAAATTAGAGAGAGACATATTGTAGATAATCCATCATCATAATTGATGCCTGATTGTGTCACAAACAACATAAAAACAGAATTCATGCCCCCTATAATTGATTTAAAATAAAATTCCATTCACATGTTTTTTGTTCCGTATGATAACTTGGAGAAGAAATTGAAAATTTGCTATGACAGTTTTATACATTCTAATGCCCGAAGTATTCTAAAAACTCCTTTTCTCACATCGTGTTGGCGTGCGGACTTGTAACTAGATAATAATTATCCTTGTATTTTCTTTGAAATCGATTTCTTGATCACACCATATTGGGCTAATGGGTATTTTATGACAGTCGTTGTAGGACTTGGGGACACCCAGCTGAATGAAGTCACGGTTGTTTGTACAAAGAACATTTTAGGGCTGCTCTTTCTTCTATTGGATATATTTCATCTACATAATGTGACATGTTTGTTATAATGAAATATTTAGGCACTTGTGTTGAATGTTGAAAATGATAATAAAACATTTCGCAGTAATTTGCTTGCATGTAACTACAATTACGTATTGTTCATATGTTCTTAAACAGCAAAGTAGAACATCAGTTATATTATGTATTTTTATTTACTTACTTTCATAACAAGGATTTCCAGGAGTCAATGGTATACAAGGGGCAAATGGTAGACGCGGTAAACGAGGGTTGCCAGGCAAAGATGGAACACCAGGAAAGGACGGTATACCCGGAATGCCTGGACAAAAGGTGGGAAAATATTATGTGAGTGAAATGTGCTATAATGGCATTGTCACAATTGTTCAAATAACAAATAACACAGTTGAGTCATGAAACTTCATATGATACAATGTTTTTGTATTTTGTCTGCATATCGATGGCTTAGAATGTGAAGGTCCAAGCTACTACTTACATGTACAACCTTATAAGCTTCATACATATTTGAAATCTGCTTCACAAGGCGTTTTTTATGAGCCTATTTTCATGAAAAATATGAAATTGTCATGTTGACAAAATTAAGTTGTAAAGAGTATTACAGACAATTTTCTCTTGTTTTCTCAATATATTGATTTTGTACTTACGACCTTTTCATTCTAAGCCAGCGATATGTTGTATTATAAAGATGACACTGTGTTTGCTAATTCAATTATATTTGATCCTCCCTATTTACTGGTGACTATTGCGTATGTATGTGTAACCTTAAGCAATGTAATGTTTCAAAACATCCCAAGGTAGTGTTTGGTTTGTCTTGATTCAATAAAGCAGTGGTCATTGGTGGTTTCATGGTAACCAACTAGTTTATTTAAAATATATATATATCTACAATTTCATGTTATATCGAACAAGGAAATCGCATAATCTGAGGTTTCAAATAGATTTTCTCTTCATTGTCATTGGCACGCATTGAAATAGCCATGTACTGATGCAGATGCATGTTGGTATCGCGTAAATTGTGAGCGCGTTTACAGATGACACGCATTGTAGGTTGTGTCTTCTGAATGTATTTAGAGCTTCTTATTGTCCCATATCAGGATAGCAGTATAAAAGCACATAAAGGATAAATGCACAGCGTAACAAATGGTTTAACTTCAGCAGACAAATAGCCATGCCAGAGTGGTTTCCGTACGTCGTGTATATGCATCCTACTTTACTTTACTTAGAAATAGTTCTTCACCATTCTATGCTATGACTATTTTCGATGTATAGATACCAAAGTAATTAGTCGGTGGTGAGATTAAAATGGGTGATTAGTTTTAATGAGAAAGTCTATTTAATTTTCACCAGTTAGTTTCTACACAACTGTAGTAATTAGAGAAACATCAGACATCTGACTGTTTGATTCCATATATTTCAACATGATCGCCATTCTTTAATTACGGGTAATTTCAAAACTAAGAATTTTTTCAAACTTAACGATATGGTATTGCAATTAGAGTGGGACAGGATGCTACGTGTATGGTGTTTGAACACAAAGAAATAGAGACATGCTGACAACATAATTGTTTCAATGGATCTAAAAAGTAATGGGTACTAATCAATTCTTGTTATTTTGCCAGTGTGTAAAAAGCTGCTTCCTTTCATGTTATATGGATGTATCACAATACTGTCTGTACATACACTGGTTGAAGTGTATTATGTTAACCATATGACACAGATGTCTATGGTTATTGTAGACAGCATTCAGTGAAACAAACATTCAGCTTTCTGCATACATAATACGTAGTTCATACATTTGTGTACATGAAAACAAATTGACATTGCATAAAATTAGAAATATTATGCTGAATTGTCTATTTATGTTTTAAGGGCCAAAAGGGTGACCCCGGGGATCCAGGCGGAACCTACAGTTCAAAGGGAGGAAATTGCTCGTGTAAGTTAGATGATAATTCCTATGTAATATTTAAACACATGTCTATCCATAACGTACCTTTGACTAACTATAGACGGTTGGTTATATTAATAGCAAACTCCTATTAACTGTTTCAGTAACTATGACATTATGTGTACAACAATATAAAACAAAGTCGTATAGAAACCATTGTTTAAACTATTATCGATCATGTTTATAAAACATATTCCAAGTTAAAGTAAATTGCAACTTTAACAAGAGATGACATGGAATTTGACGGAAGTTAAATCACTGTATTAAAACAGGGAACGTCTTCCGTAGATGAAAACACTCTCTGGTAACAATATTGGAAAATTGAAATGATAAATTTACAACAATGAACCAATTACCTTATCTAACGATTTTATAATGCAAATCTGATTCTTGCAAGCAGTTTTGAACGACACGATGATAGATAGAGTGAAATATGATTTCATGTCGAACAAGAAAATTGAACCACAAATTGTATATTAATTGATTTAAGTGGATTTCTAACAATGTAATTATGGCAGGATATGTCGCTGGCTGTAAATACATTCATCTTGGAAAATTTAGTGAGTAATTATGAATAATTTTTGATACGAGTTTAGATATAAATCACATCGGTTGTTTCTGAATCAATGTAAGTTATTGTAAACAAGCAATTTATTTTCAATTTCACTTGCACAACGGCGCATAATTTGGAAAATATTGAAATATCTAATCTCAATATTTCGCATGGTATAGACAATACAAGATAAGACAAGAAAGTACTTTCAACACGTCGAGATTCTACGCGTCATGCTTATAAAAGAGATAATACAATAATAGTGTGGTCTTGGAAAAGTAGTAAAAAGTGAGATATATATTTTGATCTCAACTGTAGTTGCATAACAACTTTATCGTTCGAATTTTTAAGCTGAATATTTCCCCACAGTGATTATAATATCAATATTAACATTTAACACCCGTGCATTTCACTTACGTACTGAAAGCATATATATATAGCTTAACGTGAGATGGTTGTAAGTAGTACTGAGCTTACAACTACAACATAATGATGCATAGTCATAATTAGCATCAATATACGCCTTTTGCTGGCCTATCTTCGTGAAAATAAGACCTTGACCAAACTGAAGTTGAAATTGCATGTTTTACCATAAGCAAAGAGTAATTTTCAGACTGTTTGTTCTTGTTTTATCAAAATGTTGATGTCGTCATGTTATTGGCTGGTGGCCTAAATCATAAGAAGCATATTGTTATTGTTTGTTGTTGCGGTAGTAACGACTTTCTCATTATAAGCCTCCGATATATCGTCGTTTGTGTATCCAATATAAATGGACATGTTCATGCGTCTTGTCATAACCTATATTATTGTATTAACAAGTTTTACTAAGGAGTTTCAGACAATGACATCTTGTTCACATGTTGTTTTTAGTATTCTTTAATAATCACATAACAATGGCCATGTATCAATTCAGCTAATATATCGTTTTTAATACTGTTTATTAACCCCATGGATTTATCAGGGCATTGTTTACATGTTGCAGAAGTACTATGAATTACCAAATATTCCTTGTAGTGACGACGCAACATATACGTAGCAACGTGTGTAATTGTCAAGTCGTACTGTATTTTGTGTTGAAATGTGTATGTTTCGATTTATATAACGTTAGGCCGTCCGATGGTTTCAGTAGAACAATATCCTGATGTAACCTTAATTTGTGTTACATGATCGTTCAACCTGTAGTAAAATATATACAATTATCAATGTGAAATAATATTATATTTTTTTATATATGTCTATATACCACCTAGGTAAATTATTCCAGTCATTTACTAATTAGTTGTTCTGGTGTTTTACTCGTAAAGGTAGTACTGTAAAGGGAGAAAAAGGAGAACGTGGTCATATAGGGTTTTATGGTTATAAAGGCAACAAAGGTACATGACCCAAACAGTATTGAGACTTTCTGCAAGTTTAGAATTCATGTCTTGTGGAACTGGTGCAATTTGAACAATTAAGTTTTTAAAAGAATATTAACAATGGCCTGGGTATCACTGGTATCCTGTAACGTACTTTGATAAGCACTGATTTCCAATCTTGATTGCTAAGGATATAGAATTAGAGACTCATTTACAAGTGTATACGGGTCATACAAAGAAATATGGGATCAACATTATGTTCGAATTGTGTTAGTTCCATGAGCAGACATGACCGTACAATGCATGAAACCAACTGCATGTAATCATGCACACTCACTCTACTTTCTGTTTTTGCATGTTGTGTATATAGGCGTCGGTATAAAAGGAGAAAAAGGACAAAGGGGTCTGTTAGGTTTTGAGGGATACAAAGGCGAAAAAGGTAAGCACCCTGAACGTGTGATGATCGCCCTGTGTGACTTATAATCGGTTTATAGAACGTGTGCTCCGATATAACTGTAAAAAATGGTTGTATAGGATCCACATAATTATGACTCTTGGTGCCACGATTTTGTTTCTTTTCTGTCAAGTTTTGTTCTGTTTTGACCGACATATCAAAAACTGGCTTACTACTCTTAATGATAATTTATGGTGTACGCATTTCCTGATAAATACAGATGCCATACTGTTTGAATGATGATACTCCTTTTAGTGAATATAACTATCATGATCTATGGAGGTGTTGTACATAAACGGTTTATCAGACAGAACGATACATTTAAGGGAGTTATGAGAAGGCCAATAGTCAATCGAAGAGTACAATGTTGGTTTACTCTAACTGATTCCCCGACACAGATAACTATGCCTTTTCAAAATTCTCTCGCCTACTTCCCATCAGTTGTGTATCATGCATGTATTTCTTCTTGCATGTCATCTCATTGACATCCAGTGTTTCCTGGAATGGTTGAAAGTTGCACGTTAAGCATCTTGTTTGTTGAGTCAAACTTAGTCTGTGATCGATATGCTCTACTTCTCGTTCGATATTTCTCTCTCTCTTCGTGTTCTTCTGTCTATTTTCTCTCTCTTTTGGTCCGTTTTTATATTCCAGTCTCTCTCTCGCCATGCCCCTTTTTTCTTTCTCTTTCTCTCTTTTCTGGTCCTTTTTTCAATTGTTCTCAATTCTTGTCTCTTTTTTCTATTTCTCTATTTCTCGCCTTGTCGCTCTTTTCTATTTCGCTGTGTCTCTCTTCTTGTCTTTCTATTTTCTGTGACAACTATCCGTCTGTATTATTCAACCCTGTGTATTTTACCTACGTTCTATTGGGTCATTCATTGGTAACTAACGCTCTCTCTCTCTCTTAGTTGTGATTTCTATGTCCAAATGGTGTATTGTGAGTCTGTGAAAACTTTTAACTTCTCAGCACTTTGGCGTTCAGGACAAGATATGTCATTGATTTTTGTCGATCAGTCGACTATTTTCTCCCACAAGAGCGGCATTACTAGAAGGCCCTGAACATCTGCCGATTATTTAACGTTTTCCAAGCGCATTCACTTATCGTGATTATTTTAATAACACCCCAAATAAATGACATAGTTACGTTATGTTTTTGATAAGTTCTGTCACACTTATGTTTATATCGATAATTTGAATTATCCTTATATCTAGTCAGATAATGATAAATGCATTGCAGTTTGTGATTATTATACGCTAGGAATATGTTAATTTGAAATAAATTGTGTTAGTTTAGTTTTGTCACAAATAGTTTCAAATAAGTAAAGTACCACAACATTGTAATTTGTAAGTGAGTTTCGTCCTAAATATTTGTTCGCGATGTTCTGGATATTTAAAATCATCAAGACACAAACTTGTCTTGGTTAATTTTGTGTTTGAATGGATGATTGTGTATGTTATGTTGTTGTAATATATATGTTGTGATAATTAGTCGGCTAACCGTATTTACATGAATGTTTACCATTAACGCTTACAAGGAGAACCTGGCATGAAAGGACAGAAAGGTGGGTAACTATCTAAATGATCAGAAATATTATAAATATTATATTTTTATAATCTTTTGCTGTTTAGCAAGATTACAGAACTGTACCGTGTTTGTTGATACTTACTCGCAATATATGGTATATTTCCTCCTGCTTCATGTAAATGGTATCTTCTCGTGAAGTGTTCTAATTGCGTTTAGCTCACGTAATGTGATACTTGTATGATCCCTGATGCTACCAAGTTATGATTCTGTTCTGTGACGCAACGTTCTTCTCATAAGTCTGATTCGTACAATTTCAATCCTACAAAGTACAACAATTTTCTAAATGTTGCCTTTCTTTGTATTAGTTCATGTATATCAGATGTTGAAACTTTTGTGAAATATAATGGGTTGCATGTTAGAGTATGTTTACAACTCGTAGGTGAAATTTAACAGCACGAAAATGGCCATAATTATAATAATTATCAGACATTCAGAGACTGAAATTTCTTTCAGATTTGTAATTTGTGCAATTAGATGTCTATAGTATAATGTGTGTGTTTGTTATACAGGTTATGGTATGCAAGGATACCCCGGCCCTATAGGTCCACGTGGTGAGAAAGGAACGAAAGGAGACCCCGGATATTGCAAAGGTAAGTAGAAGCAGTGCCGACGTTCGATATTGTTTGAAACTACTAATATGTTATTACTTTGAAACAGATTACGTAGCAATAACACAATTATTACATCCGGAATCCACACGGCTTCTTTATGATTGCAAAATGTACCTCTAATTATATCAGTAAATTTCAGCGATGGTGAATTTAATTCTAGATTTCATATTTAGACGGGATATTAGACACATATATTTTAACACAGACATATTAGTTGATTATTTGTCTACGGCAGATAAGTTTTAAATAAACCGCATATGATCCGTTTATGTTCTTTGTATACAAATATTCATTCATGTATTGTAGCGCACACATCTATGTTAATCATTACATTACAAACGCTGTGTTTAACACAAATATGCTACCATCTAGAGTTCTGTGTTAATCCATTTTCAATGCATTAATTAGGTAAAGATCCTTTTACGTTCTTAATGGCCTCGGGGACTTATTTACACACATTGTATTTATTGTTATGTTGCCTCAAGTATATCAATAATGTAGAGTGTAAAAGATTATATCGTCGATTACACATTTTTTGTTTCAGCTTATAATTGTGCTGATGTCAGAAATGATAAATATGTTAGACGAAAAGCCACAGAGCCTTATACTGTAAAAGGTAATTATTGTATTATTACGATATCCAATAAATTGACAACGTTGGGGAAGCAATATTCTTCATATATAATCACGTAGTATATAAAACATACATGTATACCAAGATGGGGGTCGATCAAAACAATTAATAGCGTATCACCGTTTTAAGTTGCCTTTTAAAATAACTATATAACTTGCCTTTTAGTAATACTTTAGTGATTTTTGTTTGTTGACGTCTGTAGAATATTGTTTGTATCAAGCCCGTAATCCGCTACATGCAGTACAATAAATGATTTTGTTTTTTAATAAATTCACATATAACACGTTTATCTAATACCTAGATATGTTAGGTTACTCCATACAGTGAGGTCTTGTATTATATGAGAAGCACATTATACTTGTGTATGTATACTAGCTTCACAATCTTGTGGCTGCACTGTGAATCTATAAAGTACACAACTTAATCGTCCAAGATGCAATAGTTTAATTTATTTGCCTCATCATAGAGACGACACCCATGACTACAACCGAGTTAACAACAACAATGTCTACAGTACCACCATCACTAGAACCAAGAACTTCCGGTATACACTGTGTGCTACTAACATACGCCTTGTTTTAAATATACATATCATTAGAATGTTGGACCAAATAACGTTTTAACTAACAATCTAATTATGCCACCATGTGTCTGTCATGACGTGTGCTATTATCTTATACTGATTACCGTTAGCGCCCATTACAGACTACAGTTTGTGTAACGATATTCCTAATTTTCTAACAGCATGGTGTGTGATTGAAATGTTCTTTTATGAAAGACAGCTACATTTTCCCTTGCCCTTATACAGGATAGATCAGCAACAATATGTATGTTCAAAGGGGTTTGAGAAATACAATTCATCTAGAAACATGCAATTATAGTTTATAACTCAATAATAAACGAAGGTTATCAATGTATTCTATCAAATTAAACAGTCAGATCACAACTACACGAGCTATCTCCTGTCAATATAGACGATCAGGAATGTTTCTAATTCACAATTTGAAAATATTGATATCTAAACCCGTTGAACAGAAAATGTTATGGAACAAAGTTGGCAACACAGAAAAGTCTTCTGTGTAGATTGCTGGCGAGTTTATTCGCTAAATGTTGCAAGTCAACATTTAGCAAATAAACTCGCCAGCACAATGGGACACATATTTTGCATTTAACAAACACCTCACATTGGATTAACTAATTGTATACTTTTAAAGATTATGTTGCCAAACTTAGCTGAACTTAATGTGTTTTATATCTTATATTTTGTTTGTTCCACCTTAACCTCTCGAGCGCCTATGATAATGAGGGATATTGTTTGTTTTGCTCATTTTCATTTAAATAAAATGTATGATAATTTTACATCATAAGACTTATTTTAGTTCGTTCCTTCTTACCTGGCTAATTTAATATTGCTTAACGAAACTTCATTCATAAAATTTAAGTATAATACCGACCAATATTAAACCATAGAACACTGATTACACATACCATTAAACTGCCAACATGTTTATATTTAAGGTAGTGACCAGTATGGCTACGCATACCCTAACACTGCTGCAGATCCTGGTTCTAAACAGTTGCCTATAGATGCTCCTTCATCTAACAGCAGCAGCACTGCTCGATTACCCAATCTACTAACATTACTTCGCCTACTAATACATGCTCTACTAATAACATATCTAGTTACCCTCTAGCGCTAACATGATATGCTTCGTACTTAGTGGTAAGTTCGTAGTTTTTAAACAATTAAAAGTCAATTTATAGCAGTATGCATGTTGAAATGAACAATAAGCATGAGTTTAAAGGCGAGTGAAAATGTCCTACTGATGGAAGAAAACGGAAAAATGTTTGCATTTTATATGTATTGTGTATGAAAAACATTTTCGTGTTTTGAATTGTACAATTTGAAAATGTCCAAGTCCGTCTGTTTGTGCATTTGTACAGACAAACAGCGTACGAGACCAGTCAAGCATGCATGTGCACTTGTTTGTATTACACTCAAGGGCGTCTTAAGTGCAAATGTGATAAAATAATATTACTTACACGTATGCATAGACAAACTATACATACTAAGTATAATAGGCTTAATAACCAAATTTATATGTTACTCCTTTGTTGTAGAGCTTTGTCATTGTTTGTTTTGTCCTCCTCTTAATCAGAGAATTAAATTTAACAGATGGCACCATTCGTGTTATGGTCAATACACGTTTGTCTTCTATAGCTGTATACGAACATTCAAAGGAAAATAGATTGACTCGGATGAGATGAACTAATTGGCTTTCTTGTTAGAGTATAACAATTGATTAATTTATACCAAGATTTCTTGATATATAACGGACTAATTGTTTGAACTACAAATATTTTCTAATTAACCTTCATACTCTGTTGAGACATTCTAGAATATTGACTCATATTCCTCCTACAGCTATCCAGACATTGTGTAAACGATTGTGCTCCTAATTCGACATGATGATAATTCTAAGAACGTTCAACTAACAAAGATGGTATATTTCTGTGAATTCAGCAGTAAGGCTAATGTATAAAAGTACTGTGTATGTTTAATGTATAAAACTGTGTATTACTTTTTGTTTTATATTACAGTTTGCAGAGTGAAGAAAATATCAACTCCTATATTTATCAAACGGGAAAGTTCATTTTTAGGTTCAATCTTCGGTGATCCATTACAACCGGGAAAATTCTGGGTTTCTCGTGATTACTTTGGTCAATATTTTGAAGAATATGATAATTTAGATAATCTAAAGAAAGCAGTAATTGGACGAAAGTATAACATAGCGCATCATCGATATTCTGGTACCCAACATGCTATCTATAACAACTCGATCTATTATCATTACTTTGAGAAACAACACGTAGTTCGATACAATCTATCTGACCATGCTGTCGCTGCTGCTGTCAAGGTCATTGACAGTCACTTCAATGACAGCAACTTTTTATACAAGGACAGTAAAACATACTATGATATAACAGCGGACGAGAATGGTGTATGGATCGTGTATGGTAGATGGCGGGTAAACGGTTCATATATCCATGTCATGAAAGCAGATCTAGTCACACTGGACGTTATACGCGTGTGGCATCTACCAGTAGAGATTGGAACATATAAGAATGGTTTTATCGCGTGTGGTGTGTTGTATCTTGTACAGGAGACTGGGGATAGTAGGATAGACGCGGAAATAGGATATGCTTATGATTTCTACCATGATGAGGAAACTGAAGTGAATATAAAGTTAAAGATACCATTTGGTAAACCGAGCATGTTTACATTCTACACGAACACACCAGACAGAAAAAATAGTTTGTTGCTTTCTTGGGATAATGGAAACATTATAAAGTACCATATGTTATTCTAAAACGTTCGCCTGATGCTACAGGCGTATAGGAAGCTATTCAATGTATCGAGTTAGTACCATTACGGTCACGTGTGTACGCCTTTAACGCTGATAACATAGTGTATATATGTCTATACTATATTAGTTGTTATTTAAATGTTGTATTGTCGAACTGCGCTCAACTATTTCATGTACATGTATAGTAAAAGCCTAAATTACATGCACGCGATGTTTTACTTGTTCACTTATTATTAACAACTTGTGTTTTTTGCATAAGATAGTCGACTTAAGGCTGGATTGTAATCGTCCGTTTGGATGCCATATCAGTCCCCTTAGTAATACTTTAAAGATTAAACAGTAAAGAGGATGCATAAGAAGTGTATAATAACGTACTCTAGTTAGGTTTGTTTGGTTTATGGTACATGCGAACGGCAACACTTCATAATAATACCCCCACAAACAAAGTTTGAAGGGGGTATACTGGAGTCACCATGTTGGTCTGTTGGTCTGTTGGTCTGTCGGTATGTTAGCATCGTGTCCGCTCTGTAACTTTGTCATTTCTGACTGGATTTTAAAATTGCTTAGTACAAATGTTCACCACATCAAGACGGTGTGTCATGCGCAAGACCCAGGTCCCTTTCTCAAAGGTCAAGGTCACACTTACCGGTCAAAGGTTATATAGTCATGCGAATCGTGTCCGCTCTGTAACTTTGTCATTTCTACATGGATTTTAAAAGTGCTAGTATAGCAGCAGATTTCCATCAAATGTGTTTTTTAGACTATAATTTCAAATAATATTCCTGTGTCAAGGCGGTGCTGCGGGGGTATGATTCATCACTCCTGTGATAGCTCTAGTTTTATTTGATACGCGAATAATCATTGTTTGTATAAACTAATTTACTTATCATTGTCAAGTGTTAATATCTTGTATATAATATCAACAATAATGCTCGGATTGTTATGATATATGTTACTGGTATGCTGTACTTGTTATATGTTTATATATGTTATGTATCAGACTAGATTACCCGGCAGTGTCCACATAGTAACAATTGTGTCAACACCATTAGTATAGTATATGAAATGAATAAGCTATGTTACAATATTATGTACCAACGCTTTCATTCAGTATTCCTGTCTAGACTAAGATGTACATAGTGGTATATCTTGAAGAATATAAACAGACCAGACCTTATGCATGATTATATGCGAACGTTCATGCTTTTAATATATTAATGTTCGCAAGCACATCCTGCAATGTCGGTATTGTGTTTGTATAACATTCGAGCGTCTCCGTGATACTCACCTATCACACATATAGACAGGATAACGTTACATTTTGCTTATGAAAATTGTAGTTAATTATTACTGTCTATACCAAACACGTACTGTTGTAATCATGGATAACTTTAAAAAAAAAAGTAAAATAAGTTTGTCTGCTGTTATTTAGCCTTGATGTTTGAATATAACTTGTATCTAACAGTACGTGTTGTTGTTGTACACTGCCGGGTGATCTTGGTGTAAGTGTACATTATTTTCTTTGTAATCACACTATACTTATATTACATACGTTAATCTAAGGCCTAGTTCACTGTTATGTTTGAATCTTGTCGGGCTGATTTCATAGTCATTTTTATTGTCATTAAACGTTTTGATATCAATATCATCTTGTTGAAGTTGTTTCAATATTATCTATAAAGATCAACTCGTAAGACTAGCTCATGATTTGATATGAACATTCCTCTACTATGTCAAATGACAGATGTATCAATGGAAAGACTGTAGCTGCTGACAGCCATAATAAGAGCATACCCTGCAGATATGTGCGAGTACATGGAACAGTGAAATACATTATGCACGAAGGTTTTCATGCTACAATGTAAGCACCCAGCATTAGAAGCCGGCAAAATACAACATCAGCTTTATGTGCAAGATAGCTCACACGCAATTATATAATGTACTATTTCATGCCTATAAGATACGGCGTTCTATCATTCAATAAAGCATATTTCTTCGACGTTGCTAATGTAAGATAGGCACGTTGCTTATGGAAGAAAGATCTATCTTACATGGGCACACACACGACATATAGCGGGATATTTTAGTTCGGAGATATACGTGTTATTGACGCTATCCAGCTAACAAACACGAATAGGCTCTATATCATTTAAAAGGTCTAGATAACAATTAACGCCTAATTTAAGTCGTTACTAACGATAATTATAAATGCGAACGTACGACAAAAGCCACGTTATGGTGACGTCATGTTGACGCCACAAAAATTATGCACCATGAGACAGTCAATGTAGGATAAGGAAACCTCGCCCTCGGGGTCGGAATTTTATCCAGGGAACTGGGCCAGCCTCGTCCTTGATTATATCCCTTATCCTACATAGAAGCTCATGTTGGATCCATATAATCTTTACTGCTGTATGTGAAAGCAACACGTCCTTGCAGGGACTACTTTGGTTATTTCATCAATCTCAGAAATAAAATGTCCGCAACGTTTTGTCTTGACGGAATCAGAACTACTTTTGATTGCCGGAACTATGTCAATCAGTGTTTGAAACGATGGCACTTGACCTGTTCATGTTTGGCATTTAATTGTGCCATGTATTATTATATGTGATGTTTTTATGTTTTCTGTGCTCGACTGATTTCCTTGACTCCTGCATCCAGTGTCCGATTTTTTTTACGTATGTATCATATAACAAAGTTATATTCACATAGTCTGCATCCACAAAAATGGTGAATATTGATATACAGTTGTTAATCGGCGAGATGAAATTTCTATTTGAGATGCCTCGGAAGATCGCTGTCTTGTCTGCAGATGACGAGATGAAAGAGGACCGCAATATAAAATACACGATGAAACAATAACAGTTAACATTTTACGATATCGTCAGGAAATATTATGGTTTACCTGTAATCTGGAATGAGGCGGTATGACCTTCACATTCAATGGTGGCGTCATGTACATATTTGGGATGTATGGCAATACGTTATCAGCCATTTCACAAGCAGACGGTTAAGTGAAACTCTAATCTGATTATTGATACTATTTTTTGTTATATAGTACTAATATACATTTACCACATAAATCACGGTGTGGGAGTGGAATAAAAACGATATTACACTGCTCAATAATATCATACATGTAACTATGCAAATTAAACGGGCTAATCACTATTTCTATGTATTCATACGCACTGTGAAAAAAATAAACAAATATGGCCGACCGTGATTTTATCGTGAGCGGTACAGGTCAGATCGATAGACAAGGTGAATCTGAAACTCTCAACGAGATTTTACAAAGGCATTTCAATTCCAATATAATAAATAAACGCAAACCTACATTTATTTATTGAACATAGCATAGGCTAACACTTCCTGCAAAATTTATGCATTTTGAACTTCAAAATCTCAATTCTTTAACATTAATCAATCTCTTACCGGAAATTCGAAGTACTGATGACGTCAAAACATAAAAATGACGTCACAATGTACTAATGAAACTAATTTCAAAGACTGGATAGGGCATACTAAAAGGTCTGTGACGTTATTACCGTTCAAATATACCCGTCTCGGCTTATCTTCGTTTTCAACATTGAATTAAATGTAGTTGAAATACAGTCACTGTGTTGCACTATGTTTAGATGCTCATTTATGCTTAACCGCATTACTCACCACGTTTTTATTCTCTCTTAATGGGAAGCAGGTCTACTCTTTTTAGTTTTTTTATATAAATCGCTTATTTTGTTGATGTGATAAAAAGAATCTTACATTCGTGTTTCCCATATTAAATTTATTAAACTCGTTGAATAAAAGTAATAAAATACTCGGCAGTCACTCATGTAAGATCTTCTATACATCAATACCACCAGAAGCAAGATCATAACATTCATTGAACATAATCACGTGTTATGATATAAATAAATACTTCATATATGAAACGGTAAATGAAATGTGAGTATGCTACAAGAAAACGCACACAAATTTGAGATATTTGATTCCCAAACAATACCCAGAGAGAAGAAGACGCACACCAGGCATATGGCTATAAGATATTGAGACGGCCATCTTCATGAACGTAGACACGCATTTAGACGGTACAATAGTTATAGTTAACCTGTTTCAAAATTACGTAAAACAGAAGTAAGGAGTTACGCGAAATATAAAGCAATACAAGATATGAAAGTAAGCTGGCGATACACACTACATCATACAGACCAATACTATACACATAAACACTGTGGGTGAGTACACTAGCATAATCAAAGATTCGGCAAAATATGTCACCTACTATCCTTTGTACTCAGTCATTTTGATCCACATTCCGGGAACCATTAGACTCGTAATATATTGAGGCAAGGAAATTATTAACTACTTGTCGGTGATAATAACAAGTTAAAAGGAATATAACAATCCCTTTGTTGTCGCGGTTACGTTAAGCAAAGTTGACCTAAAATTAGATAATAGTGTGGCGGTATCAGTTGCACTGGGATATTTGCATCTAATGAGTCTTATACAGACACCATTTCATGGATAATTAAAATAATGTAGATACCACTTAAAAATCAGGAATATGTTATAATCACAATTGATCATTCCAATAACAATTTGTTTGCTTGCCTTACAAACGTGAACTAAATAATTCACGACATTTACTTGGTGTCCTACTTAATTCTCAAACGTAACAATTACAAAAATAAGCATGCTTGGAAAGAAACTGAATGTACATGTAAGCTATTGCTGATAACATTTGTAATAATTATAGAATGCACGGAGTTGTTAACAAAGCAACTTATTGCATTTTCCAATAAGTAACGTATTTAGAACAGAATTAGAAGAGATGAAAACAAGTAAAGAGACACAAACTTGGGATTACATGACGTTTTGATAATCACAACTTCTGGAATATTCCCTAGGACGGCAACATGTTACAATGCATACTAAACATAACATACATACTATTATTGTAGGGTAACGTTGTGTATAATCCGGTACATAATCAAGCTTGGACAGTTTTTACCTGATCAATTGAAATCGTTTTCGCATGAATGAATACAACCGTTTGTACTTTGAGCAAGACGTAAGCAACACTTACATTAACTGTTTAAACCTCTCATATTTTCTAATGGAATCGATTGGATATTTAATGTCTGGAAATAATATTATTTTTTTCAACTGCAATACATCAAAGCGATATTCGTGAGGTCCGCCGTAAGTAACACGTCTTCTGTAACACTGCACCCTGAGAGAACAACTCGCGATAATTGAAATTTACTGTTTTCTGATGAGATCAGATATCGGTCTAGTACGTCGTTGAATAATTTCATTAAATACACGCTCAATTAAGACATAAAACATTTCGGTAGTCGTTTGTGCTTTATGTTCGGAAATCGATTTAACCGGAATATCATTTGATGTCAATACATTTCTACGCTACGACGGTCAATTTTCCTAAAAATCTATTTTATAGATTTGTGATATTTTCTGCAATCCCGTCAAGACAACAATCAGCCAACAAGATTTATATCACAAACTACGATTGTTTCTATCTTTGGAATGGCTTTGATTCAGTGATCATTGTGACACGATGGTTTTCTCTGCTACCTGTCCGAACGTAGCTGTTACAATTCGTCATTTGTCTGCTTTTTCTGCTTAATTTATAGACTTGTTTGGAATGATAAAGTTTTGTATAAGAGCTCTGCCTATTCCAGAGAGAGACGTTGATTGACCTAGTATTCATGATGACAGTTGGGACAAACACGTAAACGATTTTTATTATGATATTGAGTAGTTTATCTTTATGAATAACTTGGCCTTAATTGATAACTGTGTCATAGGGCACATTGTGTTTTGGATAGAATATAATATTCTGTATAGACTGAAATTACAATCACAGTTTTTATAAAGTGTTTCGGGACTTTTCGATATTTAGAAAATATTGACTTAGAATTTTGAGAAAATAACATAGCTTATTACGAAGAACAAAAAATGACTCGCAGTGCAAGTAGATTTAAAAAAAATGATTGTGTTGTCTTTGTGAGTGATTATTTACAAAACCAATAACTATGTAACGACATACGCGGACGTCGTAGATGGTACAGAGCATACATTTTGTAGTTGCGTGTTATCGACAGCCAATTTCACACCAACTTCGATATGATTAGGAAAAAGATCCTATTTTTCTATGATAAACTGGCCAACATATCTCAGTTTGGAATTGATATGTAAAGAAATAAATCACGAAGGTGGTATGCACCAAGGACAAATAGTTGACATTCTTGTTGATTGACGTTGAGTTAAAGAAAAAATGAAATTGGTGTTTTTAACCTTGATCTAAGTAATGAACTCTTGGCGTTACCTGACAACCATTATGTAGTAGTTAGTAACAATGTATTTCTTGTTCTTGTGTAAGCTGATGGAAAATGGTTTATGTGTGAATTAATTGGTTTAGGAATATCTAGTGAATTAGCTTAGACATTATATTTCAAGAAGTCAATTTGGATTGTTCAAGAAGGCGATGTTAGGATTGATACATGCATTTACATGTACTTTTCTATTGTCCGTAAAAACAATCTACGTATATTTATTTACCGCTTTGAAATGGTTTTAACTGTAAAGTTTTCATTGTTAACATTGTGTGGACTTAATTTTGTCAGGGAAAGTATCATCCAAGATTTTGGGACGCTCAATCGCGTATTCATCAATTCACGAAATAAGTTCAAAACTGAATATCGCGAAATAAAGCTCACGCGGACATAGAGTGATTTACAGTAGTTATGTCAGCTGACAGAAAAATGCTCTAAACGGTATAATAGGTGAACAAATTCTGCTAGATATTGTTAAATATCTCATCATACAAGGAGCGTAATATCTAGACACCAATAACGCCTATGTCTTGCTCTATGCATCACTACATTTAAATGTATAAATTTCATATCTATCTTATTTAGAATGCCAATTTCGTTCCAATATTGACTACATAGATAAGATTTAAATACGACAGGCGACATGAACGTGTTTGAGACAGATATGTTTTTATAGCATCTTAGTCGATGTCACGTTTTATACATATATTATTAAGTTTTCTCTACATTGATATAGTATATAAGAATATGTAAAGGTTGCATGATATACATTCGTAGTCGAGTTATACATACGTATATTAGTCCAGCAATAATGTCTCCAAAAATCGGGTAATCATTAATTTTTGGAGAAAGTTGCCAAACTTGGTATATACATTGGGCAAACATATTGGAACATTTTTTTCATGAGACCCATCTCGTATCTGCCATTATGGTTGCCATGGCAACCATTTTTAAAGATGGCCGCCAGAAACGAAAAATCGGTGTATATCTTATATAACGCATGATAACAACGTTATTATGAGTTATTGTAAAGTATTTTTATTAGAAATAACTTGACTAACATCTAATTTGTACCCCTAACCGAAAAATCGTTTTGAAATATCCAAAATGGCCGACAAAATGGCCGCCAAATTTGAAATATGTTATATAATATTCTTTAGGTATACTGTTACTATATTTTAACATTTATACTGATAGTTCTAGAAAAAATCTGGTTAAATGTATTCCAGTTTAATTATTAATTAGTGGATAAAGCAGATATTTTATTCTAAGGACGTAAATTTCAATATAGACTAGCCTCGATCTGAGAAAAGGGCCCTTAATGACATGACATTAAATTGAGAAAATTGAGTTTTTAAGTTACGTCACCATTTTCTACGAATTTCAGAACAGGGCACAAAATGCATATAAATGTTTTATGTTATATCCTGCCACATAATTGTTGCCTTGTAACGTTCTCAATGTGAAGTTCTATACTAACACTTGAGACCTATATTTTGGGGGTAAAATATGAGAAACTACAAACAAAAGTGAGGTTTTTTGGAATTGGCAGACCACAATGTCATTTATAGTAGTATTTTATTGGAAACCCCTGCAATATAAATGTAGTATCTTATAGTATTGTATATCATACGAAATTATCGACTATTTGTCAAGATACGATATTTTGAGGTAAAATACTACAAAATAAAAACAAAAATGATGATTTTTGGAATCAGTTTACTGTACTGTCATTTATTATGGTATTTGATTATAAATCAATAGGATGGACACATATTGTCTTCCTGCTTATGATATTACTAACCTGGTGCCTAAATGTTATGTATTTTGAGACAGTTTGGGGCAAAAACATTGGAAATATAAACAAAAGTGAGGATTTGAGAAATCGATTGGCCTAGATGGCATTTAAAATCGTATTATTTATAAAACAACTGCAATTCGTTTGTAGTAACTTTAAGTTGAGTATATCAAATAATATATTATCATTTATGATTACTGAATGATATTTTGGGGGTAAATTGTACAAAATATAAACTAAAATGGTTGTTTTTGAAATAGGTTTACTACATTGGCACCAATCGCATTATTTAGTTATAAATTACTAAGATAGACATATGCAGTTATTCCTATTAAGATATTAATAATCTAGTTTCAAAATGACTGGCTTCTTGGGATTTATTTAAATATAAAATTAATAAAATTGAGGATTTTTGGAATCTAATGATCACAATGTCGTAACGCTACAAACTGTGCAATTTTATAATTAATCACTACGATAGGCACATGTTGTCTTTTCGCATATTAAGAAATTAATGACCTGTTCTAAAAGTTGTTCATATGTTATGTTATCTTTTTTGGGTAAAACATTCCTAACTATAAACAGTAATTAAGTATTTTTGGAATCAGATGACCACACACTTATTTAGCATCGTATTCGTTAATAACTCACTGCATTTGGTTGGTAGTAACAATTTGCTTAATACATCAAAACATTAATGTATGAAATAACTTGTGTAAAATGCAATTCTTTGAAACAAAACACAAAAAAATGTAAATGAAACAACCTACTCCAAGCAAGTATATATCAGGCAATGATGTGTACCACAAAGAGCCGTTATCTACCAAAAGCATTGCTAAGACAGGAATAAAACACAACGTGTCGTCAAGAAAGGAATTTCTGACGAGGAATTGCTGTACCAAACCAAACTATGTATCTTTATTGTCAGGATAAAAAGTTCAGTGAGACCTAGGCATAATGATGAATACCACACAGGCATGGAATCTCTGCATATTGTATATTGAGTAGATCATATTGTTGCAGGTGGGGTTGCCTGGTCATATTTTCAAATACTAGTACCTGGTGTGGCCGAAATTATACAGGGCTTCAAGTCTGCTAATCAAATGAGGTTTACACTACAAGTTGGCCCCATTTCCTTGATTACTGTTACAAAATTTGTTACGTGTTACACTCTAAGGTCACCATCTCATATATTTTTGTTAACATTGTATTGTTTGAAATATTCGAAAAAAAGAAACACTGTAGTTCCGCAACAAGAAAGTATGAAATTCCATGAAAAATTTAAAATCATGTTTTCATGTCTGCCAAATAATCTGGCGCAAAATACGCTATATATTCTTCGGACAAGCTACATTTACAGCAATTGCCATCATAATATCTCATTCAAAGTAACTTGATAGTAAACTGATACTCTTTTAAAGTAACTGTGACGTTGGCCCCTAATGCTCCACTTATATATGAGCCGTAATCCAGGACAACCTGCTGACTTGACATCATGTAATTACTGTATATGTAAAAAATGTATATATCAGTTGATTCTACTTTAAGTAATTTATCCATATAGTACCATATCTTAGCCATAAATTTCCTCATCAATTATGTTAAAACTATTTACTTTGTTGCCATGGTTACCAATTTCGGAAAAATACTTCAATTAAGAAAAACTGAGAGTAAGCTGTTTAAAACAATAGTAGCCTTTCTCTAAATGCAACACGTTTCTATTATGATGTACATTTTAAAAATCAGAAGATAATTCTAAAATGTGACACTATTTTGAACATTTTATGCCAAGAATTAATCATGTGGTGTAATTATGAAATACTTTTTACAGTCAAATGACGTTCGCGACGTCAGGCAAAAAAACTGGAAATATTGACTTTACAAAAACAGCTGTAACTTCCTCAAAACTCAAGATATTTACACAAATTCTTTTGAATCATGCTTCATTGGCATTAGTCTTTATAACTATGAAGCATCACAAAAAATGTTTCTTGTCAAAATAGCAGGTTTTCCTGGAGACTGGCTTATACATAACATAGTAAACTCAAGGTTTTGTCTGTTTATAAAATCTAGATCCGGTCATAGCTTAAACAGTTTTGAAGCTAGATTAATGAAACTTGGTATGTGGATACAAATTATTAAGCAGATTACATTTGTATTCATGTCAATTTGTGTTTTATTCAGACAACAATTGTGGTTGCCATGGTAACAAAAATATAGAAAACCAAACAGGGTGCTTTTATATTGCTTGTAATTCATAATTAATTGTTATTATTGAGCAGAAACTGGCTTTTTATTTCATTAACGTCAACCTCGACCCCATTTACACCTATTTTGATGGAAATTATCTTCGCGGAAGCTATTTATTGACCACGTTTCATTCATATATGTCATTCCAGACTAAATATAGTCTTAGATTTTCTATTGTTAGTAACAGTGACCTTGACCCCAAATGTCCCATTTTTTATCCCAACGTGTATCATCCTACAAGCAACGTATATAGCAAGTTTCATCCAAATATCTCATTCTTAACGGAAGTTATTGAGCAAAAATCAATTTTCTATTTTTAGTAACAGTGACCTAGATATTGACCCCACCCATCCAACTTTTTATGTTTTGTGGCGTATTGAGTCAAGCTACTTATACACAAAGTTTCATCACGATATCTAATTCTAAACTGAAGTTATTGGTCGAAAACCGCCATTTGATCATTTTAGCGGCCATTTTGAAAACCGTTGCTATGGCAACCAAAGAAAATATTTTAAGTGGGTCTCATGAAAAAAAATGTTTCAAATAGACCAAGGAACAGTTGTACCAAGTTTGGTAACTTTCTCCAAAAATTAATGTTTATTGGACATTATTGCTGGACTATATGTCGCTATATAAAGTCACCGGAAGCTTCTAGTGAGAAATAAAGGAATATTACATGATTAGGATCTCATTCAAACAAACAGAGATATTTGACAATAACATGTTCCTGTCTTAATCATAGTACTGATCGAACATTGATTGTACATTCGCTTAAAAATTATTGGTTGAGACATCATCCTAAATATGAACATATATTTGTACTTTCCAGACATTAGGTGAACACTTGCACAATTTGTTTAATTTCAACATTTCAATCGTACGCCCGTACTATAATTATGAGACTCTAGCATGGTAGATTTTTTAAGTCAAGACTATACAGCATGTAGTACGTGACCATAAGTATTACAAAACAATAACATACGATTTTTACATTGAAACGCACACATGTAATATATAGGAATCAATGTTCGGGAGTCAACAAAATGTTGAAACGATTTAAAGTATCCTATTACACAGATAAGGTAGAGTCCTGTGGTCGTGACCAGAAAGGGTTATTCAAGATAACTAAACATCTGATGGGTGAAGAAAAAGAAGTAGTGTTGCCAACTGGTAAACCTGCTAAAATGCTTGCACAGGATTTCAGTGATTTCTTCATTAACAAAATTGAAGCAATACGTACTGAAATAGCCTCCACTATTCAGTCATACCAACAAAACGACAGTGTTGAAGTCGAAACTCCGTTCGGAAAAGAGCAATTGTCAGAATTTTCTCCAACATCTGAGGACGAAATCCGAAAACTAATAAATAAATCACCTAGTAAATCATGTGAACTTGATCCAATACCAACATGGCTGTTAAAGGATTGCTTGAATGAACTACTGCCATTATTAACAAGAATATTCAATGCATCACTCAAAAGTGCTTATGTACCCAAGGCTTTTAAAAGCTCCAGAATAAGACCACTGATAAAGAAGCCAGGCCTTGATCAAAATGTACTGAAAAATTATAGACCTGTGTCAAATCTACCTTTCATTTCCAAAGTTCTCGAGAAGGTAGTCGATGCTCGACTGGAAGAGCATTTAACACTGCACGATCTCCACGAAGAACGTCAGTCAGCATACAGAAAATTCCACTCAACTGAAGCGGCTCTTCTTCGTGTGCAAAATGACATCCTTTGCTCTCTAGGTCAGACTAAAGCTACGGTCCTGGTAATGCTGGATTTATCAGCAGCTTTTGACACCATTGATCACAACACCCTACTACGCCGACTTGACAATCATTTCGGTATAATAGGCAAGCCACTAGAGTGGATGAAATCCTATTTGTGTGACCGCTACCAGACTGTCTGTATAGATGGAGAACTTTCAAAACCTGTACTAATGAACTACAGTGTACCACAGGGTTCTGTGCTTGGTCCGAAGAACTACATTATGTACACAAAACCAGTAGGTGCAATCTGTAGAAAACATCAATTGCAACATCATTTCTATGCCGATGACTCCCAATTGTATATGGCATTCAAACCAAAAGATTGTCTCTCGCGAGATGAAACACTGCAACGAATTGAAGCTTGTCTGAAGGATATCTTGCACTGGATGAAAGAAAATTTGCTGAAACTTAACGCCGAAAAAACAGAGGTAATCTTGTTTGTACCGAAAAGGAATGCCAGTTCAGTCGACAATCTCAATGTAAAAGTTGGTGATGCTGTGATCAGACCAACGTCGATGGTGAGAAACCTCGGGGCCATGTTGGATTTGCATTTGGACATGGACAAACATGTAAACTCTGTCTCAAGGTCGTGTTTCATGCAGATCCGACAAATAGGTCAAATCAGACAATACTTAGCTGTTGATGCAACAAAATCCCTGATCAATTCTTTAGTAACATCGAGACTGGATTACTGCAATTCATTACTATGTGGCACCCCGAAAATCATTCTGAATAAACTACAAATTATTCAAAATACAGCTGCCCTCCTCATCACACGGACACCGCGTTACAATCACATCACTCCTATGCTGAAGGATCTTCACTGGCTACCTGTTCAGTACAGGGTAGAGTACAAGGTCTTGACTCATGTTTTCAAAGCACTACATGGAAAGTCGCCTGGCTACATCAGAAGTATGTTGGAAGTATACACTCCACAAAGACAGCTAAGGTCTCAAAATGACTCTGTTCTTCTAGTTGTGCCAAGGACGAGGACTGTGACTTACGGTGACCGATGTTTCACAGCTGCTGCACCCAAACTCTGGAATGCACTGCCAACAGCGCTCAGAGACAGTAAAACACTACCGTCCTTCAAGAAAGCGCTGAAAACGCACTATTTTAATAGAGCTTATTCATGCTGACTGTGTGTATGTTCCCATTAACTTGGCGCCCTATCATTGGGCCCAACGACCCACATGTTTTCAGGACTATAAGCCCCATCCACCTATTGGTAGATCCCTACTATTAAGTTTAGTAGGGCCCCGTCTACTGGGTTAAGTAGAGCCCCGCCTTCTGGGTTAAGTAGAGCTCCGTCAACTGTCTTCAATAGATCCCTACTACTAGGTTTAGTAGGGCCCCGTCTACTGGGTTAAGTAGAAGCCCGTCTACTGGGTTAAGTAGAGCCCCGTCTACTGGGTTAAGTAGAGCCCCCGCCTACTGGGTTTAGTAGGTCCTACTTTTATATTCTATGTACATTATAACTGTTTTAACCATGTATAAGTCATGATTGTACAGCACTTTTGAACGTGTGTATACATGAAAAAAGGGCTATATAAATATGGTATAATAATAAAAATTAAAAAAATAATGTATCAATAGACCCGAGCACACCAGCGTCATTTGATGAACGGCGTCAAACTTACGCCACGTTTGTCAATACTTGCGTTTACATTTTGACTCATTTTCGCTTTTCGAGGTGGCTAAAATTTAGGTATTTTTGGAAAACCATCGTGAACATAGTTTCCGCATTTTCAATTGTTTGTTTAATATAGTGTGCGCTGTTCAATAAGCTTATTTTATGTGTTTTGCTATAGCGCTGGACCTGTTCGACGACGTTGCGAATCAATGTCACCAATATTGGGTGCATTTCATTCGGTTGTCAACTTCTATTATATTAATACCACTTATAAATCGATGTCTATTTATTTCAGGATATATACCTAAGCGTTTCAAACCATGTATTATTTCTGATGCCGTACGTATATTCCAGTTTAACGCTGATTTTGTGGCTCCGTAAATTCCGTTAGACCCGTTTCACGCGGGTAAATCAATATAGTGCGATTATGTAAATGTCGATTAAAACATCATTTATCTGAAATGACGTCTGAAATTTTAACAGACATTATAAATGATATCATGCAATCAGAAATAACATTTTGACGGTTTTTGGAGGTCCTGCAATTGATATTTTTTAGAAAATGTAATAAAATGTGTGGCAAATTATCTTAGTGCTCCGGTATACGTAATCGCCCTTATCTAAGATATAAATATTTTTAAAACGGTTATCACCAGGTCTCTACAAATCTGTGTTTGTAAAAAAACAACATTGTATACGTTCAGCATAAATATGACGACAATAACTCTGATCCACCTACGTATATTCACCTCATGATGAATCAAGTTCCGGCCAATTACGAGATTACAGTGCTATAAAATTCAATGTCAATAGTATTGCCTAAATACATTCCACCACTATATAACTTTTATGGTCCTTAGAGACGACTGGTTCATCGTTATGAAGAGTTTCTGAAAGCATTGACTGTACACTTTCTGTACATTTCCCGAGTGTGACCTACTTTTGTCCCATCAATTAAGGACATGATGATAAAATACACAGGTGTAACCACCGCATTAACTTGATACAATGTGGTCGTTCAAACTCGTGCTGAGTTGTTTATTTACTAATATCATAGTTTGCGATGAAGTTTGTCTGTGTTTGACAGTTGACGTTGAGTAAAATTAAACATATATCCTCAATAAAATGTGTGTTATAATCATTTAGTGACACAGTAACAGACAATTAACATTTTAAATCCGATTTAACTTTCATATATATGTATATGTAAATGTATTGATTAACTGTTCTGATTTAAATGTAACATCTATGCAGCCCTAGACTAACCAAACACTACTGGTGGCGGCTTTAACTATATCAACCAATCTGGAACAATTATTTTAAAAACTGCGTTGATATAATCAAAAGAACAAGCTGAGGACAATGTAAAATGTCCATCGTATTGTCAGTTACACTCATTCCTGGTTTTTACAAAATAGTGATTTATATTTGCGGTGTTTTAATACAATTATAATTGCGTTATGTATGTAGTTGTACCAATAAGACACCGTCTGATATAATATGATGCTAAACCACATAGCTGATAAAACACATGTGTCTTAATTATTTTCCACAATGCTTCATAGCAAAGAACAATATTCATATTAGATATACATGTATATTTTAGAAATATGTGATTACGTACATGTGCATTTGTATGTAGTATGTGTAGTCTATGAATGGTTATCGTGTCATATGTGGGGAAGTACAAACCAATGTTGAAGATCTTTGTATGGTAGAACTCATAATATTATGGAATGGTCGAAGTTATTATAAATATATTTAACAACACTGTGCTGCTGACTTCATTACTGGTTGTTCATGTTGTGCAAATAATTTCAAATTATGACAGAATTTTCTGTTCAAATGAGACAATGTGGTTAAATGACTTATCTTAATTAATAACAATGACAACCCTCCCATTGTCTACAAAACTGCGATGGTCAACACAGATACGGTGTTAAAGAACAAAGAACTTTTCGCAAATTCATAGAATCGACGATATTCATTAAACGTCCGTATTACTGTAAACAAATCATTTGCATACAAACGCTTTAAGTAGTAAAACACTGTTTTATTTGTATCTATATGCATTGTGGAAAGCTGCGTGATAATGAATAATGATTCCTGTGAAACTACCCCCGAGAGATTTCAACATGTTAAATCAATGAATAGTTTGCGATTAGACTGGCAATAATCAAGTTACGTAAAGATATGATGTCATCGAAAAGCTTCGTAATGTACGTTATATATGGAAGAAGGCCAATAACAATGGAACATGACAATTGTCTTTGTTTGTTGTTAAATACATCACGACACACGTTTTGGTTGTTATTATTATTTATAGAATAAATCGTTTTTGAACTGTATAACAATGGACATAAGTAAAACATACATGAACTTTAAAATCGTGAAAACGGCTGCATCACCCGTATAAAGAAATGACATTGCATTCAATAATAGCTACATGTACGAAATAAGACAAAATGATTTGAACCTCTAGAGGTAACAGACTATTCAGGCAAGAAAATGATTAACTGACTGTCGGAGATAATAACAAGTTTAACGGAATATAACAATCCCTTTGTGGTCGCGGTTAGGTCAGAAAAGAGCTGGACCTTAAAGAAGACGACAGTGATGATTGGAAAGGCTCATTCATTACGATGACACCGAATATGAAGCATGTTTGGGGAATCCTCTACTGGATTAATGTCATGAAGACAATTGATAAATCACCGCAAAGCCTTGCTTGATTAATTGGTAGTAAATAGGTCATGTGTTTGGCATGTGCAGTTAGGTGTAAAGCAAAGGATTCTTAATATTTTTCGTAAGAAGAAGTATTTGTGGTTTTATTTATCTTAGCACATGTTTACTTAAAATCAGCTATAATCCCTTTAAATGGATGAAATGGCAAAACATTGAAAACCTAGATACACTCAATAATTCAGTCTTCTCTGTAGATGTTTAATATAAAGGGACATTGTAACAAGCAATTGACTCAAGTAAGAAGGAATGCTAGCCGTTGCAAGAATGCAGCCGAGAATACAATTTCACTCAACATAAGCAAAATGTTATAGATCTGAATGCGACATATCTCCAAAACATGTTGGTACAGTATATTGAAACCCAATATTATATGACGTTTAAAGTTTGCTTCACTCTTACATCACACTAGCACTACATTAAACGAGACGACACTATCATAACATTTAGTTTCAATGCAATGCATAGAAGTGTCATGAAAGGCATTTGCGTTGCCTTTTCCCCTATAATTTAATACGTAACCGGAAAGAAATTACAAGAGATTCAAATGTCGAATACAAGCTTGTTTGTGTCGAATACAAGCTTGAAGCTTATGTTTTTTTTCTATGTTAAAATCACAATCGACGTTAGATAAAGTTTATTTTAGTTTATCTTTATCTTATCTTAAACAAGCCTAGAAAAACAAACAAGATTAAATTTGGTTTTGAAATTGAACAATCCATATGATGGCATCACGTTCTAGTGCTTACGAAGCAGAACTGACACATTATGTTTGTAAGGATTCCTTATTAGTATTCACAAATTATGTAGTGTTTAAAGTCCAAAACATGTGCTTAGTGTTTATCATATTTCTCTTATGTTTTAAGTAGGATGTAAATGCTAGACATAAAAATCTTAAATTCTTAAGATGTTTAACGAACATATGCACATATCGCTGTTTACTGTATGTATGTACTTTTAAATGTTATACACGGTTAACTTTTAAAACACGTTTACAATCAAACATTTTAATCATAAAAATCAATTTCAGTGAAAGAGGCGGGTTAATGATTTTGTTCAAACACCATTTTGTGGGGTTGTGATTCCATGTATTGCGAACAGGAAACAAAAAACTACAAGAATGCATTCGTGCTTGACTTCATCTGCGAGTGATTGAAAAATATCGTCCTAAAAACAGATTACGCAATTTTGTACAATGCCGTACTGATTATGGAATAATTGTTTTGAACAGACAATCAGTTATAATGCTAACAATTGCATCTACATATCAAATAAAATTTTGTAAAATACATAATTGGCTTGTTTGAACCGAGTTGAGATATTGTAATGTCATTGAATAGTGATATCGTAAATAACTACAAGCGATTCCGTACTGTTGACGTTTTAATTGGATTCGAAATACAAAAATGCGGGCATGTTTGAATCATTATGTGGCGTTCTCGTGACAATATACCACAAACACCATCATAATCACAATGTGTCATAATATATCGATGGACTTGTCCAACTGGAGCTGTCATAAATTGTTGCTTACTATATTGGACCGGTTACTGGTAGCAATGTAGGCGGTATTTGATGTAACATTATACATGTTCACCGTCGTGGGGTTAATGTTTTATCTGAATTATATGACAACTATTCCTTTCTTTCTTCATATTCTATTATGTACGAAAACATTAGATATTCGGCATGCAATGTCAAATTTACTACTCAAAACGCCCACCTACACTATAAGTCATTTTAGCTTTGAAGCCTCCATTTATCTAAAGCTTAGTCATTTTATTTGGTCAAATTATATTACGCGACAGGGTAGTCTTAACACACTGAATGTGACCTATATACAGTATACAAATAGCTGCCTGTGGAAGTTGGATATTACAGCACGGTAGAGCATTGACTAAACATTCAATAATCGTTCATTTGTGGTCTAAACAGATTACCTATCAGAACAAGTCTCAGAATAATTTTATTTCACTTACATAATCGTAGATATTGCGCTCGAGTCGGTTAGTTAATTGACAAAACCGATATGAAATACGTAGACTGGACCCTTCTGTTTACTTGAACTTGGTCAATAACATTAAAGCGTGTAATTATTTGTGTCCGGGAGTCATAACACTTGAATTATTCTTGTAGTTTGTTCCACAAATTGATTATAGAAAGACAGTTTGTGGCAAATTACTTTTATCTTTACATGTCTGGAAGTGTTATTAAGTTGTCTAGAACTGGTAATCCTATAACTGACCACTGTCATAGTCAGCGAGCACAAGACAGCCGAAACAATGTCCTTATCACCTTTATTATATCTACCAATTTATATAACAAACACGCTGTCAAAGGCAATTATTTTCTCATTTTCTACGTTGATATATCTGTAGTACTGTTTGACTGTATATTCTGACTAAGCCGAACATTTATGGCGCGTGATCTCTGTTTCATTCGACAAGTGCTTGTTTTGTTGCTTCAGTCTCATTATCTCGCTCAGGAAATGTAGCATTTCGTGCGGATACGTAATGAATTAGCATCAACGGTCACCGATTAATTTCACGAGACACTGCCTCCAACAGGCTAGGCATCAATCCTCACAACATTCCGGGCTGGAATTATATCTTTGACAGCGTTTCTTTTGATCTGCTAAACGGATGCTGCATTTTGGAAGTATTGTTATTGAAATCAAGATTTAGTATTATGTGTTCTAGACTAATTTATCACGTCACGATTATCTTTTATCTCGACACCCAGTGTATGTTTGTTTGTATGAAGTTTGTCTGTGTATGTATTTATGTCCGCTATGATGTATGATTGAAACTTCATTCATATTTATGTACAAGTATACAACTTTTTTCTATTCGCACTTAACAACATTAGAAATGGTCTAGTACATATTATAACTACATTTTGTATTGATAAACATCATTGAACACAAACACGTACAATAATATGAATAAATATTTGCTATCGTAGTACACAAATAATACATGGATATAAGTACCCACCGACATGAGTACATACTCCCACAAGTATTCAAAAATACAGAAATAGAATACATGTAGATTATATGATCGGAAGAATGATATTTGTTACATTTAGTCTACTCGGACTTAGACGTTCGTCTTTTAGACAGCTGAATCAAGGTCATTTGGCGTTTGTGTTCATTGTCCCATTTAGTTGTGTGTTATGCATTTTGTCGTGTAGTTGTGACCATGGTGTACCCGGCTATTTAAGTTGAGTGCTGCCTTTGCAGACCGAATTCCTATTATACATTTGCTTATGCGCGATTTTATATTAGACTATCTTACAACCAGATTAGACAGTTCAACAAAGACAGAATTTGTAAATTTTGATGCTCATCCTATGATAATTCAAACTACATTATTTAATTACTTTACAAAACCTTCTTATTTTCTCCTATATACGTTATGTTTTTGTTATCTTGAACATTCGAGAACCATTCTGTGAAATAGTTTACGGGTCAAATATGAATACTTCTAAGAACATTGAAACGAATATACGTAAATCACAATTCGCGTGGGAAATAAGGTGGGAAAACGCATATTTTAATGAAAATACACAAACTTGTCGTTGGAAACATGTACCGACTGCCTACAAGAAATTCTCGGACGCGTAAATAGTTCCCTTCCTTGAGGCAAATTACCTTTCAAAACACTGAACCATTATTACTCCCACAGTATTTATATTTATATCGCACATATATCATTACTCAAGGTGCTAATATAACCGATTCGTTCGGATAGGCCATGGGCTGTTTACGCCGCACGTACACCATCGTCTGCCTGCTGGATAAATATTATGATTATCTAGTCAGAAAGAGAACGTTTTATTTACTGAAAATATAAACTGAACAACATAACATGATAATTATACCGTCGTTGTGCTATCATGTTTGGTTAATTCGTATAATAAACTCGACAAGATTGCATGTTCCTCGATTAAACAACAACAACACAGATACATCGTGTAAGTATAGTCATTTGAACTGTCGAAATCTTATTACTGTGTAATAAATACTTGCAGTAAGTTGCCTCTTCCAAAACAATGTCGAGTATTTGCGTGAAACAACGATGAATCAATTGCCCTATTGCATGTTTTAATAGTTTTTGTGTCAATTTTCTGATTTATATTTTAGCCGTAGAAAGAGGCGGAATAAATTTGCAATATTCAAAAATAAATTGGGAAATCATGTTTTCAGATGCGTTCGTAAGTCATAGAACTGCTTGTTACACTACATTAAATTGCAGGCGTACTGAACTGAATTATAGCTTCGTACACGCAATGTAGCTTAATAAACATATTGCCAAGTTGAACATAACATGGATTCTTATTTGTGAAATTATAGGCAACGCGACCAACTGTAATTCAGATAGAATTTAATCACATTTTTGTTGGCATTAACGCCTAAATGTCTCTTCATGAACATCTTGTTGAGTATTCTATGAAACAATTCTGTTTTAAAACAGTAACTGTTCATTATTTTATTTCTATGATTTAATAATGTTTTGAAAATTGCATCTTCACCGACACGGAACCACTTGTTTGAACATCTTTATTGCATTTTCTTCCAAGATTCGATTTAGTCTCCAGTAATTGGTACTCCTGTAGTACAAACGCACAACTAAACATCAAATATTAACCACTGTTGTTGTAAGTTTCTTCATTACGATCTAATTAGTTTAATTAACTGATGGCTTCAAGATGGCTGCGAGTATCGGAATCAACGATAAATACGTTAAAAGAACATGTTTTATACACTGTACATGTTGGGTGTTAAATAGTTCATTAATATCAATGAATAATTGTAAATTGCCAATACGTTACGGTTAAATCATAATCTGTTTCGGAGTAGATGGTGTTGTAATTTGCGTTTTGAAGTACCAAAAACTCGAAATAATTATGTTTACATTTACCTTGAAGTTCTTTAATCGATGTTTTAGTAACATTCAGACAGTAAATTATATTGTTGAAGCATGAGAAGACTTCCACACCCACTGTTTGGTTATACTATAAATCGAAGTTTTATTCATAGGTTTTTTATTTGGCGTTGCATCTGTTGACTCGAAGCTGAGCGTCGATGAAATACCATGTTCTTGGAACTGTCAATAGAAACGATACGCAACATTTATTTGCTGAAAACATTTTTTGAAACGGTCTGTACATAAATCACAGCCATCAATTTCGTCAATTTGATTTTGATTTTGACTTGCGTACAGTATTTCTATGATAACAAACACAATGACTTTCCATGAAAACGGCCGTGAACACACAAAGCTGGACAAACACCAACTTTGTTATAATAGTCTGGTAGTTTGAAACTTTTGGCCTAGATGTCCGAAAAGACTTCAACAATTGCAACAAATAATGCGATACTTTTATATTTATTCTAGCATTCATGAATAGCAGGGACAAACCTATAGGGTTGCAGTTGAAAACCATCCAAGCAGAAAATCATTTCAATCTAAATGTTTGCACAAACATGTAGGTTGTTCTAGTTATTTTGTTTGTGTACTTTGTGCTCTGGTGTGTCTCGAGTGCTGTTTTCCCTGACGGATTAAATATTATACTTTGGGTTTGTACTGCTTAGAGATACGCCACAGTAGTTTAACATATGGTTTAGTACTCACTCGATATTACTAAACTATTATGCGATAAGGCAATTCGTACATTCAGCACATTATATACTACACAGTTATCTATAAAACATGTACCATCGCTGATGATGCTCCTAAACAGAAAACATATATAATAAAACAACACTCATCGTTCTTTCCTTATTAATTTTATCTTCTATTTACCCATTCATCTTGTTGAAGATGTCAATCAAAATGCAATTTCTAGCTTTTTTACAGAGTTAATAATTGACATGTTCTCATTTGAATGACGAAGGTGGAACTCCATTCGTTAAAGTATTTTTATAAAATCTATAATATAATGCTAACAATGCTTTGACCGTTGAGAGTGTTAGTTAAAAATAAATCAATCTTAAAAAGCTCTTTAATCGACTTTTTAATGTCAGGCTACAAACGTATGGCTATAATTATTGTTACATTGTGCATGTGAAGTACCAATAATGATTTGTCAAAGTATGCCACGCATCAACCTTGTTGTGCATCTGCAGGGGAACTTCCAACAAATGATTACATTATACGTAACCATATCGAACAATAATCGAACATAGTTAATGTTTAGTCGCGTGATATGGTCACAGCCTGAGAGTATGGTAGACATTCAAGTTTGTTATCTTTATGTCATTTCGTGCAAGTGTGTTAGAACCAGGATTGATCCCTTAATAAAACAATGAATCATTTATCTCATAATTAAACGATGGTCTGTTAGTTTTACAAAATGTCTTGTTCGTTCGTAATGGGTTCACTGGCATGAAGTAAGGTGTGGTAATTAGGATACATTCAACTGTTGTCAGAGGTTATTGGCAATCATTTGTATTGATGTAAAACCAAAGGTGGCATTAACGTTTTATGTGACGTTTATGCTAAGACGTCATGTACAAATATGTCAACATAATGTGTATAGTTTATCCAATGTTTGCTAACATGTCTACTCACGTACAAGACATCACGCAAATCATATATTCGTCATTTTTCATTCGATGAGTACAATTGTATAATAGTCGGTATTTGAAAGCGGAATTTATGCTGACTTCATCACTGATATTTCATGTCTTTGTGGGCCATTATTACTTTAATTATCAGACAATTTGTTGTTAAGGTGTGGTAATGTGATTAATGAGTTTCTCTTAATCAATTACAATGGCAACGCAAATTCCATTTCATAGTCGACAAAACTGGGATGGTCAACACTGATACGTGATAAAAGATCTACGGACTATTCTCAAATTCATAGAATACACTACCCACAAGTCCTAACCCGCCACCTTACATTTTTCGCCATAACTTTTTTATTAGAGTATGTACCCTCATAAAATTTGGCATACCAATACTTGAATACAAGATGCAGTTAATTATAAAATTATTTTGGACGGCCAACGGTCATGTTTGTTGTCACATGCGTGTTACGTAATGAAGTATTTTTTACAAATTCACAATAAAAACTGTTTATGAAATCGTGCATAATGCAGCGCGTGGTAAGAACGTTTTCATAAAACATTTTTGCATAACTGATCACTGCCCTCGATGACAAACATGTTACATGTCGTGAATGACTCCAGACAACTCGACAGAAGGATTACACTCTTCGAACAAAATAAGAAAAAATGCTTCGTCAAAAAAGGTTGATTTTACAAATCACTCTTGTATGTCGATATGCACAGCCAGATGTTTGATGTAAATAAAAAAACGAGATAAAAACTAACGCTACAAAAACAAAACAAAAAAGAACAAAACATATTTTTGTGAAATTAAAAATAATAAGGGCCGCAACTCTACCCGAGCTCATAACATTCCGACAGGTCTGTCGCGTTGTTTGTGCGCCAAACTCAGGATGTTAAGTGTTATTCGCGTAGGAAATTTATCATTTTCATCAAAACCGTTCATGAACACGTGATTTGCGCTGCGCATGTCTTACACGTGTAAACATGCTATATTACGTAATAGGTCTAACATGGCGATTTTAACTGCAAGTAGGTAAAAAGTCATCACATAATTGGCTTTAATGCATCTTTATAAGTATGTATGTGAATTTCCATGTTAATAAATGCATTATCAAAAAATATATTTAACAAATCAGATATTGACCCATACGAATTGTGTTCCAGTGATTTTTCAAAATTCCGTAAATGTTCCGCTTGAGTCAATTTCATGATGTAAAGGGTTTTTCAAGATAAGCATTCATCAATAATGCCGAATTCGTTCATGTTCACGTAAATTTTGGTGCACATGCAACGCACGTGCACAAAATTCTTCATTGTGCAATATGCCGAATGCACGGAGTTTAGCCAAAATACTACCAAAATAAATTAACGATCAGCTGCATCTACTAAACATATACCGGTATGCGAAATTTCATATGAATATATCAATTTTTGAAACGTCAGGACTGAATTATATAAGTGGCGGGTTAGCACTTTTGGGTAGTGTAGACGGTATTCATTAAACTTTCGTTGAACTGGTAAACAAATCGTTTTCAAATACAAATACAAGAACAAATTCTCTAAGCAGTATAGAATATCTGTATGCATTGTGGCAAGCTGCGTGAGAATGAATACTGATCCCTGTAAAATTACCCCCGAGAGATTTCGACATCTTAAATCAATGGCTTTTTGCGAGTAGACTGGCAATAATCAAGTTCCGTAGAGATAGGATGTCATCGAAAAGTGTCGTTATGTACGTTATAATTGATAGAAGGCGAATAAATATACATGCAACTGTCAACCAATAGAACAATGGAACATGACAATTTTCTTTGTATGTTTTTGAATACGTCACGACACGATTTTCCTTATAGTTTCAGTGAATTTATAGTATAATTTATTTTGAATTTTATTGCGATGGATAGAAGTAAAACATACATGAACTTTAAAATCCCCAGAACTGCTGCACCATCCGTAAACAGAAATGGTATTGGATTGAATAACAGCAACATAACGAGACTTCGTGATTTCAGATTTAAGACATAGCATACATCAAGACAATGATGATCTACTTGTCGGTGATAATAACAAGTTGAAGAGAATATAACAATCCCTTTGTGATCGCGGTTAGGTCAGACAATGTAGATCTGAAATTAGAAAATAGCGTGACGGTGTTAGTGGCACTCGGATAGGTTCATCTAATGAGTCTTATCTAGAAATGTGTTCCTGGATAATTAAAATCATGTAAACACCATCTTAAATCAATGCCTTTTTTGCGAGTAGACTGGTTTGCTGTATGTGCCGAAAGGGTATATATTTATACATATTAGCACAGTAACATGTTTAGGACAAGAAGCGCTTCTACATGTAGGAAGCAATTAATAACGTCAAGCATCAGACGCGCTAGTGTAGTCGAATGTGTATGTGTTGCTGAATTTACAAATACAAACTGTTAAATTGTATAACTACTCATGATGTCAAATTAACCTTATAATCAAGCGGATTTACTAGTTGATTAACCTGATATTTTGTTTCCGATAAAACTTTTAAAAATACACGAGGTTCCTCCTGTATTAATACAGAATGCAATTCTTAAAACAATACCGAGTACTATAGGGAGTGTTTCTGTGTTTGGAATGATTCAATTGTTTCTCTGTTTGGATGACAGTGGATTAAATGAAAACGTTCATTAATTATGATGCCACCGAATGTGAAACATGTATGGGGAATCCTCTGCTGGATTAATGTCATGAAGAAAAGTGAAACATCACCGCATAACCTTGCTTGATAAATGTGTAGTAAATATGTCATGTGCTTGGCATGTACAACGGGATGTTAAACAAAGGATATAATGGAATTGACTTGTAATCTACTCCAAATAATGTTAGATATACAGATAAACTATTCAATGTCATAATAAAATAGTTTACGTTTTTGGGCAACTGTCATCATTGAATCTAGGTCAATCACCGTCTCTCTCTGTAATTGGAAAAGCTCTTTAACTATCTCATTCCAAACCAGTCTATTGATTAAGGAGAAGACGAACACAATGACCGAGTGAATTTTAACAGCTACCATCGGACCAGTGTAAGAGAGACAGAATCTTGTCGCAGTGATCACTTAATCAAATTTGAGCAAAAGTGATAAGAAAATCAACATTTGCTGATTGCAGTAAATATCACAAATCTATAAAATATTTTTTTCTAAATTGTCCGTCGAAGCGTAGAAATTTACTTACCGTCAGTGAATTTCCGGTTAAATCGATTTCCTATCATAAAACAAAAACGACTACCGAATGCATTTATGTCTTAATTGAGCATGTATTTAATGAAATGATTCAACGGAGGACTTGCCCAATATCAAAGCTCATCAGAAAACAGTAAATTGCAATTACCACGAGTTGTTCTCTATGGGTGCGATGTTGCAGAAACGTGTAACTTACAGCGGACATGACGAATATCGCTTTGATGTATTGCAATTGAGAACAATTAATATTATTTTCAGACATTAAATACCCAATCGATTCCATTGGAAGAAATGAGAGGTTTAAACAGTGAATGTAATTGTTCCTTACGGTTTGCTCAAAGTACAAACGGTTGTATTCATTTAGGCGGAAAATTGTTCAATTCTAATCGAACGGGAAAACTGTCCAATCTTGGTTATGCAGAAGATTTCCATACACTCAGATTGCATAAGTTCTGCTTAGTATGCACTTGAACGTGATGCTATAATAGGAGTTATTCAAGTAAATGTTATTATTACAGAACATAATTTAATCCTCAGTTAGCTTCTCATTGCATGTTCCATCTCTTTTAATTCCTTTATGAATAACTTGACTTAAGATGATGTCATTGTGTTTGGACATACATGTAATATGTATCGTGTGTGTTCTGAAATCCCTATCCATGTTCTCATAACTTGTTTCGGTGTTTATTCATAATCGTAATAAGATTTTTATTGATTGTTTGGCTCATACTATTGATATTATCCACACACAATCAGTTAACAAGGAAAATAAATGGTTTGATGAGAATTATCGTCATTTTCCGGTCAATAAACAAACGTTTTCGCATACTTCCTTATTAAAATTTGAAAAGAAAACTTAAATGGGCATACCTTAAAGGGACTGCATCACATATTGAGTGTTTGTTTTTAAAAGTATACTTTTCATATTATATCAAGCCTTGAATTATTACCGTCTGTAAAGTGTTTAGTTTTTTTAACATTGTAGAGAATTATGTTCTGTAAGGAAAAGTATGATGTACAGGTATGTCTTTTACAGAATAATTGTAGCTGATACTAACATTTCTTTAAACGGTATATTAGCTGAACAAATCTTGCAAGATATTGTTTTATATCTCTTAATGCGAGGAGCGAAATATCTAGACACCAATTACGCATATGTCTTTATCTGCATCAAAACATTTAAATATATAAATTTCATATTTATCTTATTTAGAAGGCCAATTCCATTTAAATATTGACTACACGGTAAGATTAAAATAAGACAGACGACATTAACGTGTTTGAGACGGATATATACTCATCGATTTCACGTTTTATATAGTTAAAATTAAGTTCTGTCTGCCATGATATAGCATACACGTTGTTATGTTCTAGGATACCGATCCGGTATGTATTGTGTGCAGACAGGATACTGTTATACATACGTCAGACAACATAGTTATATAACGTCGCCGGAAGCTTCAATGAGAGATTTATCTGAATATGACATGATTAGACTCCCTTTTATCCGGAAAAGACTGATAGATATGTTACACAATGAACCAATCTTAGTCCTAACGAATCCTTAAGTGTACATACGCCTTAACATATTAATATTGGCCAGCACATGGTACAGAAAAATATTTTAACGTTCATGAATGCATACACGTGTGTATCATGGCTGATGTTGACATTCGATACTCCCGTAATATTGTACTAGCAGTGACAAATCCTTAATACTATAGAATAGTAATTGTACTTCCCACGCGTACCTAATATCACATAGTATACGAAATTGCAGTGCCATAAAACACCGTGTCAAGGATATCGCCTAAATAAATTCTATCCCAATAAATACTTATGGTCGATAGAGACAACTCATCAATCGCTATGAAGTGTTTCTAAACGCACTGTCTATCCATTTCCTGAATTGGACCTACATCCGGATAGTCTCTTCAGAATAATGCAATAACATATTCAAGTTGATAAAGTGTATAACGACTGCAATAATTTGATAAAACGTGTTATCTCAAGTTGGCTTTAAACTGTTCATTTACTGCTAGAGGAATACATTTGTATGTGATGTTTTTTAAGTTGTCTGTGTTCGGCAATTTTAGTTGTTTAGTAATTTCTTAGTAAAACTAGGTCATCCTGCATTTTTACAACATTTCTCCTGGTGTTATGTTGTGATGTTACTGTTACTGTTTCTGTACTAATCTGGTTTAGGTAAGTGCTGCTTTCCCTGTCCAATGGCCACACATACTTTATTTGTTTTGATGCGTTATATGTTAATTTTGTGTTTTCTGTGTTCGGCAGTTTAAGTTGAGTTCTGCCCATAGCGTATATACTCATTAAAATGTGAATTTTAACAATTGAAAAATAACAAAATTTTGCAATTCGTAAGCAATTATATCTTATTTAAGATTTTTAAACGTTTCTGTATACATTTTTGTACTTTGATATCTTCTATTTTGTTAATTTGATTGAAGATCGTAAAATATCCCTTGTCGTTCTTTATCTTATTTACTACATAACAACAAAACCCAACATTCATAATCATATTGACAAGTCACCGGGGAAACTAACTATGGAAAGACTAACACCTCGTAGGTATTTATATAAAACCCAGTAACTACGTTACATAGCTCTCTAATGGTTTTCAAGCCTAATTAGTTTAATTGCCAATCTTCCGGTGTCTGATATGGAACATTCCCACTGTCCATTAGTCGAAGTCTATTTTAGCAATTAAATTAATTAAGGAGACGAACGATGTGTATTTGGAACCAAATTAAGACATTTGTTCTCACCGCACATACTGTATACAACAGCAGACACATTAGTATTAATTAATTAATTAACGTTTAAAATAACCCATTTTACACGTTGTCATTGTTACTTGGGATGTATAATAGTTGTCCTAGGTTCGTATGTATATCTATACGTGATATTTGGCACTTGGTGCACACAATGGATCTTATAAAGGTATTATGTGCGAACGTACAGGTAAAATGTTTTAAAAGTTATGCATCTGATATCTTGAATCGAATGGTCTGTGAAAAAATGGATAAACTTTTAATTTTACTCTTACTTTATTATTCAAAACGTTTCTCCCTGCTGACCATGTTAAACCTTCGCACAATGCTGTCGCGAGGTTATATAATTAGGTATCACTAAAGAGGGTATTAAGATTAGTGTTTGTTATGTTTTCGAATATTACCAAGATTTAAGACGAGTAAACCTTATATGAAGAACAACTAAACTCATTTTCCGTTATTAATAAGCGCACACGGTAGTAGCTATGTATCATACATGTACGTGTCCATAATGCAACCGAGAGTCGATTATCTTAACCTAGTCAAACCGTGTATTTATTATCTGTGTGATAATTGAGCATTACTATTTAGAGCCCATGAATTACATGGTCACTGATATAGTATTTGTAAGAGCATCTTAAAATGATGACATTAATGCTCCAAAGGTCATTAATACAATTGCATTGTTACATCAATTTTGCGATAATGTGGTCGTTTACAAACCCCGTTGTTCAGTTTTATTCTATCAAAAACATTTCACCTTTTATAACACGGTAAAAAGTAAAAATGAAATCTATTTTCAACCAAACCGCAGTTTATTTTGAGACAGTGTGTAAGATACTATCACCAACGTCCCCAAGGCAAGACGTACATCAGTGTGTTGTCTTGTTTCACTACAATTATTCTGGAGATAGCTGTATGTATGAGTTTTAAACATGCTTTCCAGAACATTAATTCTCCTTTAATTTTCCGCAAACACATTTCCTATGATTTCGTGAACCGCCAATAAGGCTTAATATTTGATTGCACATACAGAGTGCAGTTTTTTATGTTTATAACGAGCAAATCAGTTTCTAGAAAGTAATATATCGACATATCTAAAACAATAAATCTTTAATGCGTAGTTCAAATATTTTAATGAAGCTATAAGATACGTATTACAAATTGGAACATATATATTTTGCTGTTGTAATCACTTCAACGTTAACGTGAAATGCTGATTCAATGTGATAACATATGTTCTAATCGTTAATAAAATTGTGTTGAACTTTTGGTTCATTAATTCTGATACTATCTCAACTTCAGCTTGGGTGGGTAGATCTCTCGGTAGATCTCTCGGGAGATTGGAGTTGTTACATGTGTGACCAAATCGATAACGTTGGAATTTTATAAATGTCAGCAGTATGTTTACAACAATGTTTACTAACTGCTTATAGGTAATTTGTGTATCGGGACCTTAAATCAGCAAACTTAAATTAAATGTCACATGTAAAGGTCATATCTACCATAAACGATGTATAATATATTTGAATAGATACATAATGCTCATATAAACGAAATCGAATTGATATGTGTATATTTTAGTTCAATTGTGAAAGGGCGTGAATGATAGTTTTTTGCTGTTGTCACATTGATCTTGCCCATTTATTAGTCCCCGTCATCGGTGGGAGATGGTCGGGGAACCATCCCTTGCCCACGTTACAAATATATTAATATATATTAATTACAATAAACAGTTAAAACATATATATATTCAAAAATAGTTGTTAACAGATATAATGTTGTATTTTGACTGACGATGTGTTAAAAACATCTATACATAGAATAATAACAAAAATACAGTAATAGTGTTTCAATGGAATACATAAAATATTCACTGCATGCTTGTTATGTGATCTAGGAAGTGTCTGATTAATGTGTATGTTTTGTTTTGTGCTTTCAGTATGAATATTGCCTGTTTAAGTTCATTGACTAGGATAAATATTGTACCGTGTTGTTTTGTTCTTCTTTAAGATATAGTGAATGATAGTATAAATAGATAAATTATGCTCATATATACGACGTGAATGATAGTATACTATCAAGAATAAGTTGTCGGCAGAAAATATAAAAAATTATAAAACTATTTCCTAATCAATTAACCTCATTGGCACAGTATCCGATTTGTCATAAAGGTGCAACTGTTACGTTTTCGTCTCATGTATACACTCTTGTTTGTATACGTCAAACGATGAAAAGCGGTGTTACATAAAGATAATTATATATTATTCTGGAAAAGCTGTTTCGAGTCCCAATGATATATGCTCATTCAGTTCAAATATTGTTACACGTATCATAGTCAGAGAGCGTTCACTTTGTTTGCGGCCTTCATTTTGACAACATACAATTTTAAACGCATATTAGATGTCGATATTAGAGTGACGTTGATGTTTATCATGACAATTTCCAGTAATTGTGTGTCGTTGTACTATCAAGCTATCTTGAATTGTATCTATGTCGATCGATGCATTAACAATGACGCTCGTAAGAGACTGATACCAGACAGATAATAGAATATTGGACAGGAAAGACAGCGCACAATATAAACAGTCGAGCAGCACTATCAGATATATACTTCACATACCACATGTACACGCCTGAACGAGAGAATGGAATTGACCAAGTCAATGCTTTTGCAAATTTGATTGACCTGGTTTGAGCATTCAAAAAGCTGAACTTCCTATATTAATTACCTTATTCCAACCGTACAAACGCTCAATCATCTAGTTTGAGCTGTCCTAACAAGCAACAGCCATGACTTTTGCTAGTACCGTAATTTGTCAATAAGTCGATTGTTCAGTTGTTTTCACCAATAAATCAACTCCCAATGTATATGAATCACATAATTAGGACATGGACAAAATAATGTTATACACATCGTCTATTAATGTCACCATAAGACACGTATTCGTTAAACCTGGTATAATTGATATTCAAACCTTGAGTAAAATGTTCAAACAATTCTCTCATTGATTAATGACTTCCAAATAGTTTGTTTTTGTAACTGGAACTGCACGGAAGAAACATGCCCATTATAAATAAAATCTAATAACCAAATGATTTTCATTTCAAGCAGCATTCTACTTATCTACTTAACGTGGCTGTACTACGTTTAGTTGTGTGTTGGACATTGCGCCATGACATTGTGGCATATTATTTTTTTGATTTGTTTGTAAATTGCTGTTTACAATGAGTGCTGTCTTTCCCAATTTTCTAATTACGTATAGGTTTGAGCTGGGTAAGTGTTATCATTATGATTTTGTCAAACTGTTGCTTTTCTCGTACGCAGTATCAGCTTTTTATTCGCAGAATAAAAAAAATAAACGAGTGCACTGACACCTGTCGGATGATTTGACGATTATATTCACACTCTACTTGTAATTGAAATCCTCATGTTTTTTTAACTTTGTGAGTTCTATAATATTGTAACTGTAACTATGGTAACGTGAAAATCAACGCATCTCTAAGAAACACAACCAAAATCCACACATGTTGTTGTAAATCGAGTGAGTAAATGTTTTTAAAACTATGTCACTGGTACAGTAAACATATAAAAGTTGTTGTCACATGGTGTTGCCTCAAATCACGTGCATAGTTTAGAAATAATTACAGCACAAACACAGTAACAAATAGATCAAGATAGTGAAAAGGCAGCATTCTGTTATTAAAGCATTAAGCCACACATAAGTTAATTCGCTTCAAATATAATGGACTGTACAAGCTTTTTATTGTCTGTTTAGATTCAATAACTATGTTGTTTTTGTTCCGTGATATCTGCTATAATTGTCATGCTGATTTCCGTTGACCCGTCATATATTTCTTCATATATTTAACATACGACATCTGGTTTCGTTGATTATTGTTTTTAGTCGACAGAGGTAATATAATATTTGTGAATAAATGCACAATGATCCATTAATTTGCATTTTTTATTTCTAATCAATCGAAATACAATTGCTTAATTTTATAAGATATCATATCTGATAGTTTAAAGCAAGCCGTGTTTTTAAATGTTCTTATTGTTAAACAGTATGTCATTATTTGCCTGTATATCAACTCGAGCGTTTTCGAATAATTGGTATGAATATTGTTTGATGGCTTTTTACAATGATGTATAATTATATTCTCGTTTACTGTGTCTATTAACTGAGTCCATGATACATGGAACATGTTAAGAATAAAACATGATTTCGTCTTTGTTAACAATTGAATAGATTATTGTATTGACTTTCTAATGTTAGGCTACAGTACTATACATCCCGTTTGCAAGATAACAACTTTGCTGGATAGAACCTAAGTTACAATCAATGTTATCTTTATTCAATCTTCATCTACGTTGTATAATAATAACGTTCAGGAAAAATATCATACGTTGATCGTGGCAGTTGTTTGATGATTATACAGTGGCAATTTTTCATTTATATCTAACTTGATAACAGGTCTATACAATTGGGTTTTTTAACAAGCTTCATAGAGACATTGGGAGATTCAATACAACATTCTGCCATCGCCTACATCTTTTATTGGTTCCGTTCTGCCGGTACAATCAAATTTCAATTAAATTATACAGTTCCAGATATCATTCGTTTACAATTGGAAATATATTAATCATAGCAGTGTCGGTTATACTCGCTTTGTTTCTTACATTAATTCAATTACATGTAAAACTACGTATATATGTTTTGAGACTTCCAAACGCCTACCAATCAGCGGTAGCCGATGGCGTCTCTACCAGAATCACACCGTGTTTAATGTAATTCAAGGTGACTTTTAAATGATTAGAACAGACATTCTGTCAACGAGTAGGTACGCATTAGTGAGTAAAACCAGTAAATACGAGACAGATACTATCGTACTTAAAAAGTCCTATCAACTACGTCAGAATGAACTATGGTAGCAATCTCTGTATAGAAGACAATTGTAATCGAATAACATTTCAAATGCACTACAGCCGTATGCATCTTTTACTCATATACATACATTGGATTGTCGCATTATCAAAATGTGCATATTATTGTGTAGTAGATTGGAAATCAGACATACTAATATTTGAGCACAATGATGTTCACAGTTGGAAGTGCTATTGTAATACAGGTCCGTGTTTTCTCAATGGGTGCCGTGTATTGAATGAATTGATTCCAATTGTAAGTTTAGTCATGTACATTTATAAAGACTATAGCAGTATGATACTTAATAGCAAGTGATATACCTCTTGCCTTATAACTAAAGTAAGCATGAGCTAACCGTGAAATTGTTAACATACTATATTAACCGAAGGTTAGGAAATACAGTAGCAATCGAGCGTGATAAAAGATCCTGACACATAGCCAAGGTAAAGTGGCATCAATGTCAACTTGATAGATAATTAGATAAATAAACAAACAATGTACATACAGATGATCAATATCTGCGCAAGTTGTGTATTTCAAGCCCTAGTGATTCCATATCAAGTAATAAGAGTTTTAGGTCACTGTCATTAGTGTTTTAAACTAGATCACGCCCCGGGGTTGTTGTGCCTCATTTGGTCGCCGTTCTGGCATGTGTTTGCATGAGCATTGATAAGGATAGTTGTGTCGAGGTGTTTCTGATTTCTGTGCTCGGCTGGTTAGGTTTTTTAGTTGAATAGTGGTGTACAGTACAGATCACCTTAACCAGCCAGGCAATGTTCACCTCAAATGTGAATGTTTCATGCTCGTGTATATGTTTGTTCATTGAGTATTGAATATCGAAACGAAAATTAGAAATATGGTTTTAATCACAACGGCTGTGTTACCATTGACTTACATGGTTCCACTAACACAGGGGCGGCTGTATAAGTTAATTGTTCGGTCCACACTGAGTGCCATTATTTATATTATATCACATAACATTTTTTGAATCCAGGTTAGTATAGCGAGTACGTATGACTTTATACGTACCACGTGTAGTATAAACGGATGAGTTTTTCCAATACATCAATGCGTAATTTGCGTTTTAGTGTCAAATGATATAAAGCATCTATCACTCGTTGTCAATTGATATATTTATATTAAACTCGTCAGAGGCTCGCTGAATAAAATTTCAAAACTCGTTTAATATAATTTTATATCAATTGACAACTCGTGATAAATCCTCTTTATACGTAACATTCAATAACATACTTGTATTATAGCTTTCCTAACTAGAGATCAGTTCTTTCTTTCTTTCTATAATATTATTGTACACAAAATGATTTTATGTGCAAATGTAGTCGACTATCTCGATTTCGGAATCGGAATCGTAAAATCATTTAACCTTGGGTGTATTGTGAAAATCATAATGGTAGTCATTAATCAGTTCGTCAATGTCATTTATGTACCAATCAGCCCTGCATCACAGAACTATCAAAGAACATCTGATAAAAATCAGCTATAAGGTCCCAAGTTCGCGTGTGAAATGAGACCAATATGTTTATGCTGACGGTTTAGAGTTTAATGTCTGATCTAATGTGTAATGTTGAAAAACAAAGCCATGTGGAGAAGAACACATCATAAAAAGCAGTGTTAAAAAACCAAAATAACACAGTAGTACGTGCCACAAGAAGACGGTACAAGTGAATTAAAAAATGCTGCCAAACATGGTATCTCTGGTTGGTGACGAGTGTGATATTAACTTATTTACTTGTGATATTATGTAGGATGCATGTATTATATGAATAGCAAAGGGTACTTGGTTAATGCGTATAACTTAAGTACTTCATTTACAAAAATATAGACAGTTATATTACAACGATTAACAAAACAAGCGTGACATCATCTCAATATTCTGTTAAAATGTACAGTAAAAAAGAGCATGTATATCGCCATGTTAGCACGATACTCTACTACTTAGTTATATCAAACAATACCAATAGCATGTTACCATACAACAACATTCCTAGCACCATACATGCTCGTAAATAACAAGATGATACATTTAGGAGACATGATCATGACATATTCATATTTATTTGATACTCAAACAGAACATCAAAGATGTAAATATTGGACTGACATGATATTGTGTTGAACTTCATAGGTACATTCTTGCGAGTGTGCCGCACTAACAGCATGAATTTGTTTACACATCTTATACTTACACAACAATCATGTTTATAGGACGTGTCTAACTTTATTCACGAATATGTACGCTTACATTTGACAACAATACATCAGAATGTGACATGTTGATGGATATATATTTTATTACAAAAGTAAATACAAGTTGTGGCTCACAAGAACAGAGTCAGAACTTTATAAGTTTTGATATGAAAAGAATATTTTGATGTTTTAAGGCAAAAAGTGTCATTATTTTCCACTCTATATAGGTTTAAAGTGTATTTTGGAATTATAAAGATATCTGAATCTCAAAGCTTAAGATATGGCCGCCAAATTTTCAACCAAAATCTTGGATTGAGATATCTTTATAATTCCAAAATACACTCTAGACTTATATTTAGTGGACAATCATGACGTTTTTGCATGAAATTGATATAAATTATTTTACCGGCATACACTAATTAGGATGTTTTGGTATCCGAATTCGGATTTATCCGGATACTATTCAACATATTTTCTCATAAATTACTAGTACTATTGTCACAAAATGAATCTCAAGTATATTTAATTTTCAATTGGTTTTGCTACATATTATATCCGTATTAGGGCTTTTTATTGAGTATGCATCGTAACAAAAGCGAGAATAATATTAGAAATATGACGAAATCCTTCATTTTTGTATGGGGTAGGCCATTCATTAAGCGGGCTATAGAGCTAAAATTTAAGTTCAGCTATTTTGGCTAACTTTGTTACAATAAGTAATCTCTTTTGCAAAAATACAATTTGGGTGATTGTTAATGATATTTGGCAAAACGCCAAACGTTGAAACTTGGTAGAAGTATAAAAGAGCGTCTAAAATATAGATTTTTGGCCATATTTTGGCCCTATTTTTAAAATTATATTAAATATTCCCCTTTTTGCATTTTCTTAAATGAACATAAATACTATGTGTTTTTTAAGTTATTCCGATATTGTTTTTTATGATAAAGTTTAGAAAATGTTACTATATTTAGATATGCAGGACAATTGTCAAATTTTGGAGTGAAATTTGGCGGCCATCTTCGATTTTAGGGGGAAAGCCACACTTATTTTTTGCCAACAAGTGAAAATGCAAACTTTAGACATTGTGCTTTAAGAAAATGTAAAAAAGGTATACGTTTGGCACATTTTTCGTCATTCCGACTAGACAAACACTTTCTTGAGCACTTTGTGTCCTATTGTTAAATAAAGTTTTCTGGAACTTGATAATCTAATTGAAACTTATTTGCACTGACTAAACGGAACCAATTTAAAAATATTGGCGGCGGAAGAATTTATCTGACACTGTTTGTATGTAACCGTTTTTATAGTTGTTGTGAATTGTGTTGACATTTTATAAAGCTAGATAAAGATGAAACATGACTATTGTTTAAACATCTGACACGATAAACGTTTTATATTGTTTCTGAAAGTAATTATTACAGAACGTAGATGGAGATTAAATAAGAATAATATTGATTGTAACATGGTTTCCATCCAACGATTTTGTTATCTTGAAAACATGATGCGTAGTACTGCAACCTTACATTGGAAAGTCAATAGAATAATTATCTACACAAATCATTTATTATCCTTAACATGCTTCATGTATGATAAATTCGGTTAATAAAAACAGGAAACGAGAATATAATTATACATCATAAATCCATCAAACGATATTCATGTCGTGTATTCAATTACACTCGATTTCCAATGCAGGTAAATAATGAAATACTGCATAACAATAGGCTAACGTATATACACGGCTGACTTTAAACACTTAGATGTGCAATTTTAATATTATTCAAACCATTATCTAAGTATATGATTCGACTAATTTGAAATAACAAATTCCAATTGTCCGTGTATAGATTAATCCAAAAACACGTTGCAAAAACATAGCGATTCGAAGTAAACAACAAAAGAAAAAATTGGCTAAACACTTAAGTCTGAGTTTAAATATCATTTATACATGGTTTAACGTGTCCTTATCTTCTTATGTCTGTGTGTTTTAGTAAATTCAACAACGGTCTTCGCAAGACCTTATAGTTAGTTCCATTAGAACGATAAAGACTCTCGGGCAACATACATCCCAATATATTGTCACATTGAATGTAGCCTATACATCTAAGTCAATGTAATTATACACGTTAATTGCTAAATGTCTCTAAGTTTTCTTCTGATAGCATAATTTAATAGATTAGGGCGGAATTTTAGAATGCATTATATTCACCCTGTATTCCCCGCTGTATATGTTCGTGCAAGACAGATATGGTTAGGAATGTTGCTTTTCTGTGTAGCTCAGGCTTAACATTTAACAATAAATCACGAGTGTTGTTGTTTTTCTGTCACAACATATTTTACGAGACACTTCTGTTTCGGTTACTGCCACGTTATGAAAACACAAATTACCCAAATCGTTTATTTGATGGCACGACTGTTCTATAGAATGACTCTTCAAGGACGTATATAACACGCATTACCATATTAATATATATTCCCCAAGCACCATGTTCAGAAAACCTACCATTGTATATGTGTTATAGCATATTAACTGGTTAAAATACACATTTCTATTTCCCCAGAATATCCAAAAACAAATTAAATTTCGTAGAAAATGTCTAAAGTATTTCATGTAATATGAAAATTAACCATATCGTTCCTTCTTCGCCTATACATTTAAATGGAAATAAAGTCAATAGAACAGAGCCAACAAACACGACAAAGTGATATACTCGTCGTGTTAGTGTTGTGCAGGCTAGTGGTGTTATATTAGAACGATCACTGGGAGCGTAATGTATCGTAGGTATAAGACATGGCCTCTGAACCGTTTCAATAAACCGTTACAAATTTAACGAAAATCTAAAAGTAAAAGTGTAATGTCGATCGAAGTAAAGCAATATTTGCAAAAAGAACAGTTATGTCAATACGACCAGAGACTGCACTAACTACAACACACCAATCCTATGCGATAACTACAAGTTTCATGTGAAATCAGATTATTCGTTAGTTTAATCATTTTGTACTATCGTCGGTATTATTTGATACCCGAGGCATGTTATTTTATTCCGCAAAAATCCTCTTTGAACAAAGATTATTACGAGTCGGACATGAATGGCAGCACTAAACAGAAACAGCCGGACGAATAATGCATACTTTGTATGAAATAAACAAATAAACACACTCCACAAGCACGCAACACAATGCTCAGCACAAAACTGAAGAAGAATACATTGAAGAAAGTCATTATGCAAGTTTAATGAAATAATCCTTATCATTTTTGCACGTCCCACGTATAATAGCAAGACATATGTCGAGGGTTGCCCGCAAGACTGTAGTAACTGCATATTTTTACAAAAGTGACTTTTGTACATTTTGGATACATTATTATGTTTAACATAACTGCAAAAAGTAGTTTGGCTTTATTTGTATAAAAAAGTACATTATGATTATATTGCCACATAGTCTCAACTCACAATGAACTAAAAAGTTCCTGCAATACTGTAGTAAGTCAACTTACTACAGTATCGCGCGAATTTTTTCAATAATTTTTATAAAAAAAATTCCTGCAATACAGTAGTAACTCAATGCTAAATAATCATTATGATGTAATAATGTTTGATGACATCATCAGTTTTCATAGAAGGGTGCATCATGGCTGTATTCAAGCAATAAAAGGTACAAAAAATGTACTAAATATAGTCATAGGTGGCACAACCAGGCAATATAAGGTTATTCATTGTGTCGGGAATGACCGTGTCTGGCACATAGAGCTTTAATATGTCTTAACACAGGCATGGTTAGTGGTCCAGTTGGCTTGTTGGACTCTGTGGTGGTAAGACTCCCTTATGGCATTAATGAATGGAGGTTAAGAACCGTAAGAGTGTAACAGGGAGTAAGGGTGTACCCGGTGGTTGGTGGTGGCAGATAGTTTTGATTTAATTACTAGTGGTAAATACTGAAAAGGGCCTTAAGGCTAAGGAATAGTAGTTGTGAATATACCCTATAAAGCCTATGGTAGCTGAAATCAGTATTTTAAGTGTCCCTTAGGATCAAATATTGGTGGTTTAGGTTGTTGTAAGTGTCCCGTAAGGTCCAGCTAGTGTTTCCAATTTCAGTATTGATAACCCATTAGGGCCTAGTATTGTTTCAAATGGATTGGGACAATGTATCCCATTTTGGATCTTGTTTTGTTGTAATTGATGGTTATTACTAATATTAGGGTTTGTGTGTTAAACCCTATAAACCTTATAGGGTCTGGTATTGCTTTAATTATTGGTGGGCATTGCTCAAAATTCAGTCTTCATTCAGTAGTTATGAGAAGAGCATAGGACCAGGTATGGCTGAAATTTGCTGTCTAAATATTTGGTCCCTGGATCACTGAATGCAGTGGTTTGAGGGTTGCAATTTGTGGTGAGGGGTATCCAATATAGGATTGGTAATGGATTTATTCTATGATTGTACATTCCCCATAGTGACTGGTATAGTTGAACTCTATGGTACCCCTTATGGCTTATGCTATAGCTATGGTTGGTTGTTGTGCAATTATTTTGCGGGTTAAGTGCTTTAAATAGGGCTTTGGATAGCTATACTCCAAGTTTTGGGTGTACCCCATATAACATAAGGTGGCTGTATTTAGCAGTGAACAGAGTTTTGTCCAGCTTGGAAGAAGCTATTTGAGAGATCATGTTTGTATACAGAAGAAGTTATCTGCAAATATACCGACCAGCTAGCAATTGATGTAAGGCAGACTTTTATTGTTCATTCATCAAATAAACTGAAGGCACTATTTTACCTAATGTAGTGTCACAGTGGGCGGTGGATTCTTATATCCGGGTTTTCAAGTTGCTGTATATGGAGGCTAATTATACCATTTGGCCTAAATTTATGAAGTTATCTGTCCTTATTACCACTTAGTATTTTAAAATAGTGGCAAATATTATGCACAAACTGATTTTTCGCAAACACTATTTTCAAAGCTTTCAGCTTGAAAATCAACACAAATTTTTGAATGTGATGACCTTCATCTACTTCCAAGAGGACAATTTATAAGTTATTCCCATTTGCCAACTTAGTCTTTTTACACATAAATGTCTATTTTTAAAAAAATATCAAAGGTACATCCACTTGCAACTTAACTTAGTTATACACCATGCACCACAAGGGGAGTCCTTACCGAATAGTCTGTTTATCCTATATTAATTAACCTATATTAATTACCCTATATTTATGACCCTATATGTATGAGTTATCTGCACATGTTAATGTTAGAATGATCACACTCACAGTTGAGTAAAGGTACTAATATGAACTAATGTGCTGCCTATTTTGTGAGTTTTATTTTACACATCTTGCAACTACTCAGACAAACGGCAAAAAATTACAATAGTTGCCAAAATGCTGATATATAACTGTTAAACCTTTGGCTGCGATGATTGAGATACATATAATTGTACTAAAATGCTGCAGCCCCAATTTTTGAATGGGAAAGTGAATAAAGTTCTAAAGCAAATTTTCTCATGAATGATGCCTTCAACCAAATTATTATGCCTGGCCTCGGACCAAGCTCTTAATTAGCTATAAAGTACAAGAAAGTCGAGCATCTATCACCCATAGGAGGTGTCCTTGTTTAGATATTATGTGATTAACACTGATCAACAGTATTTCATGGTTATGTTGTAGATAATTGCAGGATTGCCTAATGTAAGGATACTGTGATTGGGTAGATTGTCAAATAAGTATCAATTCAAAACAACTTGATGATATCAATTTGTTAAAGTTTGAAATACAACACTTTCTACTTAATCATAATCATTGAATTTAAATCAAGAATTTTGGTGCAGTTTATTTTAAAGTGGAATAGTAATTTGTATTGCATTTTGTAACAGGGCACATTAAAATTGTGCTTTATTTTTCAGAAAGTTGCACAAAATTATTGTATCCTGTCAAGTATGCATAGTTAAGAAGTGTGGCAAGTTTCATTACAATAGCAATATTATAAAGAACACTGACTAGTAACTTTCTCTTCTTTACCTAATGGGATTAATATCATTGTGATCAAGTTTGTTCAGTTGAGTAAATACTTCTGATAGATAATGAGAACTGGTTACCTAACACAAAATTTCTTAAGTAAGAAATGGGCAATAACTACGTCAAACTTTTGATAGAGTTATCTCATCTTGCCTACACAATTATCAATGAAATCCCCAGTGACTCATTAATATGATCAAGCATGTTAAGTCACTACCAAAATACTGAGACATTTAACATAAAGCAAAAAAAAAACTCAAAAGTCAAATTAAGTTTCAGTAGAGATACCATGTAAAACAAATTCCAGAATTTCCTTCTACTTGTTTATACAATGGGGTCATCATCTTAATAAGTATCTCAAGTCTCAAGAAAATATCTTCAATAATATTTAGTGATGCATGTATTTTTTATAACAAAAATTATACACATTCTAAGTTTAAATTAAGAGCAAATAACCCTTGAAATACACATCATAGGGTTATCTACCAAATTGTTATGGATTTCTCTTTTGATGTATTCCAAGTTCGAAGTGAATACATTGAATGGTTTTGACAAATGTAATTTACAACAAAAATGAGCAACATTTCGAAGCTTTACGTTCAATCAAGGGAATATAACTCTGGAAATACACATACAACATAATGGTAGATATTGCTGTGATTAAATATTACTGAAGGACCTAACTGCGATAATGAGTACAGTTCAAGTTTTTAGTGAAAACCTTAAGTTATGAGAAAATGAACATCAAAGCAAACCATCCCTGACGCAAATGACCATGTCAAGGTTATAGTTCTTTTGTCTACAGAAGTCAAGCTAAAAATAACTAAAATATAAGAAGGCTGTCAACTTCTTTCAAATCCCTAGAGTTATGTCAATGCCTAATGCTAAAGACTGATGATAGTTCATAGTTGCCCCAAGTTATATTTTTGCCACAGCTTTGAATGTAAACAAGATATCGGACTTCAAGAAAAACTGTTATCACAATTTTTTAGTTACAAAGGGCCATAACTCCTTACCATACCATCCAAGAGTTATATATTGCATAAATTTATCTGGTACTGTTGATTATAGATAGTAAATTAAGTTAGTTTGTCAACTTTCATAGCAATAATATTAATAGGGGATTAAATAGCCAGCGAAGCTGGCTATTGTAAATACCCATACCAATAATGTCCACGTGCATATCTTCGTCGAGTCTCTGCAGCTACTAATGCTTTCAGAAAAAGTTATTTCCGGTCAAAAATTTCAGGCAGTTTTCCGAGGTGAATGGTCCTTTGAAAATAAAAAATAGTAATCTGTAAACGGTTGCCCCCTATCATTTTCTTTCGAATTATAACCATCTTTAAAAATATTCAATAAATAAAACAAACTATTTAAATAAGCATAGGGAAGTAAGAAATACGCTACTGTACTGGATACACGGCACCAATACAAGACGTGATGTCATGACGTCACAAATAACAGGAAATGACGTCATACCAAAAGTACGCCAAATAGACTCATGACGTTACGTTGCAATGTATAACAAATCAGTATAATATATGTAAAACTCCAGGTTAGGAATGCCTACACTTATTCCAAACATAAACCATAGATACATAGCCAATCTAAAATTTTGAATAATTATTATTTCTGGTCTTAAATTTAAAGAGGAAAAGTGATCAGTTGCTGATCAATAATTATCTTTGTATAGGCCTATTGTATAACATCTAAATTCAACTCATATTTAGTCAGTTTCTATCTGAAACATAGCTTAGCAGATATCCAATGTGTATTTAATCCCTCATTTAGGCGGTGCCTTAGTTCATATTAGTAAACAAAATATTGGACTTGATAAAAATTGATCCAATGCCTAGTGCAAATATTTATGGTCAGATAGATGAACAAACAGTTTATTGTAATTATATGCCACACTGGGGTCATTAAAAACAAAAGATATCTAAAGTATTTATGATTTTTTTCTGTTTGTTATAACACTTACTACTGTATTGCATATAAAAACTTGAATACGAGGGTCATTTAATAAATTCGTGGACTGGACTCGTCATTTTAATACACATTGGCACAGAGAAAAACTAATTATATCACACTAAACTACAGCCTTTCTGACACAAGTGCAGAAAATTGCGCACGAAACGACGAATTTTTAAAGAAAATATGGCTAAAACAAAACTATCACCTTACCGCAACCACCACACAACGCAAATATATTCTGACGTCAGCGACGTAATTGACGTTTTGCTATTTCTCAAGTGGAACACTCGAAACTGAATTATGTCATTCATATAGAATTAAACGTAACTCTTTAAATTATAAATTATTAAATAGATCTACCAAATCATTTTATGCATTCAAAGTAAAGAATTAAGCTAGAAACAGTGGTTTTATGCCAAGTTGAAACACCTCGCTCATTTTGACTGGCGTTTACTTAAATGTCCCTACGTTTGCAAATTTCGTTCTATCTCTGTATCATGTTTAATACCATGCTGCTCATCAGGAATTTGATTTTATCACTAAAACACTGGGACACTGAATACTGCATGTGCTCCGTTTGTTTTCATAAGCAACTTATGTGTGTTTGTTTTGTATTTCGAAGACAAGTGCACGATTTAATAGTTGCATGGATTTCCTTGCGTAAATTCATCGGCATTTTGACGTAAATGAGAACGTGACAGGCATAGATCAAATACTTCTCAATTCAAACTCAAACGTGCAAACAACTTAATGATTTCACAAAATATTATGCTAATATCTTGCAATAATCTGGCAAATATATGGGTTTGTAAATTATTTAGTTCGGAATTTATCACTGGTTGAACTAGTTATAATGGTACGTTACTTTGGTCGGGGGTGGATGGGCGTTACTATGGTAATAAAACGGCTCATGACATGTTTATGTGTTGCATTATCAAAGACAAATTTGTATCTACGGTAGGTAATAGATAAATGTTTAAATTGATATGAGTAATTATTATTTAAATATAAATATAATAAAATGAGAACAAGTGTCTACGAATATATTGAATGACCCTCGTATATTCCCTGCAATACTGTAGTAAGTTGACTAACTACAGTATTGCAGGAACATTTTGAACCCGGTCATGTGAAATTTCAGCGCAATAGTGTAGTAAGTCAAGAAATTCTTCAAATTAGCTTTTTTCATCCAGATATTTTAATTTTCATATATTCATAGGTTTTTGTTCACAATTCTTTACAAAATATTGAAAAATTGCTTCAAATACATATAATTTGGAAAATGTGGGAAGTTTTTTTGCTTCTCCTGAATAATTTCCAAAATTGCACTTACTACAGTCTTGCGGGCAACCCTCGATGTTGGACATTGGATTTGCAAGGCAATCACATAGGAATTGCATATACGAAATTAAACCTGTCGTATAGGAAGTAAGTTTGGATAATTTTGACACAAAAGAACACCAGATTCCCTAGACACATATGTCTCGATCGTAATGAACAACCGCCGAGTTTATCTTATTGTCGTTCATTTAATAATTTAATTTGACTTGATTTATCACCCAATTCGTGTCTGGTCAATCGTTAACATTTATTCACTACCCATGGAATTCGAAATCGTCAACATAAAGCAATAATTGTCTTTATAAAGTAATCAAGACAATACTTACAGCGTATTGAATTTCTAATCAACTACATTGCTTTAATATAAAGTTACTCATTGTTAGGAGCTAGGTCACTTCGATGATTACAAGACTTATTACACTGGTCGTTGATAAAGCACCATGTAATAACAAACATCTAAGACATGAACATCCAAATTGTAGCACTGATTTCATTCATCAACACTTAGAGGCCTAAAGGGTAGACGATATAGGAGTACATTTGTGCATTCTTACTACTTAGCATCAGTTCAAAGCTTGCTTTTCAACAAAACCACAATGTAATTCTCAAGCCAACAAATATAACTTCTTGTTGTTAAGTGAAAACCTTTATGTACATGCATACCAATGCTCTCTAATATGACGTCATATAAGTCCACCACATATGTGTTACTTGTATCCAAATTGATACATTTAGTTCCTTTTCTCCTCAAGTAGGTAAATGACGGATTTAAACACCTTACAAATAGTTTAACACCCCCATTGTACTAACAAATGCCATAAAATGTCATAGATAAGACAGGAAAGTGTCCTACCTATCAAACATACCAGCAGTTGCATGTTAACAATTATTGATACAATAAAACTCACTGATACCTGTAGTACCCCGCATTTGCAAAAGTCAGTCTCCAGAATTTATTATTTAATAAGACAAATGGCTTTCTTCTTGAATAAAACTCAAGCCATATTAACCAAAATGTGTGTGTGAATTATTTAGTCCCCAGATACTGCAATGCCATTGTATTCACATAATTTTGTTTTACGTTAGCAAATGGTAACAAATGTTAGACGCAAATCCGGGTGATATTTTTTATTTGAGAATTTTATGCAGCCTAACGCTTCTTTATCGATCCATATTTCTCAACATTTTGGCGGTTTATTTCGTGAGTAATACGTTAAGGGATATAATGAGACATTCTCAAAGAGCAGAATCTATGTGGTATCAGTTCATTACGTATGGGATAACTGGCAGAGTGCACGAGTGCACGTTATTATCGTGCTCGTAAAACATACAAAAAGATTCTAAAAGTTTTGTGATTGGTCATATGCAATATTTCTCAATAATTGTCAGGTTTTACTGCGCTGTATGATTTACAAACTGATTGACCTAATTTATATCCTCATTCAAAACATAAAAACAACCGATATTAAGGCATTTAATATTCATAAAATGTGGGGAAAATGAACATTTAACGTTTATATCTATAAATGATTATATGTGTATTTATTTCTCGTCTATCAAGTAAAATGTGAAATTGCGAATAATATTGACATTAGACAGCTGATAGATTTATTCCGTTAATTACTGACCATTTCCCGTTGTGAATTACACTTCGATCATTAATGAGTGAGTATAAATCAACCAAACAAATTCTCTAACTTGAAATGTACGGATTTCTATTCAATCAAGAACTATGACAAACATGTTAGGAATATTTGCCCGTCAGCTATAAGGGGAAGTGTGGTTGCATTACGAAAGTACATATACAGTGTTGATGTTGTACATGTATTACAAATATGCAAAAACTACAAATGTATTTATTCGCTTAAGGAAGGTTGATATATACACATTTGTCTGTTTTAAAGTCTATAGAGACTACACTAGGACAGGCTTAATGCCAGTTTACATAAATACGTCCTAACACTTAACATAATTTCCGTTCTCGGTGAACAAACTCTTCCTATGCTAGCATATCTCGTTGTCAATCACCACGTTTAAAGTATGTTGTGCTTCCTATGAATATGTCTGACTCAGTGAAATATTTTTCAGTCATATGCAATAGTATGAATACACCATGTTACTTATCTTCATCATCTTAATCCAGCAATAAGGCAAGTGTCATCATGCAGTTTTATAAGTTACTCAGTAAAATATGTACAAATGCGCCCATTCTAAATTATTAACGATTATTTATTAAGCAATATAATAAAATATATCACGGTAATAAATGTTCAGTTGATGGATAAGGAGTGGCCAAAGGGGCAGCCATCAACCATGTGTTCAAAATGAATATATATTTATTTTACCTGAAATAGTTCGAGAGGTAAATAAACTTCTTCCAATATAAGGTCATTAGAGGTCGTATGATCACATTAAAGTAGTAAGTTTTCCTGTAAATTCACACACAGTTGTACTGTAAGCTAACACGCTAAAAACGACTAATCAAATCAAAAATCTAATTAAAAGCTTGTTACGTCTGCAAGAACGAAATAGCACCAAATAATGACACTTTCCGTTTTTGGAACACGGATCTCAAAGGGTTATTTTTAGGTATGTACTTTACTCAGTTTGTCCATGATGTTTGCTGCAATTATCTTAATTAAGAGCAATAGCACTTAAGCAATACTATAGGACACAACCTAGCGTACTGACTACGTCTGTGTTTATTCAGTAGGATTGGTAAACACTGCTGCATATTTTTATTCTAGGTTCGTCAAAATGAGTATATTTGATAGTTATGACATTGTATGCACACGAATGTTGCGTAGATTGTTTAAAATGTCGTTATTTATATTTTCAGGATATAGATGAATTTTGTTGGACTTTCCAATATGACAGATGTGGATCACAGCTACCAGGTAATGTAAATGTTGATGTTGATTAACTTTCACGAAAGCACGTGAAATTGTGTACATATTGATAACTATTACACGCATTCTTCTATCAGAAAATGCCAGTACATTTCATTAGTACATGTTAATGAATTGTGTGTACATAATACTAGTCACCGAGACATCAATATGCTGACACAAATTCCCGAATTCTGCAGGAAGTGAAATGATGAAGAGTTAAATCATGTACAAGTACAACTGGTTGAACATGTGTTAGTAGTACAGAATAGTAGTTGTTAGTACAAATGTTGTACAGAATTAGAAATAAATTGAATAAATCTTAAGCTATATCAACGTATTTGCCAAACCAAATCCTGTAAATGTTAAATGATATGTGTGTTATGGGACTCCGATGAAATAATAGACAAGCGATATAGTCTCATTGGGACATAATGTTGATCCATGTAATATATATAAATGTTACGGATACGATATGTTCTACTATATCGTCGTTCTACGATTTCTACGTATGATCCAAGTTGATTAAAATATGAAGGAGGAATAATTTCATTTATCTTATTTGAGCTATATGTAAACGTTTAGCTTTTTGTATTTGTTTTATGGATGCAATTTAATACCACTTCCAAGGTTATTGGCCTTCATGGTATTACTATTGTGTTGTGAATTGCGATGGCAGAAAGTATGTTAAATGGTACACAAAGTACAATTTATCAAAGTCGTCCTAAAGTATGTCTAACGTTGAAGTATTAATTAGCATTACTCGCAAATTAGTACATAAAGACGACAACATCTTGCATAATTCATCCGTGGGGTGAATACCGTTAATCGACATTTAACACAAAAGGCAGTTCACTAAAATCATCCTCCGAATCCATACAAATTGTGTTTTACATGGAAACTACTGTGATGACAATTTTATGAAATAATTATCTTGTCAAATCACTTGTAATTAACCCCAAACTCGAAGAAAAAAACAGACAATTACAGAAAGCACTTGTTCTTTTTACTTCTCCGGCTAAAATTGTGTTTAATGTAGAATGTTAAACCAAACCACTTAAATCTTGGAGCTATGAATACGACTCATCTCGTACCTTTAAGTCATTAACGGTTCACTACAATTAATGGCTGGCTCCGTCGCATGCATTACAATTACTCAATTCTTTTTAAAGTTCTAACATTCTTATCAGTAAGGGGGAAAAGAGCAAACGAAGAATTGATTGCAAATGGTAGAATTTTAAATTCCAAGTTTCAGTATTAGAATAAACACTTGATTGAAAAATCCCTAATGCGATGAAAAAAGAAAAATTGAAACGTTAATCAATATTGCTCTACAAAAATAGAATTTGAGGAAGCTGATTATTGGTGAAATTTTAATCATGATTTAATTTGCTGCATATCACATCCCGACAGAGGTCAACACATACTGGAAGTGGATTCAAGTAGCCGCCTTATATAGATTCATTTCATTAAATAAACGCTCAATTAGAACATAAAAACGTTCGGTTGTTGTTTGTGTTTTATGATCGGAAATTGATTAAACCGGGGAATCACTGTAGTTCAATGAATTGATACGCTTTCAGAAAAAAACTATATTTACTGCAATCACCGTAAAGAAAACAATCAGCAAATGTTGACTTTCTTATCATTTTTGCCCTAAAACGTTTCGATTATAGAATACGATTGTCATTAACTATGGAAGTGTTTTGATTAAGTGATCATTGCGACAAGACTTTGCTCTCTACTACCTGTCCGAAAGTAGCTGTTACAATTCGCTTGGTCATTTGTCTGCGTCTTCTGCCTAATCAATAGACTGGTTTAGAATGAGATAAAATATTTTGAAGAGCTTGCCAATTCCAGGAAGAGGCTGTGATTGACCTTGTATCAATGGTGACAGTTGGGACATTGAATAATAAATTATAATATATCTTTATGACTAACTTGACCGAAATTAATAACATTGTCAGTAGACACATTATGTTTTGAGTATATATTATTTATGGACTGAAATTACAATCGTTATGGTGCTATTCAAAATTCAGGAAACATTGACTTAGAATTATAAGAAAATAGCATAGCTTATAACAAAAAATTCTCACAGTGCAAGTTGAATTAAAGACAATGACTGTGTTGTCTTTTGGTATGATTATTTACAAACTAATAATATCATAAACTATATAAATAATGTACACAGACCTCGTATATGGTACATAGTTGTGTGTTGTCGACAGCTTACTTTTATCCCACTTCGATATGATTATTAATGTATTACAAAATGAATTTATATTGTTTTACAAGAAAGGAAAGGTAATGGTATGCCCTACATTTGGTACAAAAATAACACCAAAATAACATAAGTTTGCAATTTAAATGATCAATTACGAAATGAAGATATCGATCGGGAAAATGAAATGCTCATGTTTGTGTATGTGTTTTGATCATAGGTTAACGTCCTCTTCTGTTCGAATCCGCTCTGAAACATTAAGTCGGCGAAATAATGGAAAACGTGTACCTATCTTCATTGTGACCGACATTATTGGGTTTGAGCATATCTAGTAAATGAGCTTAGAAGTTATATCTCAAGAAGACAAATTGGCTAGTGTGGTAAACAAGGGTGATGTTAGAATCAATAAATAAAGGTAATTTTGTATTATTCTCCAAAACATTATACGTGGATTTATTTATTTTATCTGTTAAGTTTTCTTAAAGTTTGCTTAACATTGTAGGGAATTATGTTCTTTAAGGAAAAGTATGATGTATAGTTATATCTTTTATAGAATAATTGCAGCTGATCATAGGAGAAGTATAAACGGTATAATAGCTGAACAAATACTCCAACATATTGTGTACTATCTAATAATGCAAGGAGTCAAATCTCTAGACACCAATAACGCCTATTTCGTTCTCTGCATCGTCACATTTAAATGTATAAATTTCATATGTATCTTATTTCATTCTGATATTGACTATACGGTTAAGATTTAAATAAGACAGACGACATTAACGTGTTTGAGACAGATATGAGTTTATAGAATCTTCATCGATTTCACGTTTTATAATTTAAAATTGAGTTGTGTCTGCCATGATATAGCATACACGTTGTTATGTTCTAGGATATCCATCCGGTATGTATATTGTACAGACAGGAAACTGTTATACATATGTCAGACTACATAGTTGTATGACGTCGCCGGAAGCTTCAATGAGAGAACTATCTGAATATGACATTATTAGACTCCCTTTTATCCGGAAAAGACGGATAGATATGTAACACAATGACACAATCTGAGTTTTAACTAATCCTTAAGTGTACATACGCCTTATGATATAACATATTAATATTGGCTAGCACATGGTACTGAAAAATATGTTAACGTTCATGAATGCATAAACGTGTATATTATGGCTGATGTTGACATTCGATACACCCGTAATATTGTACTAGCATTGACAAATCCTTAATTCTATAGAATATTAACTTTACTTCCAACGCGTACCAAATGTCACATAATATACGACTTTGCAGTGCTATAAAACACCGTGTCAAGGATATTGCCTAAATATATTCCATCCCAATAAAAATGTTATGGTCGATAGAGGCAACTCATCAGTCGCTATGAAGTGTTTCTAAACGCATTGACTATCCATTTACTGAGTGAGACCTACATCCGGATAGTCTCTTCAGAATTATACAATAACAATATTCAAGTTGATAAAGTGTATAACGACTGCAATAAATTGATAAAACGTGTTATTTCAATTTCGCCTTGAACTGTTCATTCACTGCTACATGTAGAGTGGTATGTGATGTTTTTTTAAGTCGTCTGTGTTAGGTCATCCTGCATTGTAACAACATTTCTCCTGGTAATTGTGTTATGTTGTGATGTTACTGTTACTGTTTCTGTACTAAGCTGGTTTAGGTAAGTGCTGCCTTCCCTATCCAAACATACTGTATTTGTTCTGATGAGTTATATGTAAGTTCTGTGTTCGACGCTGCCCATAGCGTATATCCTCATTAAAATGTGAATTTTAAGAATTGAAAAATAACAAAAAGTTTGCAATTAGTAAGCAATTATATCTCATTTAAGATTTTTAAACGTTTCTGTATACTTTAATATCTACTATTTTGTTAATTTGATTGAAGATCGTGAAATATCCCTTGTCGTTCTTTATATTATTTTTTAAGTAACAACAAAACACAACATTCATAATCATATTGACAAGTCACCGGTGAAACTAAATATGGAAAGACTTACACCTCGAAGGTATTTAAATAAAACCCAGTAACTTCAAGACCAATTAGTTTAATTGCCAATGTTTCCGGTGTCTGATAAGCAACATTCCTACTGTCCTTTAGTCGAAGTCTATTTTAGCAATTAAATTAATTAAGGAGACGAACGATGTGTATTTGGAACCAAATGAAGACATGTGTTCTCACCGCACATATACAACAGCAGACACATTAGTATTAATTAGTCAATTAATTAACGTTTGCAATAACCAATTTTACACGTTGTCATTGTTACTTGGGACGTATAATAGTTGTCCTTGGTTCGTATGTATATCTATACGTGATGTGTTACACTTGGTGCACACAATGGATCTGATAAAGGTATTATGTGCGAACGTACAGGTAATATTTTAAAAGTTATGCATCTGATACATTGAATCGAATGGTCTGTGAAAAAAGGAAAAAAAATACTCTTACTTTATAGTTCAAAACGTTTCTCCCTGCTGACCATGTTAAACCGTGGCACAATGCTGTTGCGAGGTAATACAATTAAGTATCACTACAGAGGTTTTTGGATTATTGTTATGTTTTCGAATATTACCAAGATTTAAGACGAGTAAACCTTATGAAGAACAATTAAACTGATTTTCTGTTATAACTAAGCGCACACGATAGTAGCTACTGTAGATATGTATCATACATACGTGTCCATCATGCAACCGATAGTCGATTATCTTAACCAAGTCAAACCGTGTATTTATTATCTGTGTGCTAATTGGGCATTACTTTTTAGAGCCCATGAATTACATGGTCACTGATATAGTATTTGTATGAGCATCATAAATTATGACATTAATGCTCCAAAGGTCATTAATACTAGCATTTTACGATATTGTTGTCGTTTACAAATCCCCTGGTACAGTTTGTATTCTATCTAAAACAATTTACATTTTATAACACGGTATAAAGTACAAATGAAATCTATTTTCAACCAAACCGCAGTGTATTTTAAGACAGTTTATAAGATACTAGCATCAACGTCCTGAAGGCAAGACGTACATCAGCGTGGTGTTTTTGTACTACACTTATTGAGGAGATAGCTGTATGTATGAGTTTTAAACGTGCTTTCTAGAACATAAATCTTCCTTTAATTTTCCGCTCTGTGGAAACACATTTCCTATAATTTCGTGCACCGCCAATAAGGCTTAATATTAAATTGCACATACAGAGTGCAGTTTGTTATGTTTGTAACGAGCACATTAGTTTCTAGAAAGTAATATATCGACATATCTAAAACAATAAAACTTTTCAAATATTCTAATGAAGCTATAAGATATGTATCACAAATTGAAACATATCAATTTTGCTGTTTCAAACACTTCAAAGTTTACGTGACATGCTGATTCAAGGTGATAACCTATGTTCTAATCGTTATCATACTTGTGATGAACTTTTGGTTCATTAATTCAGTTACCACCTGAACTTCAGCTTGTGTGTGTAGATCTTTCGGTAGATCGACGTGTGATTGGAGTTGTTACATGTGTAACCAAATCGATAACGTTGGAATTTTCATAAATGTCAGCAGTATGTTTACAGCAATGTTTACTAACTGCTTATAGGTAATTTGTGTATCGGGACCTTAAATCAGCAAACTTAAATTAAATGTCACATGTAAAGGTCATATCTACCATAAACAATGTATAAAATATTTGAATAGATAAATTATGCTCATATAAACGACGTGAATGATAGTATACTATCAAGAATAAGTTGTCGGTAGAAAATATAAAAAAATATAAAACTATTTCCTAATCAATTAACCTCATTGGCACAATAATCGATTTGTCATAAAGGTGCATCTGTTACGTTTTCGTCTCATGTATACACTCATGTTTGTACACGTCAAACGATGAAAAGCGGTGTTACATAAAGATAGATATTATTCTGGAAAAGCTGTTTGATATATGCTCATTCAGTTCAAACATTGTTACACGTATCATAGTCAGAGAGCGTTCACTTTGTTTGCGACCTTCATTTTGACAACATACAATTTTAAGCGTATATTCGATGTCGATATTAGAGTGACGTTGATGTTTATCATGACAATTTCCAGTAATTGTGTGTCATTGTACTATCAAGCTATCTTAAATTGTATCTTTGTGGATCGATGCATTAACAATGACGCTCGTAAGAGGCTGTTACCAGATAGATAATAGACTATTAGACAGGGAAGACAGCGCACAATTTAAACAGTCGAGCAGCACTATCAGATATATACTTCACATACCACATGTACACGCCTGAACGAGAGAATGGAATTGACCAATTCACTGCTTTTGCAAAGTTGATTGACCTGGTTTGAGCGTTCAAAAAGCAGAACTTCCTATATTAATTACCTTATTCCAACAGTACAAAGGCTCAATCATCTAGTTTGAGCTGTCCTAACTAGCAACAGCCATAACTTTGGCTAGTACCGTAATTTGTCAATACGTCGATTGTTCAGTTGTTTCACCAATATATCAACTCCCAATGTATATGAGTCGCATAATTAGGTTATGGACGAAATAATGTTATACACATCGTCTATTAAAGTCAATATAAGATACGTATTCGTTAAACCAGGTATAATTGATATTCAAACACAGAGTAAAGTGTTCAAACAATTCTCTCTTTGATTAATGACTTCCAAATAATTTGTGTTTGTAACTAGAACTGCACAGGAGAAACATGCCCATTATAAATAAAATATAATAATCAAAGGATTTCCATTCCTGTACTACGTTTAGTTGTTTGTTGTACATTGCGCCATGAAATTGCGGCATATTATTTTTAGATGTGTTTGTAAATTGCTGTATACAATCATTTATTATGAGTGCTGCCTTTCCCAAGTTTCTATTAACGTATAGGTTTTGAGCTGGGTAAGTGTTATCATTATAATTTTGTCAAAGTGTTGCTTTTCTCGTACGCAGTATCAGCTTTTTATTCGTAGAATAAAAAAACGAGTGCACTTACACCTGTCGGATGTTTTGACGATTATATTCACACTCTACTTGTAATTGAAACCTTAATGTTTTTTTTTTATTTTTTCAGTTCTATCATATTGTAACTGTAACTATGGTAACGTGGAATCAACGCATCAATAAGAAACACTTCCAAAAAACATTGTCACTGGTACAGTAAACATATAAAAGTCGTTATCAAATGGTGTTAACTCAAATCACGTGCATAATTTTGAAATAATTACAGCACAAAGACAGTAACACACAGATCAATATAGCGGAATGGCAGCATTCTGTTATTATAGCATTAAAACATATTTAGATGCCACACATAAGTTAATTCGCTTCAAGTACAAAATGTACAATGGATCGATCCATCATATATTCCTTCATACATTTAACATACGATCGTGTGTCCGCTATAAAAATTCATACTCAGACTTCTTTGAATCGCGAATAGGCTTAAAACAAGGTGATCCAACTTTACCGTTACTATTTATGTTCTTCGTTAACGATATCATCAATAATATAGATACTGATCTAGAGGACATTTTCTACATCAATGAACTCAAATTATTTATGTTACGTTATGCAGATGATCAAGCTGTGTTCGCAAAATCTAAACAAAACCTACAATCGCTATTAAATGATATTGAAAGTTATTGCAACACTTGGAGACTGAAAATAAACACACAAAAAACTAAAGTCATGATATTTGAAAAAGGTAGACACACAACACATGATTTTTATTTATATGGTACCAAACTAGAAACCGTTAAAAAATTTCAAGTACCTAGGCATAAACTTCTACAAAAATGGAAACTGGCATCGAAGCCAAAAACACATAGCACAACATGCATCCCGCGCATTAAATAGTTTATTTGTAATTTTAAAAAATATTGAGTTACCGAATTCCCAAAAATGTCACCTGTTTGACACCCTGGTTTCATCTATCTTACATTTCGGCGGAGAAATAATCGGAACCTATACATGCTCGGACCTTGAACTCGTTCATAAAAAATTCATGCGAAGAGTATTACTCGTTAAACGTTCTACCAATGTGACAGCTTTGTATGGAGAACTAGGTAGAGTTCCATTAATTATCATACGAAAAACAAAAATGATCAAATATTGGATAAAGATATTAAACTCACCAGAGCATAGCTTAATTCGGAGTACATATAATATGCTGAAACAAGATGCAGAGAATTCAAGAACATATCATGGAAACAATTGGGTTTCTCAAATAAAAGCAATTCTTCAAGAATACGGCCTAAACGACATATGGCTGAATCTATCCGCAGACAACAACAATATGCACATTATTAAACAAAGAATATATGACATGTACTATCAACAATGGTACTCTAATATTAATAATTCGAATAAGCTCGCAACATATTGTTTATTTAAACACGATTTCTGTTTTGAAAACTACCTTAAAAATATACAAATATCTAAATATAGAATAGCACTATCGAAATTTCGAGTCTCCTCTCATTGCCTCGCGATTGAAACCGGTCGTCACGACAATATACCACCATCTGAACGAAAATGCACTAATTGTACAATGAATACCGCTGAAACAGAATACAATTTTCTCCTAGTCTGTCCCTTTTACAGAGAATTAAGAACTAAATATCTCACTCAGTACTATTGCCATTGGCCAACACTAAATAAATTTGAAAAAATCATGTCCTCAGAATCCAAACGCACACAAGTAAATTTATCTAAATTCATTTATTTCGCTATGAAAAAAAGAACTCAATAATGTAACCGTCTGCCATTGCTTATATTTATTGATTCACTTTGTATATACGCATGGATACTTTATTATTTGCTTTTGTTTATTTTTGTTTGTTTTGTTTTGATTATTTCTACTTTGTTTCTATATTGTGTACATAGGATGGGACTCGTTTACTGTGAATAGGTATTCACCCAATACATTGTACAAAACAATTACAGACACCATTTGTAATTAACCATACAAATTTTATAACGAAACATAAACATTACTCATATTTGATCCTCCAAACGTACATTTTATACACCTATTACTGAACCGGTTAAAGCGAGGTAACCTAGGTTTTCTTATTTATATGTTCTTCTTTCAATCATTGTAATATATTATATAAAAGGGACGTAACTAAGGTCTCCTCGCTTATAAACCAAATCACACTACCAGTTAATGTACATTTTGTTACTTACTACAACATAAATACAGTCTTCACTAAACATGGACAAAAACCACTTACCTCATCAAAAATCACCATGTGGGCAATTAATAGTCCCATTAACTTATTTAGCACAGAATACAAACATGTAGCACATTTAAATCCCCTGAATATTATCGTTATGCTTCGGTCACGTGATATTGTATATTTGCAATATACAGTGTCACGTGACTAAAGTATAGCAACCGCTACACTTCCACGTGAAAAACGAGCACCATCTCCATGAATGGAATTCTTTTCCAGTGTGTTTCATATAATGTTTTTTTAAATAATACTACCAAATTACGTTAATTGTTCAACAAAGGATTATATAGCTTGTATTAACCATTTTCATCATGCCTCTGTTAAACTTTCACCTATCAAATAATAACATGTATGTATATATAATTTATCGGCTAGAAACAAATTATTGTTTAATGCCTAAATAAACTTTTGTATTGTATTTAACATACGACATCTGGTTTCGTTGATTATTGTATTTAATGGATAGAAGTAATATATTGTTTCTGAATAAATGCGCAATTATCCATTAATTTGCATTTGTTATTTCTAATATATATAAAATATCATATCTGATATATCTATATTTAAATGTTCTTATTGTTATACAGCATGTCATTATTTGACTGTAAAGCAACTCGAGCGTTTTTGGATAAATGGTATGAATATTGTTTGATGGCTTTTTACCTTGATGTACGAGGGACGTTCAAAAAGTACTAGGACTGGAGCCCTCACAGATACAGTTTTAAAAATCATACAATCATACATAATATTAAATCGGAATTCAATTGCGAAAAAATGATATCCGATTTATCGCGTAATTCTGTCATGTCCGTCCGTAATCTTTCATTTTGAAACCATAGTAACGCGCATCCGGCGCAGCCCATCAATAACCACTGGTGCGGACTATGTAATGAGCTATATCTTCACTACTATCCATATCGTTAGATGTGAAACATCGCCAAAACATAACTTGTTACATGTTGGACTTTGTCTGCAAAAATGACGATATTTGAACTATAGATACTAAAATAAAGAGAAGTTGAACTCTATGAGGGACAACTTCGGAACGCAAAAATGATGTCCTCGGAACGTAACAAAAAACTGACAAATGTCACATAGGTATTTATGTCACATAGGTATTATGAATAGTTGTTCTAACGTGACAGACATGTAAGTAATAGGAAATAAAAAAAATGGTAACGTCAGTCACGCGACATTTTCAGTACATCAACATTTTATTGTGCGAATTCTCGCCCCGATATTCCATATAAAATTCGGAAAAATACATGTGATCCTCACAAACGATATACATGTAGGTGTATATAGCTCTGCGTATTACAAACATGTATTCATCACCATTATCATATAAAACAGCGTACTTTATAGCCTTATGAGTGACACTTACGACGTATAGAATAGCGCGACGTCATTTTGTGCGCCGGGTAGGAGTACTTGTCCAAATTTAAACACCTGCAACTATCGAACCGCGTATTCGTTTACCTTCATAATTGCACAGTTTGTAGAAAAAGGTTTGAAATTTCATATGATATAATCTTTGATTTTTTGTATTGAACAATGCGGGTTTTATCACAATAATCCTAGTATTTTTTGAACGTCCCACGTATAATTAGATTCTCGTTTCCTGTGTCTATTAACTCAATTCATGATACATGGAACATGTTAAGAATAAAACATGATTTCTTCTTTGTTAATGATTAAATTTATTATTGCTACAGTACTACGCATCACTTTTGCAAGATAACAAAATTACTGGATGTTACAATCAATGTTATCTTTAATCAATTTGCATCTTCGTTGTATATAAATTACTTTCAGGAAAAATATCATACGTTGATTAAATTATACAGTTCCAGATATCATTAGTTTACAATATATTGATCATAGCAGTGTCGGTTATACTCGCTTTGTTTTTTACATTAATTTAAATACATGTAAAACTACGTATATATCGCTGGCTTAGAATGAGAAGGTCGTAAGTGCCACTTACGGCCTTTTAAGATTCATAAATAATTAAAATAAGCATCACAAGGCGCTTCTTACGAGCCCAGTTTCATAAAAATCTGACTTTTCATGTTGACCAAAATGAAGTTGTAAAAGTTTGTTTTACCATATGCAAATAGTAAATGTCAGACAGTTTTTCCGTGTTTTCTCAAAATATCGATTTGGTAGTTACGACCTTTTTATTCTAAGCCATCGATATGTTTTGTGACTTTCAATCGCCTACCAATCAGCGGTAGCCGATGGCGTCTCTACCAGAATCACACCGTGTTTAATATTATTCAAGGTGACTTTTAAATGATTAGAACAGACATTCTGTCAACGAGTAGGTACGCATTAGTGAGTAAAACAAGTAAACCGAGACAGATACTATCGTACTTAAAATGTCTAATCAACTACGTCAGACTGAACTATACTAGCTATCTCTGTATAGAAGACAATTATAATCGAAAAAAACTTAAAATGCAGTGTTTTGAAGCACTAACGCCTCGTCGATCTTTTACTCGTATAGTACGTTAGCGACTAAGCTGGACCCCCATAAACCTTAAATATCTTAAAAAGTACAATGCCGATTAGAACGAAAATGGGTATGTCTTCGTAAAACACCCTTACCAACTCTCATAAAATAAAACAGAATTTTTGGTCCACATAACAAAGTACTTTGCATAGACGCCTAATGCAAAATTTTACGTCTAAAACAGAGTAAATACGTATGGGTGATAGAAGTGACCGGAACAGCAAAGGTCAACAATTTGGTCAAGTATAACTGTACATTAAGTCACACACCAGTGAATGTGAGGCACATACATGACGTTTATCATTGTTTGTATAAGTGAAGCAAATTTGTATAAATATTTGCAAGAAAAACACTGTATTTTTGTTTGTACAAATGATCATTACAATCAGAAGATGGACCTCAGCTATATACACATTGATGACCAGACAAATGTTAGTCAAAGTTATACAATTATCCCGTTATAGTTTTTTGCATAATGCAATAACATTATTCTAACTAGCTGATCGTAATAGTTTATTTTACTCCCTGTCTATTTGTTGATTAAAAAATCAAAAATAATACATTAGACCCAATGGGGAAAACATTAATTAGACAGTAAAAACATCTGGCATTTAAACACAGAGTTGGTAAAGGTAATTTAGTGAACTTTGCCAAGTTTCAGTAACATTGTATAATGACTTTTAAAGATATTTAAGGTTTATGGGGGTCCAGCTTAGTCGCTAACGCTCTATATCAATGAATTGGGTTGTTGAATCATTAACATTTGCATATTATAGTGTAGTAGATTGGATATCGGACATAACAATACTTGAGCACAATAAAGCTTACAGTTTGAAGTCTCATTGTAATACAGGTCCGTGTTTTTCCAATGAGTGTATTGATTGCTTCGATTCCAATTGTCTGTTTCAGTCGTGTACAGTTATAAATACTATGACAGTATGATACTTAATAGCAAACCGTGTCATGGTGCTTGCATTGTAATAAATGAACTAAAGTCAACAGGAGATAACCGCATACTACAATGAGATTGTTAACATAGCATATATGCCGACGGTTTAGAAACTACAGTATCAATCGAGCGTGATTAAACTCCTGACACGAAGACGAAGTAAAGTGGCATCAATGTCAACTTGATATATACTTAACAACTTTTCTAAGTCCTCATTTTCAATGATAAGTTACTTTTTTGTTATAAATAGTAAAGTGCCAGAATTTCTCAAGTGAATGTAATACATTACAGTCTAAATAATCCGGGTCAGAAACTGGCCATACGTCACATGGTTTGTTCGATCAGAGATGCACGTGCGTTTTTTTGTTTTTCTGCCTTCAAGCAACTACACATGCATGGAATTTGTTCCAAACACTTCCAACGTATGTCCAAAGGGTCATCACTTTTGAAAAACATTTGAAAATCAATCATGATGTCACAGTTATGAGTCAACTGATGTCAGAACAGAGACGTCACGTTACGTCTGTACGATGCATAGTGTTATTTTCTGCAGAAGTGTGAGAAAAGTACTCAATAAATAACTGGTTGATTGATTTTTAACGTAAACATGTTCATGACTAAATAATGAAAGATTAACTTATTGTTTGGCAGATTTATGATGGTGGTTGTGAGAGAGTTTTGTATTGAAGTGACGTTATGACGTAAAATCTCGCTATTCGGAGACGTGTCTGTAATAAGCGTTCGCACGTTAAAATCACTGAGTCGATACATTCAACAATGCTTACGACTCGTGTCAATGACAGCAAGTTGAAAAATCAGATTACACAGTGATCATCAAATATATCAAAATATGGTTTTGTGACTTTTACCTCCCTTTTTTGATATGTTAAAATTGTTTTAATTTTATAAATGCATATCAAAGTCATAATTTTGTTATACAATTTTGCAAACTGATAATTGACGCGTATTATAGCCAAATTTTATGGATATATAAACTTGGTTGACAAAGTTATCAACGAAAATATAAGTGAGGACTTAGAAAAGTTGCTAAGTATATAATTAGATAAATACACAAACAATTTACATACAGATGATCAATGTCTGTCCAAGTTGTGTATTTCAAGCCCTAGTGATTCCATATCAAGTAATAAGAGTTTGAGGTCACTGTCCTAGCCGAGCTAACACAGCAGTACATCACAACACAACTATACGGAGCAATTTACATACATATTCTAGTCTGTGGGATACCACATTGCTTGATTGGTCTGCACAAACCACAAACATACGCTCGTACTCTTCATGTTCTTTTAGACAATATATTTTAACACTATTTTATCCATGTTATAAAGGAACAAACGTATATGTCATATACCATGCTGAATACAACGATAGGTCTTATACACAGGCCTTGATTTGGTCTGCAAAAGCATATCTTTTCCCACAAGGATGGTTTTAATTTCACGCATCGTCGATGAAGTCGCTAAGTGCACCAGCAGATTTTGTCTATTATATGAAGAAACTCGCCAAGGACGACATTTACTTGATGATAGATTGTAGATTGATAACCGCTTTCTGTCTGGAATTATTAAATCACTTAAATGGAATAATAAGAGGCACTGCGAAAAGACTAGATAAGTGAGACTGATTTATATTGAAGTCATATTGCTTTATTCGCCTGATTTCACTATGCTGCATCGTAGTGTAAGTTATATATTACCATTTAATATATCATATCAACGTATAAGGAGTACGCCAACTTCAATATATGGTAGTCAATAATTAGCTTTTCAATGTCATTTATGTACCAGTCAGCCCTGCATCACAGAACTATCAAAGAACAACTGATAATAATCCACTATAAGGTCCCAAGTTCGCGTATGAAATGAGACCAATATTTTGTAAGGTGGATGTAAGCAAAATAGCGAATATAACAGAGGTTATAGAGCATAGAGCACACGAATATAACTGGTTGGCGTAGATGAAAGTGGAGTCTTAGACAGTTAATGATAAAAGAAGACTTTCGATAAATTATTAAAGGTTTAAATTGTTTATGCTGACGGTTTAGAGTTTAATGTCTCATCTAATTAACAGTGAAGGTGTAATGTTGAAAAAACAAGGACATGTGGAGAAGCACACATCATAAATAGCATGGATGAAAAAGCAAACTAACGCAGTAGTACATGTACATAGACGGTACAAGTGAATTTAAAAATGCAAGACTGCTGTAAAAAGCGCTGTCAAACATAGTATCTCTGGTTGGTGACGAGTGTGATATCAACTAATTTACTTCTGATATTATGTAGGATACATGTAGTATTATGGATAGCAAAGGGTACTTGGTTAATGCGTATAACTTAAGTACTTCATTTACAAAAATATAGACAGTTGTATCACAACGATAAACAAAAAAAGCGTGACATCCTCTCAGTGTTCTGTTAGAATGTACTGTAAAAAGACAAGATCATGCTCATCGCCATGTTAGCAATATTCCCTACTACTTAGTTATATCAAACAATACCAAGATCATGTTGCCAGACAACAACATTCCTAGCACCATACACGCTCGTATATAACAAGATGATACCTTTAGGAGACATAATCATGACATATTCATTCTTATCTGATACACGAACAGACCATCGTATATGCAAATATTGGACTGACATGACATGATATTGTATTGTACTTCATTTGATCCTTCCAGCGAATGCGCTTTACTACGTGTCACCACAAATGTGTACACATATGTGATACTTATACAATACCCTTCAATCGACATTTTTAAATAAAAGCATGTTTATAGGTCTAACTAAATTCACGAACATGTACGTTTGCATTTGATAGCAATACATCAGGATGTGACATGTAGGTAGACAGATATTTAATTTCGAAATTCAATATGATTTGTGGCTCACGAGTACAACGTCTGAACTAGATATTGAATTACAAACTACATAAATGTGTTATAGAGGGAAGTTATGTCGTTAACAATTCATGTCTATGTATACGAGCGTATTAATATTTTCTATATCAAAACTGACAATGAAATACAAATATTCGTTTCCATTCTTCTAATGTCTATAATTACCCGATGGCGAATTGAGTCTGTAGTCTGATATGTACTGATCATTCTGGCAAGGTTGAACCCCACATACTAACAGCTTACATACATGTAGTACCACCCAACAATATGTTCGACTACTGGAAAGTTATAAAGCTTTACATACCTCAAATAGTTCAAGCTGGTTTTGACTTGATATGTCTTTATCTATCCTATACATAGTTCAAATAGTTCAAGCTGACGGAGTGTATTGGTCTCAACGTTAGTATATATTCCATATTTGCTGGTGTAATTCTATTAATGTGTACATTGTACCTTTTGGCACACCATGTCGGTGTAATCGTTGACAGAATACCTGCACTAATATGTCAAATTCCACATTGAATTGCATTATACCCGGTGTGATTCTGGAAGAGACTGAAGGCGCTGGCATAAACACATCCGTAGTTTTACATGTAATGAAATAAATGTAGAAAATTTACCAAAGCGTACAGACACTTTCAGGTGTACTTAACGTCCGTCCTTGTGTTAAGTAATGGTTTCTGGAACTTGATAATTTAATTGAAACTTAATTGTACTGGCTGAATGGAACCAATTATAAATATTGGCGACGGAATGAATTCATCTTACACCTAACATTGTCTGCATGAAACCGTTTGAAAGTTGTTTGTGAATTGTGCAGACATTTTATCAAGCTAGATAAAGTTGAAACATTATTATGGTTGAAATATCAAACACGATAAACAATCTTTTGTTCCTGAAACTTATTATGATAGGACATAGATGAAGATTGAATAAGATAACATTGATTGTAACATGGTTTCCATCCAGCAATTTTGTTATCTTGCAAAAGTGATTCATAGTCCTTTTTACAAACGTTAGAAAAAGCAATAGAATAAGCATCTACATAATTGCTAACAACGACGAGATCACGTTTAATTCTGTTCATGCTTCATGTTTGATGAATTCAGTTAATTAAAACAGGAAACATTATTACAATTATATCACATGACTTTCCTTGTATACAGGTTAGTATAGCCAGTACGTATAAAGTTAAACGTACCACGTATAGTAAAGACTATTGGATTTTTCCAATAAATCAACGCGTATGTTGCGATTTTAGTGTCATATGATATAAAGAATCTATCACTCGTTGTCAATTGATATATTTATATTAAACTCGTTCAGGAAATATTATTTAGCTCGCCAGAGGCTCACTTAATAAAATTTTCAAAACTCGTTTAATATAAATTGATATCAATTGACAACTCGTGATAAATCCTCTATATACATTAAGGTAAAACTCCTTCAAACGATATTCATACCGTTTATTATAAAACGCTCGAGTTGCTAAACATTCAAATAGTAAAATACTGTATAACAATACGCTGACTTAAATGCACGACTGACTTTAAACACTGAGATATGTTTTTATTGAAATCAAGTCAATAATGTGAGTATATGATTTTACTGATTATACACATTGTATTTATATCAACGCTAAAATAAATATATTAACGTGTAGTAAAGTTGAATGCAATAGCTTCTGCTATACAAACAGTTAATGACTGTTTCAGCCCCAAAAAGTGGAATGACCTAGTTCCAGCTATAAAAAGCAAAGCAACATAGTTTCTTAATGTCCTCTTGGAATATGCTTATCAATTCTGAGTACGCTGGAAATCAATTGACCAACATGTTTCAGAAACAAAGTTATTCAAAGTCAAGAAAATCAAGAGAAAATTGGCTAAACACTGAGTATCAATTATACCTGGTTTAAACGTGTATGTGTCTTCTGGTGACTAAAATAGACGTCACGGATAGCCTGATTTGTCCATAACCTAATAGTGCGACATATATACATTGTTGGACGTATTCATTAAAACAACACTGACAAACTGTTTAAAATGTTTATTGAATTTACATTAGTAAAATTTGTTTATGATTAGCCAAGGGCATGGTGAATATGGCCAAACGTATTTGTTGAAGTCTATTCAACCACGGTCTTCGCAAGTCATTTTAGTTAGCTCCATCAGAATGATACGGGAAGGCAACATTTCAAACCAATGTCATGGAACGTTTTCGGTCTTAATTTCAACAAAAGACAATTTATAGTATATATAATTTCCGGACATCATGACCAATGTGTGTCGTCGTACTATCTTACTATTCTTGCATTGTATTTTCGTCGATCGATTCTCTCGTGTGACGTATATTACATTGTGTCGATACAGTTAATAGAAAATCGGACAGAAACTGCCCACTCAACAGCCGAGCACATAAAAGCTAAAAATAGCACATGTCACTAATACAATGTACACACCACAATGATTAACACTAACCGAAAGAGAAAATTAACTGGCTAAGTGTCAACTGTAAAGCAGTCTCATAAAATTTCTTAGTAACAGCAGAACGCTCAATCTAAATTAGCTGTTTTAAAAGACAAAGGGATGTCGGTTCCCCTAAAACAATATTAGCTGTGCTATAAATAGAACATGGAACTAATGAAAAGGCACAGAGTAGTAATATTTACAATTATAAGCGTAATGTTTTGAATAACTGCAAAATTATTATTCATCGTAATACAGACATAAATATTTTTGGTTTTACTTTGAGTTTCTGCAGAGAAATGTGAAATGAAGCACTATCGTGGAACTATTTCTTTGTATGTAAGCTTATTTTGTGTTTGTGCTAAAAATCAAAATGCGAGATTCAGAATTTCCGTCTACTCAAAACAGCGTTAGCACCCTGTTTAAAACAAACCAATATTCATAACGTATATGCCTTGCTACAATATATATAGCAAGGAATCAGACTGGACATATTGCATTCTAAAACACCACAACATAATGTCATCACATACTGCCAATAAGAAGGAATCTTATCTACGTTAAAGATATGCGTAGTAAAGACACTTAACAATATAAAATTATATCGAATTAGGTATATACTAGTATACGTCGCCAAAAGGCAATATTATATATGCTTGTAGCGTGTTTTACGTTTACGTTTTTAATGAACAAACAGACAATATACATGTAGAAATGTCAAACAACATTTCCAGTATAATGTTTGTTTCGGTTGTACATACAAAGTCTACATGCGACTTAAAACAGAAATATTGATACATGCATGTTACACTTTGTGATACGTATTTTACAGCATCATTAAAAAATTGAATAACGTCGTGAATTTGTAATTTTAGTTATACCGATATATTCATTTCGAAAAGATCAAAACATTGCAAATTGCACTTTACTTGTGCAAACATTTCAATCAAATATTAAATTTAATTGGCGGTGCACAAAATTATAGGAAATGTGTTTCCATAAAGCGGACAATTAAGGCAAAGTTTATGTTGTTGAAATAACGTTTAAAACACAGCTATCTTCCCAAAATAACTGTTATTAAACCAGAAATTACAGTAATGCATGTCTTGCCCTGGGGACATTGGTGCTTGTTATTGTATCAACTGTATAGATGAAAATAGATTTCAATTTTACTCGTTACCATGTCAACTCGTTTCATGGTATAACAATTTTAACAATGCATTGATAGAATAACAGGAATTTTGTAAACTACATTATCGCAAACAGTACAATTGCAATATTTGATGCGTTCAAAATAACCCAGTTACATCTACAATGATCTCATCCAATGCCATGTCAGTGATTTAGTGCTTTAGATATATAATTTATATATACCTTTAGCACGTAGCAGATTGTTTATACGGTTATACATAATCGACCCAATAACGTTTAAAACATGCATGCATACAGCTGCCTCCCCGTTTATTGTTGTAAAACAAGACAACACACTGGTGTACGTCTTGCCTTTTGGCGTTGGTGCTAGTATCTATTAGATTGTCTCAAAATAAACTATGGTTTGGTTGAAAATATATCTAAACTGCGCTTCATCTTATAGTATGTAAACCTTGTATTGATAGAATACCATGGAATTTGTTAACGACAACATTTTCGTAAATTGTATGCAAACGGCAAAGTTGCAATCTTTTTAAGGTCATCTCAGAAAAGAATAGTTCAATGTTCCACACATATATGTCCTTAACACGTAGTGGATATTAACACGGTTGTACATTGTATAATGCGTGAGGTTAAAATAAACGGTTGTCAATCGCATAATGGACATGTGGGTTAAGTACAAAACAATGTACATAGACTTTGTCTAATCAGCTAAACGATTACAGAAAACAGTAGCATCAGTTTTAAGCTGTGTAGCTCATGGTTTATATTAAACAATAAATCACGAGTGTTGTTGTTTTTCTGTCAAAACATATTTTACGAGGTACTTCTATTTCGGTTACTGCCACGTTACGAAAACACAAATTACCCAAATCGTTTATTTGATGGCACAACTGTTCTATAGAATGACTCTTCAAGGACGTATATAACACGCATTACCATATAAATATATATTCCCCCAGCACCACGTTCAGAAAACCTGCCATTGTATATGTGTTATAGCATATTAACTGGTTAAAATACACATTTCTATTTCCCCAGAATATCCAAAAACAAATTAAATTTCGTAGAAAATGTCAAAAGTATTTCATGTAATATGAAAATTAACCAAATCGTTCCTTCTTCGCCTATACATTTTAATGGAGATAAAGTCAATAGAACAGAGCCAACAAACACGACAAAGTAATATACTCGTCGTGTTCCTGTTGTGCAGGCTAGTGGTGTTATATTAGAACGATCACTGGGAGCATAATGTATCGTAGGTATAAGAAATGGCCTGTGAACCGTTTTAATAAACCGTTACAAATTTAACGAAAATCTAAAAGTAAAAGTGTAATGTCGATCGAAGTAAAGCAATATTTGCAAAAAGAACAGTTATGTCAATACGACCAGAGACTGCACTTAATACAACAAACCAATCCTATGCGATAACTACAAGTTTTATGTGAAATCAGATTATTCGTTAGTGTAATGATATTGTACTATCGTCGGTATTAATTGATACCCGAGGCATGTTCTTTTATTCTGCAAAAATCCTCTTTGAACAAAGAAAATTACGAGTCGGACATGAATGACAGCACTAAACAGAAACAGCCGGACAAATAATGCATACTAGATATGAAATAAACCAATAAACACTCTCCACAAGCACGCAACACAATGCTCAGCACAAAACTGAAGAAGAATACATTGAAGAAAGCCATTATGCGAGTTAAATGAAATAATCCTTATCATTTTTGCACATCCGTCGTATAATAGCAAGACATATGTTGGACATTGGATTTGCAAGGCAATCACATAGGAATTGCATATACGAAATTAAACTTGTCGTATAGGAAGTAAGTTTGGATAATTTTGATACAAACGAACATCAGATTCCTTAGACACATATGTCTCGACCGTAATGAACAACCGCCGAGTTTATCTTATTGTCGCTCATTTATTAATTTAATGTTACTTGATTTATCACCCAATACGTGTCTGGTCAATTGTTGACATTTATTCACTACCCATGGAATTCGTAATCGTGAACATAATGCAATAATTGTCTTTATAAAGTAATTAAGACAATACTTACTGCGTATTGAATTTCTAATCAACTACATTGCTGTAATATAAAGTTGCTAATTGTTAGGAGCTAAGTCGATGGTTGCAAGACTTATAACACTGGTCGTTGATAAAGCACTGTGTAATTACAAACATCTAAGACATGAACATCCAAATTATAGAACTTATTTCATTCATCAATACTTAGAGGCCTAAAGGGTAGACGATATAGGAGTACTTACATTTGTGCATTCTTACCACTTTGATCAGTTGTATGGAGGTTGCACCTTGTCCGTATTACGAGTACCAGTATTTAATCATGTATCAGTTCAAACCTTACTTTTCAACTAAAACAACAACGTAATTCTCAAGCCAACAAATATTAATTCTTGTTGTTAAGTGAAAGCCTTTATGTACATGCATACAAATGCTCTCTAACATGACGTCATATAAGTCCACCACATGTGTGTTACTTGTATCCAAATTGATACAGTATAGTTCTTTTTCCCCTCAAGTAGGTAAATGACGGATATGAAACTCCTTGCAAATAGTTAAACACTACATTGTACTACTAAATGCCATAAAATGTCAGGAACGTTTCCAACCAGCAGTTGCATGTTCACAATCATTCATACAATAAAACTTACTGATACCTGTAGTACCCCGCATCCGCAAAAGTCAGTCTTCAGAATTTATTATTTAATAAGATAAATGGTTTTCTTCTTCAATAAAACTCAAGCCATATTAACCAAAATGTGTTTGTGAATTATTAAGTCCCCAGATACTGCAATGCCATTGTATTCACATAATTTTGTTTAACGTTAGCAAATGGTGACAAATCTTAGACGCAAATCCGGGTGATCATTTTTATTTGAGAAGTTTATGCAGCCTAACGCTTCTTTATCGATCCATATTTCGCAATACTGTGGCGGTTTATTTGTGACAAATTCGTTAAGGGATATAATGAGACATTATAAAAGAGCAGAATGGTTTTGGTATTGCGTATGGGATAACTGGCTGAGTGCACGAGTGCACGTTATTATCGTGCTAGTAAAACATACAAAATGATTCTAAAAGTTTTGTGATTGGTTATATGCAATATTTTTCAATAATTGTCAGGTTTTACTGCGCTGTATGATTTACAAACTGATCGACCTAATTTATATCCTCATTTAAAACGTAAAAACAACGGATATGAAGGCATTTAGTATTCATAAAATGTGGTCAAAATGAACATTTAACGTTTATATTTCTAAATGATTATATGCGTATTTATTTCTCGTCTGTCAAGTAAAATGTGAAATTGCGAATAATGTTGACATTAGACAGCTGATACATGTAGATTTATTCCGTTGATAACAATCACTGTACGAACAGGCATAAGATAAAAGTATGATACATTATTGAGATATTAAACACAGTCAAGGCATGGGTCATGTTTTAAACATCCATGATGGATGAACTTTACAACCAAGTTTGCTAAAACGGCCACTCATGTGTAGAGCTTGAAGCGTATTATACTTGCTCGGTTCACCCAAGTTAAACAGCTCATCGGACGACAAAAAGTAATGCATTACTGGTCGGCGATCAGTTCCCGATGGCTATCAGTATCCGACATTTGATATTTTTTCATATTTAGCGTATTTGGTATAATAAATGAACTACACTAAAGCAACAATTGTGTGTCAGAAAATCTACAATTCACGGAAATAAAACGAAAATATAAAAAAAACACAATGAAATGATAACCGTCACCTCTTTCCCTTTTGGGGTCATCTATATCCTCAGTGAGTATACAAACAAAGAGAGACAACACTAAGAATTTATGTTTATCCAACGGGAGATAATTCCCTTGGAAGTTGAGAGGGTCAAAGTGGGGAAAATATGGTATAATATGTTATTAAATGTGACATGTCGTTTACTGGTGCTCTACATCTAATTTATGCACTAAAATAGTGACCCCATTTATGCCCCGAATTCCACTCGCTGTATGACGTCACAAATGTCAAATTATTACTATGATTTCGGTCTTGAGCTCAGAATTACGAACAGGTATGTTATTTTGCTTAAAACCGTCTGGTTTTTGAGAAATTACGAAAGAACATGCAAACATTGTCGGAAACTGTTCGCCAACCAGTAGTAATGAAAGATACTGTTGCTGAGAATTCGCTTTATGTGAATCATTCTCTAAAATGTTCATTCATTAGAGATAATCAGAAGTTAGCATGTATAAGATCGGTTGTCATTGACTAAGAAAATGGTACCCGTCTTCCTTCTGATGATATGCATAAACACGATATACTTTACCTGTTCTTTGAAGTAATTAGGCGCATAATAGTAAACTGTTATTGTAATATATAGCCGCAATAATAGTATGATGCATAGATTGAATTCTCATTTTGTTCTTAATTAGATATGTCCATTTGTATGTTTTCCACGAAGAAAAAGAGATAGTTAGGATCAAAAATAACCAGTAATTACTGACCAATTGCCGTTGTGAATCACAGTTCGATCATTAAGGAGTGAGTATAAATCAACCAAATAAATGCTCTATCTTGAAATGTACGGATTTCTATCCAATCAAAAACTATGACAAACATGTTAGGAATATTGGCCCGTAAGCTATAAGGGGAAGTGTGGTTGCATTACGAAAGTACACACATATGCAAAAACTACAAATGTATTTATTTGCTTGAGGAAGGTTGAAATATACACATTTTTCTGTTTTAAAGTCTGTAGGGACTGACACTAGGATAGGCTTAATGCCAGTTTACATAAATACGTCCTCATGCTTAACATAATTTCCGTTCTCGGTGAACAAACTCTTCCTATGCTAGCATATTGCCTTGTCAATCAATACGTTTGAAGTATATGGTGCTTCCTATGAATATGTCTGACTCAGTAAACTATTTCTCAGTCATATGCAATAGTATGAATTATGAATACACCATGTTACTATATGCCGTTAGTTATCTTCATCATCTCAATACAGCAATAATATATGTGTCATCATGCAGTTTTATCAGTTACTCAGTAAAATATGTGCAAATACGCCCATTCTAAATTATCAACGATTATTCATTAAGCAATACAATAAACTATATTACGGTAATAAATGGTGAACAAATGACCATATGGAAAGGAGTGTCCAAAGGGGAAGCCATCAACCATGTTTTCAAAATGAATATATGTATTTCTTTCACATGAAATGGTTCGAGAGGTAAATAAACTTCTTCCAATATAAGGTCATTAGAGGTCGTATGATCACATTAAAGTAGTAAGTTTTCCTGTTAATTCACACACAGTTGTACCGTAAGCGAAAATGCTAAAAACGACTTATCAAATCAAACATCTAATTAAAAGCGTGTTACGTTTGCAAGAGCGAAATACACAAAAAAATGTAGCACCAAATAATGACACTTATCGTTTTTGAAACATGGATCTCAAAGGGTTATTTTTAGGTATGTACTTTACTTAGTTTGTCCATGATGTTTGCTGCAATTATCGTAATTAAATGCAATGGCACTTAAACAGTACTATAGGACACAACTTAGCGTACTGGCTACGTCTGTGTTTATTCAGTAGGACTGGTAAACACTGCATATTTTTGTTCTACAATGTAGGTTCGTCAAAATTAGTATATTTGATATTTATGACATTGTATGCACACGAATGTTGCGTAGATTGTTTAAAATGTCGTTATTTATGTAGATGAATTATGTTGGACTTTCCTATATGACAGATGTGGATCACAGCTACCAGGTAATGTAAATGTTGATGCTGATTAACTTTCACGAAAGCATGTGAAAATTGTATACACATTGATAACTATTATACGCATTCTTCTATCAGAACATACGAGTCCATTTCATATGTAAATGAATTGTGTGTTCAGATACTTGTTAGCGAGACAACAATATGCTGACACAAAATCCCGAATTCTGCTTGAAGTGAAATAATGAAGAGTTAAATCATGTACATGTACAACTGGTTGATATACGTTAGTAGTACAGAATTAGAAATAAATTGAATAATCCCTAAGCTAAATAACCGTATTTGCCGCCGAACAAAATCCTGTAAATGTTATACGAAATGTGTGTTATGGGACTCCGATGTAATTATAGACAAGCGATATAGTCTCATTGGGACATAATGTTGATCCATGTAATATAGATAAATGTTATGGGTATGATATGTTCTACTGTATGGTCGTTCTACGGAGTTCCAAGTTAATTATAGAACATGAAGAAGCAATAATTTTCATTCATCTTATTTGAGCTATATGTAAACGTTTAGCTTTTTGTATTTGTTTTATTTATGCAATTTAATACCACTTCCAAGGTTATTAGCCATTCTACGCCTTCATGGTATTACTATTGTATTATAATGTGAATTGTAATGGCAGAAAGTATGTTAAATGCTAGACAAAGTACCATTCTTTACAGTCGTCCTTAATTATGTCTTACGTTTATGTATAAATTAGCATTGCTCGCAAATTAGTACATAAACGACGACAACATCTAGCATTATTCATCCGTGGGTTGCATACCGTTAATCGACGTTTAACACAAAAAAGTAGTTCACTAAAATAATTCTCCGAATCCGTACAAATTGTGTTTGACATGGAAACTACCATGATGACAATTTCCTGAAAAGGCGTAGAAACTAATAATTATCGAATCAATTGCTTGTACATGTAATTGCCATCGAAGCGCGAAGAAAAAATCACTCAATTATAGAAAGTGCTTGTTCTTTTTACTTCTCCAGCTAATACTGTGTTTGATGCAGGGTATTAAACCAAACATCTTAAATCTTGGAGCTTTATATACGACTCATCTCGTGCATTTAAGCCATTAAAAGTTCACTATGATTAGTGGCGTGCTACTTCGCATGCATTACAATTGCTTAATCATTTTTAAAAGCTCTAAAATTCTTATCAGTAAGGGGGTAAAACGGTAAACGACATCTGACATCGTGGTTTTTTTTGCTTATTTTAGCGCCTACAATGTTGCAACATTACTTCTTTTTCCCGCCAAATATGACATCATCACTATGAACAAATGTATAAAAACTCGCCAAAATATGACAACTATTATTATATATTTCTTGGCTCGATGCGACTAAAACTACTTATTTATTATTGCTACTAAATATTAAAGTTCAATTTTGTGATACATACTTTTCCGTGCTGGACCATATACATGTACAGTTACCATTGGTTATAATTGCATCAATTAATTGAAGACGACGTATACTTATATAAAATAAATTCGTCAAATAAACGTGGTATTGTCGTAGAAATGCACATACACGATTTCATAACTGTATCGTTATGTTGGAGTAAATACATCAAGAAGTATACGCTATTCTAGGACAACCCTCGTATACTTAGAAATGCAATGTTATTTGCAAAGAATGACCACTGATTTCAGAAAACTGGGAACTTCATCTAACGACATTCAACTTCACTTATCGGAGACAATGTAATTATATTGAAATTGTTTGTGAACTTATCACCGTCTCGGAGTATCTCCTAAATTAACACCCACTGTGAAACTGAACAGACGTGTTAATTGATTTCTGATATACACAGACAACTACACAACTCGGTTAGGCCAAGTACCGTCGCGATTTGTAAGTATTATTTATATACAATAATTCATTTGACGCACTTTAAATTAATAGTTTGTGTAATTGTAGGATTAGCATGTAGTGTGTATAACACGAAGACATGGTTGTCGTCACCCAACAACTCTATGCCAAATAACGTCCACATTACCATCGTTTCAACATTTGGAGTTAGTTTATTGTCGCCAAGGTTTTAAATCGGATAGTAAAATGCCATAATACTTTAGTGTCCTTGGTGTTTTTTTTATTTCTATGCTTTATGACTTGTGGTGATAAATGTGTCGCGGGCATTATCTCACAGTGTACCAGGAAAGCTTCCCAGGTTTTGTCAGGAAATTAGACACATAATCTGTCATTCACTGTTGTTCAAGTTCTCACTAAACCTGCAAAGATAAATGATTTAAAACCATGGCGAACGTGTTTATCAATTACTACATCGACCATTTATCATGACTAGGAGATTTCTCAAATTAAATTAAAGTATGATGTATTGCAAACAACGAATCATACAATTCAGATAAGCAGTCTAAACAAGTGTCAGATATACAGTGTTATAATGAAACAGATTATAAGATATTATGTTTTCACTCTACATACAATACACTTAATCAAAAACAAAAAGAGAATGAAAAATTGTCAAGGAAATACGGTACAATAGAAATCGACAAATGCAAAAGGCACAAACAGGAACGAACAAAAGAGACATTACATAAACCACTAGCATACGTCATAATACCCCACCCAAAACTCAACACAAACGTGAAGCTACACCGCTCATTACATGTGTTCAAAAACTCATAAAGTCAAAAACTCGAGGAGTAATGCGCGTCTGGCATATAGCTTACGACGAAACCTAGACTTGACCCATTTCACATTGGGTAGTTTACTTGTTTACTCAAATTACAGATTAGAAATAATTTGTCTGAAGACGTTCCCTCTAATTCTCCGTTCAAACGACAGTGAACTTGCAAGTGACGGATTACATTATACTAAAAAAGAGCACCGTGTCAGACAATCTAAGGGTAACTTATGATAGGGCTGCATGATGATTACCTTGTCATAGTTACATTATCTACCCCATGTACGACACCTTATCAATACTTAATGCAGATTTCATTTTGTTGTAAATGAAATCCGACTTAAAACAAAAATTGTGTTGTATTGCTTTTGCCCAGCTTACAAATCCATAGACAATTACATATATACATTTGCTTCATTAAAATTCTAAGTTGTCCAGTAGTAGTGATAATCATCAGTGTAAGAACAAGAACATTAAAACATCGGTAAGTCTCGCCAACCGAGCGATATCACCTCGCCTGATAACAATGTTCTGACCGGTCAGGGTCCCGAGTTTCTCTATATCACACTCAAATCAACAAAATAAACAACAGGAAGACATAATCGAGTACTAGTTGAAATGCATACTGAATAACATATGTAAACAGTTTTACACTACTAGGACATGTTTGGCATATTGTGTGACATTGTCTACAACATTCATTTATCACTTGTCACTGCATTCATGTCAGTATAAACCACCACGAGGGTAAATGAGATGAGGTGACATGACTCATCTGAAATGTTTCGTACCAACAACATTATTATGGTGCCATTTTCTGTCACCTTTTTTTGACGCAGTCGGTGAACGAATTCTTACGCCATGACTCAACAACCAGGCTATATTAATATAGGTAATTGGCTACTGAGGCTTGATTTGCATCTTTATGGTAAGACATACGCTTTGGTCATTGTGTATTACTGTTACCATCGTTATTTAAGGATAAACAACGCTGACTTACTGCTTCTCTATAATGCATAATAAAAGAATTTCGTTTTCACTTTGTTTATAATTACGAGGTACACGATGACGTACATGTAGCATATGATAACTTTTAGTACTTTAAACTTCAAACTTGTATTCCATTGCATTGCATGGCAAAACAACACTTAAGTCGTGTTTATGACAAGTTTCCATCATGATCTATGTTTTTAAACAGATGGTATCTACTATCGAGATCAAACAAATCAGGTAAGACCTTTAAGCTTACCTGATCTAGATCTGCAACATGGAGCACACGGCGCTCATACTAAAATAGATCATTAGCTGTAAGCGTTCATGTGCAATTTCTCTGCCATATCGTGATGTTGTTTGGTGTGGGTAGTTTTATAGGCAAACATGGCTTGATTCTTAAATGCTTGATTTCAGTTGGTTATGATTTAAAGAGCTTGTAAAATGCAATGCCTATTAATAAAACATGCATGCTTGTTGCCAGATGCATGGCTTGTGGGGCTAGCTGTACATCAATTTTAAATTGCACAGCATGTATCGAATATTGGTACATTTTTCTACAGTATGATTTTATGTATGCTTCTTTGGTAGAATATTTTTTCTGGAATTTACACAGATGCATTTTACAATCAGGTTTTGTAAAATACAGGCTGTTTCATAATATCTATCCCCATTACAAACAAATGCGATGTACATATGGCGGATCTCATCTGATATCTTCATATACCAATGGAAAGGCCAACATTTCAAAGTTTTATTCGGTATATAATATTACAAATTTACTATCAAAGCAACATTGGAATTAAGATTTCTGAAAAATGGCAATTTTTCGATAAATGTCAAAATGCTGAATTTGCTTTCCAAGTTGAATTACATAGCTTGTAAAGTTTTGCATGATAGAATCAGTTTTAAAGTTTTTAGAAACAGAAAATATTGTATTGATATGAACGTTGAATCCATTTGTGATAATCTAAAGACTTATGTGTGATACAGTTGCTTTTGTTACCAGTTGCTACGCAATGAAAGAAGCTAACACAAAAACATTCATTTCTCGCTTTCATACAAGTAAACAAGTGCATAATCTTTGCTTGTTTCTTTCTAAATTATTATTTTAAAGTTATTAATTGCTTTGGTGGTTATATTAAAAACTACATACGTCTATTTGTGAATTTAAAATATTCTTTTGGAAAAAATGTTATTTGAAAACCTGTCACCTGTTTGCTTGACTACAAGAAAGAATGTATCTGCATGGTTATGTTCTTCCTTTGCCTAGCAACTAGAAACCAAAGTAACTGCTACATCAAAGTATTTTCATCTTGTTGTATATTATATAAACTTTCAAATCAAAATATTATTTTGTTAATAAACATAATCGAACTTATTTTATCATTTAATACTTTACAAGCTATGATATCAATTTGGGTTAAAAATAACTTTGAACGTCATTTTGACAATTATCGAAAAAAATACATTTTGCAAGAATCTTTGTTACTGAGTTACTTTGAAAGAAACATTGCCATGTTATATACTGAATAAAACTTTGAAATGTTGGCTTTCTATTGATGTATGAAGATATCAGTTGAGATCATGCATGTATATTCATTTATTTGTAATGGGGACAGATATTATGAAACACCCTGTATTTATATTTATATAAACATATATACAGATGAAACAACGCTATGTTCATGCTTGTATCGGTATAGAAAGTTACTGCTGGGGAGAAATCGAAATAATGAACCCTAAACCTACATGTCATTCATCACTGATTGCTTTCTCCTTTTGTCCTGACTGAGCTATAAGGTAGTGCATACATAGGAATAAAAAAAATTACCAGTAATTACAGACTAACCCCTATTGTGAATTAAACTAAGGTCTATAATGGGTGAACACAAATCTAACTTGACGTTTACTCATAGTATAGTTGATTCATTTAGCAATCAAATTTCAATGATCTAACCAATTCGTATACGTAAACGAGTTTTATCCAAACCGAACCATAATGTAGCACCCTTTGGCATTTTAACTCCCGTGGTCATTGGGCTACATATTGAAACCTACACTCGTGTCTCCCTGGGGAGATTATTTCTCTCCTGTGGGTGTGGCAGCCAACATCGATCTGCGGCGCTCTGGAATAGACACTGCCCTCACAGGTACCATTTTACTCCATGGTGGAGTGGAGCATGTGGGTCTTACTCAGAGAAATTAACCAGTGGTCCAGAGGGGATCGAACCCGGGACCTCTCGATCCCGAATCACGGGCCCTACCTCTAGGCCACCGCTCCCCGCTATCAGAAAATTCGAATCCATTTCATGAGTAAATGACTTATCCCCGACAGATCAATATGCTGACACAAAATCCCGAATTCTGCTGAAAGTAAAATGAGTTAAATCATAAACATTCACTGCTGCATGTAATTATGTAAGTCGTATGGAAAAACTGCTATTAGAAATATATTGAATACAGCATAAGCTATATAAACGACTTTCCCGAACAAAGTCCTATAAATGTTAAGTGATATGTGTGTTATGGGACTCCGATGAAATTACAGACAAGCGATATAGTCTCATTGGGACATAATGTTGATCCAAGTAATATAGATAAAGGTTATGGATATAATATGTTCTACTACAAGGTCGTTCTTCTGGTTCTTGATATGATCCAAGTTAATTAAAATATGAAGAAAGAACAGTTTCAGTAATCTTACTTGAGCTATATGTAAACGTTTAGTTTTATGTTTTGTTCTAAGTATGTAATTTAACACCGCTTCCAATGTTATTGGCCATTTAACGCTTTGATGGTACGTGGGGGGATCAAAAAGTAATGAGACAAGCGCTCTGAAGTGATCATTTTTTCGTGATATCAACAAAATAAGTTTTATTTCAAATAAAAATGTATCCTCTCTCCGTCTGCAGAGTTTCATATATTTTCATCCATTACTGGCAGAGATATCCATTGTTTTGCAACATTGGGTACAGCGACTCGCCGCACATGAACGACGTCAATGACGTCGCGTACGTTAATCTTCAACTATTCGAACGTCTCATTGCTCCGATAAATCGCTTATGTCTCTGAAACCGTTGGATAGATTTACTTATTATTCAGTTTTTATGTAGAACAATTGTTCATTTGACTAAAAGCAATTCAGTTGTTATACAATATCAAGGAAATGTGGGTATAATTATTCGATCATTTTCGTTCTAAAGACGGCTCTCCTATTCGACGTTCTTCCAACGAGTGACAATCAAAATTAACATCACATCTAATGCTTTTCTGATCTCGGCTTGAGATGATAGAGTTTCTTCCCCGCCACAAACCTGTTTACACTAACGATACATAAGTATACGTCTTGTAGATCTCTCTTCTGATGCACATTTCCTCACTTTTAAATGTTTGTTTAGACCTTAATCCTAGTTTGTGGAAGAACGGTATATTTTCGAGATGTGATTTTTGCCGAAATATTGCGTAGTTTTCAATTCGCTACTGTTAGTTTTCACGTCATATATTCAAAACTAACAAACATACATCAAAAACGTTTTTATCCGCTGTTCCCCAATGTTTTAGTGTCATGTCCAGTTAATTTGATGAATATTCGAGGAATATATAATAAAATAATATGGCAAATGTTTTCCATACCAGACGGCGAAAAGGCCGACGTTTTGATGTGCGGTGACATAGCGCGACACCTTAAATTTGGCGTTGCATTGATAAAGAACTTCTTATTGCAGAACATTTTATTTTATACGAAAACATCGGCATTTAATGCAGCAAAAATGATATAATACTTTCATGGTTCAGATACTCAAACTTTTAAAACGAGAGTATTTGTCTCATCACTTTTTGATCATCCCACGTATACCATGATAGTGCTATTCCGTGAAATGTGATTGTATGAAATCTTCTAATGTCAACTACTACAGAATGATGAAATGATGGAATAACGTAAGAGACTCTCAAATATTAAAACATGTTATACGTTATAACTTGCAACCGTATTTTGGTATTTTAAAATGTAAAAGTTAGTAGGATGTGTTGATGATGTCTGGTTGTTTTATCGAAGCCATAGTTAAGGTATTTGTTTTGTCTGCCCTTACAGCATTTCGTTTGTATACTGGTAGATTGTCATTTTGAATATGCGTAAGTAGGGGCATTTGAACAAATGGCTTAGAATTTTCAAGCATATGTTCCAAACTGAAGCAATACAAAATATAATACATTAATGTTAACGACCAGATAAATATTTTCTGGAAATAGAAATAATACCAATAAAACAGATGTTGGTACTGAATATATTTACGTTAAGTGTCGAGCTCTTAAAGTGTATAAAGCTTTATCCCAACAGTCATTCAATGACAAAATAATTACTTGCATCGTTTTGAGTATGATACTAGATTACCTTAATTGCAAATTAAAACTTTGGATGGGTTCCGTGTACTTTTATTCAATCGTCGAAAAATAGACAATTCTTATAGTTTCATAGGGTGTTCTAGAACACTTTCTTATGAAAATGGACCGTTCGCATGTCAAATAAATCACAGAGAGAGTTTCTGTTAAAACTGAAGTTAACAATGATCTAATGGATATGAAAGCATAATTGTTTTTTCAGTTTTTGAAACATCTTTAAATAATATCTTCCGATATAGCTCTATACACTTAAAATATGGACTGTTTCATGGAAACTGTTCATTTTTGGACGAAAATGTTTCACATTAAATGCTACTTTGTTACACATTCTAATTAGTCACTGCCGTCTTAAATAATGACTTACGTTGTACCATATATTAGCATTGCTCGCAAATTAGCATATAAGCGACGACAACATCTTGAATAATTCATCCGTGTGGTGATTATCGTTAATCGGCATTTAACACATTTAAAGTGGTTCAATAAAATATTCCTCCGTATCAGAACAAATTGTGTTTTACATGGAAACTACTGTGATAACAATTTCCTGAATAGGCGTAGAAACTAATAATTTTCTCCTCAAATCGCTTGTAATTGCCAACTAAGCGCGAAGAAGAAAAAAACACAATTACAGAAAGCATTTGTTCTTTTTACTTCTCCGGCTCAAACTGTGTTTAATGCAGGGTAATAAACCAAACCTCTTAAATCTTATTGCTTTGAATACGACGCAGCACGTGCATTTAAGCCATTAAAAGTTAATGGCTTGTGCTGTCGCATGCATTACGATTGCTCAATCCTTTTTAAAAGGTATTAAATTTTGTAACAGTAAGGGGTAAAACAGTATATGAAGAATTGATTGCAAATAGTATTTTTTAATTCCAAGTTTCAGTATTAAAATAAACACTATTGAAAACAGGGTTAAAAAATCCCTAATGTAATGAAAAAGAAAAACGAAAACGGTAATCAATATTTAGAAAAATGGAGGAATCTGAGGAAGGCGATTCTTGGTGGAATTTAATTTGCTGCATACCACATCCCGACAGAGGTCAACAAATACCGGAAGTGGATTCAAGTAGCCGCCTTATGCAGACGCACCTGTATTAAGCAAAAACTGTTTATCGAGTTCGGAAACAAATCTTTGCATGGCATTGTCTCGATTTATTTTACTGGGGACCGTATTGCTTGTTGTTTCTGAAGGTGGAAATTCCTGCCATCCTGCGGTCCAAGATCAAATCGCAGAATTAAATCTACGCATCCGTAGAAAATTTTCACGCATAATATACTATATAAAAAATAAGTTAAACTTGATTATTGTATAATATATTGCAGTTTTTCTAGTGTTACAACGGTGCTTATGATTTAAGCGAGCAGTGTTTGTACATGTACATTTGTATAATGATAATTATGTCACAGTGTGATCCACAGTTTGGACTGTAATAATTAATTACAATGTACATGGATTAGACTGCCAATGAAACTGGTGCATGTCAATTCTTGCCATTTATCAAACCGCAGAAATTTACCCTTCTAGACGACGTGTTATCTGTTATAGGAATTAATTAACAACGTTTTTTTTAATGACAATTAAGTTGACGGATCCTTCCTTATGCATATTAAAACTTGTTCCATGTAGCACAATATGTTTGTCGGTAGTGTTTGGGAGTATATTTGTTACCTCCAGAAGTTACCTTCATTGTTAAACGTTGCCCGCTTCTGATTATGGCGTCCAAATAATATCAATGTATGTATTGTTCACACACAATATTGAGTAAATCTCTATTAACATCTTTTCGTACCATTGACATGGACGTATGTATTTAAACACTCTCATAATAGAGTGAAACCTACTTGTCTCGTGCGATTGAAGGACTTCCAGTAAACGTCCTCCACAGTAAATTGAAAGTATTTCTCACAAGAAAAGTCATCGTCCTAATATTCGCATATTGCTTTACAGAAATGTATATGAAAGTTTTATTTCCTTATAAGCTGCATGTTATTTGATCGAATTATTCAATTAACTCCTACGATTGATTATATGTAATAGGCAATCTGATTATGGTTAGGACCACATTATGGTAGTTGGGTATTCATACTTGATAAAGTCGACGTAATGATGCATTTATGAGGATTAAGCTGTAGATATGAGTCTTCTCTTTGAGCCGTCCAGATAACATAACCATTATGGTAGCAGTAAGAAAAATGCATAAAATACAGATTGGGTTATTGTGATATTAAACGCATCTGATAACTTGTTTGTTAGTCTGTAATTCCAACATTTTATTATTATGCTTTACTGATATTGATCGGTCGTTTGTTATTATGTGAAATACTAATCACAAATTATAGTATAGTACTGATTAGAATAGGGCAATTTACTGCCTGAAAATTATCGTATTACTGCATGATACAAGAGTAGCAATCGCATCATGACAACTAGGGGAAATTAGAAAGCAATGAAAAATGACACTACCGGCGGAACGACTTGTAATAAACGGAAAGGAAACACTACATCGTGTATCAAAATTACCGCAAATAATGAAATGTCGATAGCGTTTATATGTTTAATATATGAACTTGTTATCGTCACAAGTTTGTCTTTACTTTCCAGAATGAAACTAAAAGGAACCGCTATAGGTACCAGAAACAACTTTCGGAATAAATTCGTTTTCTGGTCTGGGACTAAATAAGTAAGGCGTCAGTTACATTATTGGTTTTTTTTATTTGACACTATCAGTCTAGAACGTCGCATATTTGAAGACCATCAGTGCATGTTCATATGTTTTGAATTATTTGTAATGTTTATTAACTTGTGAGGTAGATCTAGTGCACTATGTCGGGTATTGCAGTGTATCCAAATTCAGCTTTCAAATCAAGTATCGAATTATAATCAACAATTCTAATATATTTCAGGCGCACAAGTTGTTGGACCCCCAGGTCCACCGGGGCCTCCAGGAACTAACGGTGAAGCCGGAGGACCCAGAGCAGCTGTTCACATGGGAAAACCAGGAGTTAATGGTAAATATATACGCACATAAGAACAAAGCTTCCTTTTATTAAATCGAACAAGTACAAGTCATTTAATTAGTATTTACAATAATATATTGAAACTTTTGAGTAACTTAAACATAATACCCTGGAGGGCCAATATGCGGTAAGGCACTTTTTATGCTAAATCCATACATCATCTGGTTGATGTCATATATAAGGCCTTGCAGACTGGTTTCACTTTTATGTCACTCAGTTCACATATAAACATTGCATCTTATCTTTATTAATGTTGTAAATATCCCCTTACTTTGTCGTGTATGCCCTGCAGACTTCATGCGACAAAACTTGCTCACATATAACAGTTAACACAATTATTGCCCGTCTAAATCCAGACCAAGTGACAGATATGTTTTATTTATTTTCTCTGACTTTGTCACATGATGCAAGTATTCTAGATCGATTATGACATAATCTAAGTTAATATTTGTTACCATAGAATTATCTGTATGTCAACGTTCTTTCTGCTAATAACATAATTACCTAAGCATGTTCGCGCTGTCGCAATATATACACTCTTTGTTTAGTCAAAGAAACCTCATGCAGTACAGAAATTAAATTCACTTTCAACTAACTTGATCAATTATTTAGTGAAGCTTGTTTGCGATTTCATAGATTAACCTATCATTTCTAAATCACAGCCAGGTCTCTTTTAACGAGTATAGGCAACTTGAATAGCAACTAATTGCCAAAATTGTCTTACAAAGTGCAACTATTCGTCTATAAGATAACGCATTGTGATCACGTGATTCAATGACAAATTGTGAGTAAGAACTGTTGATCGTGAAGAGAATGTTTCATTCTATATGTGTAATGTTAAGAAGACAGATTTATTTCAAGTGTGCTTTGCATGACATGGCGCACATTTCAAAACACTGTATACATACAACGAAGTTGAATTTGTTTTCTTGCATCACTTTGAATAATATATTTACGTGTTGTCAAGCGGGTCGTATTGCTACGCGTATACATTTTATATATTCCTAGAAACTACGAGTAAATCTTGGTAATTCATGCTTTAGACCATACTCTTAGTAGTTTTTGACTTGATCGTAATTGGTAACATAATATCATAACTTCATCATCATAAAGATTGTTATGAAATGAATTATGCATATTCATCTTAATAATTGTGGGTAAAATATAATCAATAAATGAAACCATATAGCTACCGTGCGATGTATTAATGGTTGAGATGTTATAATATTATCTGCAGATTTTAATGTCATAAGGGAGAAATTGTATTTCATGAAACAAACAAGTTAAATGTACATGTATCTAGAAGCTGACTTCATTACATTATTTATGTATTTTACTGTTAGAATTGAAGTGATTATTGTCACAATTGTATTTGCCATTATACTTCTGTAAGCTACAGTGATCGCCATTGTTTAAATATCCACGAAATCAGACTACAGAATAGTTAACCAACCAGTTTTTGGTGCAATAAAGTTTTCATATCAATTAGTGAGATACATTTCCCATCTTAGCATATTTCGTAGGGTGTTGTTCACATTATACGTTCCAGTTAGTATAATGAGATCAGACCTAACTTCCAACATTTCCACCAGATAACTTGCAGACAATTCATCCTCATAATTGAAGCCTTATTGTGTAATAACACCATAAACTCAGAATATGATTGATTTTAAATAAACTTTCATTGACATGGTTTTTTCCCCGTATGTTAGCTTGAAAAAGACAATGAAGATTTTATATGGCATTAAAGGCACGATTTATGCACGAAGTATTCTAAATAAATCAATCCTCGCATTGTGTTTGCGTGTGAACTTGTAACAAGCTACACAATTGGCATGTTGTGTTTCTTTTGATCAATATCCTTGATCACAACATATTGGGCTAATGGGTATTTCACGCCAGTGGTAGCAGGCCATGACGACACCCGGCTTATATCGTGATTTCCAAAATACATTTGTACATCTACACAATTGTGACAGTCATATGATTTTATGTGTGTATGTATAGTGTAAGCCTTCTTGAATACCATTTGATTCGGTCATCCTAAAGGATGTTTCCTTTTTTCCTACATTTACATGTACGTTGTATATACATATGTATGTGTAAACCTAAGTCTTGAGCAAGGAGGGTGGTTCAAAACATGTGGGTTGTTAGTGGTCACCGTAGAGTTGAATAAAAAATACCATTCTACAACAATATCTAGAATAAGGAGTTCACATAATCAGGTGTTTCAAATGGTTTTGTCTTCATATACCTCCGCTGTATGGCACACAATACCATTGACATGTATTGAAGTCGCTATGTATTAATGCATATGCATATTGTAATTCGTGCAAATTGCAAGCACGTTTGAAGATGCCAAGCATTGTAGGTGGTGTCTTCTGAATATATTTGGAGCATCTTATTGTCCCACATCTGAAGAGTTGTATACAAAATGCATGACGAACAAATACATATGTGGTACAGCGTAATTAAGAAATGGTTTTAAAACTACAGATTTATAGCAATGTCAATTAGTGTGGATTCAGTACCTCGATAATATTTATCAAACGTTACTAAATTGAGCAATACTTCTTCACTATTTCTATATTACAATGTAGAATAGATTCTATACCGAAAAGTGAAGAGGCATTTTCAAAAAAAGTGTTGTAGGATTAATAGTGTCGACGTAGAAAACCAAACTAATTAGTCGATGGTGAGAATCAAATGAGTGTTTAGTTTAAACGAGAAAGTGTATTTAACTTTCCCAGTTAGTTTCTACCCAAATGAAGTAATACATCAGAGAAACATGAGACGTCTGACTGTTTGATTCCAAATATTTCAACATGACCACTATTCATTAATTACACGTGTTTTGAAAATAAGCATTTTCTGAAACTTAACGATGTGATATTGCAAGCAAAGTGGGACAGGATGCTATGTTTATGAAGTATGAACATTAAGAGGTAGCGACATGCTGACAACATAATTGTTCCAATGTCTCAAACGAGTAATGGTTATTAATCAATTCTTGTTGTTTGCCGATGTGAAAAAGCTGTTTCCTTTTATGTTATATTGATGTATCAAAATGTTGTATGATATTACACGGGTTGGGGTGTATGAAGTTAACCATATGATAAAGATGTATATACTTCTTGTAGCCAGCACACTGTCGGTTTTCTACATATACTATTTATGATTTCGTATTTCTTCCATTTTCGTACTTTATAATAATAGTTTATAATATATTGAATAAATAATGTTATGCTGAAGTGCCCCGAGGATCCAGGCGAAACCTACAGTTCAAAGGGAGGAAATTGCTCGTGTTAGTACATGTAGTACTTGTAGTATGATACTATCCATGCCATATATAAACTCACTTCTATTCATAAAATACCGTTGACTAACTATTATCGATCATGTAAACATAAAATATTCCGGGTTAAAGTTAACTGCAAATTTAACAAGATATGACATGGAATTTGGCGGAAGTTAAGTTATTGTATTAAAACAGGAAACGTCTTCCGTAGATGAAAACACTCTCTGACAACAATATTGAGAGATTGTAATGTGAAATTTACAACAATGAACCAATTATCATATCTAATGCTTTTTCAATGCAAATCTGATGCTTGTAAGCAGTTTTGAACGACACGAGGATTGATAGAGTGAAATATGATTTCTTGTCGAACAAGACAATTGAGACACAAATTGTATATAAATTGATTTAATTGGATTTCTAACAATGTAATTAAGGCAGAATACGTCGGTGGTTGTAAATACAATCATCTTGGAAAATGTAAATGCAAGATTGGATAATTCTTGATACGAGTATATATATAAATCACATTGGTTGATTCTAAATTAATGTATGTTATTGTAAACAAGCAATTTCTTTTTCAATTTCACTTGCACAAAGGCGCGTAATTTGGAATAGATTGAATTATCTTATCTCAATATTTTGCATGGTACAGACAAGAAAAGACAATACAAGATGAGACAAGATTCTATTCTTATAATGGTTAAAAATGGTTAAAAAACAATAGTATTGTGGTCTTGGAAATGTAGTAAAAAGTGAGACATGTATTTTGATCTGGTCTGTATTAGTATAACAACTTACTTGGCACGAATTATTTAGTTTGATTTTCGCCCACAGTGTTTTTAATATCCACGTTAACATATAACATCCGTACATTTTACTAACGTACTGAAAACTGGGAAGGTAGCACTCAACCTAACCACCTGAGCACAGAAATCAGAAACACCTTAACACAACTACTCTGTGCAAGCATATATCACTGGCTTAGATTGAGGTGGTCGTTAGTGGTGATGGCCGTAAATACTGTACTACTTAAGACCTTACGACCTTTAAAGATTGATAGGAATTTACAATCAGCATCATAATGTGCTTTTTATTAGCCACCAACAGACAACGGATAACGTTAAAACAATTACATTGAAACGCATGTTTTATATTAGAGCGCACTTATTCTTAAACACAATATTATCTGTAACATCTATGGATATTTAAGGTATTTGTATTGTGTTACACGGTTTATGTCCGTCTGCATAGTAAACTGGGCCACTGAACTAGCAGGTGAATGCACGAAATAGACAACATAGAATGGTCTAGACATATCTGTCAAATCGTTGTTATTTATTACTGTCTATGCCAAACACGTGTTCTGGAAATCATGGTTAACATCATTTGATCACTGACGAGATACGGAGTTTAATTTGTAAAATAAACTGTTTATCTTTATTGCAGTGGGTGCTACAGTGTTAAGGTACATTTATAATGCCCATATTTTATTATACCGTATCAGCCTCATAGGTGTTATACGTACTTTGATTTTATCATCAAACTCAATAATAAAATGCCCATATCTTTTTGGCAGGACGGAAACAGCCAGGGCATTTAGCTTTGTTATTGCTAAAACTAGGTCGGTCAGCTTTCTGAGAATGTCGACAGATGGTAGAGATAAACAGAGTCTTAGATAAGAAGTTAAAGTGTAGATATATGTCCCAATGTCTCATTCGCCTACATCAAGAGGTTCCTTCATACCAGAGTCACGAAGCTTTACATGAAAAATGAGTACATTGCCTTCAGCAGAGTAATTTTCTCTCGCCAAAATCGTTAACTTTTTTAATTGTTTGTGACCTTCCATTAACCGATTGACTTTGACGAAGCAAATATATACATTATGCAAGACACCAGTTAAACCGTATCACTTTTTCTAAAAGCATCGACATAACAAGTATAGATATCATCACAACCACACAAACATGACCTGTATGTAGATGCCACTTAACTTAAAGTGTATCTACAATCAAGCAAAGAGGGTTTTATGTCCCTTACATGTACACTCTATGCTGGCGATGAATACGAGGGTCATTCAATATATTCGTAGACAATCATTATAATTTGATTATATTCATATTTAAATAATAATTTCTCATATCATTATAAACATTTATATATTACCTACCGTAGATACAAATTTATCTTTCATTATGCAACACAGTAACATGTCATGTGCCGTTATATTACCATAGTAACGCGCTACCACCCCCGACCGACTTTAAGTACCCTTTTTACTAGTTCAACCAGTGATAAATTCCGAACTAATTTATTTACATTCCCATATATTTGCCAGATTATTGCAAGATGTTAGCATAATTTTTTGTTAAATTATTAAGTTGTTTGCACGTTTGAATTTGAAATTAGAAGTATTTGATCTATGCCTGTCACGTTTTCATTTACGTCAAAATGCCGATGAATTTACGCAAGGAAACTCACGTAACTATAAAATCGTGCACTTGTCTTGGAAATACACAACAAACACACATTAGTTGCTAATGAGAACAAACAGAGCACATGCAGTATTCAGTGCCCCAGTGTTTTAGTGACAAAATCAAATTCCTGAAGAGCAGCATCGTATTAAAAATAATACAGAGATCGAACGAAATTTTCAAACGTAGGGACATTTAAGGAAACGCCAGTCAAAATGTGCGAGGCGTTTCAACTTAGCATAAAACCCCTGTTTCAAGCTTAATTCTTTACTTTGATAGATAAAATGATTTGGTAGATCTATTTTGATAATTTATAACTTAAATAGTTACGTTTAATTCATATGAATGACATAATTCAGTTTCGGGTTTACCACTTGAGAAATAGCAAAAACGTCAATAACGTCGCTGACGTCAGACTATATTTGCGTTGTGTGGTGGTTGCGGTAAGGTGATAGTTTTGTTTTAGCCATAATTTCTTTAAAAATTCGTCGTTTCGTGCACAATTTTCTGCACTTGTGTCAAAAAGGCTGTAGTTTAATGTGATATAATTAGTTGTTCTCTCTGTCAATGTGTATGAAAATGACGAGTCCAGTCCACGAATTTATTGAATGACCCTCGTAGATACATTGTTGTTTTGACAATATGTATATATCAGACATAACTCAAGTAGGCGGATTTGCGAATATCTTCACTTTTAGGAGTACATGCTGTATTTCTCTGCACAATGACCATACGTGTTTTCCACGTGTTTAGGAAACATTCGAAACCAAATCAAATAACCAGGTTTATAAACACTAACTGAGGCCATACCAAATCGTATTTTCGTTTAGCGTCCACCCTAAGTTTGAAAACCTATCTAGCTATCCTGAGACATAAAACAAAACACTTGAAAAAAACATAAAGACGTCTAACGTCATTATCATATGAATAACAAATATAGCTTTCAAGCGATGTCAATCCTGATAACCGTTGCTGAAATAACTGGAAACTTGTTATATGTGAACACTACTGCTGCGTATGGGTTGGGGACATGATTATGAACAAGTATGTTAAGTATGAAAGCAATATCTTAATGGATTGTGAAGATATAAGACGATACAAACTTTGTTGTTTGTTTTTTCCCAAGAAGCCAAAAACTATCCGTCCTCGGACGCTAAACGAAGAAACGATTTGGTATGGCCTAAGCCTGTCAAAAACATGCACGCCTTTTAGGCAATCTAGTGTTTGTTGGTGTATTTCCTGTAAAAATTCAGTGTCAAATTGTGAGATGTCTAACTGTTTTCATGATTTCAGTATTAACGTAACAAAATTCTGCTTTAAAGAATAATTGCAACATGCTCCGGGCTTAATGGAAGTTTAATATCATTGCAAGTGCGTTATTATATATAATATAGTCTTTTCAATGTTCTGCCTGGATTAATGTATTCCATTATTATATGGAAATGTTTTCGTGGAACGGTATTATAGTAATTGTTTATGTTACCTTGTAGTATTTACTTAGTAATGGTTTTTACAGTCGACTAACACTAGTTAGTTAGGATCAAATAGAGTAAGAAAATAAATTTAATTTTAATAAAGTATAGACATCTTTTGGCCGTATTTTACACTTTGGAAATTGTTACATTATATTACATACAATACAAATACGAACAACCTTTCTCATGTGTCAATCTCACAAGGACATTTTGTCGTCCGCAAGTAAACACCGACAGAAAATCTCACAGGCTTAAGATAACAATGATTTATGTACGATGGCTTATCACACCATACTCAATCACCACGAGAACAGACAGAGCTGGGAAGAAACGTAAGACAATTTCTGTGATATATCTTAATTTGAAGCAATAATCGTTCAAACGTGTCTTTATGTTCAGAATAAACTATTAGAATACCGTATGAGACCCTTAACAAGATTAATTTCGAGTATTCGCAAATCCGGCAACAATAGTGTAGTTGTTGTCGTTGTTGTTGTTGTGGTGGTGGTAAGTTTAATGCTGTCTGTACCAGTATGTATGTGATGTAATGTCACCCTAACATTGAGATTATATGTTCTCTAAGCAAGACCATTTGTTGTTGTTGTTGTTGTTTTTGTTAGAGGTGATGGTATATGTTGTCTGTGAGAGTATATCTGTCTGTGGTGTACTGTTACCTGACCCTGTGTGTCCGTTATCTTATAAGCTTTCTGGTTGTCTATGGCTGACTCATAGTCTGACATTGGTTGTATTATATAAGGTATTATACTATATATTTGTTATTCGTATTTGATACTTCATTAACCGTCCGCAAACAATGTTCAGTGGGGTGTGCACCCGCGTTTGAGCAGACAGCTGACAAGCAAATAAAGACTATTATAGTCTTGGTTTAGCTATGAACCCCGACCTGTTTGTATGTGATTCGGTCAGCAGTATTGACTGTTTAATAAAATACACAGTCAGACCACAAGTTAGGATGTGTTTGTGGAGATCGAACTAACGTGAGATAATAGAATAATTAAAGAGATTTTAATTAGCAACTAACGACCACTGATTTCAGACAACTGGGAACTTCATCAAACGAAACTCAACTGTACGTATCCGCGACTACACGTATACATTTATATTGCAATTGTTTGGAACATTATCACCGTCTCGGATTTTCTCCAAAATTAGGACCCGCTGCGAAACTGAACAGACGTGTTAATTGATTTCTGATATAATCTGCTTTATGCCAAAGAGCTTCCACATTACCATCGTTTCAACATTTGAAGTTAGCTTCTTGTTGCCAATGTTATAAATCGGATTATAAAGTGCCTTGATACTTCATTGTCCTTGGTATTTTTATTTTTATGTATTATGACTCGTCGTGATAAATGTGTCGCGGATATTATCTCACAGTGTGTCAGGAAAGCTTCTTAGGTTTTGTCAGGAAATTAGACACATAATGTGCAGTTCAGTGACGTTTTGTTCTGAAAAACCCTGCAAAGATTTACGATTTAAAACCATGCATTTGAAGAACTTCTACATCAATTATTACATCGATTATTAATCAAGTCTGGTGAGTCACTTCTCAAATTAAGTTAAACTAGAAGTATGGCATGTTACAAATAACGAAACATAAATAAGTAGTCGTAGAAATTGTCACATATATATTGTTATAATAAAACATGCAACGAGCATGAATTCATACATAAAACTACACGAACAAAATAGAGTGAAACGATTGGAAGGGGGCATTCATAAGAAATAGGCGATCGCACAAAATGAGCACAAAAATAAGACATACATTGTAACACAGACGACAAGCAAACGTCACAATTCCCAACACGAGAAGCTGAATTTCAGGTGTCAATTAAGTCATAAATAGTGACGTTAAATAACCATTAAGAGTAACCCTGCATCTATATAATGGAATATTGATGTGTGTTATCAAATAGAAAGTAAGTAAATGAATAGGGTATTATTTGGAACCAAAATTAGTGCCACTAATAGAAGCAAAATTTAGTTTCAGATGTCATAACTTACATAACAAGGTTACGAAGCACAAATGTCGTATAACCTTGCATCTACAATAATAAAGTGATTCCACCAGCACTATACCACTCATGATACGAGTTAGTGTTGCATTATACCTTAAAAAGCACTTTTTATCACACACACCCATGTACATGTATACCCACTTGTTCTTATTGTTAGATATCGCATGGTGGTGTACAATAAGATCCCGTAAACAGGTCTACAAGTCACATACTAGGCCGATATATCCTATACTAGCATAGAAATCGATTGACGTAATTATGCTTCTAATTGCTCTCCAGTGACCTATCGTGCTCTTACAAATTTCGCCTTTTTGATACATAATCACAGATTAGAAATAATTTGTCTGAAGACGTCCCCTCTCATTCTCCTTGCAAGCAGGGAGTCGACGGTGAACATAGGCCGGTTGCGATAGACCTTTCCTGCTCTTGGAAGTATTCTAACACGATCTGCGGATTAATCGTTTAAATATAGAGCGGACCTAACAATGTATTACGTGTATTACCCCCATAAAACATACCTATCAAATTGGCTGTTTCTATTTACGCCCAGTATCACGTGACACATTTATGAATGAATGAACGTAAACTTCATAGTAAAATTTACTACGAGTCACGATGACAAGGCGAGTTGCACGAGAATCCAGTGTTACATCTATGACGCATCTATTTTTAGAAACTCCAATATACTCTAGAAACCAAGTTTTATTAAAGCTTCTGATAATCAATCCATTTATATTTTTTTTTTTTAATTTTATGAAATAGATACCATATACTGTTATCCAAAATTGTTTCAATGTTTAAATTGTGGTATTTCCTTCAGAAAATTACGAAGGTCTTTTTAATTAACGAGGGAGGTAATTGTACCAGTAATAAGCCACTCAATTTCAACGTGGAATTATGTTCAATGTCAAATGGGTGAAAATGGAATGCGCGCAGTTAAATAGTGCGGGATATTATCGTATTTAGAATCGAAATGAAAACTCTGTTCTTGTATATTGTCGGTGAATAAACGGGCACTCGTTCGGATGCGGAAATTGAAATCACTCGTGCTACGCACTCGTGATTTAATTTTTCCGCATCCGAACTCCTGCCCGTGTTTAATTCACCGACAATAAACGCGAACAGATTTTTATTTCTTAAATATAATTGTAATATATAACATTAGGGGATGCACTGCAATAATTCCACGATATCATTCCTCATTTATTGCTTTCTCCTTTTGTCATTAAGGGTTTAGGCTTAGGGTTAGGGTTCTAACCGATATGATGTACGATAGAAAAAATATCAACTTGTTTGATTTCCACGAAGAAGTACAAAACGAATTTATATCCAATCCAAACAAGAACAATGCCAAACATGTTCGGAATATTTGCCGTCAATTATGAGGGGATTAATGGTTGCATTAAAAACGTAGATATACAGTGTAGTGGCTGGATATGTTTTACAAATACAAACATACCAGAAATGTTTTCATTCACATGAAGAAGGTTAATATAAACACGTTAGTCTGTATTAACGTCTGCAGGGATTGACATTAGAATAGGCGAAATGCCAGTTTACATAAATACATCCATTACGCTAATCATAATATCCGTTCTCGTGCAACAAACTCTTCCTATGCTAGCATAGTGCTTTGTCAATCACTACGTTTTTGGCTTGTGCTTGCTTTCTCTCACATATGCAAACCCCTAAAGTGCAGCAACAGCCATGTGTTCAAAATCAACATGTGTTTCTTTTACATCGATCATTTTTGTCGATCGATATACTTCTCTGTATAAAAGGTCATTAAAGGTCGTATGATCACTTTAAAATAGTACTTTTTCCTGTAAATTCATATGCAGTTGTACCGTGATAAAAAATGTTAAAAACCACTAATAAAATCGATTATCTAATTAAAAGCGTGTTACGTCTGCAGGACCTACAATAGCACCAAATAATGCCACTTTGCGTTTTAGGAACACGGATCTCAAATATTTTTTTCTTATATACTTTACTCTGTTTGTCCATAATGTTTGCTGTAATTATATACTTATCTTCATTAAGTGCAAAAGCACTTAAGCAATACTATAGGACACAACTTAGCGTACTGGATACTAACGGAGTTTATTCAGCACAATTGGTAAACACTGCATATGTTTGTCCTAGAATTGACAAAATGAGTTAATTAGTTAATCTTTACATTTTATGCACGAGAATGATGTGTATATTATTTTATATTTTCAGGATATCGACGGATTCTGTTGGACTTTCCTATATGACAGAACTGATGTGGATCACAGCTACCAGGTAATGTAAATGTTGATGCTGATTAAAGCATGTGAAATTGTGTACACATTAATAACTATTAACGCATTCTTCTATCAGAACATGCGAGTCCATTTCATAAGTAAATGAATTGTGTGTGCAATATACTGACACAAATTCCCGAATGCTCGAAGTGAAACGATGAAGAGCTAAATCATGTATATGTACAACTGGGTGAACATACGTTAGTAGTACAGAATTAGAAATAAATTGAATAAACCCTAAGCTATAAAACAAAATCCTGTAAATGTTAAATGATATGTGTGTTATGGGACTCCGATGAAATAATAGACACGCGATATAGTCTCATTGGGACATAATGTTGATACATGTAATATAGATAAATGTTACGGATACGATATGTTCTACTATATCGTCGTTCTACGATTTCTACGTATGATCCAAGTTAATTAAAATATGAAGAGGGAATAATTTCATTAATCTTATTAGAGCTACTAGTATATGTAACCATTTAGCTTTTTGTATTTGTTTATGTATGTAATTTAATACCGCTTCCAATGTTATTGGCCATTCTACGCCTTCATGGTATTGCTATTGGGTTGTAATGTGAATTGTAATGGCAGAAAGTATGTTAAATGCTAGACAAAGTACAAATCGTCCTAAATTATGTCTTACGTTGAAGTTTTAATTTGCATTGCTCGCAAATAAGAACATAAACGACGACAACATCTTGCATAATTCATCCGTGGGTTGAATACCGTTAATCGACGATTTACACAAAAAAGTAGTTCACTAAAATAATTCTCCGAATCCGTACAAATTGTGTTGTACATGGAAACTACTGTGATGACAATTTCCTGAAAAGGCGTAGAAACTAATAATTATCTGATCAAATTGCTTGCACATGTAATTGCCAACAAAGCTCGAAGAAAAAATCACTCAATTATAGAAAGTGTTTGTTCTTTTTACTTCTCCAGCTAATACTGTGTTTAATGCAGGGTATTAAACCAAACCTCTTAAATCTTGGAGCTATGATTACGACTCATCTCGTGCATTTAAGCCATTAAAAGTTCACTATAATTAATGGCGTGCTACTTCGCATGCATTACAATTGCTCACTCATTTTTAAAAGCTCTAAAACTCTTATCAATAAGGGGTAAAAACAGTAAACGACATCTGAAATCGTGTTTGTTTGCTTATTTTAGCGCCTAAAGCGTTGCAACATAACTTCTTTTTCCCGCCAAATATGATATCATCACTATGAACCAATGTATATAAACTCGCCAACATATGAAAATTATTATTATATATTTCTTGGCTCGATGTATTATTGCTACTAAATATTTAGTTCATTTTTGTGATAAATACTTTTTCCGTGCTGGACGATATACCGTTATCATTGGTTATAAATGCATCCATTAATCGAAGACGACGTATACTTATATAAGATAAATTCGTCAAATAAACGTGGTATTGTCGTATATATGAACAAACACGATTTCATAACTGTATCGTTATGTTGGAGTAAATAAATCAAAAAGTGTACGCTATTCTAGGACAACCCTCGTATACTGAGAAATGCAATGTTATTTGCAAAGAATGACCACTGATTTCAGAAAACTGGGAACTTCATCTAACGACATTCAACTTCACTTATCGGAGACAATGTAATTATATTGAAATCGTTTGTAAACTTATCACCGTCTCGGAGTATCTCCTAAAGTAACACCTACTGTGAAACTGAACAGACGTGTTAATTGATTTCTGATATACACAGACAACTACACAACTCGGTTAGGCCAAGTACCGTCGCGATTTGTAAGTATTATTTATATACAATAATTCATTTGCCGCACTTTAAATTAATAGTATATGTAATTGTATGATTAGCATGCAATGTGTATTACGAAGACATGATTGTCGTCACCAAACAAACTATATGCCAAATAACGTCCACATTACCATCGTTTCAACATTTGGAGTTAGTTTATTGTCCCCAAGGTTTCAAATCGGATAGTAAAATGCCATAATACTTTATATTAGTGTCCTTGGTTTTTTTTTATTTCTATGCTTTATGACTTGTGGTGATAAATGTGTCGTGGGCATTATCTCCCAGTGTGCCAGGAAAGCTTCCCAGGTTTTGTCAGGAAATTAGACACATAATCTGTCATTCACTATTGTTTTGTTCTCACTACACCTGCAAAGATAAATTATTTAAAATCATGAAGAAACGTGTTCATCAATTACTACATCGACCATTTATCCTGACTAGGTGATTTCTCAAATTAAATTTATGTATAATGTATTGCATATAACGAATCATACAATTCAGATAAGCATTCTAAGCAAGTGTCAGATATACAGTGTTATTATGAAACAGGTTATAATATATTATGTTTTTACTCTACATAAAACACACTTGATCAAAAACAAAAAGAGAATGAAAAATTGACAAGGAAATACGGTACACTAGAAATAGACAATTACAAAAGGCACAAACAGGAACGAACAAAAGAGACATTGCATAAACCACTAGCATACGTCATAATACCCCACTCAAAACTCAACACAAACGTGATGCTACACTGCTGCAAATCCCCATTACATGTGTTCAAAAACTCATAAAGTCAAAAACTCGAGGAGTAATGCGCGTCTGGCATATAGCTTACGACGAAACCTAGACTTGAACCATTTCACATTGGGTAGTTTACTTGTTTACTCAAATTACAGATTAGAAATAATTTGTCTGAAGACGTTCCCTCTAATTCTCCGTGCAAACGACAGTGAACTTGCAAGTGACGGATTACATAATACTAATAAAGAGCACCGTGTCAGACAATCTAAGGGTAACTTATGATAGGGTTACCTTGTCATAGTTACATTATCTACCCCATGTACGACACCTTATCATTACTTAATGCAGATTTCATTTTGTTGTCAATGAAATCCGACTTAAAACAAAAATTGTGTTGTATTGCTATTGCCCAGCTTATAAATCTATAGACAATTACATCTATACATTTGCTTCATTAGGATTAAATTACTAAGTTGTCGATAACATAAGTCGAGTAGTGGTGATAATCTTCAGTGTAAGAACAAGAACATTAAAACATCGGTAAGTCTCGCCACCCGAGCGATATCACCTCGCCTGATAACAATGTTGTGACCGGTCAGGGACCCGAGTTTCTCTATATCACACTCAAATCAACAAAATAAACAACAGGAAGACATAATCGAGTACTAGTTGAAATGCATACTGAATAACATATGTAAACAGTTTTACACTACTAGGACATGTTTGGCATATTGTGTGACATTGTCTACAACATTCATTTATCACTTGTCACTGAATTCATGTTAGTATAAACCACCACGAGGGTAAGTGAGATGAGGTGACATGACTCATTTGAAATGTTTCGTACCAAACAACATTATTATGGTGCCATTTTCTGTCACCTATTTTTGACGCAGTCGGTGAACGAATTCTTACGCCATGACTCAACAACCAGGCTATATTAATATAGGTAATGGGCTACTGAGTCTTGATTTGCATCTTTATGGTAAGACATACGCTTTGGTCATTGTGTATTACTGTTACAATTGTTATTTAAGGATAAACAGCGCTGACTTACTGCTTCTCTATAATGCATAATAAAATTATTTCATTTTCACTTTGTTTATAATTACGAGGTACATGATGATGTATCAGATGATTACTTTTAGTACGAGTATGACGAAAATACGAACTTCAAACTTGTATTCCATTGCGTTCGCATGGCAAAACAACACGTAAGTCGAGTTTATGACAAGTTTCCATCCTGATCTATGTTTTTTAACAGATGCTATCTACTATCGAGATCAAACAAATCAGGCAAGACCTTTAAGCTCACCTGATCTAGATCTGCAACATGGAGTACACGACTCTCAAACTAAAATAGATCATTAGCTGTAAGCGTTCATGTGCAATTTCTCTGCAATATCGTGATGTTGTTAGGTGTGGGTAGTTTTATAGGCAAACATGGCCTGATTCATAAATGCTTGATTGCAGTTGGTTAGGATTTAAAGAGCAGGTAAAATGCAATGCCTATTAATAAAACATGCATGCTTGTTGCGAGATGCATGGCTTGTGGGACTACATCAATTTTAATTGCACAGCATGTATCGAATATTGGTTCATTTTTCTACAGTAAGACCTCATGTATGCTACTTTGGTAGAATAATTTTTCTGCAATTTACACAGATGCATTTTACAATCAGGTTTTGTAAAATATTTATATTTATATAAACGTATATCCAGATGACACAACGCTATGTACATGCTTGTATCGGTATAGAAAGTTGCTGCTGGGGAGAAATCGAAATAAATAACCCTAACCTAACATGTCATTCATCATTGATTGCTTTCTCCTTTTGTCCTGAATAAGCTATGAGGTAGTGCATACAATGGCTAGTGAGCTAGTGAGCAATGGCTAGGAATAAAACAATTACCAGTCATTACAGACTAACCCCTATTGTGTAATATGAACTAAGGCATTGCCTATATGGGTATTTAATAAGTATTAGATAACCGCTAGGCTATATGTTTGTAGATATAGACACGGGCCCCAGTTGCTATGCATTATCCAAGGGAGATAACAAATGCATGCAATCATTGTGAATTGTAATCTTTATACAGCACACAAGTCAATCAATCAAATTGTCATAATTGGATTCAAATTCAATAAAATCAAAGACGTACCTTGTTGTACTGTATTGTAGTATTGTAGGCCTACTTTAAGATGGTTTATTTATATTCCGAATATAGATAATTTACAGCCTCCGATGTTTGTCTTTCGTCCTTATCCGCTTGGAAAATCGAAGATGTTATTACATAAGCAACAACATAAGGATCCTCTTAGTACACAAGTTTGTCCACCACAAATAATTAATGCACCAGTCAGTTGCATCCCCAGTTCCCCCGACCACAGGGATCCATGGCAGATAGCCAGGGAGACAGCCATGTTTTTACCATCCAGCTTCCCCTGCAAGGCAGGGGAAATTTAGGATTTATTCTGCGAAAACCAATAGCCTTAAGACAATATTTACCGGTAGATGTCAGGGGAAATGCGGGAGATTTTACCATCAGCTTCCCCCGCTGGCCGTAGAAGAGCTGTTGTTTTTGACAACTTAAAAATCCAGAGCGCCCTTCCCCGGGGCTGGGGTGCTGTGGATGAAACTAACTGGTACATGAGTCTTATACACACTGACAGTAACAAAATAATCTCATAAACATTGCTTTGACAAGCTATACATTGAGACATAGACTTGTTGATTTGCATTGGCCATTGTTCAGTTGTTGACATGGAACGAATTGTAGCCTACTTACGTTCAAGCATCTGGTATGATCTGAGTGTTGATATCATTGTAAAGCTACGTAAAAATGTCTAGTAAAGACCAGTTTCCTCGGAGATCGAGTACTGTTATGATAAATCGGCTATTAAAATGAAAATTTCACCTTTATTTTTGATGTTTCTTAAAACATCTTCCATGTGCAACGGGCGTTTGGAAATCTCGCAAACGCTTGCAATGAATTGGCTAGTAACACGGTCCACGGTCATGGGGAGTAGAGGTATTTCTTACTTCCCTTTGTTTTTCAAAAATAGTTTGTTTTATTTATCACACATTTTTTTAAAAATAATAATTAATTGAAAGAGAACGATAGGCTCAATCGTTTACAGCTTACTATTTTATTTTTATTTCAAGGACCATTCAACTCGGAAAACTGCCTGAAATTTTTGACCGGAAATAACTTTTTTTGAAAGCATTAGTACCTGCTGAGATTCAACGAAGATACGCATGTCACCCGTATTACCGGTCTGGGTATTTTCAATAGCCTGCGCTACGCGCAGGCAATTAAATCCCCTATTAAACTAAGGTCTATAATGGGTGAACACAAATCTTACTTGACGTATACTCATAGTATAGTTTATTCATTTAGCAATCAAATTTCAATGATCTTACCAATTCATATACGTGAACGAGTGTTATCCAAACCGAACCATAATGTAGACATTTTCGGTGTATTAGCCGACCAACTTTGTACGGAATCGGGGCTGTACATTGTATTAGGAACGCTTATAATGTATTACAACATTTAATAAACAATAACAAAAATGTATGTATTCAATTCATACATGTAATATAAACACGGTTGTCTGTTTGAATGTATGTATGAACTGACATTAGGATAAGCTAAATGCGACCCTGACACTTAACACAATTAGCATTTTAGGTGAAAGAACTATATTCCTATAGATGATAACCTATTGCCTTGTCAATCAATACGGTTGAGTATTGTTGTGCTGGTTATTAAAATGACTGGCTTGGTAAAATATTTCTCCACCATAGTATGATTTATGAATACACCATGTCACTATGTGCTGTTAAATATCAGTACTATCTTATTCCAACAATATTACACGTGTCATCACGGATTTTGATAAGTTACTCAGTTAAATATGTGTTAATGCGCCCAATCTAAATGATAACTGATTCTTTATTAGCCGATCTAATCAACTCTATTATAGCAGTAAATGTTTTGCTGACGGATATGGAGTGGGTCACGACTGTATGGAGCAGAGCCCTAAAGTGAAATAATGGTACTTTGTTCAAAATGAAACTGTATGCATGTGAAATGAAATTGATCTAGCTGCCTCCTGAATTCTCCATAACAAATGCCATGTAGAGGTCGTATGACCACTTGAAAAGAGTATTGTTATTTTTCTGTAATTTTCACTAAGTTGCAACATGAGCTTTAAGGTTTAAAAAGATTGTATAGCATATTGTTCAAATCCAACATCCATTTAAAATCGAGTTTTACGTTTCGAGCTAAAATAGCGACAATGATGACAAGTTCCGTTTTTGGATCACTTACCTCTATGGATTATTTTTCTCTTGAACTTTACCCAGTTCGTCGGTGAAGTTTGCTGCAACTACACAATTATCTCAAGTACAATATCATATGAGCAATACTCAAGTACACAACTATGTTTTTGCCCTCGGTTTATCAAAATTAGTATATTTGTTTTTTTTACATTTTATGCACGAGAATTATGTGTACATTGTTGAAAATATTTTTTTTCAGGATATAGATGAATTCTGTAGGAGTTTTCTGTATGCCAGATGTGAATCAAGGCTACGGGGTAATGTAAATATGTTAGCTGATTTACTTATACGAAATCATGTAAAAGTTTGTACATATTGATAATTATTATACTTTTTTTTCTGAAAAAAAGTTAATTAAGCAATTGTCTAGGGCTCTTTTCAGCTATTGGGCCGCTCTAGCACCCTTTGACATTTAACTCCCCTGGTCATTGGGCTAGATATTGAAACCTACACTCGTGTCTCCCTGTGGAGACTATTTCTCTCCTGTGGGTGTGGCAGCCAACATCGATCTGCGGCGCCCAGGAATAGACACTGCCCTCACAGGTACCATTTTACACCATGGTGGAATGGAGCATGTGGGTCTTGCTCAGAGAAATTAACTAGTGGTCCAGAGGGGATCGAACCCGGGACCTCTCGATCCCGAAGCGCGGGCCCTACCTCTATGCCACCGCTCCCCACTATTAGAAAATTCGAATCCATTTCATGAGTAAATGATTTGTAGGTGCATAATACTTATCCCCGACACATCAATATGCTGACACAAAATCCCGAATTCTGCTTAAAGTAAAATGAGTTAAATCATGAACATTCACTGCTGCATGTAATTGTGTAAGTCGCATAGAAATACTGCTATTAGAAATATATTGAATACAGCATAAGCTATATAAACGACTTTCCCGAACAAAATCCTAAAAATGTTAAGTGATATGTGTGTTATGGGACTCCGATGAAATTACAGACAAGCGATATAGTCTCATTGGGACATACTGTTGATCATAAAGGTTATGGATATGATATGTTCTACTACAAGGTCGTTCTTCTGATTCTTGATATGTTCCAAGTTAATTAAAATATGATGAAGGAATAGTTTCAGTAATCTTACTTGAGTTATATGTAAACGTTTAGCAGTTTGTTTGTTTTATGTATGTAATTCAACACCATTGCCAAGTTTATTGGCCATTCTACGCTTTTATGGTATTACCATATAGCAATAATACCAATAATACAAATGTTGGTACTGAATATATTTACGTAAAGTGTCGAACACTTAAAGTGTATAAAGCTTTATTCTAACAGTCATTCAATGTCAAAATAATTACTTGCATCGTTTTTAGTATGATACTATACTACCTTAATTGCAAATTAAAACTTTGGATGGGTTCCGTGTACTTTTATTCAATCGTCGAAAAATAGACAATTCTTATAGTTTCATAGGGTGTTCTGCATGTAGAACACTTTCTTATGAAAATGGACATTTCGCATGTCAAATAAATCACAAAGAGAGCATAATTGTTTTTTCAGTTTTCAAAACATTTTTAAATAATATCTTCCGATATAGCTCTATACACTTTAGATGTGGACTGTTTCATGGAAACTGTTCATTTAGTGGACGAAAATGTTTCACATTAAATGTTTCTTTGTTACCCATTCTAATTAATCACTGTCGTCTTAAATAATGACATACGTTGTACAGTAGTCGGAACGTCCGAGTTGTCAAAATTTGCGTGTATCGTGCGTATATCGTTCGTGCAACGTGCGTATCGTATGCGTGCGTGTATCGTGTGATTTTAGTAACGTGCATCGTCTATCGTATCGTATCGCCCATCGTGCATATCGTGTGTATCGTGTACATCGTATCGTGTACATCGTGTACAACGTGTATAACGTGTGTAACGTGTATGGTACAGTATAAGTATACGAAACACGATAGCGAGAGATTAATCGTGCATCGTATCGTGTGAATCGTCCATGTACATTATAAAAACACAACACACTTTTTTTCCGACATGAAGGGGTACATGTCGGGGGTCCTATAATAAATCCAAATTACCGAAAGGTATGGGACGATACGAGGACCTTTTAAACTAATGCCAAATCAAATCATTCATCAAAGCATTCATCAGTTTAGTATCGTATCGGTGACAATAACTTCCGGGACGCAACGGAATTATGTCCGAAATTGACATCCGAAATTATGTACGCCGTCATGAAAAGAATTCTTTGCACATCGATAATTCATAATTCATGTAATAAAAATGTCTTAAATGTTGTTTTTTTCCCGACCAACTATCCCCATGTCTTTGAAATGCCGACTTTTCATGAATTGATGTACATACTGTACGTGTAATTATGCTAGTAGCTATCCGCTATTATTGAAAAGCAGAATCCAACTTTTTTCATGATCTAATTCTGGTTTCATGAATCGAACATTTAAATGGGAATATTGAGGTGTTATGCATAATGATAAATTATAATATTTATAACATCAAAGTTAACGACTTCGTTCAAGACGGCCGACATGCATTTCTAATCACTGCATGTAACTGCAGTGTTTACTTTTTATCTCAACATGGATATTTGGGTATTTAATTCATATATCTTTTGGCCTAAGTTATTCAATAATATGAACTAAGGCACCGCCTAAATGGGGTTTTAGTACTCACTTGAACCCATAATTAATGGTACTCAACCAGTTGTCTCACATTTGTACAGAATCCGATTAGTACCATATGAATTATCAATTAAGAGGGCGAGAATTGCGCGACCCATGAAGCAATGCGCGACAATCGGTCGATACAAGAAGCGAGGCACAATTTTCAAACACGAGATCTCGCTCTAACGCAGTATCAAAAACCATGAGATTTCGCAGTAGAATATCGTACCTCGCCTCCTGTGTCGCGAGATTCTCCAATGTCCCTTCGTGTCTCGCTTCGCATGTCGCGCGATTCTCATGCCTCGTGTTCCAAGGTCGAGGCACGAGATAAGAAGCGAGTCAAGAAGCGACAATTAGGTGACACACGAAATTATATCGCCTGATTGTCGCAGTCGCATAAAATTTAAAAACCATGAGACACGACACATTGTATGATAAAAAGGAGCGTACTGAGGCAACCAGTTTCTGTGACCCCGGAAGACCAGGTATGTAAGGCTGTTAGTTAGGGTGACGGTAGTCGAACTAGACCGCCGTCGCTAGGCCCCTATCTTGCGAGGCACTAACAGGATTCCGTACATTTTACCATTTGGATGAGTAGTATATGTTTTGTTAATAAATACCTAATAAATATACATATTAATGACAATTAGCTATAAATTAAATGACATTACATGATTAGACTTCACAATAGTCGTCAGACAAATCCGACAATTTTGGTCTCTATCAGGTGCATTTGGTTTCCGCCCGGACTGCCTGTCCGATGACTCTTAACCATGGTTCACTTTTATTCCTTTGTACATGACCGCATGTCTTTTGTTAGACATGTCTTGATGGGTCAATTATCAATTTGTAAGCCAGTCGCAAAGTAGGAAAACAATCTAATTATGTCCTCGCTCTTGTACTCTTTTTCTGAAGTCTCCTTATAATTCCCCGAGGAAAAAGTATGCATAAAAATGCGGATGGCCGTCAAACAACATGTCTAAAACTGATTTCACAATGAAACAAAAAAAAGGCTCAAAGCCATCTTTTACCGAGTGTACGCCGCCTATTCGTCACACTTATTTGTTGCAGACCTATAACTGGCATTCGAAAAGTGAATATATTAAAATGAAATGAATGTGTTAAGACTGTATTCACCGTATATTCATTTCACATTTGATACATGTTCACCGCACATATGTGACACATTTGTCAGAGGGCATATTTTTCTGTATTAAAAGGGTACTTAGGGTAGCCACACTTCTCAATAGCTGTTGGATGAATCCGACAATTCCAGTATCCGTCCGCCTTTTAGCATAACAAAAATCAGTCTGACAGATTTGCTTCCGGTCTGACAGTTTCTCCAAGTCTGTCAGACGGTAAGCGACTATCGGTAAGTCTGGTAGCCCAAAATGTCTTGGACACTTTCACCAAGTGACCTATATTTTCTAACCAGGATGACCTTATTTATTGAAATTGACCTAGATTATAATGAAATAATTCATTCTGGAGAATTTTCATCAAGATAAGACCAATTTGTTTTTATCTCTATTGTCTATACAAGAAATTTCTAGGATTTGACCTATATATTAAGTTACACAATTTTTTACCCCAGATTGAACTAGATTTTGTAGAGATTATCCATCTGATTAAAGTGACCTAGTGACTACAATTACAATTAAGGTTTTGACCAACTGATCCAAGCGGATAGAGTAAATAATCGACATGAGTAGACATGGTGATGTAATCGTGGCGATTTATTGTCACTCATTTCCCCAAGTAAGCCTGATAATAATGGGAGTGAAATTATTTCACTACAGGCTTTGTGGCTGGGTAAACATTCGGGCAACACAGCGATAAAAGTGAAATTTTATTTTGACCCTGATGATGATCGCAGAAATGTGTGATTTTAGGGAAACATTGCGGAGCAGCTCCGAGCTGTACAGTAGTCCTCCAGTCTTCACGAAAGTGAGAAAAAAAGGCTGGACATCCGGTCCGGCATAAAATAAACTTGGCCGGAGCGAATCAATTTTGGCCGGACCGAACAATATTAATAGGAAACAGTTAAAAAACCAGATGTTTTAACAATTTATCATTAAAAATGGACAAAGGAACAATAAAACAACACTTTGGAAACAATAAAACAAAACTTAACAGTAACTGCTGTAGACTTAATTAATTGCCGCCGCTGATTGAAAATTTAGCGACTGTCCTTGAAAAGTTAATCGTCTGAAGTTAATGTATTTAATTGATGATTCAGACGTTTTCAGACAGACGTTTATATTGACACTCATCGGCAATTATAAACGGATTATCTCGCAAACTGTGACATACACAGGTGGGGATGTTGTATTGTTTGTTTGTTTAACATGGCCGTTTATTGACCTAATAGTGTGACACGTGTACTGTGTCTATCAGTTTTCGGTTACTTAGCGCTGAGCACAACCGTTCGTCAGAAAACCAGTCTAGGTAAATCCTCGGGCGGTCTCAATCGTACTATTTTTAGCAACAGGATTTTCCAAATTTCTGTAACTTGTTTCTCAAAATCTTTTTTTGTCGAGATTTGTATTCACAAAATGTGTTTCGGAAAATAACATACTAAATAGTATAGTATAAGTATTCGTCAAATCAGCGTCTTTTTGCAAATTAGTTCTCTTTCTGTCCTTTAAACAACCAACCTGAACATGTGCATCGTGAAAGAACTGGAAATAATGCTTCGTACCGACACATTTCGTACCAGACGATACGAAAATTTCGACGGACATTCGGACCGGCGAGCTATAATTTTTGTCGGACCGAACTGATTTTCACCGATCGTGACCGGCGGTCCGGAGACTTTCGCGAAGACTGGTCCTCTATTGAGCGCTAGGCTTCGAAACAGCTTGCTTAAAATAAGCGCTACATATCAAACAAAATGGAACAAATATATTATTTCGGTGAGCGCTCGTGGCTAGCAGATTGTTACGTATCGGTTAATTTTTTAAGTTCTTGCAGGGCACCCGTTTCATACGGAAGCACTTTGTAGCGCTTGCTGGTTGCATGTTGTTCTATATATACATGGTACTCAAGCACTACCAAAAAGCAATTGATAACGCATTGCTTTAAAATGGAAAGGGCTCTAGTAGCTATGCATTAATGTACTGTATTAAAATTATTACTTGTCAGAAATTACACAAACTACCCAAGGGACATGATACACTAAGCTTAGCGCTGGCCCTTCGGTAAGCTTCTCCAACTAAGTAACACAATGCAATAATAACGCACCAGTAAGTTGCATCCACAACCCCACCCCTGTGGATGGGCGGTGGAATAGCCAGGGGAAACAGTTATGTTTTAGATTTTGACCTTCAATTTTATGAGCCAGCCTTCCTCCACAATGCCGGGAAAATGTTGGGAATTTTTTCTCCGAACCAATAGCACGGGGACTATATTTAGTTGCCAGAGGCCGAGGAATTACTAGAGGGTTTATGGTCATTTTACCATTAGCTGTTCTACTTGGCCGGCCCATGGAACAGGAAAGGCGGGGGTTTCGACAACACGAAAGTAAAATCTAGCCCATCTGGTTGGTGGGGGTCGTGGGTGCATAATCACATAAACAAGGCTATTACAAGAGCAATTGAGCCACTGACAAAAAAGTCACAGTGTAAAAAGTGTTCAGGGTCATTCCAAAATTTGGCTAACAAATGGGGTCGAACAAATGGAATCGAGAATGACAGGATACTTACATAAGATTTCTGTCATCGGGGTGCATTGTATAACCACGTTAATTCCTCGTTTATAGTAACGAGTACTTAAATAAGTTGAAAAACCTTAAAATAAATCGAAAATCCATCTTTCTGTGTTTTCATAAAAATCTGGATCAACAAAGGCTTGAAAGGTATTTCGTGCCGCCGGAAAGATACCGATGATCAGTAATGCCAACGGTTACTTCCCTTTTCCTTCCTACAGACACGCCTAATGAAGGCCTATACTTCTAGTGAGTAAAACTAGTCGGTTAAAGGCCAGGCTTTAATAATAATGGTCCAAATAAGCGGCCTTCGGCCACCCTGTAACAATACTTGACAAATACTGATAAATATCGGCTAAACGTTCAGTCGCAAGTACATTACTCTGAGTACTCGACTTATGCAACAGTACTCTGAGTATTTGGTCGGACTCGACGTCTTGACGACGATACAACAACATTTTAGTCGTATTAATTACTGCTTCGATTACACACAATTTTGATTCTGATAGTGGACGAAATGTTAAGGTGAATTTTCTCACACTCGGAATCTTCTTGCGAATCGTGCCTATCGTGTAGAACGCACGTTCCATATCTCTATCGTGTATACCGTGTATTACGTACGGATCGTGTATCATATCGTATCGCCCATCGTGCAGACCGTGTATACCGTGTATAACGTACGGATCGTGTATCCTATCGTATCGCCCATCGTGTATTTTTGTAACGTGAATCGTGCGTGTATCGTCCGTATATCGTGCGTGCATCGTTCGTCCATCGTGCGCACCGTGTGACAACTCGGACGTTCCGACTACTGTATCATATATTAGCATTGCTCGCAAATTAGCACATAAGCGACGACAACATCTTGAATAATTCATCCGTGGATGATTACCGTTAATCGATATTTAACACAAAAAGTAGTCAGTAAAATCATCCTTCGAATCCGTACAAATTGTGTTTACATGGAAACCACTGCGATGACAATTTCCTGAATAGGCGTAGAAACTAATAATTTTCTCGTCAAATCGCTTGTAATTGCCAACTAAGCGCGACGAAGAAAGAAAAACACAATTACAGAAAGCGTGTGTTCATTTTACTTCTCCGGCTCAAAATTTGTTTAATGCAGGATATTAAACCAAACCTCTTAAATCTTGGAGCAATTAATACGACTCAGCCCGTGCATTTAAGCCATTAAAAGATAATGGCTAATGCTGTCGCATGCATTACGATTGCTCAATCCTTTTTATTAGGTATTAAATTTTTAAGCAGGAAGGGGTAAACCAGAAATGAAGAATTGATTGCAAATAGTACTTTTAAATTCCAAGTTTCAGTATTAGAATAAACACTATTGAAAACAGGATTAAAAAATCCCTAATGTAATGAAAAAGAAAACTAAAAAGTTAATCAAAATTTAGAAAAATGGAGGAATCTGAGAAAGCCGATTATTGGTGGAATTAAAATCATGATTTAATTTGCTGCATATCACATCCCGATCCCGACAGAGGTCAACAAATACCGGAAGTGGATTCAAGTAGCCACCTTATACAGACACACGGGTGCATGCGATTGTATTCAGCCAAAACTGTTTATCGAGTTCGTAAACAAATCTTTGCATGGCATTGTCTCGATTAATTTTACTGAGTTGCTTAGAATGTATACACTAGAGCATCGCAAGACAAAAAGTGCGATTTAAAAATGTGTCGAAATATTTCTAGCCGACGTGGTATCTGTTGAATCCTTTATGATGCATGTTAAAACTTCAATTTGTTCCATGTAGCACAATATGTTTGCCGGTAGTGTTTATGAGTATTTTTGTTACCCCTAAAAGTAACTTTCATTTTTAAACGTTGCCCGCTTCTGACAATGGCGTCCAAATAATATCAATGTATGTATTGTTCACTCACAATATTGTGAAAGCCCCTAAAAACATCTTGTAATCATTGTCATGTACTTAAGCGTTTAAACTTCTGCATAATCCTTGGAAATCTACTTGTCTCATGAGCTTGAAGGTCTTTCAGTAAACGTCCTCCACAGTAGACAAGAAAAGTGACCGTCCTAATATTCGCACATTGCTTTACAGAAATGTATATGAAAGATTTATTTCCGTATAAGCTGCACGTTATTTGTTCGAATTATTCCATTAACTCCTACGATTGATTATATCAAATACCTAAATGACTGTAATTTATGTCTTTGATTATATCTACATGATGATGGTTTCGACCGTAGTTTGATAGTCGGATATTCAGACTTGATAAAGACGACGTAATGATGTATTTATGAGGATTAAGTAGGAGATATGAGTCTGCCATGTGAGCCGTCCTGATAACACAACCATTATGTTAGTAGTAAAATGTATAAAATGCTGATTGGGATATTGGGATATTAAACGCAACTGATAACTAGTCTGCATGATAGTCAGTAATTCAATTATATCCAATATTTTATTAAGCTCTACTGATATTGATGTACCATTTGTTTTATCATGTGAACGATTTATCCCAAATTATAGTATTGTGCTGATTAGAATACACTCAACCGCTTTAAAAACGCACCACTATTGAAAATAATCAAAATTTGTCAAAACTCATTTTTTGCTATAATTAATAGTTTACATGGTTTGTTCAGTTCATAAGCTTGACATAATTAAAGAAAACGAATTGTTTTAATTCGGAATACCCCACTCAAAGAACTTTTTTTATTTTGCATGTTTTGCACGTGCTGCTTCATCGCTTCGACCTATGTGGACAATGTTGACTTTAAACTCTACGCTGTTGGTTTACACATTGAAAAAACAACAGAAACAGTATGTGTTAATGGTATTTATATGCTGCGAATACCTTGAATATTTGTTCGGATGGTTGTGCCTTCGCTTCCAACTGATAAGAGCAATGGTGGCTGAGCATGGCGGATCATCTGCCTCCACACAACGATTGTTGGCTTAGAACATTGATTCCTAGCGAATGACACAGTCAAAGACCGACCTGGGTGAAACTGAGCTATGAGGGAACATGACATAGGTTGTGCCACTGTAATTGGTTCCGCATAGCTGCACACAGTGTCAAAAGCGTGTCGGGGGGGGGGTAAATAAACAAGCCAAAAGTACATTATTGCATTTTCATACCGATTCTTTTCATAATTGTAGAAAATCATTTTAGTACACTTTTTAACGAGTTTTCTCCCGTTTAGAGCCGAATGTCCCAACTTTTTGTCTTCAAGTTCCTTCATAGTGTTGATTTGAGGTGCCATATATAAGCACCCTGGGAAATACCCTGACAGTCTGGTGCTCATAACCAAGATTTCAGGTTTAAATAAGGCTTGCAATCAATCTTAGGTTCACATAATGCGCATATCTGGACCACACTTAGTCGTATGGTATTAGCCAGACAGCCAAAGACACATTACATTTATAATTCAAGTTAAGCTTTGCGTGGATGGTTAGAAACATCACGTCTAACATAATTCTATCCTATTGCGTAATTAAAGTTATTCTTTAGGAGGAGAAACCACGTACATGTATCAATGTAGCGGGCTTTTATAATTGCTTTTGAAATTGTGACTTTCACTTTCATGGGTCACTGTGTTATCTTTATCATAGTTTATTTTAAACTCGTAATAATGCCATGAAAATCACACAACTAGTTGTGTATAGACTAAAGATTATTAATAAGAAAATAAATAACAATAGATTGACATTTTCATCACTAAAACCGATATTTCATAAGTGGTGCGTTTTAAAGCGGTTGAGTGTAGGGCGACTTTACTGCCTGGACGTTTATCGTATTACAACATATAATAAGACTCGAAATCGCAATCGAAAATTAGAAAGCATTGGAAAGTGACACTACTGGGGAACGAATTGTAATTAACGGAAAGGAAACACTACATCGTATATCAAAATTAGCACAAATAATGAACATTATATATAGATAGAATACATATAGTTTACAGATGGAATAATTATCGTCACACTTTTGTCATTTCTTTTCAGGACGAAAATAAATGGAACTACAAAGTAATTATCGGTATAAATTCATTTTCTGGTCTCGGACTAAACTATGAAAGTGTTAGTTACATTATTGGGATTTATTTATTTGACGCTATCAGTCTAGAACGTCCCATATTTGAAGACCATCAGTGTTTTTATCGTATGTTTGAATCATGTTTCAGCTGTAAAACAATAACCCGATAGCTACATGTACGCACTGCAGTTTTTAATGGTCACCGACTTGTTAATGCAGTGTAGATACCAGTGTCACACAAATATCAAATACATATAGAGTGCAGATACCATGGACATATGCCGGGAATTACTGTGTGTCTAAATTAAACTTTTAAATCTAGAATTGAAAATTAATCACATTTGATACTTAAAAACGTGTCTGAATTGCATATCGATGATTCTAATATATTTCAGGCGCGCTAGGTCTCGGACCGCCAGGTCCACCAGAGCCTCCAGCAACTAATGGTGCAGCTGGACGACTCAAAGCAGCTGATCACATGGGACTACCAGGAGTTAATGGTGGATATCTATACAAACAACAGAAACTACACTTTATTAACTAAGTGTTAAGTTGACATCGTTTTATTATTTAAAATACGTAGTGATATTCGAACCCCTACTATACAATACCATCGCGTACTGTAGTAATACATAATTATTTTAAACCACATTAAACCATATTTTGTGTATGTCAGTAGTGTCGTAATGAAACATGTTTATTGTAAAAGAACATATATGTTCCATTAATATACAAAGTCTCGTTGTAACGACGCCACAATAACACACACTGTAGGGAGGTACTCTAAAAATCCCTATACAAACTAACGTACAACGGCCATAAATGATGAATGACCATTAGACAGGTTATTTTATGCTAAATCCATACATCAGCTGGTTGATGTAATATCACTTTATTTAACTTCCAGGACTGGTTCAACTTTTATGACACTCAGTTCACATATAAACATAACATCTTATCTTTATTAATGTTAAAATATCCCCTTACTTTGCCGTGTATGTTCCGCAGACTTGATGCGTCAAAACTCGCTCACAGATAACAGTTAACACAATTATTGCCCGTCTAAATCCAGACCAAGTGACAGATATGTTTTATTTATTTTCTCTGACTTTGTCACATGATGCAAGTATTCTTGATCGATTATGACAGAACCCTAGCTTAATATGTGTTACCATAAAATTATCCGTATGCCAATGTTATTTCCGCTAACAAAATTAATTGCCTAAACATGTTCGCGCTGTCGCAATGTATACACACTTTGTTTAGTGAAAGAAACCCTGTGCAGTACAGAAATTACATTCACTTTCGACTAACTTGATCAATTATTTAGAGAAGCTTGTTTGCGATTTCATAAATTAACATATCGTTCCTAAATCACATTCAGCTCCCTTTTAACATGTATTGGCAACTTGAATAGCAACTAATTGCCAAAATTATCTCACAAAGTGCAACTATTCGTCTATAAGAAACCGCATTGTGATCACGTGATTCAATGACAAATTGTGTGTAAGAACTGGTGATCGTGAGGAGAATGTTTCATTCTATATGTGTAATGTTTGGAAGATAGATTTATTTCAAGTGTGCTTTGCATGACATGGCGCACATTTCAAAACACTGTATACATACAACGAAGTTGAATTTTTTTCTTGCATCACTTTGAATAATATATTTACGTGTTATCAAGCGTGTCGTATTGCTACATGTATACATTTATATATTCCTAGAAACTACGAGTACATCTTGGTAATTCATGCTTTATACCATACTCATAGTAGTTTTGTGACTTGATCGTAAATGGTAACATAATATCATAACTTCATCATCATAAAGATTGTAATGAGATGTATTATGCATATGTATCTTGATAATTGTCGGTAAAATATGATTAATAAATGAAACAATGTAGCTTCCGTTCGTTGTATTAATTGTTTGAGATGTTATAATATTATCCGCAGATTTTAATGTCATAAAGGGAGAATTTGTATTTCATGAAACAAACGAGTTAAATGTACATGTATCTAGAAGCTGACTTCATTACGATATTATTTATGTATTGTACGGTAAGAATTGACAGTTCTTTAAAGTGATTATTGTCACAATTGTATGTGTCATCATACTTCCATAAGCTACAATGAACGCCAATGTAAGAACATCCACGAAAGCAGACTACAGACTAGTTAACCAAACCAGTTTTTTGGTGCAATTAAGTTTTCATATCAATTAGAGAGATGCATTTCCCTACTCAGCATATTTTCGCTTGGTGCTGTTCACATTATACGTTCCAGTTAGAATAATGAGATCAGACCAACATTCCAACCAGATCACTTGCAGACAATTCATCCTCATAATTGAAGCCTTATTGCGTCACAAACAACATAAAATCAGAATATGGTTGATTTTAAATAAACTTTCATTGACATGGTTTTTGCCCCGTATGTTAGCTTAAAAATACAATGAAGATTTTATATGGCATTTTAGGCACGATTAATGCACAAAGTATTCTAAATAAATCAATCCTCGAATTGTGTTTGCGTGCGAACTTGTAACAAGATACACAATTGGCATGTTGTGTTTCTTTTAATCAATTTTCTCGATCAAAACATATTGGGCTAATGTGTATTTCACGCCAGTGGTAGCAGGCCATGGCGACACCCGGCTTATATCGTGATTTCCAAAATACATTTGTACATCTACTCAATTGTGACAGTCATATGATTTTATTTGTGTATGTATAGTGTAAGCCTTCTTGAATACCATTTGATTTGGTCATCCTAAAGGATGTTTCCTTTTTTCCTACATTTACATGTACGTTGTATATACATATGTATGTGTAAACCTAAGTCTTGAGCAAGGAGGTTTGTTCAAAACATGTGTTTCGTTAGTGATCACCGTAGAGTTGAATAGAAATACCATTCTAAAACAATATGTAGAATAAGGAGTTCACATAATCTGATGTTTCAAGCAGTTTTGTCTTCACATACCTCCGCTGTGCAGCACACAGTACCATTGACTCGCATTTAAGTCGCTTTGTATTAATGCATATGCATATTGTAATTCGTGCAAATTGCAAGCGCGTTTGCAGATGCCACGTATTGTAGGTGGTGTCTTCTGAATATATTTGGAGCTTCTTATTGTCCCACATCTGAAGAGTTGTATACAAAATGCATGACGAACAAATACATATGTGGTACAGTGTAATTAAGGAATGGTTTAAAAACTACAGACATATAGCAATGTCAATTAGTGTGGATTCAGTACCTCGATAATATTTATCAAACGTTACTAAATTGAGAAATGCTTCTTCACTATTTCTATATTACAATGTAGAATAGATTCTATACCGAATAGTGAAGAGGCATTTGCAAAAAAAGTGTTGTAGGATTAATAGTGTCGACGTAGAAAACCAAACTAATTAGTCGATGGTGAGAGCAAATGAGTGTTTAGTTTTAACGAGAAAGTGTATTTAACTTTTCCCAGTTAGTTTCTACACAAATGAAGTAATACATTAGAGAAACATGAGACGTCTGACTGTTTGATCCCAAATATGTCAACATGATCACCATTCATTAATTACACGTGTTTTGACAATTAAGCATTTTCTGAAACTTAACGATGTGATATTGCAAGCAGATAGGGACAGTATGCTTTGTTTATGGAGTATGAACATTAAGAAGTAGCGACATGCTGACAACATAAGTGTTCCAATGTCTCAAACGAGTAATGGGTACTAATCAATTCTTGTTATTTGCCAGTGTGTAAAAAGCTACTTCCTTTCATGTCATATTGATGTATCAAAATGCTGTATGATATATCACGGGTTGGGGTGTATGAAGTTAACCATATGACAAAGATGTATATGATTCTTGTAGCCAGCACACTGTCGCTTTTCTACATATACTATTTATGATTTCGTATTTCGTATTTCTTCCATTTTCGTACTTGTAAGGAGTTTATAATATATTGAATAAATAATTCTATGCTGAATTGTCTATTCATGTTTTAAGTGCCCCGTATTTACACATACGAAATCATGTAAAATTTTGTACATATTGATTATTATTTTCTAAAAAAAAAGTAACCAATTTTCTAGGGCTCTTTTCAGCTGTTAGGCCGCTCTCGCACCCTTTGACATTTTCACTCCCCTGGTCATTGGGCCACATATTGAAACCTACACTCGTGTTTCCCTGGTGAGATTATTTCTCTCTTGTGGGTGTGGCAGCCAACATCGATCTACGGCGCCCACACAGGTACCATTTTACATCATGGTGGAGTGGAGCATGTGGGTCTTGCTCAGACAAATTAACCAGTGGTCCAGAGGGGATGGAACCCGGGACCTCTCGACCCCGAAGCGCGCGCCCTACTAGGCCACCGCTCCCCACTATCAGAAAATTCGAATCCATTTCATGAGTAAATGACTTGTAGGTGCATAATACTTATCCCCGACACATCAATATGCTGACACAAAATCCCGAATTCTGCTGAAAGTAAAATGAGTTAAATGGTAAACATTCACTGCTGCATGTAATTATGTAAGTCGTATAGAAATAATGCAATTAGAAATATATTGAATACAGCATAAGCTATATAAACGACTTTCCCGAACAAATTCCTATAAATCTTAAGTGATATGTGTGTTATGGGACGACGATGAAATTACGGACAAGAAATATAGTCTCATTGGGACATAATGTTGATCCACGTATTATAGATAAAGGTTATGGATATGATATGTTATACTATGTGGCCGTTCTTCTGATTCTTGATATTTTCCAAGTTAATTAAAATATGATGAAGGAATAGTTTCAGTAATCTTACTTGAGCTATATGTGAACGTTTAGCTTTGTGTTTGTTTCTATGTATGTAATTTAACACCGCTTCCAAGGTTATTAACCATTTTACGCTTTGATGGTATTACCATGCTAGTGCCATTCCATGAAATATGATTGCAAGAAAACTGTTAATGGCAACTACTAATGAATGATGAAGTGATGGAATAACGTATGTGACTCTCAAATATTAAAACATGTTATACGTTATAATTTGCACCCGTATTTTGGCGTTTTAAAATGTTAAAGTCAGTAGGATGTGTTGATGATGTCGGGTTGTTCTAACGAAGCTATTGTTATTATAGTTGATGTTCTGTCTGCACCTAAAGCATTTTGCTATTGTACTGGTATATTGTCAATTTGAATATGCATAATTAGGAGCATGTAAACAAATGGCATAGAATTTTCAAGCACATGCTCCAAACTGAAGCAATATAAAATACAGTAAAGTCAACCAACAGATAAATATTTTCTGGTAACAGCAATAATACCAATAATACAAATGTTGGTACTGAATATATTTTAGTAAAGTGTAGAGCTCTTAATTATGGACTGTTTCGTGTAAACTGATCATTTTGTGGACGAAAATAGATGCTACTTTGAAACACATTCCAATTTGTTACTGTCGTCTTAAATAATGACTTACGTTGTACCATATATTAGCATTGCTCGCAAATTAGTACATAAGCGACGACAACATCTTGAATAATTCATCCGTGGGGTGATTACCATTAATATTTAACACAAAAAGGAGTTGAGTGAAATAATCCCCCGTATCCGAACAAATTGTGTTTTACATGGAAACTACTGTGATGACAATTTCCTGAATAGGCGTAGAAACTAATAATTATCTCCTCAAATCGCTTGTAATTGGCAACTTAGCGCGAAGAAGAAGAAAAAACACAATTACAGAAAGCGTTTGTTCTTTTTACTTCTCCGGCTCAAACTGTGTTTAATGCAGGGTATTAAACCAAACCTCTTAAATCTTGGAGCTTTGAATACGACTCAGCTCGTGCATTTAAGCCATTAAAAGTTAATGGCATGTGCTGTCGCATGCATTACGATTGCTCAATCCTTTTTAAAAAGTATTAAATTTTGTAACAGTAAGGGGTAAAACAGTATATGAAGAATTGATTGCAAATGGTATTTTTGAAATTCAAAGTTTCGGTATTAGAATAAACACTATTGAAAACAGGGTTAAAAAATCCCTAATGTAATGAAAAAAGAAAAAACTAAAACGTTAATCAATATTTAGAAAAATGGGGGAATCTGAGGAAGGCGATTCTTGGTGGAATTAAATTTGCTGCATATCACACCTGACAGAGGTCAACAAATACCGGAAGTGGATTCAAGTAGCCGCCTTATACAGACACACCTGTGATTGTATTAAGCAAAAACTATTTATCAAGTTCGGAAAAAAATCTTTGCATGGCATTGTCTCGATTTATTTTACTGGGTACCGTATTGCTTGTTATGTCTGTGGATGAAAATTCCTGCCATCCTGCGGTCCAAGATCAAGAACACTTATGTATATAAGAACAAGTAAGTTGAAGGATCCTTTCTTATGCATGTTAAAACTTCAATTTGTTCCATGTAGCACAATATGTTTGTCGGTAGTGTTTAGGAGTATGTTTGTTACCTCCAGAAGTTACCTTCATTGTAAAACGTTGCCCACTTCTAACAACGGCTTCCAAATAATATCAATGTATGTATTGTTCACTGACAATATTGTGAAACCCTCTATAAACATCTGTAATCATTACCATGTACTTAAGTGTTTGAACCTCTTCATTATTATACACTTATTATTTTTTTCGTACGTATATTAGAACAGTTGATATAAGGTATTGAAATGGACGAGATTTGTTACAGGTGCCCAATCTGTGTAATTTGTCTTTGATTATATGTACCAGGCAATCTGATGAAGGTTTGGTCCACAGTATGATAGTTGGATATTCAGACTTGATAAAGTCGACGTAATGATGCATTTATGAGGATTACAAAGTAGATATGAATCTGCTCTGTGAGTTGTCTTAATAACATAATCATTATGTTAGTAGTAACACAAATGTATAAAATACATATTGGGTTAATGGGATATTAAACGCATCTGATAACTAGAATGATAGTCAGTAATTCAATTATATCCAATATTTTATTATTCTCTACTGATATTGATTTACCATTTGTTTTATCATGTGAACGTTTATATATCACAAAGTATAGTATCGTACTGATTAGAATAGGGCGATTTTACTGCCTGGACGTTAAAAAGAGTAGAAATCACACCATGACAACTCGGAAAAATTAGAAAGCAATGGAAAGTGACACTACTGGGGAACGAATTGTAATTAACGGAAAGGAAACACTACATCGTATATCAAAATTAGCACAAATAATGAAAATTGGATAGCGTACATACAGTAAATAAATGGAATAGTTATCGTCACACTTTTGTCATTTCTTTTCAGAACGAAAGTTTCTAGGTACCAGAAAATAATTGTCGGTATAAATTTATTTTCTAGTCTAGGACAAAACTATGAAAATGCTACATTACATTATTGGGATTTATTTATTTGACGCTATCAGTCTAGAACGTCTCGTATTTGAAGACCATCATTATTTTATCGTATGTTTGAATTATTTAAACTTGAGAGGCAGATCTAGTTCATGCTCGGAATAGTATGCTACACAGTTACCCAATAGCTACGCACTACAGTTTTTAATGGTCACCGACTTGTTAATACAGTGTAGATATCAGTGTCAACCAAATACCTAATACGTATACAGTGCAGATACCATGGACATATGCCGGGAAGTACTGTGTGTCTAAATTTAACTTTCTCAATCTACAATTGAAATTTAATCACATTAATCACATCATACTTAAAAACGTGTCTGAATTGCATATCAATGATTCTAATATATTTCAGGTGCGCTATGTGTCGGATCCCCAGGTCCACCAGGGCCTCTAGCAACTAATGGTAAAGCTGCAAGACCCAAAGCAGCTGATCACATGCGACTACCAGGAGTTAATGGTGGATATTTATACATACAGCAGAAACTACACATTATTAACTTAATTGTTAAGTTGACATCGTTTTATTATTTAACAATACATAGTGATATTCGAACCCCTACTTACACTCCCATCATATATATTCCATTAATATACAAAGTCTCATCGAAACGACGCCACAATAACACACACTGTAGGGGGATACTCTCTATTCCCTATATAAAATAACGTACAACCGCCGTAATGGTTAATAAACATTAGACAGCATATTTTATGCTAAATCCATACATCAGCTGGTTGATGTAATATCACTGTATATAACTTTCAGGACTGGTTCCACTTTTTTGTCACTCAGTTCGCATATAAACATAACATCTTATCTTTGTTAATGTTAAAAATATCGCCTTACATTGTCATGAATTTCCCGCAGACTTCATGCGTCAAAAGTTGTTCACAGATAACAGTTAACACAATTATTGCCCGTCTAAATCCAGACCAAGTGACAGATATGTTTTATTTATTTTCTCTGACTTTGTCACGTGATGCAAGTATTATAGATCGATTGTGACAGAATCTAAGTTAATATTTGTTACCATAAAATTATCTGTATGTTAATGTTCTTTCTGTTAACAAAATTAATTACCCTAGTATGTTCGCGCTGTCTCATTGTATACACACTTTGTTTAGTCAAAGAAACCTCATGCAGTACAGAAATTAAATTCACTTTCAACTAACTTGATCAATTATTTAGTGAAGCTTGTTTGCGATTTCATAGATTAACCTATCGTTTCTAAATCACATGCAGCTCTCTTTTAACGTGTATAGGCAACTTGAATAGCAACTAATTGCCAAAATTGTCTCACAAAGTTCAACTATTCGTCTATAAGATACTGCATTGTGATCACGTGATTCAATGACAAATTGTGTGTAAGAACTGTTGATCGTGAGGAGCATGTTTCATTCTATATGTGTAATGTTAAGAAGACAGATTTAGTTCAAGTGTGCTTTGCATGACATGGCGCACATTTCAAAACACTGTATACATACAACGAAGTTGAATTTCTTCTCTTGCATCACTTTGAATAATATATTTACGTGTTATCAAGCGTGTCGTATTGCTACATGTATACATTTTATTCCTAGAAACTATGAGTATATCTTGGTAATTCATGCTTTAGACCATACTCTTAGTAGTTTTGTGACTTGATCGTAATTGGTAACATAATATCAATATTTCATCATCATAAAGATTGTTATTAGATATATTATGCATATTTATCTTGATTAGTGTGGGTAAAATATGATTAATAAATGAAACAATGTAGCTTTCGTTCGTAGTATTCATTGTTTGAGATGCTATAATATTATCTGCAGATTTTAATGTCATTAAGGTGGAAATGGTATTTCATGAAACAAAGAAATTAACTGTGCATGTATCTAGAAACTGACTTCATTACAATATTATTTACGTATTTTACTGTTAGAATTGACATGATTATTGTCACAATTGTATTTGCCATCATACTTCTGTCAGCTACAATGATCGCCAATGCATGAACATCCACGAAATCAGACTACAGAATAGTTATCCAAACCAGTTTTTGGTGTAATAAAGTTTTTACATCAAATAGAGAGAGAAAGACATTTCCCTTCCAGCATATTTCGCTTGGCTTTGTTCACATTATACGTTCCAGTTAAAAAAGTATAATGAGATCACACCTAAATTTTCACCAGATCGCTTGCAGGCAATTCATCATCATATTGGAAGTCTTATTGTGTCACAAACAACATTAAATCAGAATCTATGCCCTCTATAATTGATTTTATATAAAATTGCATTGACTTGGTATTTTAGCTTGAAAAAGACAATGAAGATTTTATATTGCATTTTATTCACGGTTAATGCACGATTAAAGTATTCTACAAAATCAATCTGCGCATTGTGTTTGCGTACGAACTTGTAACGAGATACGCAATTGGCATGTTGTGTTTCTTTTAATCAAAATCCTCGATCACAACATACTGGGCTAACGGGTATTTCACGCCAATGGTTGTAGGCCATGGCGACACCCGGCATAAGGAAATCTACGTTCTTTGTACAAACTAGCTACACTTACTATTATTTGATTTTTTTGCTTTGTGTATAACTAGTTTGATTCAATGATTTATTTATGTAGTTGTGTTCAATGTGTTATAACAAATATGACTGGGTAGGCGGTTCTGGACTGAAAAATCTGTTCGGGAAAGACATTATATGAACCACTAAACATACATAAAGTAAAATTAACACAGACAAACACACACAAAATGAGACAAAGGTAGCTTAACAGCTACACAACAAAGCCTTTCTTCATGCAACCATTTGAATAAATTAAAGTGAATATGTTACAACATGTAGGCGACCATTGAATCGTTCGTAAATTATTTAAGTAGTTTGCTTTTAGTAAAATTTAATTATAGTTAGAGTGCTCTTAGTAATTCTTACTCAGCCATTATGTTATTGTGTGAGGTTTTTGCTTACTTCCATAACAAGCACTTCCTGGAGTCTATGGTACAGTGACAGTACACACGGGTCAAATGGAAGACGCGGGAAACGAGGGTTGACAGGTAAAGATGGAACACCAGGAAAGGACGATATATCCGGAATGCCTGGACAAAAGGTGGGAAAATATTATTTGAGTGACATGTGCTCTAACGACATTGACACAATTGTTCAAACAAGAAATAACATGATTGAGACATGAAACTTCATTTAAAACAATTTGTACGTATGTACATTGTCTGCATATCCACCAATGATATCAGAATGCTAGTATGTTTGCTAATTCAATGACATGAACACAATGTAAGCATACCTCCTATTTACTGTAGATTATTTCGGAAATCATTTTGTATCATTACTTTACTTAATAATTATTTGTACGTATATCATCCTAAAGGATGTTTCTTTTTTCCTATATTCACGTGTACGCTGTATATGCATATGTATGTGTAAACCTAAGCCTTAAGCAAGGAGGATGGTTCAAAACATGTGTTTTGTTAGTAGTCACCATATAGTTGAATAAAAGATACATGAAGGATAATGCACATGTGTTACAGCGGAATTAACAAATGGTTAAACAACATCAGACAAATAGCAATGTCAGTTAGTGTGGTTTCCGTACGTCGATAATACTTATTCTACTTTACTTATTTTAAAAATGTTTCTTCACTAATCTATATTATAATTTTACAATAAAGGTAGTACATGAATAATTTCGACGTGCAGCAACCACACTAATTAGTCAGTGCTGAGAAACAAATTAGTGTTTCGTTTTAATGAGAACGTGTATCTAACTTCTCCTTGTTAGTTTCTACATAAATGAAGTAATACATTAGGGACACATCAGACGTCTGACTGCTTGATCTCAAATATTTCAGCATGATAGTCATTCATTTATTACGCATGCTTTGAAAACTAAGCATTTTCTGAAACTTAGCGATGTGGTATTGTAATCAGAGTTGGAGATCATAATTGTTCCAATGTCTCAAAAGTGTAATGAGTATTAATCAATTCTTGTTATTTTTCAGTGTGTAAAAATCTGCTTCCTTTAATGCTGTCTGTAATTATACGGATTGAAGTGTATAAAGTTTTAAACCAGGTGACACATGTGTCTATGGTTCTTGTAGCCAGTACACGATCGGTTTTCTACATATAACATTCATGATTTCACAGTTCTTCCATTAATGTACATGTAAGAAGTTTTAAAAATGTATAAATGTCAATATATTCAATATTATGCTGAATTGTATATTTCTATTTTAAGGGCCAGAAGGGGACTCCGGGGATCCAGGTGGAACCTATAGTTCAAAGGTTGGAAATTGATCGTGTAAGTAAAATGATAAATGTCCATGTAATATCTAAACATAATTATATACAAAGCATACCTTTGACTAACTATACACGATGGGTTACATTTATGTCAATCTTCCGTTGGCTGTTACTGCAACTATAACATTGCCTGTACAGCAATATACAAAAACGTTGTATAAAATCCATTGTTTAAACTACATGTATTATCGATCATGTTAATATAAAATATTCTGTGTTAAAGTAAATTGCAACTTTAACCAGATATGGCATGGCCTTTGGCGGAAGTTAAGTCATTGTATTAAAACAGGGAACGTCTTCCGTAGATGAAAACACTCTCTGACAACAGTATTGGGAGATTGCAATGAGAAATTTACAACAATGAACCAATTATTTTATCTTATGATTTTTCCATGCAAATCTGATGCTTGTAAGCAGTTTAGAACGACACGAGGATTGTAAGAGTGAAATATGATCTAATGTCGAACATAAAAATTGAGCCACAAATTGTATATAAATTGATTAAAGTGGATTTCTAACAATGTAATTATGGCAGGATATCTCGCTGGCTGTAATACATTCATCTTGGAAAATTTAATGAGTAAGATTGAATAATTCTTGATACGAGTTTAGATATAAATCACATCGGTTGATTCTGCATCAATGTAAGTTATAGTAAACAAGCAATTTCTTTTCAATTTGAATTGAACAACGGCGCGTAATTTGGAATGTATTGAATAATCTAATCTCAATATTGCACATGGTAAATACTAAGTACTTTCGACACGTCGAGATTCTATGCGTTATCCTTATAATGGTTTAAATACAAGATAATTGTGGTCTTGGAAATGTATTAAAAAGTGAGACATGTATATTGATCTGGACTTTATTAGTATCAACACATATGGCTATTCAAGGTATTCGTATCGTTTTATACAATTTATGTCCGTCTGTTCAGTAAATTGAGCCCCTGAACTATCAGTTGAATCAGCGAAATAAGACAACATCAAATGGTCTAGACATATATATCGAATTGTTGTTAATTATTACTGTCTATACCAAACACGTTTGTGCTATCATGGTTGACATCATTGGAGAGTACAATGAGCAGCAACAAGTTTGCTGTTTTTTTCGAAAACAATATGTTTACCTTGGTATTTGGTTAGAATTTATATCTTACAGCATATGTTGTTGTTTTCCATTGTCGGGTGATCTTGGTGTAAGTGTTAATTAATTCCTTTGTAATCACCCTATACTTATATGACATACGTTATTCTAAGGCCTAGTTCACTGTTATGTTTGAATCTTGTCAGGCTGATGTCATAGTCATTATTATTGTCATTAAACGTTTTGATATCAATATCAGCTTGTTTTGTAGGGTAAACGCATGCTTTTTCGTGCTATTACATCTGCAAAATCCTGAGTAACGGTTGGTACCCAAGCCCGTCAGGACGAGGATACTGTACATGTAAAGATCAACTCGTAAGATCAGTTCATGATTTGGTGTGAAAGTTCCTATACTTTTGTTGAATAACACCAGTATCCCAGTAGAGTTTGTAGCTGCTGACAGTAAAAAGTTCACCAACATCGTGCAGATAAATGCAAGTATAAGAAACAGTAAAATGTCAGTAACAGTGTGCATGTACAGGCTTATGATATAGTACAGCAATGCGAAGTCATGACGCCTTCTCTCTTATATGATACATTCATTACCAAAAAACAGGCATCTGCATGTGAAAGATAGCACATATAATATATATATAATTTTGTTCACCGATGGGAGCTCAATCAGTAAAATAAACCGTTTATCTGTATTGCGGTAGGTGCTACCATGTTCAGGTATAATGGTTTACCGGTATCTTTATTGCAGTGTGTGCTACAGTATTCAGGTATAATGACCATTCGTTATGATATCTTATCAGCCTCACGGGGGCTACATGTACTTCGATTTCATCATCAAACTCAAGAATAAAATATCCGTATCGTGTTTGCAGATCGGATACAGCAATAGCGTTCAGCTTTGACAACTGAGACTTGGGCAGTTCATTTTTGGTATTTGATCGTGTATTTGTGGTATGTGTATTTCTTTCTGTACTCGACTGTGTAATTTAAGCGCTGTATTCTGTGTCCGATTTTCTCATATCTGTTTACATATAGTCCTTTTAACATGTAGTTGAATTGTAAAATAAATAAACATAAACGTTTTCATCAACAAATATGGCGAAGAGTGTTAATCGACGTAATTACCTGTGGTTATGCTACATTGTAGCTACCAGATAAGCATACAATAAGTAGTGCACGTGGTGTTTGTTTCACTACAAGATGTTGTTTAAATTGTATTCAACCAAAGCAAACATATAGCAATAATGTATGAATCAAATCATAGTGAGTTTATGTAAATCATTTATACACGACTGGTCACACGTAAATAGTTGGTGACCATATTGAATGTTGAAAATATCGTCAGATGATAGAGATAAACAGAGTCTTAGATAGGAAGTTAAAGTGTAGAACAATGTCCCAATGTCTCATTTGACTACATTAAGTGTGTACTTTATACCAGAGTCACGAACTTCCGCTATAAATAAGTTTATCAGACGTCAAACTTGTTTAAGTTTTATCAAAATTTTACATGAGTACATATCCTTCCGTGGAGTAATTTTCTCTCGACAAAATAGTTTAATTTTTAATTTTTTTGTGACTTTCCATTAACCGTTTGACAACTTTGTCGACGCCAACATATACATTATTTAAGACACCAGTTAAACTTTATCACTATTTTCTGAAATCTTTGATCTTACAAGCATAGATATCATCACAACCACACAAACAATATCTGTATGTAGATGACGCTTAACTGAAAGGGTATCTATGTAATCAGACAAAGAGGGATTTATGTCCAGTACACTCTATGCTGGCGATGATAGATACAATGTAGCTTGGTTGTTTTGGTAATATGTATATATCAGACATAACTCAAGTAGACGGATTTGCGAATATCTTCACTTTTAGGTGTACATGCCGTATTTATCTGCACAATTAACCTTTTTACACTCGTGTGCATTTCCACAAATTATGAAATAGAAGATGAATTATGGAATACCTAAACACCATTTTAATTGGTTGTATGACAAGCACGACCTACGTGCTTTCAATGTGTTTAAGAAACATTCGAATCCAAAGCAAATAACCAGGTTTATCAACACTTACAAAGCCTGTCATAAACACGCATGTCTAAAAGGTGATCTAGTGTTCATTTGTGTACTTAAAGTACAAAGTTCTGCTTTGAGGAATAATTTCACCATGCTCCAGGTTTAATGGAATCCTGACAAGTATGTTAGTACATATCACTGACGTAGAATGAGAAGGTCGTAACTACATAGTCAATCAGTATGTTGAGAAAACAAGAAAAACTGTCTAACAATCACTCTTTACGTATGGTAAAACAAGCTTGGTCAACATGACAAGTTCCGATTTGCATGAAAGTAAGCTCATTAGAAGCGCCTGATGATGTAGATTTCAAATATACATTAGTCAACTAAGGCTGTAACCGTCTCATTTAATCCCGGCTTGTCAATTATTTGCCTGAATTTTTGGATCTTATTATGTCATGGAAAATATTTTCCTGGATTTGTATTATAGTAATCGTTTGTGTTGCCTTGTGGTATTTACTTAATTAATGATTTTGGTCAAAGACAAACACTAGTAGGTCAGTATCAAATAGAGTAAGAACATATTTTTAGTTTTTAAGTACATGTATAGACACATTTGGACCGGGTTTTCACATTTTGGAAAATAGTGTCGCAAACTTCTGTTCATTAATGGTAAAAGTGAATACGTTTTAAACACCACACTATATCCCATGAGAAGCTACACGACAAATACTTGTTATCATTGATGTATAGTCAGGACACATCACAGTGGGATACAAGTGAAATGTTGATGCTGGGCATCAAAGATGCCGCTAGTTCTTTTTAAGTAAATCTTTTTATTTAGTAAAAGGTATTGGTAGAAACTTGTAAACAAACTAAAATTCCGGCGTGATGTGTGATGCACAAGGGAAGTTATTCTCATGTGTTGAGTGTACGCTGCAAAAACTTAAGATTGCTGAAAATGGGTATTTTTCACTAATTCAAGGGCAATAACTCTGGTTGTACTAAATTGAAAGGGGAGTGAAACCCCAGGTGCACTAGAGTACATGCTGTCAAACATTTCTATAAAGGTTTCATGATCCTAGGTCAAATACTTTTTGAGTAGCATGTGAAACAAGTCAAAAATGGCTATTTTACACCATTTCAATGGCTAACTACTCTGGTTGTACTAAACTGAAAGGGGAGTGAAACCCCAGGTGTAGAGAAAACATCCTGACCATTTCTGTGAAGGTTTCATGACTCTATGTCGTGTACTTTGAGTACCGTGCGACATAAGGAAAGCGGCCAATTTTTTCTGTTTCAAGGGCCATAACTCCGTCAAAATTGGTTGAATCATAAAACCCTGATAATATGCACCAGGTCACATGATGACAATCATTCTCTGAAAGTTTGGTTGAAATCTATGAAGAAATGTAGGAGGAGTTGTGCACAGAAGAAATTGTTAAGGCCCGCCGACATTCAGCAATCTTATAACCAGAGTTTTCCTTTGGAAAACCTGGTTAAAAACTTGAAGGCAGTGAAACACCAGGAAAGAATAGAAAACATGAAAACATTCTATTTTCTATTGAAATATTTATTTAAATGAACATAACATGTTTTAGAAATATGAGCACCATTATAATATTGATTAATGCTTCACAGATGGCATTTAGCATGTTTCATAAAATAACAAAGTGTATTCCAATAACGTGGTATAGCCTGACAACGTGAAACTGACACTAAAGGACATTGTTATTTCGTGGTTTGTGAGCTTGATAAGTAAATTTATTGCGAATTAATACGTTCAACATAGTTTAAAATATGCATAGAACTAGTTCCATTTGGCAGGAGTATAGGAGCGCATATGAATATTTTGTAAATAAGAAGTGTCAGTTCAATGTTGGCAAGCTATATTTACCCGTTTAAATTTTGGCAAAACAAACTATTCTGACATACATAAATAAAGAAACATAGAGATTAAAAAAACACTTGCATTTATCAAATTTAGATTAAGACAAAACCTAAGAACTGGAAAAAATCGAAAATCATAACTAAAAAATATCTGACAGACATGAAAGTATTTAACATGTTCCATAAAAGTTCGAAAGGAAAATCGCCGCTCCGCGCAAATAGTTTTTTTTTACTTTTTAATAGCCCCTGCTAAGACCCGCAAATTGCAACATAAGATAAGATAAGATAAGATAAGATAAAGTTTATTTTCCAATCATGGGTCATATTATGTGACATGTTAATTACAGATAAAACAGAATGTATTGAAATAATAACAATTATAATAACAACCAAGATTTTCTAAAATAAATAAGGCTTGATTCTGATTTTTATAACACAAATAAATAAAGCTTTCGGTCTTAATAATCACATCTCCCATTATGCACTTGAAAAGTAGAAAAAATAGTAATACATGTATATACACATGATACCCCCCCCCCCCAATAAAACGAGAATTTTGATCATTTATTATGATGGGAAATATGATTAACTTAAGATTAATAATGTAGAGAAAATAATCATTAAAAAAAAAAAGTACATACAAATAACAATTACCTTTTATAGTCTTGTGCATACACTGAGCAAAATTCCCAACCGGCCACTCAACATATTACCAAATATTATAGTATAGTCATAAAAATATTCATAGAATCTAATAAACAACCAGCCTCAAAACCAGAAATCACATAACGATAACATTAAATGCAATATAAACCTGATATAGTTTTATGTGGACAATAGACCACTATTCAAGCATGTGGCAAAGTTTTACTGCAACATGCTGTTTAGTTTAGAGATGGTATAAAAAAAAAAAAAAAAAAAAAAAAAAAAATATATAATATGGGTTTGAAAACTGACCAACAAGAAAATTTGCTAAGCATATACACATTATGACTCAAACAAAAACAGTAACAACAACACTGTCTCTCTCCAAGGATGTTTTAGCTGCCAGTACAAAGTGTAAACTGACATACACAAAACAGTAGCTTTATACTATAAAGCAGATCTCAGAATATAACAATCATGAAGGAAATCAGCAAACAGGTGAATGATGTTAGTGTTCTCATTGCACATAAGCCAGGTGAATTTATTTTTGCCAGACATACTTAGAAAATGCACATTTAGATGATTTAGTTTGCTATATAACCTGTCACGAAGACTAGAATATGCATTACAGACTGTAACAAAGTGGAGCTCGTCTTCAACATGTCCTGTTTTACAGATTTGACATATGTAGCCGTTATATAAACACCCGTTCCGAACTGATTTGGACTTTAGTACCTACCGAACATTTATCATCCTATTTTACCCCTGACGGGCGAGTCCAACAGCGTTATAACCAATCAAATCTTGTATCCTCCTGGGACTTGGACTTTAGTACCTACCGAACATTTATCATCCTATTTTACCCCTGACGGGCGAGTCCAACAGCGTTATAACCAATCAAATCTTGTATCCTCCTGGGACATCTGCTTGCACCCTTTCATACTCGATGCCGCCTCCGGCGGCATCGAATAATCAGGTGAAAATATACTCGTACATTAAATTACCAACAACCTTTCTTATGTGTCAATATCACAAGGACATTTTGTGGTCCACAAGTAAACACCGACAGACAAATCTCACAGGTTTAAGATAACAATGATTTATGTGGCTTATTACACCATACTCAATCACCACGAGAACAGACAGAGCTGGGAAGAAGTGTAAGAAAATCACTGTGATATATCTTAATTTGAAGTGAGGGTCATTCAAACTTGTCTTCATGTCCTGAATAAACGATTAGAATACCGTATGAGACGCTTAACAAGATTAATACGAGACTTTACCTTCCCTGTCGGATTTTCTCATACTTTTTTCGCAAATCCAGCAACAATGTTGTTGACGTGGAGGTGGTAAGTATAATTTTATCTGTCACAGAATGTCTGTGGTGTAATGTTACATGTATCCTGCCCTTGAGTTTATATGTTCGAATAATTTATTGTTGTTGTTGTTGTTGTATGTAAGGGTGATGATGTCAGTAAGAATATGTCTGTCTGTGGTGTACTGTTATACTGACACTGAGTGGCCATTATCTTATTAAAGCAAGCTTGTTGGATGTTTACGACTGGCTTCAATTATATACATCATAAACCTAAGAAGATTGCTGGTATTGTAATAGGTAAACATTTGCATTTTGTACCTGAAAGCAGAATGACTTCAGCTTTAAACACTAAGAAGATAATCAGTTAGTGTTTGAAACAAGACACTATAAAATGTATAATTATATATCAAATCGTTAACCATGCAATGCAGCAATGGAAATTTCTGTTGTAAAGATGATCCCCAGCCAAATATATGCCATGTACCCCAAACCACATTTTGTAAGCCATCACATCAACTCCTATAGAATCTACTTAAAGTTCATTATCATTTCCAAACCTAAGTATATGAAATGTATGGAGTGGTATAATGTAAATAAACCATCTTCCAAATAGTCAAATACCAGTACATGTGTACTTATAGTTACAGGAATGCACATGAGTTATAGTTTTCGAAATATGACAAAACGTATTAACGGTTTTAAAAGTTTTCTATTCATTTCAGGCATATGCAGAAACACCAGCAGTTGCATGTTCACAGTTTTTGATACAATGAAAGTAACTGATACCTGTACTACCCCGCATTGTCAACGGTCTCCAGAATGTATTATTTAATCATCAATAAATCTCGAGCAATATTAACCAAAATGTGTGAGTGAATTATTTAGTCCCCAGATACTGCAATGTCATTGTTTTCACATAATTGTTTTTACGTTAGAAAATGATGACAAATGTTAGAAGCAAATCTGGATGATCATTTTTATTTGACAAGTTTATGCAGTCTAACGCTGCTTTATGAATCCATATTTCGCGATATGTTGGCTAATATGTTTAATACTTTGGGGAGGTAATGATGCATTTAAAAAGAGCAGATTTAGTGTGCGGTATCAGTTCAATACCTATGGTCTAAAAGGCGTACACGAGTGTATGTTATTATCGTACTCGGAAAACATCATAAATAATTCAGAAAGATTGGTTACTGGGTGTGCAATGTTTTTCAATACTGCGCTGTATGATTTACATATTGATAAACTTATTAACCTAATACTAATAAACCTAATTTAAAACACAACAGCAACGGATATGAAAGCATTTAATATTCTTAAAACTTGGGCCAAATGAACACTTAACGGTTATATTTTTAAATGATTACATGTGTATTTATTTCTCTCCCATCACGTAATATGTGAACGTTGATATTGGACAGCTGATAGGTTTCTTCCGTTAATAATAAAGTCAAAATACAAAACAATCGAAGGATTATAGTAAGCCATCTCTAAAACTATAAAGGTTATATAAGTACATAAATATATTGAACATGTACTAGCTACATAATGTGTAATAATTGATAAGTTGTATTTGAAATATGGTAGTAACGTTAATGTAATAATGAATAAAACAAAAGTGTTATTTATTTGTTAAAGTTTATGTATATTGATGCTTTCGTGACAACAATTGAGCATGTTTCAATTTTGATTTAGAGCTATACCATACTACTGTATGTATCAGTATAACGAAAAAGTCCCAACCCATCTGATGTATGCCAAGAACTTTTACTTTGCCGCCGTATCAATCTTTACAAAGATATTCTTGTAGCCAATATTTTAAATCGAATTGTAAAGTGCCTTGATAATTCAGTGTCCGTGGTGTTGTTATTTCTATGATTTATGACTTGTGGTAATAAATGTGTGCAGGCATTATCGCACAGTCTGCCAGGAAAGCGTCTTACGTTTTCTCAGGAAATTAGACACATAAGTTGCAGTTCACAGAAGTTTTGTTCTTACTAAACGGACGAACAGTAACGTTTTCTTAGGTTTTATATAACCGCTATTATATAGTTTCTATGTGAAACTGGGTCACCATGCCTTTTTTTGGCGGGGACTTGGAGTTTTTTTTTCTTTGGCTTATGTGTGGGCTTTGCTCAGTGTAGTTACTAGAAATATGTAATGTTATTTCCCGCCACATTCCTACCTTGCCTATAATTTGTACTAGGATCACCGCTATTTTATAATTTCTTTGTGAAATTGGGTCATCCTGCATGTTTTCGGCGGGGGCTTGGGTTTTCGATTGTTTATTTGGCGAATGTGTGGGTATTTCGCATTGTAGTTGGGTTGTGATGTTTCTGATTTCTTTGCTCGGCTGCTTAGGTTGAGTGCTACATTCCCTGTCTAATTTCCTATTCTGTTTAAATCGTGATTGTACAACACTTATAATCTTGTTATTTACATACAAAAATGGCTATAATAATTCCGGTTATTATAATAACAATAATTTTAGATGTACATATAAACATGCATCTGCATAAATGCTTGCTGATGTTTCTCATGAAAAGGAAAGTTAGTAAAGCATAAACCTACATCTGCACACATGTACATTTGTAGCTACACAACTAACACTATGGAATCATGTTGCATTGAATTTAAACATTAACTTGTAACCAAACTTGTCACAGAAACCCTCTTGGTTTTTTCTAGAATATTGCATGAACGTGCAAGATCCAGTGCAAGATCCAGTAACAATGTCGACAGACTAGGCTGAGATATCCTAAACTTGCATAGAAATCGATGACGTAATGGTGCCGCTAATTGCTCTCATGCAATTTTCTCCTATTTGATACATAATCACAGATTAGCAATAATTTGTCTGAAGACATCCCCTCTCACTCACCTTGCAAGTAGGGAGTCGATGGTGAACATGCTAGAGACGGATTACATATTACAAGGGAAGAACGACGTATCAGACTGGCTAATGGTAACTTATGTTAGGACTATATGATGATTACCTTGTCATAGTTACATTATCTACGCCATGTGCGACACATTATCAATACGGTATGGCAATTTCCCAGCTAATAAATCCATGGACAACTATATCTATACATTGACCTCATTATTAATAAGATACCAATGTGTCGATAAAATATGTGTCGAGTAGAAGTGGTAATCATCCGTGAAGGAACGAGAACATGACAATAGTTTGTGCAGTATTGAGTTGTGTCATAGCCGATATTAAACCATCAAAGGCATCGGCCATGTTATAAACACCGAGGATGGTTGACGGCTTGTTTTGCGAAACAAATGATAGATGATTTTGATTGTGTTTGTGAAAAAATATTAACATGTATAAACAGTGTAACTTATAAAAATAATATATTACAGATCAAGCGTGAAACCAAACACCTTTTGGTAACCACAAATAACATAGGTGTTAACATAACGATTAAAATTAAATACTAGAAACGAAAGATTTAACGAAAAAAAACATCACTATTTTATGTGTCTAGAAGTCAAGGTAGTGGGGATTTAGTGCTCATGTAACGGTAGGGATAAACCTTTCTTGCTGGTGTATGTAAACTATCTTATATGTCTGCATGGGTTTCCAATGTCGTCTTTTTAATGCCTGGTGGTGGAATATGACACTAAAATCAACAAAACAAACAGTTTGACGCCTGAAGGGAGTACTATATGCAATAAATACTGGTCTAGCTCAGTGATTTAAATTAAATCACACGACGTTTGCATGTTTTGGGAACGAACATATTTGGCACATTTAAGACAATGTCTACAATATTTATTTATCATTCTCGACACTTGTCACTGCATTTTTGTCAATATTACAAATGTTACCACCACGAGGGTGCGCGAGGTGATAGGACAGGTTGCCTTTTAAATGCTACGAACCCAACAATAGCATACCGGTATTATTTTCTGTCTCGTATCATTAAGGAGTCGGTGAATGAATTATTACGTCTAGACTAAACAACTAGGTTATATTCATGTGGGTGATTTTGGCTATTGAGTATTAATTTGCATCGTCAGCGTAAGTTCACGCACGCTTCTGTCATTGTGCATTACTGTTATCATTATAATTCAAGGATAAACAACGCGGATTTACTGCTTTTCTATAATGCATAATAAAATAATTTCATTTTCAATTTGTTTATTATTAAATGTTGATGTACCCTATGATTGTTTTTAGTACAAAAGTGTCGAAAATACACAATCTATTTTTACGCATGCAAAACAACATTTTAGTCGAGTGCATGTTGTTTTCACATCCTGGCCATCATGTTTTCGATCAGATGATATCAACCATCAATATCAAACCAATCGAGCAAGAACCTTAAGGTGACCTGATCTAGATCTGCAAACTGACGTGCTCAAACTGATATAGATCATCTGCTGTAAGCGTTTATGTGCAATTACTCTGCAATCACGTGATGTTGTTTGGTGAGTGATGTTTTATAGTCAAACTGACTAGATTCTTCAAATGCTTGAATGCAGGTTGGTAAGATTTTAAAGAGCTGATAAAATACACTGTTCATTAATAAACACGCACGCTTGCTGCTTCCAGAGGCATGGCTTGTGGGGTCAGATCAAATTAAAATTGCACAACATGTATCGAATCACGGTACATCGTTCTACAGTATGACATTGGTAGAATAGAGTCTAGAATTTACAATGAAGACTTTTACAATCATGTTTGATAAAAGGAGAGTCTTATAATTTGTCGTGTGACCGAAATTAAACAGATGACACAACGTAATGTATATGATTGTATCAATAAAACAATTTAATGCTGGAGAGAATTTTATCCTTGTCAATTATTCTTTGAACGTTTCGTCCATTACATATTTTCGCAATTAAACATACATTTGAAAAGCCATTTGTCAAAAATTATTAGTTTGCATTTATAAGTTGCACCATCCAAATATTACCCGACTTCCTTTTGATGATAGGCACAAGCATTTAGCCACCAAACTATCCCTGCTCTTGGAAGTGTTGCATGCATGTTGAGAAAGGATAATACTAAAATCATATTGTAATATAGTCTAAGTGGGTATGATGTTTGGTAAAATGCTTGTTTTCCACAAGGTAGTACATAACTCAGTAGTGAGGGTTCCCAGAAACAAGTTTGACCAGTAATTACACATTAATTCCAGTTGTGTATTAAAGTTAAGTCATTAATGAGTGAACACAAATCTAACTTGACGTATACTGATAGTATAGTTGATTCATCTACCAACCAGATTTCGATAATCTAACCAATTCCTATATTACGTATCGTAGAGTGTGATCCAAACCAAACAATTACGCAATTCAACTTGTTCGGTAGTTTTGGTATCGTGTTTTCATAACGAACATACATAGACAGTATCTTAGTGGTATAACTAATGTACAAATACCAAAATGTTTACATTCGTTTAAGGTTAATATAAACACATTTGTCTATGTTAACGTCTGTAGGGACTGTCATTAGGATAGGCTAAATACCAGTTTACATAAATACCTCCCTTACGCTTAACATTATTTCCGTTCTCGGTGAAGAATCTCTTCCTATGCTAACATATCGCTAAGTTTGAGGTTATTGTACTTGCTATGAAACATGACTGGCTTGATACGATACTTCTCCATGTAACTAAGTGCCGTTAGTTATCTTTCTTATCTCATTCAAGCAATAGTGTACGTGTCATCAATCTGTTTAATTAATTAATCAGTAACATATGTACTATTGCGTCCATTCCAAAGTATTACAGATTATTCATTAAGCAATCAACAACAGTTATTATTTATTCTTACGAATATGGAGAGGAACAATGACCATATGGAGCGGAGTCATCAGGTGAAACGACGATAATTTGTTCAGAAGGAAAATGTATTGCTTTGCCATAAGATAGTTCTCCATATAAAACGACATGTAAAGTTGTCGGATCATTTAAAGTAGCACTATTTATTCCTACTACATATGTAATGCACGCACAGTTGAACCATTTGCCCAAAATGTTTAATAAGATTGTTTAACATATTGACCAATCTAAACATCCAATAAAAGCGTGTTCTGTCTTCAGAGTTTCTCCATGGAATCGTTTTTACTAATGTGCTTTGCCCAGTTGGCCCGTAATGTTTGTTGCAATTACACAATTATCGTAAGTGCAATAACATTAGAGGAATAATTAGGTACACAGCATAGCGTACAATGTACCGGTTACTCATCGAGTGTATCCAGTACATTAGGTAAACGCAGCATTTTTGTGTCATCGGTTTGTCATATTGAGTATATTTATTATTTTTGACATACTGGTCGGCGAGAAGTTTCCGATATTTTCGCATTTTCTCAAAAACAAGACGGCTTAAAAACAAAATAACTTACATTTTTGTGATCTTGAGCTCAATACCGACATCACAGAATTGCAGTATGCGACATTTCACATTTAATTACGTTTAATACCCCTCTTCCCCGTTTTGACCCTCTCAAATAAAAGGAAAATATCTCCCGTTGACTGAATATAGATTTTTAGAGTTGTCTCTCTTTGTTTGTTTACACACCGGTAATGCGATTGAGGCCAAATAGTCGTTTTCCAGTTAGTAATAATCGTTGACGTCATTTATAATGACGTAAATGATGACGTTTTTGTCAATATTTATCTATCATCGAGTTTCCTATGGATCTCCGATACAGCTTATGCCTGTTGTTGAGAACTTGAGATAACCCTTGATTTGACAAAGACTCTGGCAAACCCGTGGCTATTAATAGATGAACTTGTTTGTTTCATCGCACAAGAATGTTATGTAAACAAAATATAGAAAATGGTGGGAACATTATGTAAAGAAAAGTTTGAACAATGAAAATCAAAATACCGAGCTTCTTATAGTTCATATTCATGCATTAAGGTCCATGTTATTATGTTCTGAATATATTTACGTAATGCATAAGTAAAGTGTGGACTGTTTCACGGACACAGGTCAATTAACTGAAGAAAGAGCTTTACATTATATGTAACTTTGTAGACAAATTCTTCACTGTCGACTTAAATAACGGCTTACGTTGAAGTACTATATATTAGCATTGTTTGCAAATAATTAGCATAACCGACGACAACATCTTTAATAATTCATCCGTAGGGTGATAACCGTTAATCGGCATTTAACACAAAAAGTAGTTCAGCAAAATAATCCTCCGTATCCGAACAAATTGTGTTTTACATGGAAACTACAGTGATGACAATTTGCTGAAAAGGCGTAGAAACTGAGAATTATCTCGTCAAATCGCTTGTAATTGCCAACTAAACACGAAGAAGAAAAAAGTCACACAATTACAGAAAGCGTTCGTTCTTTTTACTTCACCGGCTAATACTGTGTTTAATGCAAGGTATTAAACCAAACTCATTAAATCTTGGAGCTAAGAATACGACTCATCTTGTGCATTTAAGCCATTAAAAGTTCACTAAAATTAATGGCCGGCGCTGTCACATGCATTACGATTGCTCAATCATTTTTAAAAGGTATTAAAACTTTTAACAGTAAGGGGTAAAACAGTAAATGAAGAATTGATTGTAATGGGGTTTTTTTAAATTCCAAGTTTCAGTATTAGAATAAACACTATTGAAAACAGGATTAAAAAATCCCATATGTAATGAAAAACTAAAACATTAATCAATATTGCTTTAGAAAAATGGAGGAATCAGAGGAAGCCGAGTACATGTATTGGTGGAATTTAATTTGCTGCATATCACATCCCAACAGCGGTCAACAAATACCGGAAGTGGATTCAAGTAGCCGCCTTAAACAGACACACGGGTGCACGCGATTGTATTAAGCAAAAACTGTTTATCGAGTTCGGAAACAAATCTTGCATGATATTGTCTCGATTAATTTTACTGAGTAGTTTAGAATATATAAACTAGAGCATTGCAAGACAATAATTGCGATTTAAAAAGGTGTCGACATATTTCTAGCCGACGTGTTATGTGTTATAGGAATTAATTAACAACGTTTTTTTAATGACAATGACAGTGGAGAACACTTATGTATATAAGAACAATTAAGTTGACGGACCCTTCCTTATGCATATTAAAACTTGTTCCATGTATCACAATCTGTTTGTCGGTAGTGTTTAGGAGTATATTTGTTACCTCCAGAAGTTACCTTCATTGTTAAACGTTGCCCGCTTCTGATTATAGCGTCCAAATAATATCAATGTATGTATTTTTCACACACAATATTGAGTAAATCTCTATAAACATCTTTTCGTACCATTGACATGTACGTATGTATTTAAACACTCTCATAATAGAGTGAAACCTACTTGTCTCGTGCGCTTGAAGGACTTCCAGTAAACGTCCTCCACAGCAAATTGAAAGTATTTCTCACAAGAAAAGTCATCGTCCTAATATTTGCATATTGCTTTACAGAAATATATATGAAAGTTTTATTTCCTTACAAGCTGCATGTTATCTGATCGAATAATTCAATTAACTCCTACGATTGATTATATGCACGAGGCAATCTGATTATGGTTAGGACCACATTATGGTAGTTGGGTATTCATATATGATAAAGTCGACGTTATGATGCATTTATGTGGATTAATCAGTAGATGTGAGTCTTCTCTTTGAGCCGTCCAGATAACATAACCATTATGGTAGTAGTAAGACAAATGCATAAAATACAGATTGGGTTATTGTGATATTAAACGCATCTGATAACTTGTTTGTTAGTCTGTAATTCCAACATTTTATTATTATGCTTTACTGATATTGATCTGTCGTTTGTTATTATGTGAAAGACTAATCACAAATTATAGTATAGTACTGATTAGAACAGGGCGATTTACTGCCTGAACATTATCGTATAACTGCATGATACAAGAGTAGCAATCGCATCATGACAACTAGGGGAAATTAGAAAGCAATGGAAAATGACACTACCGGCGGAACGACTTGTAATAAACGGAAAGGAAACACTACATCATGTATCAAAATTACCGCAAATAATGAAATGTCGATAGCGTTCATATGTTTAATATATGAACTTGTTATCGTCACAAGTTTGTCTTTACTTTCCAGAATGAAAATAAATGGAACCGCTATAGGTAAATAAGGAAAATGCTGCCCTAAGGCGTCAGTTACATTATTGGGTATTTTTATTTGACACTATCAGTCTAGAACGTCGCATATTTGAAGACCATCAGTGTTTGTTCATATGTTTTGAATTATTTGTAATGTTTATAAACTTGTGAGGTAGATATAGTTTATGCTCGGAATAACCTTTTTGCAGGTATCAAAATATTACCCGATAGCTACGAACTACAGTTTTTAATTGTCACCGACTTGTTTATAGAGTGTAGATACGGGTGTCAAACAAATACCTGATACATTTAGAGTGTAGATACCATGAACTTATGTCAATAAAAGTGCACTATGTCGGGTATTGCAGTGTATCCAAATTCAGCTTTCAAATCAAGTATCGAATTGTAATCACATTTGATACTTAAAATATATCTTAATTGCATATCAACAATCCTAATATATTTAGGCGCGCCATGTGTCGGACCCCCAGGTCCACCAGAGTCTCCATGAAATAAAGGGGAAGCCGGACGACCCGGAGCAGCTGCTCACATTGAACCACCAGGAATTAAAGGTAAATATATACGCACATCAGAACAAAGCTTCACTTTATTAACTTTACTGTTCATCGAACTAGTACATGTCATCGAATTGTCAAATAATGTTAATCTTTGACCGATGGCCATTATATCAAATAAACTATTGTCATTGTCATTGCCAATTATTATTAACAATAATATAGTGATATACTGAGCCAAAGTTCTAACTAGACCCCCTGACTATTATGGTATATTTTTGTTGGTAATGGAAACATGCAAAAATAAATTATATGATGTGAAAAACAATTCATTTTCCCACAACGAGATTAATCATTCAATAACAGAACATGTTGACTCATAACAAAACACATTATTTTACAACTTGACCCTCTAAGTTAAAGGTCACATTGTTCCAAAAGCGCGTATATCCGCCATATCATCGAGTGATTTCTGAGCAACGTCTATGCCTGGTTCGGATGTAAAATCAAATTTACCCCTGTTCAATGACACACCGTGCCCTAAAGGTAAATAACCACTAAATGCCTACGCGGACCAAATTCAGATACAGTCAAAGAGTCCGTTTAAAAACTTTAAAGCGACTGGAAATGGGGGTATGTCTTGACAAATCAGCATCAGAATCATGTAATTGGTGTTAAATGCTTTGTATGCATGTATGTGATGTAGTGAAATGGTTTTATTCCGAAATATTTTGTATTCTGGCTTAAATATGAAAGTGAAAGTAAAGTTGGGGCTAACGGACAGTGAGTAAATCCGTACATGTGAGAAAATCTGTTCACCGCGTTTGACGAACCAAATTGTTCTTATATAATACATGACCCCCTACTTTTTTTTCATTTTCTTCAAGCTGGATGCTATTTTTATTGATTAAAAGATTTTGAGAGGGCCCCATGGACAAAAAGTTGACATTTTTTTGGCTGACCAAGGTCACTTTACATTGAGTTAAAGAACAACTCTATTTGGTGGTTTGTGACCTAAAGACATGCAAAATTCCTTCAATATCATGTTTTCAATTTTTTGCATTTAAATGAATGGAAATGCACTCAAGATGGGATTTTAACCATTTTTATCTGTGTAAAATGTCTAAAAAAGTGAAAATTTAGATTTTTATCATGAAAAATCCAGAAAAGTTCAGATTTATTTTTTCTTAAATTGACATTTTTATGTGAATGTTGCCCTTATTTTAGTATCAGACATGGATAATTGTGATTAAATATGAAAAATAAACATATTATTAGGCATCTAAAGCAAAATTAGGGTTCAGAATACCATTTTAGCACAAACACAACCCCATTCAATGTCACTATTCATACCATTTGACAGGCGCTGACCAAATTTCTCCTCAAAGGCGCATATGCGGGTTTGTAATTTTTTCTGGATTTCATGCCCAATTTGTCTAGAATTGATTGTTTTGTGCTGCATATATATAGTAGCATTGAAAAAAGTGCAAAAAACACTTAAACAACCCAAAAAGGGTTGCCTTAAGATGAATTGCTGCAATTCTTGAAGATTTTGAGGGGCGACCGGAAGTCGTCTGATGCGTCAATCAAACTCTAGCCAGAAGTGCTCTATATGGGGATTTGTAACCCAACTAAACCCTTTAAAATGATTACGTGGTAGGAAATTCTTAATTGTGACAGTTGTGTGACCAGTAGCCTGTATGAGGGATAAACAACACACGTCATCATTTTGGGAATTGACGTCCGAGATATTGCGTATATTCAGCCTGCCGACGTCAATGACGTTTTGGTTGAAAACGAAAACGTTAGTGCCATTACACAAAACATCAACCCTCTATAAGCGTATTTAAACGGGGTCGAGGTCATCGGGGCTCATCCACTTCACTTCCGGTTCGAACATACCTGTTCAGAGGGTATGTTTACATGACGTCAACACACTCAATGCGACCCGCGTTAATAGTCAATACCAACAGGAATCTTTTTCCCCAAGGTAAAGCTAATGTTTTAAACAATAATAACCAATCAAATCATAAAAATAAAGGAATTAACGCATTTTACCTAACTCCACGATGTTCAGTTTCCAACATTCCTATAGCACGTGTTCTTTTATCGTTTTGCATTCGAAGCATGTTTAACTTGGTTTAATAAATTTATGTTTTTCAGTTCGAGATGTTTATAGGCTTTGAAAGCGATTGCAAAAAATCATTTTCTGATAATGGCTGGTGTTCAGCACGTGGAAAACACGATTTGCACGTGCTTCCTTGATTACGTAATTTTAGGACATTGACAAACATTTCTTTCTTAAAATGTGCACAATGTTTTGACTGTCAGTAGTAACTTAAAGGTTGTAGTTAACCAATACTTATTATTTCACTTACATATTTTTGAAACTTTGGAGTAACTTTAACATAATACCCGGGAGGGCCAATAATCGGTAAAACAATTTATATGCTAAATCCATACATCAGCTGGTTGATGTCATATAACATTTATATAAGGACTTGCAGACTGGTTTCACTTTTATGTCACTCAGTTCACATATAAACATTGCATCTTATCTTTAATAATGTTGTAAATATCCCCTTACAGTGTCGTGTATGCCCCGCAGACTTCATGCGTCAAAACTTGCTCACAGATAACAGTAAACACAAATATTACCCGTCTAAATCCAGACCAAGTGACAGATATGTTTTATTTATTTTCTCTGACTTTGTAACATGATGCAAGTATTCTAGATCGACTGTGACAGAATCAAAGTTAATATTTTTTTCCATAAAATTATCTGTATGTCAATGTTCTTACTGCTAACAATTTTAATTGCCTTAGCATGTTCGCGCTGTCGCAATGTATACACACTTTGTTTAGTCAAAGAAACCCCATGCAGTACAGAATTTAAATTCACTTTCGACTAACTTGATCAATTATTTAGTGAAGCTTGTTTGCGATTTCATAGATTAACCTATCTTTTCTAAATCACATTCAGCTCTCTTTTAACATGTATTGGCAACTTGAATAGCAATTAATTGCCAAAATTATCTCACAAAGCACAACTATACGTCTACAAGATACCCATTGTGATCACGTGATTCAATGACAAATTGTGTGAAGGAAATGTTAATCGTGAGGAGAATGTTTCATTCTATATGAGTAATGTTTAGAATACATATTTATGTCAAGTTTGCTTTGCATGACATGGTGCACATTTCTAAACACTCTATACGTACAACGAAGTTGAAATTATTATTATTATTTTCTTGTATCATTTTGAATAATATATTTACGTGTTTTCCACCCCATTCCTACCTTGTCCATTATCTTAACTAGGTCAAGTCGTAGTTGTGCCTCTTTAGGTCGCTTAACAATAGGTCACTGCCCTTAGTGTTTTAAACTCGGTCACGCCCCGGGGTTGTTGTGCATCATTTGATCGCCGTTTTGCATGTGTTTATGTGGGCATTGCTCAGGGTTGTTGTGTCGTGATGTTTCTGATTTCTGTGCTCGGCATGTTTGGTTGACTGCTACCTTTCCTGTCGGATTTTCTTAGACCTTTTTTATGATGTTATTTTCAAGCGTGTCGCATTGCTACTTGTATATATTTTATGTATTCTTATAAACTACGAGTAAATCTTGCCAATACTTTATAGTCAGCCCTAGACCACACACATAGTAGTTATGTGACCTGATCGTATTTGGTAACATAATATCCTAACGTCATCATCATAAAGATTGTAATTCGATTAATTATGCATATTCATCTTGATAGTCGTTGGTAAAATAATATTTATGATTAATAAATGAAACCATGTAGCGTTCGTTCGTTGTATTAATGTTTGAGATGTTATAATATTATCTGCATATTTAATGTCATAAAGGGAGAAATTGTATTTCATGAAACAAACAATTTAAATGTGAATGTATCTAGAAGTTGACTTCATTACAATCTTATTTACGTATTTTACTGTTAGAATTGAAGTGATTATTGTCAGAATTGTATTTGTCATCATACTTCTGTAAGCTACGATAAGCGCCAATGTGAGAACATCCACGACACCAGACTACAGACTAGTTAACGAATTTCGGTGCAATAGAGTTTTCATATCAATTAGAGAGATGAATTTCCCTTCTAAGCATATTTCGATTGGTGTTGTTCACATTATACGTTCCAGTAAGTATAATGAGATCAGACCAACATTCCCACCAGATCAGTTGCAGACAATTTATCCTCATAAGTGAAGCCTTATTGTGCCACAAACAACATAAAATCAGAATATGGTTGATTTTAAATAAACTTTCATTGGCATGATTTTTGTCCCGTATGTTAGCTTGAAAAAGACAATGAAGATTTTATATGGCATTTGAGGCACGATTAATGCACGAAGTATTCTAAATAAATCAATCCTCGCATTGTGTTTGCGTGCGAACTTGTAACAAGGTACACAATTGACATGTTGTGTTTCTTTTAATCAAAATCTTCGATCACAACATATTGTGCTAATGGATATTTAACACCAGTGGTAGTAGGCCATGGTGACACCCGGCTTAAGGAGATCTACGTTCTTTGTACAAACTGGCTACTCTTACTATTATTTGATTTATTTGCTTTGAGTATGACTAGTTTGTTTCAATGATTTATGTAGTTGTGTTCAATATGTAATAACAAATATGACTGGGTAGGCGGAATTGGACTGAAACAACTGATCGGGAAAGACATTATATGAAACACAAAGACATTATATGAAACACAAAGACATTATATGAAACACAAAGACATTATATGAAACACAAATACATTATATGAACTACAAAACATACATCAAATAAAACTAACACAGACAAACACACAAAATGAGACAAAGGTAGCTTAACAGCTACACAACAAAGCCTTTCTTCATGTGTCCATTTGAATAAATTAAAGTGAATATGTTACAACATGTAGGCGACCATTGAATCGTTCGCATATTATGTAAGTAGTTTGCTTGTAGTAAAATTTAATTATAGTTAGAGTGTTCTTAGTACTTCTTACTCAGCCATTATACTATTGAGTGAGGTTTTTTGCTTACTTCCATAACAAGGACTTCCAGGATTCAATGGTATACAAGGGACAAATGGTAGACGCGGTAAACGAGGGTTACCAGGCAAAGATGGAACACCAGGAAAGGACGGTATACCCGGAATGCCTGGACAAAAGGTGGGAAAATATTATGTGAGTGAAATGTGCTATAATGACATTGTCACAATTGTCAAATAACAAATAACATGATTGAGACATGAAACTTCATCTGAAACAATTTGTATATATATAGTCTGCATATCCACCATTAATATCCCAATGCTAGTATGTTTGCTAATTCAATGACATGTAAGCATATCTCCTATTTACTGTAGATTTTTTAATTCGGAAATCATTTTGTATCATTACTTTACTTAATAATTATTTGTACGTATATCATCCTAAAGAATGTTTCCTTTTTTCCTACATTTACATGTACGTTGTATATACATCTTGAGCAAGGAGAGTGGTTCAAAACATGTGTTTTGTTAGTGATCACCATAAAGTTGAATAACAGATACATTCCTACAACAATATGTAGAATAAGGAGACCACATAATCTGATGTTTTAAACGGTTTTGTCTTCACATACATCCGCTGGGCAGCACACAATACCATTGGCACGCATTGAAGTCGCTATGTATTAATGCATATGCATATTGTAATTCGTGCAAATTGCAAGCGCGTTTTGCAAATGCCACGCATTGTAGGTTGTGTATTCTGAATGTATTTGGAGCATCTTATTGTCCCACATCTGAAGAGTTGTATACAAAATGCACGAGGAACAAATACATATGTGGTACAGCGTAATTAAGAAATGGTTTAAAAACTACAGATATATAGCAATGTCAATTAGTGTGGATTCAGTACCTCGATAATTTTTATCAAACGTTACTAAATTGAGCAATACTACTTCAATATTTCTATATTGGAATAGATTCTATATCGAATAGTAAAGAGGCATTTTCAAAAAAAGTGTTGTAGGATTAATATTGTCGACGTAGAAAACCAAACTGATTAGTCGATGGAGAGAATCAAATGAGTGTTTAGTTTTAACGAGAAAGTGTATTTAACGTTTCCCAGTTAGTTTCTACACAAATGAAGTAATACATTAGAGAACCATGAGACGGCTGACTGTTTGATCCCAAATATTTCAACATGATCACCATTCATTAATTACCCGTGTTTTGACAATTAAGGATTTTCTGAAACTTAACGATGTGATATTGCAAGCAGAGTGGGACAGGATGCTATGTTTATGGAGTATGAACATTAAGAAGTAGCGACATGCTGACAACATAAGTGTTCCAATATTTCAAAACGAGTAATGGTTATTAATCAATTCTTGTTATTTGCCAGGGTGTAAAATTCTGCTTCCTTTCATGTTATATTGATGTATCAAAATGTTGCATGATATTACACGGGTTGGAGTGTATGAAGTTAACCATATGACAAAAATGTAATTGTAGCCAGCACACTGTCGGTTTTCTACATATACTATTTATGATTTCGTATTTCTTCCATTTTCGTACTTTATAATAATAGTTTATAATATATTGAATAAATAATGTTATGCTGAAGTGCCCCGAGGATCCAGGCGAAACCTACAGTTCAAAGGGAGGAAATTGCTCGTGTTAGTACATGTAGTACTTGTAGTATGATACTATCCATGCCATATATAAACTCACTTCTATTCATAAAATACCGTTGACTAACTATTATCGATCATGAAAACATAAAATATTCTGGGTTAAAGTTAACTGCAAATTTAACAAGATATGACATGGAATTTGGCGGAAGTTAAGTTATTGTATTAAAACAGGAAACGTCTTCCGTAGATGAAAACACTCTCTGACAACAATATTGAGAGATTGTAATGTGAAATTTACAACAATGAACCAATTATCATATCTAATGCTTTTTCAATGCAAATCTGATGCTTGTAAGCAGTTTTGAACGACACGAGGATTGATAGAGTGAAATATGATTTCTTGTCGAACAAGACAATTGAGACACAAATTGTATATAAATTGATTTAATTGGATTTCTAACAATGTAATTAAGGCAGAATACGTCGGTGGTTGTAAATACAATCATCTTGGAAAATGTAAATGCAAGATTGGATAATTCTTGATACGAGTATAGGTATAAATCACATTGGTTGATTCTAAATTAATGTAAGTTATTGTAAACAAGCAATTTCTTTTTCAATTTCACTTGCACAAAGGCGCGTAATTTGGAATATATTGAATTATCTTATCTCAATATTTTGCATGGTACAGACAAGAAAAGACAATACAAGATGAGACAAGATTCTATTCTTATAATGGTTAAAAATGGTTAAAAAACAATAGTATTGTGGTCTTGGAAATGTAGTAAAAACTGAGACATGTATTTTGATCTGGTCTGTATTAGTATAACAACTTACTTGGCACGAATTATTAAGTTTGATTTTCGCCCACAGTGTTTTTAATATCCACGTTAACATATAACATCCGTACATTTTACTAACGTACTGAAAACTGGGAAGGTAGCACTCAACCTAACCAGCTGAGCACAGAAATAAGAAACACCTTAACACAACTACTCTGTGCAAGCATATATCACTGGCTTAGATTGAGATGGTCGTTAGTGGTGATGGCCGTAAATACTGTACTACTTAAGACCTTACGACCTTTAAAGATTGATAGGAATTTACAATCAGCATCATAATGTGCTTTTTATTAGCCACCAACAGACAACGGATAACGTTAAAACAATTACATTGAAACGCATGTTTTATATTCGAACACACGTATTCTAAAACACAATATTATCTGTAACATCTATGGATATTTAAGGTATTTGTATTTTGTTATACGATTTATGTCCGTCTGTACAGTAAAATGAGCCACTGAACTAGCAGGTGAATATACGAAATAGACAACATAAAATAGTCTAGACATATCTGTCAAATTGTTGTAAATTATTACTGTCTATGCCAAACACGTGTTCTGGAAATCATGGTTAACATTATTTGTTCAATGTCGAGATACGGAGTTTAATTGGTAACTTCATTGCAGTGGGTGCTACAGTGTTCAGGTACATGTATAATGCCCATATTTTATTAAACCGTATCTGCCTCATGGGTGTTATACGTACTTTGATTTTATCATCAAACTCAACAATAAAATGCCCATATCTTTTTGGCAGGACGGAAACAGCAAGGACATTCAGCTTTGTGATTGCTAAAACTAGGTCGGTCAGCTTTCTGAGAATGTCGACAGATGGTAGAGATAAACAGAGTATTTGATAACAAGTTTTAAGTGTAGAACAATGTCCCAAAGTCTCATTCGACTACATCAAGATTCTCTTTTATACCAGAGTCACGAACTTCCGCTATAAATTAGTCTATCAGACGTCGAACTTGTTTAATTTTAACAAAGGTTTACATCACCTGTGGGTGTGGCAGCCAACATCGATCTGCGGCGCCCATGAAATAGACACTGCTCTCACATGTACCATTTTACAAATTGTGTTTAACATGGAAACTACTGTGATGACAATTTCCTGAAAAGGCGTAGAAAATAATAATTTTCTCCTCAAATCGCTTGTAATTGCCAACTAAGCGCGAAGAAGAAAAAAAAACACAATTACAGAAAGCGTTTGTTCTTTTTACGGCTCAAACTGTGTTTAATGCAGGGTATTTAACCAAACCTCTTAAATCTTGGAGCTTTGAATACGACTCAGCTCGTGCATTTAAGCCATTAAAAGTTAATGGCATGTGCTGTCGCATGCATTACGATTGCTCAATCCTTTTTAAAAGGTATTAAATTTTGTAACAGTAAGGGGTAAAACAGTAAATGAAGAATTGATTGCAAATAGTATTTTTTGATTCCAAGTTTCAGTATTAGAATAAACACTAGGCGATTCTTGGTGGAATTTAATTTGCTGCATATCACATCCCGACAGAGGTCAACAAATACCGGAAGTGGATTCAAGTAGCCGCCTTATACAGACACACCTGCGATTGTATTAAGCAAAAACTGTTTATCGAGTTCGGAAAAAAAATCTTTGCATGGCATTGTCTCGATTTATTTTACTGGGTACCGTATTGCTTGCTATTTCTGTGGGTAGAAATTCCTGCCATCCTGCGGTCCAAGATCAAATCGCAGAATTAAATCTACGCATCCGTAGAAAATTTTCACGCAGAATATACTATATAAAAATAAGTTAAACTTGATTATTGTCTAGTTTATTGCAGTTTGTCTAGTGTTACAACGGAGTTTATGATTTAAGCGAGCAGTGTTTGTACATATACATTTGTATAATGATAATTATGTCACAAATGATAATTATGTCACAGTGTGATCCACAGTTTGGACTGTAATAATTAATTACCATGTACATGGATTAGACTGCCAATGAAACAGGTGTATGTCAATTCTTGCCATTTATCAAACCGCAGAAATTTACCCTTCTAGACGACGTGTTATCTGTTATAGGAATTATTTAACAACGTTTTTTTAATGACAATGACAGTGGAGATCACTGATGTATATAAGAACAATTAAGTTGACGGATCCTTCCTTATGCATATTAAAACTTGTTCCATGTAGCACAATATGTTTGTCGGTAGTGTTTAGGAGTATATTTGTTACCTCCAGAAGTTACCTTCATTGTTAAACGCTGCCCGCTTCTGATTATGGCGTCCAAATAATATCAATGTATGTATTGTTCACACACAATATTGAGTAAATCTCTATTAACATCTTTTCGTACCATTGACATGTACGTATGTATTTAAACACTCTCATAATAGAGTGAAACCTACTTGCCTCATGCGCTTGAAGGACTTCCAGTAAACGTCCTCCACAGCAAATTGAAAGTATTCCTCACAAGAAAAGTCATCGTCCTAATATTCGCATATTGCTTTACAGAAATGTATAAGAAAGTTTTATTTCCTTACAAGCTGCATGTTATTTGATCGACATATTTGATTAACTCCTACGATTGATTATATGTACGAGGTAATCTGATTATGGTTAGGACCACATTATGGTAGTTGGGTATTCATACTTGATAAAGTCGACGTTGTGATGCATTTATGAGAATTAAGCAGTAGATATGAGTCTTCTCTTTGAGCCGTCCAGATAACATAACCATTATGATAGCAGTAAGACAAATGCATAAAATACAGATTAGGTTATTGTGATATTAAACGCATCTGATAACTTGTTTGTTAGTCTGTAATTCCAACATTTTATTATTATGCTTTACTGATATTGATCTGTCGTTTGTTATTATGTGAAAGACTTATCACAAATTATAGTATAGTACTGATTAGAATAGGGCAATTTACTGCCTGAATATTATCGTATTACTGCATGATACAAGAGTAGCAATCGCATCATGACAACTAGGGGAAATTAGAAAGCAAAGGAAAATGACAATACCGGCGGAACGACTTGTTTATGCTCGGAATAACCTTTTTGCAGGTATCAAAATATTACCCGATAGCTACGCACTACAGAGTTTTTAATTGTCAACGACTTGTTTATAGAGTGTAGATACGGGTGTCAAACAAATACCTGATACATATAGAGTGTAGATACCATAAACTTATGCCGGGTATTGCTGTGTATCCAAATTCAGCTTTCAAATCAAGTATCGAATTGTAATCACAATTGATACTTATAACATATCTGAATTGCATATCTACTATTCTAATATATTTCAGGGGCGCCCGGTGTCGAACCCCAGGTCCGACAGGGCCTCCAGGAACTAACGGTGAAGCCTTACGACCCGTAGCAGCTGTTCATATGGGACCACAAGGACTTAATGGTAAATATATACGCACATCAGAACACAGCTAGATTTTATTAAATCGAAGAAGTACAAGTCATCTAATTAGTATTTACAATAATATAGTACTACTTGAACCCATATTTACACCTGGTGGGTCTAGGCGTAGGTTTTACCTGACCTTTCCATGGGGATGTTTTGACTGTCAGTAGTAACTTAAAGGATGTAGTTAACCAATACTTATTATTTCACTTACATATTTTTGAAACTTTTGAGTAACTTAAACATAATACCCTGGAGGGCCAATATGCGGTAAGACACTTTTTATGCTAAATCCATACATCATCTGGTGGATGTCATATATAAGGCCTTGCAGACTGGTTTCACTTTTATGTCACTCAGTTCACATATAAACATAGCATCTTATCTTTATTAATGTTGTAAATATCCCCTTACTTTGTCGTGTATGCCCCGCAGACTTCGTGCGTCAAAAATTGCTCACAGATAACAGTTAACACAATTATGGCCGTCTAAATTCAGGCCCAAGTGATATATATGTTTTATCTATTTTCTCTGACTTTGTCACATGATGCAAGTATTCTAGATCGATTGTGACAGAATCCTAGCTTAATATGTGTTACCATAACATATCCGTATGTGAACGTTCGTTGTGCTTACAAAATTAATTGTCTGCATGTCTTACGCAATGGATATACATTTGTGTTAAGGGAAAGAAACCCCATGCAGTACAGTAATTTAATTTACTTTTGACTAACATGATCAATTGTTATTCAGCTATCGTTTAACGTGTTTAGGCAACTTGAATTACAACTAATTGCCAAAATTGTCTATAAGATACCGCATTGTGATCACGTGATTCAATGACGAATTATGTGTAAGAAATGTTAATCGTGACGAGAATGTTTCATTCTATGTGTGTAATGTTTAGAAGTCATGTTTATGTCATGTGTGTTTTGTTTGATATGACGCACATTTCAACATATTGTATGCATACAATTAAGTTGAATTTATGTCGGGGATTTCTTGTATCACTATGAACATATATTTACGTGTTATATTTGAGTGCTACCTTCCCTGTCGGATGTTCTCTTATCGTTTGTATTGCAACATTTACATTTTTAAATATTTGTTCTATTATAAAGGACGAGTGTATTTTGGTAATTCATTCGTTATAGCCCTAGATCACACACAAAGTGGTTTGGATTTTATCATAAATGGTGACATTATTGCATCATCATAAAGATTGTTGAATGATGAATTATGCATAATTATCTTCATAGCTGTGGGTAAAATATGATTAATAAACAAAACCATGTAGTTTCCGTTAGATGTATTAATCATTGAGATGTTATACTATGAAATATCATCTGCAGATTTATTGTCATAAAGTGCGAAATTTTATTTCATGTCCATGTATCTAGAAGCTTACTTTATTATAATATTATGAATGTATTTTACTACAATTTACAATGCATTAAAGTGATAATTATAACAATTTTATTTGTCTTCATACTATAGTAAGCTACAATGGTCGCCAAGTATAAACATCAACGAAAAAAGACTACAAACGAGTTAACAAAACATATGACGGTGCAATAAAGTTGTCACATAAATTAGAGAGAGACATTTCCCATCTCGGCATATTCCGATTGACTTTGTTCACATTGTACGTTCCAGTTTGTATAATGAGATCAGACCAAAAAGCCTTATTGTGTCACAATTAGCATAAAATCGGAATCCATGCCCCCAATAATTGATTTCAAATAAAATTTCATTGACATGTTTTTTCCAGTATGTTAGCTTGAAGAAGATTTCTCGCATAGCGTTTGCGTTCGAACTTGTAACGAGATACACAATCGCCCTGGTTGTTTCCTTTCAATTCAAATTTTCGATCACGACATATTTGGCTAATGTGTACGTATTTCACGCGAGTTACTGTCGGGTATGGCGACACTTGGCTAAAGGAAATATCCGTTGTTATCACAAACGGACTACTCTTACTGTTATTTGATTGATTTGGTTTGAGTATGACCAGTTTTTTACAATGATTTATCTTTGTAGTTGTGTTCGATTTGTAAAAAAGGTAATAATAAATATGACAGAATATGAGGGACTAGCATGAAACAACTGATCGCGAAAGACACAATATGAAATAAAGAACATACCACAAGCAAAAATCAACATAAAAAACAAGACAAATGTAGCTTAACAGCTACATAATAAAGCCTTTATTCATGTGTCCGTTTGGATAAATAAAAGTGTATGCGTTACAACATGTAGGCGACCATAGTGGGTTTTGAATGGTTAAAAAATGGGGTCCAGTTTGAAATCTTCCTGTACTCTAGTTTTTTGGTTTCAATTTATTATATAGACCATATACTGTTAGAAAAGTTTTGACCTCAAATTTTCATGTCAATATTTTGGTGGCCATCTTGGAATCAAAATAGCCGCCATGCATTTTGTGATTAGATTACTAAAACCTATACAGCTTGGTCAATTGTTAGTGGAAATTAGCCAAAATGATGTCAAAATGATTGTAACGAATTACTCTGCATTTTCCGATCATTTGTTATTTATTACTTTATTTGTATATTCGTGAATATTAATGAATATGCAAAAATAATAGCATTTTTGTCATAAAATTGGCTAAAGTTGAAGTTTTAGCAAATATTTTCTACATAATGTGACACATCGGAATGTATTTATTAAATATAAAAGAATTAACTATACTAATGCTACCATAACATAATGATATCATGTAGAAATTACGCTAAAGATCAGTTGTAAGTGGGTGGGTATAAAATTACAATTAACAAAATGGCCGCCATGCAATTTTGTGGTTAGATTACTAAAACCTATACAGCTTAGTCAATTGTCATAATTGACTAATACTTTGAGGGATATAAAGAGACATTCTAAACGATCAAAATTCGTGTGCATAATCAGTTTATTTCGTATGGGATCACTGGCTGAGTGCAAGAGCGCACGTTTTTATCGTGCTCGTAAAACATAAAAAAATGATTCTAAAAGATTTGTGACTGGCTATGCAATGTTTTTTCAATAATTGTCAGATTTTACTGCTCTGTTTGATTTACAAACTGATCGACCTAATTTATATCCTCATTTAAAACATAAACACAACGGATATGAAAGCATTTAATATTCATAAAATGTGGGCAAAATGGACATTTAACGTTTATATTTCTAAATGATTATATGTGTATTTATTTCTCGTCTATCAAGTAAAATGTGAAATTGCGAATAATGTTGACATTAGACAGCTGGTAGATTTATTCCGTTAATAACAATCACTGTACGAACAGGAATAAGAGAAAAGTATGATACACTATTGGGATGTGTCGTGGTCGATATTAAACCAAGTCAAGGCATTGGTCATGTTTAAAACATCCATGATGGATAGACTTTACCACCAGGTTTGCTAAAACGGCCAATCATGTGTATAATTTGAAGCGTATCATACGTGCTCGGCTGACCCAAGTTAAACAACTCATCTGACGACATCTGATGAGAGGGTCAAAGTGGGGAAAATATGGTATAATATGTTATTAAATGTGAAATGTCGTCTACTGGTGCTCTACATCTAATTTATGCACTAAAACAGTGACCCCTTTTGCGCCCCAAATTCCACTCGCTATATGACGTCACAAATGTCAAATTATCGCTATGATTAGGATTACGAAAATGTATGTTATTTTGTTTAAAACCGTCTGGTTTTCGAGAAATAACGAAAGAACATGCAAAAAATGTCGGAAACTGTTCGCCAACCAGTAGTAATGAAAGATACTGCTGCCGAGATTTCGCTTTATGTGAATCATTCTCTAAAATCTTTATTCATTAGAGATAATCAGAAGTTAGCATTTATAAGATCGGTTGTCATTGACTACAAAAATGGTACCCGTCTTCCTTCTGATGATACGCATAAACGCGATATACTTTACCTGTTCTTGGAAGTAATTAGGCGCATAATAGTAAACTGTTAATGTAATATATAGCCTAAGGGGTTTCACCGCAATAATAGTATGATGCATAGATTGATTTCTCCTTTTGTTCTTAATTATATATGTCCATTTGTATGTTTTCCACGAAGAAAAAAAGATAGTTACATGTAGTATCAAGAATAAACATTTAACCAGTAATAACCGTTATGAATTAAACTTTGATCATTAATGAGTGAGTATAAATCAACCAAACAAATGCACTTGAAATGTACGGATTTCTATCTAATCAAGAACTATGACAAACATGTTAGGAATAGTGGCCCGTCAACTATAAGGGGAAGTGTGGTTGCATTACGAAAGTACATATACAGTGTTGGTGTTGTACATGTATTACAAATATGCAAAAACTACAAATGTATTTATTCGCTTAAGGAAGGTTAATATATACACATTTGTCTGTTTTAAAGTCTGTAGGGACTGACACTAGGATAGGCTTAATGCCAGTTTACATAAACACGTCCTCACGCTTAACATAATTTCCGTTCTATGTGAACAAACTCTTCCTATGCTAGCATATTGCCTTCCTATGAATATGTCTGACTCAGTGAAATATTTCTCAGTCGTATGCAATTGTATAGAATATGAATATACCATGTTACTTATCTTCGTCATCTCAATCCAGTAATAATGCAGGTGTCATCGTGCAGTTATATAAGTTACTCAGTTAAATATGTACAAGTGCGCCCATTCCAGAGTATTAACGATTATTCATTAAGCAATCTAATAAAATTAAAATATATCACGGTAATAAATGTTCAGTTTACGGATAAGGAGTGAACAAATGACCATATGGAGAGGAGTGTCCAAAGGGGCAGCCATCAACCATGTGTTCAAAATGAATATATATTTTTTTCACATGAAATGGTTCGAGAGGTCGATAAACTTCTTCCAATAATAGGTCATTAGAGGTGGTATGATCACTTTAAAATAGTACGTTTTCCTGTAAATTCACACACAGTTGTACCATAAGCGAAAATGCTAAAAACGACTAATCAAATCAAACATCTAATTAAAAGCTTGTTACGTCTGCAAGAGCGAAATAGCACCAAATAATGACACTTTCCGTGTTTGGAACACGGATCTCAAAGGGTTCTTTTAAGGTATGTACTTTACTTAGTTTGTCCATGATGTTTGCTGCAATTATCTTAATTAAGTGCAATAGCACTTAAGCAAAAATATAGAACACAGCAAATCGTACTTGCTACGTCTGTGTTTATTTAGTAGGATTGGTCAACACTGCATAGTTTTATTCTAGGTTCGTCACAATGAGTATATTTGATATTTATGACATTGTATGCACACGAATGTTGCGTAGATTGTTTAAATTGTCGTTATTTATATTTTCAGGATATAGATATATTCTGTTTGACGTTCCTATATGACAGAAGTGGATCACAGCTACCAGGTAATGTAAATGTTGACGCTGATTAACTTTCACGAAATCATGTTAAATTGTTTACACATTGATAACTATTATACGCTTTCTTCTATCAGAAAATGCCAGTATATTTCATTAGTACATGTAAATGAATTGTGTGTACATAATACTTGTTACCGAGACATCAATATGCTGACACAAAATCCCGAATTCTGCTGGAACTGAAATGCTGAAGAGTTAAATCATGTACATGTACAACTGGGTGAACATATGTTATTATTTCAGAATTAGAAATAAATTGAATAACCCGTAAGCTATATAACCGTATTTGCAAAACAAAATCCTGTAAATGTTAAATGATATGTGTGTTACACTGTATGGGACTCCGATGAAATAATAGACAAGCGATATAGTCTCATTGGGACATAATGTTGACCCATGTATTATAGATAAAGGTTATGGATACGATATGTTCTACTATGTGGTCGCTCTACGGTTTCTAGGTATGATCCAAGTTAATTAAAATATAAAGAAGGAATAATTTCATTAATCTTATTTGAGCTGTATGTAAACGTTTAGCTTTTTGTGTTTGTTTCTATGTATGTAATTTAATACCGCTTCCAATGTTATTGGCCATTCTATGCCTTCATGGTATTGCTATTGGGTTGTAATGTGAATTGTAATGGCAGAAAGTATGTTAAATGCTAGACAAAGTACAAATCGTCCTAAATTATGTCTTACGTTGAAGTTTTAATTGGCATTGCTCGCAAATAAGTACATAAACGACGACAACATCTTGCATAATTCATCCGTGGGTTGAATACCGTTAATCGACGTTTAACACAAAAAAGTAGTTCACTAAAACAATTCTCCGAATCCGTACAAATTGTGTTTTACATGGAAACTACTGTGATGACAATTTCCTGAAAAGGCGTACAAACTAATAACGATCACATCAAATTGCTTGTACATGTAATTGCCAACAAATCGGGAAGAAAAAATCACTCAATTATAGAAAGTCCTTGTTCTTTCTACTTCTCCAGCTAATACTGTGTTTAATGCAGGGTATTAAACCAAACATCTTCAATCTTGGAGATTTGTATACAACTCATCTCGAACATTTAAACCATTAAAAGTTCACTATAATTAATGGCGTGCTACTTCGCATGCATTACAATTGCTCAATCATTTTTAAAAGCTCTAAAACTCTTATCAGTAAGGGTATAAAACAGTAAACGACATCTGACATCGTGGTTTTTTACTTATTTTAGCGTCTACAACATTGCAACATTACTTCTTTTTCCCGCCAAATATGACATCATCACTATGAACCAATGTATAAAAACTCGCCAAAATATGATAATTATTATTTTGACCTGTGTTTTTTACTTGAAATGCAAAATCCACGAATTAAAGTCCCAACGAAATTGTCTTTTTTACCAAAACCACGAAATTTCGTCCCAACGAAATTAAATGATTTTACAGTATATTTCTTGGCTCGATGCGGCTAAAACTACTTATGTATTATTGCTACTAAATATTAAAGTTCATATCACCGTCTCGGAGTATCTCCTAAATTAACACCCACTGTGAAACTGAACAGACGTGTTAATTGATTTCTGATATACACAGACAACTAAACAACTCGGTTAGGCCAAGTACCGTCGCGATTTGTAAGTATTATTTATATACAATAATTCATTTGCCGCACTTTAAATTAATAGTTTGTGTAATTGTATGATTAGCATGTATGGTGTATCACGAAGACATGGTTGTCGTCACCCAACAACTCTATGCCAAATAACGCCCACATTACCATCGTTTCAACATTTGGAGTTAGTTTATTGTCGCCAAGGTTTTAAATCGGATAGTAAAATGTCATAATACTTTAGTGCCCTTGGTGTTTTTTTATTTCTATGCTTTATGACTTGTGGTGATAAATGTGTCGCGGGCATTATCTCACAGTGTGCCAGGAAAGCTGTTCAGGTTTTGTCAGGAAATTAGACACATAATCTGTCATTCACTGTTGTTTTGTTCTCACTAAACCTGCAAAGATAAAAGATTTAAAACCATGACGAACGTGTTTATCAATTACTACATCGACCATTTATCATGACTAGGTGGTTTCTCAAATTAAATTAAAGTATAATGTATTGCACATAACGAATCATACAATTCAGATAAGCATTCTATGCAAGTGTCAGATATACAGTGTTATTATGAAACAGGTTATAATATATTATGTTTTTACTCTACATAAAATACACTTGATCAAAAACAAAAAGAGAATGAAAAATTGACAAGGAAATACGGTACACTAGAAATAGACAAATGCAAAAGGCACAAACAGGAACGAACAAAAGAGACATTACATTAACCACTAGCATACGTCAATATACCCCTCTCAAAACTCAACATAAACGTGAAGCTACACCGCTGCAAATCCTTATTACATGTGTTCAAAAATTCATAAATTCAAAAACTCGACGAGTAATGCGCGTCTGGCATATATCTTACTGTACGACGAAACCATTTCACATTCATTTGGAAAGTTTACTTGTTTACTCAAATTACAGATAAGAAATAATTTGTCTGAAGACGTTCCCTCTCATTATTCGTTCAAACGACAGTGAACTTGCAATTGATGGATTACATAATACTAATAAAGAGCGCCGTGTCATAGTTACATTATCTACCCCATGTATGGCACATTATCAATACTTAATGCGGATTTCATTTTGTTGTAAATGAAATCCGACTTAAAACAAAAATTGTATTGTATTGCTATTGCCCAGCTTATAAATCTATAGACAATTACATATATACATTTTCTTCATTATGATTAAAATACTATGTTGTCTATAACATGTGTCGAGTAGTAGTGATAAGCATCAGTGTATGAACAAGAACATTAAAATATCGGTAAGTCTCGCCACCCAAGCGATATCACCTCGTCTGATAAAAATGTTCTGACCGGTCAGGGACCCGAGTTTCTCTATATCACACTCAAATCAACAAAAAAAAACAGCAGGAAGACATAATCGAGTACTAGTGGAAATGCATACTGAATAACATAATTATGTAAACAGTTTTACACTACGACATGTTTGGCATATTGTGTGACATTGTCTACATGTTTACAACATTCATTTATCACTTGTCACTGCATTCATGTCAGTATAAACTACCACGAGGGTAAGTGAGATGATGTGACATGACTTATTTGAAATGTTTCGGTGCCATTTTCTGTCACCTATTTTTGACGCAGTCGGTGAACGAATTCTTACGCCATGACTCAACAACCAGGCTATATTAATATAGGTAATTGGCTACTGAGGCTTGATTTGCATCTTTATGATAAGTTCACATACGCTTTAGTCATTGTGTATTTCTGTTACCATTGTTACATGTATTTAAGGATAAACAACGCTGACTTACTGCTTCTCTATAATGTATAATAATATAATTTCATTTTCACTTTGTTTTTAATTACGAGGTACACGATGACGCATCATATGATTACTTTTAGTACGAATATGACGAAAACACGAACTTCAAACTTATATTCCATTGCGTTCGCATGGCAAAACAACACTTAAGTCGTGTTTATGACAAGTTTCCATCCTGATCTATGTTTTTAAACAGATGGTATCTACTATCGAGATCAAACACTCCATGCAAGACCTTTAAGCTCACCTGATCTAGATCTGCAACATGGAGTACACGACGCTCAAACTAAAATAGTACATTAGCTGTAAGCGTTCATGTGCAATTTCTATGCCATATCGTGATGTTGTTTAGTGTGGGTAGTTTTATAGGCAAACATGGCTTGATTCTTAAATGCTTGATTGCAGTTGGTTAGGATTTAAAGAGCTGGTAAAATACAATTCCTATTAATAAAACATGCATGCTTGTTGCCAGATGCATGGCTTGTGGGGCTACATGTACATCAATTTTAAATTGCACAACATGTATCAATTATTGGTACATTTTGCTACTGTATGACCTTATGTATGCTACTTTGGTAGAATAATTTTTCTGGAATTTACACAGATGCATTTTACAATCAGGTTTTGTAAAATATTTATATTTATATAAACATATAAATTATACAGATGACACAAGGCTATGTTCATGCTTGTATCGGTATAGAAAGTTACTGCTGGGGAGAAATCGAAATAATTAACCCTACATGTAATTCATCATTGATTGCTTTCTCCTTTTGTCATGAATAAGCTATGAGGTAGTGCATACATCAGTAGTGAGAAATGGCTAGGAATAAAAAATTACCAGTAATTACAGACTAACCCCTATTGTGTATTAAACTAAGGTCTATAATGGGTGAACACAAATCTAACTTGACGTATACTCATAGTATAGTTTATTCATTTAGCAATCAAATTTCAATGATCTAACCAATTCGTATACGTAAACGAGTGTTATCCAAACCGAACCATAATGTAGACATGTTCGGTGTATTAGCCGACCAACTATGTACGAAATCGAGGATGTACATTGTATTAGGAACGCTTATAATGTATTACAACATCTAATATACAACAACAAAAATGTATGTATTCACTTCATACATGTAATATAAACACAGTTGTCTGTTTGAATGTCTGTATGAACTGACATTAGGATAAGCTAAATGCGACCCTGACACTTAACACAATTAGCATTTTCGGTGAAAGAACTATATTCCTATAGATGATAACCTATCGCCTTGTCAATCACTACGGTTGAGTTATGTTGTGCTGGTTATTAAAATGACTGGCTTGATAAAATACTTCTTCACCATAGTATGATTTATGAATACACCATGTCACTATGTGCTGTTAAATATCAGTATTATCTTATTCCAACAATATTACACGTGTCATCACGGAGTTCGATAAGTTACTCAGTTACATATTGCGCCCATTCTAAATGATAACTGATTCTTCATTAACCGGTCTAATCAACTTTATCATAGCAGTAAATGTTTTGCTGACGGATATGGAGTGGGTCACGACCGTATTGAGCAAAGCCCTAAAGTGAAATAATGGTACTTTGTTCAAAATGAAATTGTATGCATGTGAAATGAAATTGATCTAGCTGCCTCCTGAATTCTCCATAACAAATGCCATGTAGAGGTCGTATGACGACTGGAAAAGAGTATTGTTATTTTCCTGTAATTTTCACTAAGTTGCAACATGAGCTTTAAGGTTTAAAAAGGTTGTATAGCATATTGTTCAAACCCAACATCCATTTAAAATCGAGTTTTACGTTTCGAGCTAAAATAACAAAATGATGACAAGTTCCGTTTTGGGATAACTAAACTCCATGTATTATTTTTCTCATGAACTTTACCCAGTTCGTCGGTGCAGTTTGCTGCAACTACACAATTATCTCAAGTGCAATATCATATGAGCAATACTCAAGTACACAACTATGTTTTTGTCCTCGGTTTATCAAAATTAGTATGTTTGTTATTTTTGACATTTTATGCACGAGAATTATGTGTACATTGTTTAAAATATTTTTTTCAGGATATAGATGAATTCTGTTGGAGTTTCCTGTATGCCAGATGTGGATCAAGGCTACAGGGTAATGTAAATATGTCAGCTGATTTACTCATACGAAATAATGTAAAATTTTGTACATATTGATAATTATTATACTTTTTTTCTGAAAAAAAAGTTAAGTAACCATTTGTCTAGGGCTCTTTTCAGCTATTAGGCCGCTCTAGCACCCTTTGACATTTTAACTCCCCTGGTCATTGGGCTACATATTGAAACCTACACTCTTGTCTCCCTGTGGAGACTATTTCTCTCCTGTGGGTGTGGCAGCCAACATCGATCTGTGGCGCTCAGGAATAGACACTGCCCTCACAGGTACCATTTTACACCATGGTGGAGTGGAGCATGTGGGTCTTGCTCAGAGAAATTAACCAGTGGTCTAGAGGGGATCGAACCCGGGACCTCTCGATCCCGAAGCGCGGGCCCTATCTCTAGGCCACCGCTCCCCACTATTAGAAAAATCGAATCCATTTCATGAGTAAATGACTTGTTGGTGCATAATACTTATCCCCGACAAATCAATATGCTGACACAAAATCCCGAATTCTGCTGAAAGTAAAATGAGTTAAATCGTAAACATTCACTGCTGCATGTAATTATGTAAGTCGTATAGAAATACTGCTATTAGAAATATATTGAATACAGCTTAAGCTATATAAACGACTTTCCCGAGCAAAATCCTATAAATGTTAAGTGATATGTGTGTTATGGGACGCCGATGAAATTACAGACAAGAAATATAGTCTCATTGGGACATAATGTTGATCCACGTATTATAAATAAAGGTTATGGATATGATATGTTCTACTATGTGGACGTTCTATGGTTCCTAGGTATGATCCAAGTTAATTAAAATATGATGAAGGAATAGTTTCAGTAATCTTACTTGAGCTATATGTAAACGTTTAGTTTTATGTTTGTTTCTATGTATGTAATTTAACACCGCTTCCAATGTTATTGGCCATCTAACGCTTTGATGGTATTACCATGATAGTGCTATTCCGTGAAATGTGATTGCAAGAAAACTGCTAATGTCAACTACTAATGAATGATGAAGTGATGGTATAACGTATGGGACACTCAAATATTAAAACATGTTTTACGTTATAACTTACTCCCGTATTTTGGTATTTTAAAATGTAAAAGTCAGTAGGATGTGTTGATGATGCCAGGTTGTTTTATCGAAGCCATAGTTATGACATTTGGTGTTGTGTCTGCCCCTACAGCATTTTGTTATTATACTGGTAGATTGTCATTTTGAATATACGTAAGTAGGAGCATTTGAACAAATGGCGTAGAAATTTCGAGCACATGTTCCAAACTGAAGCAATACAAAATATAAGACATTAATGTCAACGACCAGATAAATATTTTCTGGTAATAGCAATAATACCAATAATACAAATGTTGGTACTGAATATATTTACGTAAAGTGTCGAACACTTAAAGTGTATAGAGCTTTATTCCAACAGTGATTTAATGTCAAAATAATTACTTGCATCGTTTTAAGCATGATACTACACTACCTTAATTGCAAATTAAAATTTTGGATGGGTTCCGTGTACTTTTACTTAATCGTCGAAAAATAGGCAATTCTTATAGTTTCATAGGGTGTTCTAGAACACTTTCTTATGAAAATGGACAGTTCGCATGTCAAATAAATCACAGAGAGAGTTTCTGTTAAAACTGAAGTGAACAATAATCTAATGGATATGAAACCATAATTATTTTTCAGTTTTCGAAACATTTTTAAATAATATCTTCCGATATAGCTCTATACATTTTAATTATTGACTGTTTCGTGGAAACTATTCATTTGTGGACGAAAATGTATCACATTAAATGCTACTTTGTGACACATTCTAATTAGTCACTGTCGTCTTAAATAATGACTTACGTTGTACCATATATTAGCATTGCTCGCAAATTAGCACATAAGCGACGACAACTTCTTGAATAATTCATCCGTGTGGTGATTATCGTTAATCGGCATTTAACACAAAAAGTAGTTCAGTAAAATAATCCTCCGTATCCGAACAAATTGTGTTTTACATGGAAACTACAGTGATGACAATTTCCTGAAAAAGGCGTACAAACTAATAATTATCTCCTCAAATCGCTTGTAATTGCCAACTAAGCGCGAAGAAGAGGAAAATCACACAATAACAGAAAGCGTTTGTTCTTTTTACTTCTCCGGCTCAAACTGTTTTAATGCAGGGTATTAAACCAAACCTCTGAAATCTTGGAGCTATGGATACGACTCATCGCGTGCATTTAAGACATTAAAAGTTAATTACTTATGCAGTCGCATGCATTACGATTGCTCAATCCTTTTTAAATGGTATTAAATTTTTTAACAGTGAGGGGTAAAACAGTAAAATTAATGACGAATTGATTGCAAAAGGTTATTTTTAAATTCCAAGTTTCAGTATTAGAATAAACACTATTGAAAACAGGATTAAAAAATCCCTAATGTAATGAAAAAGAAAAACTAAAACATTAATCAATATTGCTTTAGAAAAATGGAGGAATCTGAGGAAGCCAATTATTGGTGGAATTTGATTTGCTGCATATCACATCCCGACAGAGGTCAACAAATACCGGAAGTGGATTCAAGTAGCCGTCTTATACAGACACACGGGTGCATGCGATTGTATTAAGCAAAAACTGTTTATCGAGTTCGGAAACAAATCTTTGCATGGCATTGTCTCGATTTATTTTACTGGGTACCGTATTGCTTGTTATTTCTGTGGGTAGAAATTCCTGCCATCCTGCGGTCCAAGATCAAATCGCAGAACTAAATCTACGCATCCGTAGAAAATTTTCACGCAGAATATACTATATAAAAATAAGTTAAACTTGATTATTACATAGTTTATTGCACTTTGTCTAGTGTTACAACGGTGTTTATGATTTAAGCGAGCAGTGTTTCTACATGTATTGTGATAATTATGTCATAGTGTGATCCACAGTTTGGACTGTAATAGTTAATTACCATGTATATGGATTAGACTGACCTTGCCATTTTGTGAATCAACAGAAATTAAATTCAGCAGAAATAAACACACCCCTTTTTGGGGCAAAAGCGCAAAATATTACACCCGCTGAAATAACCAGCTATACGGCATTTAGAATGTATACACAAGAGTATTGCAAGACAAGAAGTGCGATTTGAAAATGTGTCGTCATATTTCTAGCCGACGTGTTATCTGTTATAGGAATTAATTAACAACGTTTTTTAATGACAATAACCGTGGAAAACTCTGATGTATATAAGAACAAGTAAGTTGACAGATCCTTCCTTATGCATGTTAAAACTTCAATTTGTTCCATTTAGCACAATATGTTTGCCGGTAGTGATTAGGAGTAAATTTGTTACCTCCAGAAGTTACCTTCATTGTAAATAGTTGCCCGCTTCTGACAAGGGCGTCCAAATAATATCAATGTATGTATTGTTTACTCACAATATTGAGTAAATCTCTATTAACATCTTTTCGTACCATTGCCATGTACGTATGTATTTAAACACTCTCATAACCCTTGGAAATCTACTTGTCTCAGGTCTGCCAGTAAACGTCCTCCACAGTAGACAAGAAAAAAGACCGTCCTAATATTCGCACATTGCTTTACAGAAATGTATATGAAAGCTTTATTTCCTTACAAGCTGTACGCTATTTGATAAAAATATTTAATTAATTCCTACGATTGATTATATCAAAGACCTAAATGACTGTAAGTTATGTCGTTGATCATATGTACCAGGCAATCTGATGATGGTTTCGACCAAAGTTTGATAGTCGGATATTCAGACTTGATAAAGACGACGTAATGATATATTTATGAGGATTAAGTAGGAGATATGAGTCTGCCATGTGAACCGTCCTGATAACATAACCACTATGTTAGTAGTAAATCAAATGTATAAAATGTTGATTGGGATATTGGGATATTAAACGCAACTGATAACTAGTCTGATAATCAGTAATTAAATTATATCCAATATTTTATTATGCTCTACTGATATTGATTTACCATTTGTTTTATCATGTGAACGATTTATCCCAAATTATAGTATTGTGCTGATTAGAATAGGGCGACTTTACTGCCTGGACGTTTATCGTATTACAACATAAAAAGAGTCGAAATCGCACCATGACAACACGGGAAAATTAGAAAGCAATGAAAAGTGCCACTACTGGGGAACGACTTGTAATTAACGGAAAGAAACAACACTACATCGTATATCAAAATTAGCACAGATAATGAAAATTCGATAGCGTACATATAGTAAATAGATGGAATAGTTATCGTCACACTTTTGTCATTTCTTTTCAGAACGAAAATTTCTAGTTACCAGAAAATAATTGTCGGTATAAATTTATTTTCTAGTCTAGGACAAAACTATGAAAATGCTACCCTGAGGTGTAAATTTCATTATTGGCATTTATTTATTTGACGCTATCAGTCTAGAACGTCTCATATTTGAAGACCATCATTGTTTTATCGTATGTTTGAATTATTTAAACGTGAGAGGCAGATCTAGTTCATGCTCGGAATAGTATGTTAAACAGTTATCCGATAGCTACGCACTACACTTTTTAATGGTCACCGACTTGTTAATACAGTGTAGATATCAGTGTCAAACAACTACCCAATACGTATAAAGTGCAGATACCATGGACATATGCCGGGAATTACTGTGTGTCTAAATTTAACTTTTAAATCTAGAATTGAAATTTCATCACATTAATCACATCATACTTAAAAATTTGTCTGAATTGCATATCAATGATTCTAATATATTTCAGGCGCGCTAGGTGTCGGATCCCCAGGTCCACCAGGGCCTCCAGCAACTAATGGTGAAGCTAGACGATTCGAACCCCTACTTTACACTCCAATCATATATATTCCATTAATATACAAAGTCTCATCAAACGACACCACAATAGCACACACTGTAGGGGGGTACTCTGAAATTCCCTATATAAACTAACGTACAACCGCCATAAATGATAAATGACCATTAGACAGGTTATTTTATGCTAAATCCACACATTAGCTGATTAATGTTATATCTCTTTATATAAATTTTAGGACTGGTTCCTTTTGTATGACACTCAGTTCACATATAAACATAACATATTATCTTAATTAATGTTGTAAATATCCCCTTACTTTGCCTGGTATGCCCCGCAGACTTCGTGCGTCAAAACTTGCTCACAGATAACAGTTAACACAATTATTGCCCGTCTAAATCCAGACTTAGTGACAGATATGTTTTATCTATTTTCTCTGACTTTGTCACATTAAGCAAGTATTCTTGATCGATTGTGACAGAATCCTAGCTTAATATGTGTTACCATAAAATTATCTGTATGTCAATGTTCTTTCTGCGAACAAAATTAATTACCTAAGCATGTTTGCACTGTCGCAATGTATACAAACTTTGTTTAGTCAAAGAAACCTCATGCAATACAGAAATTAAATTCATTTTCAACTAACTTGATCAATTATTTAGTGAAGCTTGTTTGCGATTTCATAGATTAACCTATCGTTTCTAAATCACATTCAGCTCTCTATTAACGTGTATAGGCAACTTGAATAGCAACTAATTGCCAAAATTATCTCACAAAGCACAACTATTCGTCTATAAGATACCACATTGTGATCACGTGATTCAATGACAAATTGTGAGTAAGAACTGTTGATCGTGAGGAGAATGTTTCATTCTGTATGTGTAATGTTTAGAAGACAGATTTATTTCAAGTGTGCTTTGCATGACATGGCGCACATTTCAAAACACTGTATACATACAACGAAGTTGAATTTTTTTCTTGCATCACTTTGAATAATATATTTACGTGTTATCAAGCGTGTCGTATTGCTACATGTATACATTTTATATATTCCTAGAAACTATGAGTAAATCTCGGTAATTCATGATTTAGACCATACTCATAGTAGTTTATGACTTGATCGTAATTGGTATCATAATATCATAATTTCATCATCATAAAGATTGTAATTAGATGAATTATGCATATTTATCTTGATAAAATATAATTAATAAATGAAACCATGTAGCATATTTATCTTGATAGTTGTAGGTAAAATCATATTTATGATTAATAAATGAAACAATGTAGCTTCGATTCGTTGTATTAATGTTTGAGATGTTATAATATTATCTGCAGATTTTGATGTCATACAAGTTAAATGTACATGTATCTAGAAGCTGACTTCATTACATTATTTATGTATTTTACTGTTAGACTTGAAGTGATTATTGTCACAATTGTATTTGTCCTCATACTTCTGTAAGCTACGATAAGCGCCAATGTATGGAAATCCACGAATGCAGACTACAGACTATTAACCAAACCAGTTTCGGTGCAATTAAGTGTTCATATCAATTAGAGAGAGAAATTTCCCTTCTAAGCATATTTCGCTTGGTGCTGTTCACATTATACGTTCCAGTTAGTATAATGAGATCAGATCAACATTCCCACCTGATCACTTACAGACAATTCATCCTCATAATTGAAGCCTTATTGTGTCCCAAACAACATAAAATCAGAATATGGTTGATTTTAAATAAACTTTCATTGACATGGTTTTTGCCCCGTATGTTAGCTTAAAAAGACAATGAAGATTTTATATGGCATTTTAGGCACGATTAATGCACAAAGTATTCTTAATAAATCAATCCTCAAGTTGTGTTTGCGTGCGAACTTGTAACAAGATACACAATTGGCATGTTGTGTTTCTTTTAATCAATTTTCTCGATCAAAACATATTGGGCTAATGGGTATTTCACGCCAGTGGTAGCAGGCCATGGCGACACCCGGCTTATATCGTGATTTCCAAAATACATTTGTACATCTACTCAATTGTGACAGTCATATGATTTTATTTGTGTATCTATAGTGTAAGCCTTCTTGAATACCATTTGATTTGGTCATCCTAAAGGATGTTTCCTTTTTTCCTTCATTTACATGTACGTTGTATATACATATGTATGTGTTAACCTAAGTCTTGAGCAAGGAGGTTTGTTCAAAACATGTGTTTCGTTAGTGATCACCGTAGAATTGAATAGAAATAACCATTCTAAAACAATATGTAGAATAAGAAGTTCACATAATCTGATGTTTCAAGCGGTTTTGTCTTCACATACCTCCGCTGTGCAGCACACAGTACCATTGACTCGCATTTAAGTCGCTTTGTATTAATGCATATGCATATTGTAATTCGTGCAAATTGCAAGCGCGTTTGCAGATGCCACGCATTGTAGGTTGTGTCTTCTGAATGCATTTGGAGCTTCTTATTGTCCCACATCTGAAGAGTTGTATACAACATGCATGACGAACAAATACATATGTGGTACAGCGTATTTAAGAAATGGTTTAAAAACTACAGATATATAGCAATGTCAATTAGTGTGGATTCAGTACCTCGATAATATTTATCAAACGTTACTAAATTGAGCAATACTTCTTCACTATTTCTATATTAGAATAGATTCTATATCGAATAGTAAAGAGGCATTTTCAAAGAAAGTGTTGTAGGATTAATATTGTCGACGTAGAAAACCAAACTGATTAGTCGATGGAGAGAATCAAATGAGTGTTTAGTTTTAACGAGAAAGTGTATGTAACTTTTCCCAGTTAGTTTCTACACAAATAAAGTAATACATTAGAGAAACATGAGACGTCAGACTGTTTGATCCCAAATATTTCAACATGATCACCATTCATTAATTACACGTGTTTTGACAATTAAGGAATTTCTGAAACTTAACGATGTGATATTGCAAGCAGAGTGGGACAGGATGCTATGTTTATGGAGTATGAACATTAAGAAGTAGCGACATGCTGACAACATAAGTGTTCCAATATTTCAAAACGAGTAATGGTTATTAATCAATTCTTGTTATTTGCCAGGGTGTAAAATTCTGCTTCCTTTCATGTTATATTGATGTATCAAAATGTTGTATGATATTACACGGGTTGGGGTGTATGAAGTTAACCATATGACAAAAATGTATATGGTTATTGTAGCCAGCACACTGTCGGTTTTCTACATATACTATTTATGATTTCGTATTTCTTCCATTTTCGTACTTTATAATAATAGTTTATAATATATTGAATAAATAATGTTATGCTGAAGTGCCCCGAGGATCCAGGCGAAACCTACAGTTCAAAGGGAGGAAATTGCTCGTGTTAGTGCATGTAGTACTTGTAGTATGATACTATCCATGCCATATATAAACTCACTTCTATTCATAAAATACCGTTGACTAACTATTATCGATCATGTAAACATAAAATATTCTGGGTTAAAGTTAACTGCAAATTTAACAAGATATGACATGGAATTTGGCGAAAGTTAAGTTATTGTATTAAAACAGGAAACGTCTTCCGTAGATGAAAACACTCTCTGACAACAATATTGAGAGATTGTAATGTGAAATTTACAACAATGAACCAATTATCATATCTAATGCTTTTTCAATGCAAATCTGATGCTTGTAAGCAGTTTTGAACGACACGAGGATTGATAGAGTGAAATATGATTTCTTGTCGAACAAGACAATTGAGACACAAATTGTATATAAATTGATTTAATTGGATTTCTAACAATGTAATTAAGGCAGAATACGTCGGTGGTTGTAAATACAATCATCTTGGAAAATGTAAATGCAAGATTGGATAATTCTTGATACGAGTATAGATATTAATCACATTGGTTGATTCTAAATTAATGTAAGTTATTGTAAACAAGCAATTTCTTTTTCAATTTCACTTGCACAAAGGCGCGTAATTTGGAATATATTGAATTATCTTATCTCAATATTTTGCATGGTACAGACAAGAAAAGACAATACAAGATGAGACAAGATTCTATTCTTATAATGGTTAAAAATGGTTAAAAAACAATAGTATTGTGGTCTTGGAAATGTAGTAAAAACTGAGACATGTATTTTGATCTGGTCTGTATTAGTATAACAACTTACTTGGCACGAATTATTAAGTTTGATTTTCGCCCACAGTGTTTTTAATATCCACGTTAACATATAACATCCGTACATTTTAATAACGTACTGAAAACTGGAAAGGTAGAACTCAACCTAACCAGCTGAGCACAGAAATCAGAAACACCATAACACAACTACACTGTGTAAGCATATATCACTGGCTTTGATTGAGATGGTCGTTAGTGGTGATGGCCGTAAGTGCTGTACTACAAAATCAGCATCATAATGCGCTTTTTATTAGCCACTAACAGACAACGGATAACGTTACAACAATTACATTGGAACGCATGTTTTATATTCGAACGCACGTATTCTGAAACACAATATTATCTGTAACATCTATGGATATTTAAGGTATTTGTATTGTGTTATACGATTTATGTCCGTCTGCATAGTAAAATGAGCCACTGAACTAGCAGGTGAATCCACGAAATAGACAACATAGAATGGTCTAGACATATATGTCAAATTGTTGTTAATTATTACTGTATATACCAAACACGTGTTCTGGAATTATGGTTAACATTATTTGATCACTGACGAGATACGGAGTTTAATTTGTAAATTAACTGTTAATCTTTATTGCAGTGGGTGCTACAGTGTTCAGGTACATGTATAATGCCAATATTTTATTATACCGTATCAGCCTAATGGGTGTTATGCGTAGTTTGATTTTATCATCAAACTCAACAATAAAATGCCCATATCTTTTTGACAGGACGGAAACAGCCAGGGCATTCAGCTTTGTGATTGCTAAAACAAGGTCGGCCATATGATAGAGATAAACAGAGTCTTAGATAAGAAGTTAAAGTGTAGAACAATGTCCCAATGTCTCAATCGCCTACATCAAGGATCTCCTTTATAACACAGTCACGATCTTCCGCTATAAATTAGTCTATCAGACGTCGAACTTGTTTAATTTTATCAAAATGACAAATGAGTACATAGCCTTCCGCGGAGTAATTTTCTCTCGACAAAAAAGTTAAATTTTTAAATTGTTTGTGACTTCCATTAACCGATTGACAACTTTGTCGACGCGAATATATCAATGATTTAAGACACCAGTTAAACTTTATCACTATTTTCTGAAATCTTCGATCTTACAAGTATAGATATCATCACAACCACACAAACATGACCTGTATGTAGATGCCACATAACTTAAAGTGTATCTACAATCAAGGAAAGAGGGTTTTATGTCCCTTACATGTACACTCTATGCTGGCTATGAATAGATACATTGTAGTTTGGGTGTTTTGACAATATGTATATATCAGACATAACTCAAGTAGACGGGTTTGCGAATATCTAAACTTTGAGAAGTACGTGCTGTATTTCTCTGCACAATTAACCTTCTAGGTCTCGTGTTCGTTTCCATAATTTATAAGATAGAAGATGAATTATGGAATACCTTAACATGGTTTAAATTGATTGAATGGTAAGCATGACATCCGTGTTTTTCACGTGATTAAGAAACATTCGAAACCAAATCAAATAACCAGGTGTATAAACACTAACTAAGGCCATACCAAATCGTATTTTCGTTTAGCGTCCACCCTAAGATCGAAAACCTATCTAGCTATCCTTAGACATAAAACAAAATACTTGAAAAAAACATAAAGACGTCTAACGTCATCATCATATGAATTACAAATATAGCTTTAAAGCGATGTCTATCTTAATAACCGTTGCTGAAATAACTGGAAACTTGTTATATGTAAAAACTACTGCTGTGTATGGGTTGGGGACATGATGATGAACAAGTATGATAAGTATGGAAGCAATATCTCAATGGATTGTGAAGATATAAGAGGATAAAAATTTCTTTTCTTTCTCAAGAAGCCAAAACCTATCCGTCCTCGGACGCTAAACGAAGAAACGATTTGGTATGGCCTAAGCCTGTCAAAAACATGCACGTCTATTAGGCAATCTAGTGTTTGTTGGTGTATTTCTTGTAAGAATTCAGTGTCAAATTGTGAGATGTCTAACTGTTTTCATGATTTCAGTAGTTACGTAAAAATATTCTGCTTTGAAGAATAATTGCAACATGCTTCTGGTTTAATGGAAGTTTAATATCATTGCAAGTGCGTTATTATATATAATCTAGTCTTTTCAATGATCTGCCTGGATTAATGGATTCCATTATTATATGAAAATGTTTTCATGGAACGGTATTATAGTAATTGTTTGTGTTGCCTTGTAGTATTTACTTAGTAATGATTTTGGCAGTCGACTAACACTAGATAGTTAGGATCAAATAGAGTAAGAAAATATTTTTAGTTGTTAAGTATAGACATATTTGGACCGGGTTTTCACATTTTGGAAAATCAGTGTCGCAAACTTCTGTTCATTGATGGTCACAGTGAGTACGTTTTTTAAACACCACACTATATCCCATGAGAAGCTACACGACAAATAGTTGTTGTCATTGGGGTATAGTCAGGAGACATCACTGAATCTAATCAGATGACAATATACTCGTACATTACATTACCAACCACCTTTCTTATATGTCAGTCTCACAAGGACATTTTGTGGTCCACAAGTAAACACCGACAGACAAATCTCACAGGTTTAAGATAACAATGATTTATGTGGCTTATTACACCATACTCAATCACCACGAGAACAGACAGAGCTGGGTAGAAACGTTAGACAATTACTGTGATATATCTTAATTTAAAGTAAGGATCATTCAAACTTGTCTTCATGTTCAGAATAAACGATAAGAATACCGTATGAGACGCTTAACAAGATTTACCCGAGACTTTGTAAATTCGTCAACAATGTTGTTGTTGTGGTGGTGGTGGTATGTTTAATGTTGTCTGTGACAGTATGTCTGTGGCGGAATGTTACCCTATACCTTGAGATTGTATGGTCTCTAGTTAAAGCAAGTTGTTGTTAGTTTGGTAAAGGTGATGATATATTATGTTGTCAGTGGGAGCATATCCGGCTGTGGTGTAATGCTACACTCACCCTGAGTGTCCGTTCTCTTATTATAGAAAACTTTTTAGTTAGTTATGGCTGGTTCCAAACATAAACTACACGAAACAAAAAACCATAGTCTGGCATTGGTTGATTTGTAGTAGTTATATATTTGTACTTCCGTCCACAAACAATGTTCACAAAGCTGATGACAAAACAAAACTTTTCTAGTCTTGGTTGAACTATAATCCCCGATCTGTTTGTGCAGTATTGACTGTTAGATGAAAATACATCCAGTCAGACCAAGTTATGTTGTGTTTATAGAGATCGAACTAACGTTAGATGTACCACTAATAATAAAATGATTATAGAGAATGTAATTAACAATCAAGGACCACTGATTTTAGACTGGGAAGTTTATCAATTAACGCACTAGAAACTTTATCTGCGACTATGTAATTATATTGAAATTGTTTGGAAACTTATCACCGTCTCGGAGAACCTCCTAAGTTAGAACCCACTGTGAAACTGAACAGACGTGTTAATTGGTTTCTGATATATGTATACAGACAACTGAACAATGCGGCCAGACAAAGTACAGTATTGATTTGTAAGAACATGTTCAGTATCGACTTCAACTCATGAATTACAATAAATTCTAAAGTCATTATATTAGAAGGTCACGTAAGTTAACAAATCGCGCGTCATTGATTGATTGATTGATTGATTGATTGATTGATTGATTGATTGATTGATTGATTGATTGATTGATTGATTGATTGATTGATTGATTGATTGATTGATTGATTGATTGATTGATTGATTGATTGATTGATTGATTGATTGATTGATTGATTGATTGATTGATTGATTGATTGATTGATTGATTGATTGATTGATTGATTGATTGTCTTCTATCAGTCCCACCATTTTGCTTAAACCACATACATGTCAATGTGTGTTCCTACAATATGACCACAATATGATAGTCAAATTGAAAATATTAAAAACTCACTAAAAGGTGATAGAATACTGTGAAAATATCCAAGAATTGACTGTACAGGGAGACAATCAACTTGGATGGTCTGGAAGATCCACATAATACAATATTACAATTACTATAAAGTCAAGATTTTCTTGAGTCGTGAAGTTTCGTTTATTTTGCTGAACTCGGACCCGTGGGAAAGTGACCACACAAATATATGGTGTTTTTCAATGAGAAATCATTTACGAACCTATGAGATTAAATGTGCGCGAAAATGAAAGATTTCACAGAATGAAAAACAAATGAGAGAAGGGACAACAAGATTAGAAGTATATGTTTATATTATGTGTTTATAGTTTAATCTTTCACACATCTACAGAAGTCGTGACTACATTTCCATTCCTTATCCCCGTCAAATTGACAATGTTCGTGTCCATGGTCGGCGTTTTCGCAGTCTGAACTATGTTGGCACGATGCACCTGGAATTAGAAGCGAGTCTCTGTTTCAATGACGTGTATGATAAGCCACATCAACAAGCTGTGCTATACAGTCAGCCTTCCATCTAGTATGGTAAAGACTATAAAACCATATTACCCGTCCTAGCATTATTGTGTACAAAGTTAGACACATCTAGTGGACAAATTTCTTACATATTATATATCCTAGTGGGGTTATAACTAGACACGTTCACGAACCATTGGTTTATATATTTCCTGAATTCATTAATATTTTTTCTATTATATAGTTAGCTCCCCATCTACATATGCATTAATCTTAGAAAATACATGTATTTGGCGAAAGAACAGTGTAATATAATGATAGACTATTGAACGATTTGCCCGCGGAAATTGATATATTCAACACAAGAGCCTTTTAACTTATTCATGCATAATTGTTAGGATTCGGTCAATATATCCGTACTATAGGAATATTCATCAGGACCTACCTAGGAGACAGTAAGCAAATTGTTAAACAATGATGGTATTTAACGAGGCTACACATTGCCAATATATAGTTGATTCAAAGATCTCTGTCACAACCGCGTAAACAAACATTCATCCCGATCGATTATTTAAGGTATGTCAGGATTAAATTATACCAACAATAATACACTTAAATGATTAAAAATCTAATAGTCCTATAGCGCAGTGGTTATACTTGCTGCAATTAGCTATTCAGAAATGGAACATTATGGCGATTTTGACAGACATCTTTGAATCGACAATACCATGTATGTCTCAATGTTAATGTACCCATGCCCTCTTTCTAGTCACTTGGGTTGGTGAGTAAATAAGTCAAACTTGTGTAATATACTGTACTCCAGGATGACCAGCACAATATCAGATTCAGATAGCATTGAATGTAGTCTATAGTGTACACAATATAAGTATCCATACGTCAACCCAATGAAGAATATTGATGAAATGAGTGTGTAAGGCGGGGTGTTTGCGTTGGGCGCCAAATGTAACAGGGAAAGAAAAATGTGCAACCAGACCAGGGCTCGAACCCGGGACCCTTTGCTTACAGGGCGGATGCTCTACCGACTGAGCTAGCATGCTACTTACACAAGTTTCTCCCCTATTAATTATTAAATCCTTTACATCCGGCTGGATCAACGTACCTGTTGCTGGAGACAGACAGAAACAGTTGTTATCCACACAGTGAGACTCGTACCCATTTCCACATGTTGTTGTATCAGTACAGTCACTGGACATGTAGCACATCGACCCCATAGTGTACCCTGATAATACAGAACATTTATATCAATATTTAAGCCTTCGTCAATGTCAACAATAACGCTTACAAATATACTTATCTACAAACATGCATTGCTAATAGAGATTGGTCACCATGGGTAAGTATAAAGTTCCCCGGTGAGCACGATGGTGGAAGTGAATGATAAAGTTGAAATACGGCAATGTGTTGCCTAAGCGTTGTTTTAGTATCCCGAATGTACCACAAGACAATGAACTCTTCCTGCAGTGGTGCGATACAATGATACGATACTTACTTGTCATGCACGGTTTCTTAAAGTTATTTAGCAAACAATAAAATCTAACATCTATTTCCCAATGAGGAATTCCTCATCGGCGATGTGACAGTACAAATAGTTTCTGCCGATGGCTGCCAATACATACATGTGTAAAAAAGTATCGATGAATTTGCGATATCACATAATACCTCAAGTCTTTCCGTACCTTCCTCTATGCATCGGGGAACTTCCCTCAGACATCCGGGAACTTCCCTCAGACATCCGGGAACTTCCCTCAGACATCCGGGAACTCCCTCAGACATCCAGGAACTTCCCTCAGACATCGGAATGCTTATTGATTATTTACAATTCCTCCCGATGTCATGACGTCCTAAATGCTTCCCATAGATCACGAGGACCATGTTCCAAGTACCTGGCAATGTTCGTCAAATTGCAAAATGTACATCTGGGGTACATCGCCGGGGCAAAACATGTTCAGTGGGACCTAGGACATCGTCGGGGCAAAACATGTTCAGTTTGACCTAGGACATCGTCGGGGCAAAACATGTTCAGTTTGACCTAGGACATCGTCGGGGCAAAACATGTTCAGTTTGACCTAGGACATCGTCGGGGCAAAACATGTTCAGTTTGACCTAGGACATCGCCGGGACAAAACATGTTCAATGGGACCTAGGACATCGCCGGGACAAAACATGCTCAGTGGGACCTAGGACATCGCCGGGACAAAACATGTTCAATGGGACCTAGGACATCGCCGGGACAAAACATGTTCAATGGGACCTAGGACATCGCCGGGACAAAACATGTTCAATGGGACCTAAGGACATCGCCGGGACAAAACATGCTCAATGGGACCTAGGACATCGCCGGGGCGAAACATGCTCAGTGGGACCTACGCTTCACAATGTAAGTATTTGTTTAACTAGAAGAAAAACCAATAAGAAACATCATACCTATCATACACATGACAACAATGATCGCAATCTTCATCTTTATAGTTCGTCTTGTTTCTTCCAAGTATAAAAGAAATCTAAGAGTGAAGTCTATTTAACAGATATCTTATCAGTGACACTATACATGTCATACGTTGACACTGTAAGTAGGACAGATCGTTATAATGTGTTGTAATAAAATAAGACATGGCGCCCAGTCTTGGGAATAGATTGAATAGATTACACAACTCAGGTCAGTGAACCACAAGTAAACCACCAGCGAACCACAAGTGAACCACAAGTACGACTTTTAACAACAAGGTTAACAAAACATCGTATGGTCAATCGTAAATCGTAAGGTCATTCATACGTTGCAAGGGCAGCCACCCACCGCAAGGACAATCATACACCGGAAGCGCAACCAAACATCGCAAAGGCAACCCTATATCGTAAGGGCAACCACACGCCACAAGGACGACCATATATGGTAAGGGCAACCACACACCACAAGGACTACCATATATAATAAGGGCAACCACAAACCACAAGGACAACAATATATGGTAAGGGCAACTACACATCACAAGGACAACCATATATGGTAAGGGCAACCACAAACCACAAGGACAACAATATATGGTAAGGGCAACTACACATCACAAGGACAACCATATATGGTAAGGGCAACCACACACCACAAGGACAACCATATATGGTAAGGGCAACCACACACCACAAGGACAACAATATATGGTAAGGGCAACCACACACCACAAGGACAACCATATATGGTAAGGGCAACCACAAGGACAACCATATATATGGTAAGGGCAACCACACACCTCAAGGACAACCACATATGGTAAGGGCAACCACAAGGACAACCATATATATGGTAAGGGCAACCACACACCTCAAGGACAACCATATATGGTAAGGGCAACCACTAACCACAAGGACAACCATATATGGTAAGGACAACCATACACCAAAAGGACAACCATATATGGTAAGGACAACCACACACCACAAGGACAACCATATATGGTAAGGGCAACCTCAAGGACAACCATATATATGGTAAGGGCAACCACACACCACAAGGACAACCATACACCACAAGGACAACCACACACCGTAACGGCAACAAAACACCGTAAGCTAGGGCAACCACACACTGCAAGGACAACCATACACCGTAAGGACAACCACACCGCAAGGACAACCACACACTGCAAGGACAACCATACACCGTAAGGACAACCACACCGCAAGGACAACCACAAACTGCAGGGACAACAACACACCACAAGGACAACCACACTGAAAGGACAATCACACCGTAAGGGCAACCACACACCGCAAGGACAACAACACTGCAAGGGCAACCACACACCGCAAGGAAAACCATACCGCAAGAAAAATCATACCGCAAGAGCAAACACATACAACAAGGACAACCACACACCACCAGTACAACCAAACATTATAAGGGCAACCACACACCGCAAGGACAACCATACACTGCAAAGACAACCACACCGCAAGGGTAACCAATCCTCGTAATTGCAACCGCACACCGTAAAGGCATCCACAGATCGAAAGGGCAAACACACATTGAAAGGACAAGCAAACACCACAAGGACAACCACAAACCACCAGTACAACCAAACATCACAACGGAAACCACACAGTACAAGGGCAACCACACACTGCAAGGGCAACCAAACACCGTAAGGGCAACCAAACATAGTAATGGCAATCAAACATAGTAAGGGCAACCAAACATCGTAATGGCAATCAAACATAGTAAGGGCAACCAAACATCGTAATGGCAACCAAACATAGTAAGGGCGACCAAACATCGTAATGGCAACCAAACATCGTAAGGGCAACTAAACATAGTAATGGCAATCAAACATAGTAAGGGCAACCAAACATCGTAATGGCAACCAAACATAGTAAGGGCAACCAAACATCGTAATGGCAACCAAACATAGTAAGGGCAACCAAACATCGTAATGGCAACCAAACATCGTAAGGGCACACACACTGCAAGGGCAGCCACACACCGTTATGTCAACAAAACATCATAAGGACAACCACACACCGCAAGGGCAACCACACACCGTTATGTCAACAAAACATCATAAGGACAACCACACACCGCAAGGGCAACCACACACCACAAGGGCAACCACACACCGTTATGTCAACAAAACATCATAAGGACAACCACACACCGCAAGGGCAACCACACACCACAAGGGCAACCACACACCGTTAGGTCAACCAAACATCGTAAGGGCAACCACACACCGTTAGGTCAACCAAACATAGTAAGGGCAACCACACATCATAAGGGCAACCAAACATCATAAGGGCAACCAAACATCATAAGATCAACCACACACCGTTAGATCAACCAAACATCGTAAGGGCAACCACACACCGTTAGGTCAACCAAACATAGTAAGGGCAACCACACATCATAAGGGCAACCAAACATCATAAGGGCAACCACACACCGTTAGGTCAACCAAATATCGTAAGGGCAACCACACACCGTTAGGTCAACCAAACATAGTAAGGGCAACCACACATCATAAGGGCAACCAAACATCATAAGGACAACCACACACCGCAAGGGCAACCAAATATCATAAGAGCAACCACACACCGTTAGGGCAACCAAACATCATAAGGGCAACCACACACCGTTAGGTCAACCAAATATCGTAAGGGCAACCACACACCGTTAGGTCAACCAAACATAGTAAGAGCAACCACACATCATAAGGGCAACCAAACATCATAAGGGCAACCACACACCGTTAGGTCAACCAAACATCATAAGGGCAACCACACACCGTTAGGGCAACCAAACATAGTAAGGGCAACCACACACCGTTAGGTCAACCAAACATCATAAGGGCAACCACACACCGTTAGGTCAACCAAACATCGTAAGGGCAACCACACACCGCAAGGGCAACCAAACATAGTAAGGGCAAACAAACATCGTAAGGGCAACCAAACATCATAAGGGCAACCACACACCGTTAGGTCAACCAAACATAGTAAGGGCAACCAAACATCGTAAGGGCAACCAAACATCATAAGGGCAACCACACACCGTTAGATCAACCAAATATTGTAAGGGCAACCACACACCGTTAGGTCAACCAAACATAGTAAGGGCAACCACACATCATAAGGGCAACCAAACATCATAAGGGCAACCAAACATCATAAGGGCAACCACACACCGTTAGATCAACCAAATATTGTAAGGGCAACCACACACCGTTAGGTCAACCAAACATAGTAAGGGCAACCACACATCATAAGGGCAACCAAACATCATAAGGGCAACCACACACCGTTAGGTCAACCAAATATCGTAAGGGCAACCACACACCGTTAGGTCAACCAAACATAGTAAGGGCAACCACACATCAAAAGGGCAACCAAACATCATAAGGACAACCACACACCGCAAGGGCAACCAAATATCATAAGAGCAACCACACACCGTTAGGGCAACCAAACATCATAAGGGCAACCACACACCGTTAGGTCAACTAAACATAGTAAGGGCAAACAAACATCGTAAGGGCAACCAAACATCATAAGGACAACCACACACCGTTAGGTCAACCAAACATCATAAGGGCAACCACACACCGTTAGGTCAACCAAACATCGTAAGGGCAACCACACACCGCAAGGGCAACCAAACATAGTAAGGGCAAACAAACATCGTAAGGGCAACCAAACATCATAAGGGCAACCACACACCGTTAGGTCAACCAAACATAGTAAGGGCAACCACACATCATAAGGGCAACCAAACATCATAAGTGCAGATTGGTATTTGGTGTGTTTGGCATTGGCAGAATGATCGTTATGGCCTGAAGAACCGCATTATGTCAGGATCTGACTTTAATAGAACATGCTGGAACTTTATCTACAGATGTATTACACCCACTAGAACGTTGATGAAACTATTAGATGATCCGACCTGGGTAATTATGTAGGGGTAGAGACCCCCCCCCCCCAAATTTTAAATATTCAGCAACTTTCTATTATATAAATACTTGATTTGGTAAGAAAATTATACGTTTTAAAACAATCCGATAGCACGAACTCGTTGTCGTACATTTGAATACATAAAGTTATAAGTAAGGACAATCAAACACCAATAACAAGTTTATCTTTGTTTCGTGTCAATGTTACAGATTCTAAATTAGGATAATCATGTCACGACTTAGGAATAAACGACTTCTAAATTGTTCAGACGAGTTTGAAGGTTGTTGCACAGTCAAAAGTTTGTCCTGACCGATAAACTACAAACATGTTTACTTCAGGGGTTCATATATGTTACATTCACTGTTTACAATGTTTAAAGGAATGTAATCCATCAAAGAAAAAAAACCACTAACTAATTACATATAGGGTTGTCTATGCAGATAGATGAAAACACAACTTTGGTGAGCATAATGATCTTGTTTTCATGACAAGTTGATAAACTGCTGATCCCAAAGACAACACGTGAGACGTCATAAACTGTTGATAACAGAGGCAACACGTGAGACGTCATAAACTGTTGATCACAAAGACAACACGTGAGACGTCATAAACTGTTGATCACAAAGACAACACGTGAGGCGTCATAAACTGTTGATCACAAAGACAACACGTGAGACGTCATAAACTGTTGATCACAGAGACAACACGTTAGACGTCATAAACTGTTGATCACAGAGACAACACGTGAGACGTCATAAACTGTTGATCACAAAGAAAACACGCGAGACGTCATAAACTGTTGATCACAGAGAAAACACGCGAGACGTCATAAACTGTTGATCACAGAGAAAACACGTGAGTCACCCGTGAGACGCCATAACGTGTTATCACACACACTGGAGAATAATTAATATGCAATATCAACGAATTTTTGTCCTAATATGTGTCAGCGATATAATTGCTTCACATCGTGGTCTGAGAAAAACGTTTTGAAATAACATTATAACTGTAAATCACAAAACGTTACCATTAGTTATGAGGAACTCATTGTTCGTCCAGTTGTAACAATGCTAAGTGACTGGGTCAGTAAACAAGGACGAGGACGAGGACGAGGACTGTGACTTATGGTGACCGATGTTTCACAGCTGCTGCACCGAAACTCTGGAATGCACTGTCAACAGCGCTCATAGACAGTAAAACACTACCGTCCTTCAAGAAAGCGCTGAAAACGCACTATTTTAATAGAGCTTATTCATGATGACTGCGTGTGTGTTCCCATTAACTTGGCGCCCTATCATTGGACCCAACGACCCACATGTTCCCAGGACTATAAACCCCATCCACCTTTTGGTAGATCCCTACTATTAAGTTTAGTAGGGCCCCGTCTACTGGGTTAAGTAGAGCCCGGCCTACTGGGTTAAGTAGAGCTCCGTCAACTGTCTTCAATAGATCCCTACTACTAGGTTTAGTAGGGCCCCGTCTACTGGGTTAAGTAGAGGCCCGTCTACTGGGTTAAGTAGAGCCCCCGCCTACTGGGCTTAGTAAGTCCTACTTTTATATTTTATGTACATTATATACTGTTTTAACCATGTATTAGTCATGATTGTACAGCACTTTTGAACGTGTGTATACATGAAAAAAGGGCTATATAAATATAGTATAATAATTATAATAATAACAATGTTATATGCATGTACGGAGGTGTTCAAAGTTCCAGCAAAGGTTGAATAGAATTGTCAATGTTTGCTGATATTTAATTATATTTTGCAGGGAAAAGGTCATTAAGTGGTCATATAATTCCTTTTGTTTGTTTCAAGTTCGTATTAAGGTGACGTTCATATTATTGTTCTATGATAACGTCATGAAGAGCTCCCGGGCAAACCTGGCGTCACGTCCAAGAAACCATCAAACTATTCATCAACACATTGGTCCAACTAAACATACCTGGTATAGAGTTCATGTCTAGAATATACATGTATACATGCAAACAACTATAACAGCCTAAATACCAGAACCGTCGCCATAGCCAAACTAATTTTGTTGCACTTGATAATGTCTCGCGTGATAATTTACAATGTCTACTTAGATGCTTAGTTTCTGTTTCGTCTTTTCGTAGAAACTGAGCCTCTGAAGTACTGCAATAAATGTACCACGCGGTAAAAAAATGCGCCCATTCTTTCCTTACACACGTCATAAGGAAGGTACTAAACTACTATGAATTTGGTGTAGTCGTCCAACGTCCATGTATCTGTATCAGCATTTGTACATGTTATGTGTATTTGACAACATTTTTTGAATGTGCATTTTGTATATACATGCAATCATGTCTGTGTGCGAGAGCATGTCGAGTGCTCGGCGCAAAACTATGGTAACTACATCAATTTATAGAGGCACATACCATAGTTTTGCGCTGAGCCCTCGATGTCTTGTTCGTGGTACATACAAACAAATGTAGACGTTTTAGTGTTTGCGTGAATGTATGCGTAGTGCGTGTATGTGTGTGCAAGCGTGAGTGCGAACGTGCGTGTATGCGTGCGTGCGAGTGTGTGGGTAGGTGAGGTAGAGTGCGTGATTTATATATTTGTACTGCACGTGGTGATCTGTGCGTCAGTCGTGTATGAATCAATTATCTCTGTGTGTGTGCGTGTCGTTGAATGTTCTCTAGTGTATATTGTGCATGCAGTGTATACACTTAAACGAATTTCTAATTGGCCACCCTAAAAAATATTTTATCATCTGATAAATTATATCGATAAATCTTAGGCTGTGTTATTTGTTCATTTGACGCACTTACTTATCTATTTCTGGAAAGAAATGGCTTATTCATATACAAAATCATCCATGCGTAACGGTTGGTGCGCAATTGCTTTTTTGCACGTTGGCCTCGGGCGTAGCTTGGAATAGTATCGTATTTGGTATAAATTTGTTCACTGTAGATCGACTTTTCTTTAAACACTATAATTTGTGAAAATGAGCCATGTGGAACGCGCTCATGACGTCAGATGCATGCATACATTGAACGAATTTCTGATTTGCCACGAGTTTTTATAAATTAGTTTTAAAAAATGCTTTTAGAAAGATATAAATAATCGAAACCCCGATACTGTCCAATTGTATTGATAGAAAATATGTTTCTCGCAGTAATTCGAGCTAAACCCCACGTTATTATAAATATCGCTTATTATAAAAAGACGTTTTGACGTACATGTCTAGATTTTGGTGTTGGTACTCGTCATTCTAACGGCCTCAGCGCGCCCCGTTTTACTTATTCTCGCCAGTATTAACAACTTTCATTAAGTCAATCGACAGAGAATTCATTTTGGCTGATTTCAAAAATCAAACATGTCGGGCACGTGAACCACGTGCACGTAAGCCATTTTGAACTAACTGTTCCGCATGGATGATTTCATACATGCATGCGAAATTTATTTCTTGAAATCGATAGATAAGTGCATGGAATGAAAATGACCACACTTTTAGAAATATTGACTGAATATATCGCATAATATAATATTTCATTGGGTGGCCAATTAGAAATTCGTTTAAGTGTATACCTTTCACATTTTTTGTCACTGTATATAAAATCTGTTCTGTTCATAATTATGTATATCTCCTGAAAACGGGGGAAATAAAGTAATATATTTTGTAGCAGGAATGGTTATTTTCGTCTGCTATATTGTTAAACCTGTAACCTTTTATGATTAACCAATACTTTTATTGATTGGCCTCAAATTGTATAATTGACATACAGTAGTATTGTGATGTGTTAAACAAACAGACTGGTCGATCATTGAGTCTTCCATTACACTTTTAATCTTTATGTAAGACAACCATTATGTTATCATGTAGCATGGTTATGTTCAATGCCTTACTTTTAGAGATTTCATGTTTATCATGTGAATCTGGTGTTCCCCATGATTCATGGTGCATAATTGGGTTTTGGTGGGAACTTTCCCGATATAAGACGTAATGGGTCTATAAACCATTGCCTTTCAATTTAGACGCTAGAGGTAACGTTTACCTGTTTATATTTGACTGGTCATTTTATCCCCATTTAATTACTTTAATATATTTTCTGATAGGTTACATGTAGAGCACCATATTCATTTTATTCCAAAACAACACAATTTAACTGTACAATAAGTTGTAACTTCTCATTTTATTATACTGTAAATCATCTAGATAACTAAACCAATGTATAATTATAAAGTATACCGTAAACTAAATTGAATAAGTGTAGCATTTTGTCTGTTTTATATTTGATAATTAGATTTAGATAGCCTCAATAATAGACCCATCCTTGAGACCTTGACATTGTAAGATCTCTATATTGAGTTGGTCTCATTATTGAGGTGATCTAACATAAGAGTAAACAGTCACTTGCATGGTGATATGCAACAACAAAGTCTCTTTTATAAGAGTTCTCAAATAACATTATCTCTGACTATAGTTCAGGAGAATAATCAACTGGAATGATTGAACACGAACACACCTGGTCCAAAACCACGATATAACCTGGGTTGACACGGCTCCTGTTACAATATATTGCAATTGCATATGCCATTAATTAGATATATACAGCTAGAGTTTTAATTTTATTACATTTTATGTAAAACTGTAGCTTTTCTTCAATATTTAAACTCAGCAATAATACGATATCCCACTCAGGGGTATTGTCGCATTCATACTGCGGCTATACGTAAGCATTCATGTACATGCACGTACCTGTATTATCGCTTAAATTTTCTGCCCGTACGTGATTTAAGTACGGGCTTTAAACGCGACGCGCACTACCAGTCTGCAAAAATATAATGAAAGGGAGATAACTGCTGCATACATTTTCGGAACCAGTCAACTACATAGTTGTTTACAAAACATGGCGGCGATCAATTAGTTACATCGATTGTAAAAGGTGGTATTTTTGAATGCTTCAGTAAACTATTTATTCTGATTATGCAGAAACAAACACAATATTTATGGTGGTAAAACAAGTAGCTTGAAACTAGCGATCAGTTTCTGTTAACGGTGTTCAGGTCTACTTTTTTTTATTTCTCTTCCAATGTCAACAAGTTTTGTGGTTGCCAAGAAAATACGGTAACATTTATTTCACTGCTAATGTCACATTTTTGTCATGACTGGGTTTAAATTGATAGTGTGGGTATAGCTTGTTGTAATTCTGTCAGAATATCATTGCAACCTGTGTGACGGTGACAAATCACCAAGTTCAGACAACCTTTAATTTATCTATTTTATATCAGTGTGAAAATTATTATTATTAAAATGCTTGTGTCGTGATTGAAACATTTGGTAACTCCCAGCATGCATACTTACCTTGACATATTTGTGTGTTGTTGTTGCGTAATATGACAGTCGGGGACTCCCATTAGCCAACTAGGCACAGCACCATGTAAACGTATGGGGGACCTGGGTTATGAGGCTAAACGGTAAACCTGCACACTCTTTTTCTCTTCAACTTTGTACTGCTAAAATCACTTTCCGATAATTATTGGCAGATATCTGTCATGATGGCAGACATGAAATTAAGAGACAGAGTTGAGATACAAGAAATCCGGTTGCTCTAAATAAGCTTTCTTCAAATAGATTTCTTCATGTAAAGGACTGATCAAAGACCTAAATTACACAGATTGGAAACATGTACCAAGTCTCACGATATCTCGTGGCAGTCTACTGAAATCTCGCGAAATCTTGTCGGTTTTTAATTCCTTATATCTCCTGTTCTAATATACTTACGAAAAAACTAATTAGTCTATGCAATAGAATTATTATTCAGCTTTAACATGATACCTCATTTATTGAAATCAGTCAAGGAATAAAACAGTAGACACTGAAGTGCCAGACCTCGTCAAATTAATGTAAATTCCAAGTTTATCAGAAAATACCTGATTTGCCTCATTCAAATCCTATTTTTTTGTATTTTATAAGAAGTAGACAGAAATGAGTTACTTTTTGTAGTGGAAGAAACTTAGCTCTTAAACATGATACATTGTCCATTAAAATTGAATGACTAAAATAAGTTTGATGCACTATAACTGAATCTGCTGCCTGTTATTTTGCGTTTTCTCCAAATTTTCAGTGGAGTGTCCAATCTGTGCAATTTAGGTCATCAGCCAAAAATTACTTTCCAAGGCCTTCAGGCAAGTGGTAATTTCGGTGACTGATGTAGTGTATAATTATGACCCCCATCATTGATGAGGGGGTATATTGCTTTGCTTATGTCTGTAGGTCTGTTTGTCGGTTGACCAAGTGGTTTCTGTTCAATAACTCATGAACACTTTGCCCTAGGATCTTCAAACTTGACATGGAGGGTGGTCAGCAAAGTTGAATTTTGAGGTCAAGGCCACAGTGACCTTTACCATTTTTACTATTGGGCTGCCGTCAGAGTAGCCTGGTTTACTCATAAGTTAGAGCACCAAATTTACCAATTAACTAGTGGGCAAGGTGTCATGGGTTAGAACCCTGCATTAGATTTCGACCTCGGTGTACTTTAAAAACATGATCATCTTTCAGATTCTGGTTCTAACACCCTTACATAGAATACTATAGTACTGTAAAATCTCTAACGCCACTTAATAAACTATTTAAAAATAGTCTTTTGGTGAAATCTGTATAAATAATATATTGTGGGTCAACCATATGCACGCATAAATGAACATAAGGATGTATGTGATGTACACTGTTTACAACAAATATTCATTAACACAAGCATTTCTAAATAATTTTGTTAGATCTATAATTTATCTATTTATTCTATACAGTTTAAACATATCTATTTGAAAGGTGAACTATAAACACAATGTGTTGCAGATATAAGTAAACAATAAATAAATAAATTAATACAAGAAGACAACAAATAGTTTTATCCACTGAATGTAACTTTTAAATCTGTATTACCTCCCCTTTACCACTAACAGAAGGCAGCCTCAAAGTATCGATAGCGTCCATGGAATCTCCGAATGACAATAAAGTTCAGTAAACTTACTGTAATACATATCAAACACTGCTTGGGATCATATTCAAATTTTCTACAGAAATAGTAATAATGATGAACGTTACTGAGTCTGAAAGATGTTATAATATATCAGAGTTACAGATAAGCTGCGTATTGGGGTAATAACCCCATTAATTTTCTTAAAAACCCAATAGATTTTGAGAGAAGGGAGTAAGAAAAGGCAAATAGAAAATGATTTTATAGTGAAAAATAGTACATTAAAGACCAATTACCCAATTAGTTTTATTAAATACCCAATTAAAATTTGTGAAAACCCAAATAAAATTGAAACTTGGGAGTAAAATACCCAATGACCTAAAACCTTATATAAATCTGTTGCTCTGAATATATTTTAAAGTTTGACGCACTGATTCCTCACCAACCGTCAGATTGTTGTTGATGTTGTTGTTTATTTTTAAAGACAACAGTAGTTCCTATAGGTTGATGTCCTGGCATTTCCATGTACAGAGCTTTCTTTACTTGACCAATCTCCCGATTCATCTGATGTCCCAATAACTTTCTACGTCCCTCCACGACTCCTTTCATGTTGGCCATGCTTTCCTGCAGTTCTGTGAAACCATTCCGGAACTCCATTTTAGCTCTTGTCAGTTCAGCATTGTTATATTGTAAAGCATCTTGTAAGGTTGCCATTACCTGGCTCTCAATACTCTGTGCGTAAAAATACAAAATATGGTTTGTACATAATGATTATGGTATATATAAAAAATAAACTTTCGTGATACACCTAGGTCCTTACTCACCAACGTTTGTAAGTCTAAAACTCAGACTTAGACTTTATATTGCCAAATGTTCCATTCTCTTTTGGGTTGTTATAAATGTACCAATTTTGATATAAATGGGTATACATGTTCTGTCAGTTACAACAAATAATCATATAAAAAAAACCACATGGTTAAATATTAGGGATGTCAACGGTTAATCGGTTAACCGTTTGAACGTTCGGTTATCGGTTAGCAAAATCGCTAACCGGTTAATAGGATATAAAAAAATATTTTGAACTTTCATTCAAAACAAATCGCAAAATAAACCCGTCGTCAGTCAAGTTTCATTATTGCTGTATTCAGTGTTACCATAAATTGAATAAACATCCAAGTCTGCAGGTGGTTGTTGATTATAATCCGCAATAAACAACTTGACAGGTATGATAACTTGTTAATTACGCAAGACAGTCGAAGTACTCGGGTTTTGTCGTTGACCACAGATTGATGACACGCAATGTTTTTCACACGTTTCGTTTCGATTTTATGTGCACAGTTACATACTTATGAATAAATTACCATTATCTAGACGCAATATAAGCTTTATATTTCAATTGAACCAAAAAGGATTGTTGAAATTTCATTAAATGGCTTGCACATTTTAAGTTTAAAAGGGACCACAGTAAATCACTTTCCGTTGAGAGTGTTCTCCCCTATGAAGGACTCTTCAATCTCTGATATATCAAAACAAGATTTGCGAGCACGTTACTTCGGAATCTCTCGTGCATTTTATGCAACATATTTGAGAAAACTAAGTTCTTATAATTTTATAAAGCATTTTTATACGATCTCAACGTAATAATACATACAACGGCTGCATAATTACGCTATATTACCGGTGTAAGGAGGAAATGTTGCTCGTCAAAATAACGACTGTAGCAAATATACGATGCCTTATTCGGTTAACCGGTTAACCATTTGGAAGATTAAACGATTAACCGGGTTAGCAATTTGACCGAATAGTTACATCCCTATTGAATATAATTTCGAAGAAATGGCATTGGTAATAAATTTTAGCAATTTTAAGTCTAATTCTGAGTTTTGGTCTTATAATTGAGTGTGAATTAGGCCCCTGTAGCTTATTCTATCTTTCATAATAAACTCCTGATGATATTTTAGTATTACATGTATATGGGAGAGAAACCTGTCTGTGCTTTCATGCCGAGCATCTGATACTTAAAGGAATCTCTTAACTTCACTTAAGTACCAGTTTTAGTCTCTCTTTGGTAATGACACACACACCAATTAAATCTCAAAGACTCCTTCACTGAAAGTAGATGCTTTACGAGGTGGAAAATATCAATATCGTAATATTTTGTATAAAAAGTAAATAAGTTCAATACTTACATGTTGTATATCTTTCATTTTCTGTTTATCCATTGAATGTCCATCCTCTAGTTTGTTGATACGAGACAAGATAGACATCATATGATTCTGTATTTGTTTGTCAATATTCTCCTGTAACAGACAATGTTAGAGACTATCAACTGGTGTTATATTGTACTTAGATATGATATCATGGAACCAATTGGTTGAAAGTCTGATGTGAAATACTCAGATTCTTTTGTAAATATTTTGACCTTTTAATCAAAGAACCTTTGCAATTGGAGCCACAAGTGATAATAGTAACTAGGGTGATCTGGGATGGGTGCTTGGTCATGGACAGGTCATAGCAGGTCATACCTTCCATAAAAATTTGATTATTATGTTTATTTTCAACTGAATTGGCCATTTTGCTGGTTCCTGGTAGATTAACGGTCAGTTAGAATTAGGTATAGACAACAAAAACGGTAAGGTAAATCAGCAACCATTTATAACTTAACGTTATTGAACAAATCAGGTTTATACTAACCATCATATCAGCCCATCCTCCGGTAGCTTTATCAATCATAGCTTTAAACTTGGCTTCCATTCTCTCCATGTGATGATCCATACTTGCTCTATTACTCTCCATGGCATCGTGAAGTTCAGCCATATGTCCTCTCTGTCTTTCTTCTAACATATCTAGACGATGTTTGGTATCACTACGTAGATGATTCAACTCTGATCTTTGTTCCGTATTCTGTCGTTCAAGTTCACCTGTCATAGACATTACCTGTAATTGGAAACATTAGTTTGCTTGTTTATTATGTGATATAGAGTATCTGTCATGAAACAAATCTGTTACTGAATCAAATATTCTCTGTATCTGTGAACTACAGTTTACACTTCTTGGCAACCTCTGTTACATTATAATGTGTTTCAATATATCCCGGCCTGAATATATTTCATTGTATGTGTCTCTAGTCAATAAAACATGATTGTCATATTGCCTCTGCTTGGTCATCTAACTCAAAGTTGCATGCGCTGTGTTACATACCATTGAACAATCAAATTTGGAGACCTGTCTCAAGCCTCTGATTTGTTAGCTTTGAGAAAAGTCAAGTTGTTTTAACTTTCAGATCCCATAGAGGAGCAAATTGTTTTAATGGTGTATTCTACAATTTAGGTTAAATCATGATTTTCTTGAAATATTGTTTTCATCAAAACTGAGGTAGTCTCCTAGAAGCTTATCATAAGGCTCAACATGTCACATATATCCCTGGGTAAACAGTCTGTACTCGTGTAATGACAACATCTATCAATTATCAGACAATTACAAAGCATACATGTCACATGATGTGTACATGGGAATTATCATCTGAAAGATGGTCTTGTTACTTCTAGCTTTAAGAAATAAATCCCTCAAAATCTGTCAATTTTATGAAGTTTTACAGAGTTTTAGTTTTCATATACAGGGTGTCTCATATAACTGCTCTCTTCTGTATGCAACCATTATCTCCTGGTTAAATAACTTTATACAAACAAATCATATCATTACCTCATACCCGCATGATGATGGATAACATCAGGATTGAAGTGCCGAGAGTGATTATAAAATGATTAAATATAAGTTGAAAAACTTATTTCACAACCAACCTGAACTAAATAAGTATGAACTAAATATAATTAAAAATAGCTAATTGCTTGCTAGATCACCCTTATTACAAACTATAAATAAGAAACTGTATACAGAGTTGTATGAATACCTCAGCTTCTAGACGATGTATATCCGCTACAAGTTTCTCCCTTGTCATTTGTATAAGACCTTCCAATCTACGTATCTCTTCCATCAACATTAACATATCCTTACTGTGTTTGTTGATAGCGCTATCACATCGTACGATACGTCCACGTAAATCTTGTAACATGGTCACATGATGTACCTCTAACTTGTTCACAGCTTTATTGGTTCCCATCACAGCTACATCGCGACCTTTCAACTCTGACATTATGCCCTGAAAGTTGATCAACACTATATATGGTACAATAATCTCAGCTTTAGTCTTTCTGACAGTCTGACAGTTAAGTCATTGTTACCAACTCAAAATTTACACTTCATAGACTTTAAAAGAACTTGCTGATGTATGCTACCCATATGGCTAATTTGCATATACCCCTAATGTGCTCTGTGGCAGACACACGAATTCTTATCCATAAGAACTAGACACATTATGTCATAATCATCCCTAATATTATACTTTTTTTTCATTATGTACAATTAAAAACAAATAGTAATAACTAAAGGATGTTCTACAGTATATAAATTAGTTGCTTTATTATTTTGAGGGAATATGATGTTTTCTGATATTTAATAAAAAAATATATCAAAACATACAGGAACTAAGATAACAATATTGATGAATTGACATTTCGCCAGAGCAGAGATCATTCCTCCGGGTTGTTTGTCGAAGGGTGGTTGGTGAAGGTTTTCAAGTTAATCCATTGGACCATGTGATAATAATTTACTGATATAATTGATTTAAAGGGTATTGATTGACAAAAGTTTAGCTGGTATAATGTCATTTGATTGTCCTATCTTACCTCTGAAGGTAAAAAATAGAATGTTATTCTTAAATAAATATATATCAAAACATACAGGAACTAAGATAATTCAATGTTGATGAAATGACAGTCCTATCTTACCTCTATGTCCATGTTCAATCTTTGTACAAAGCCCACAATATGTCGGATATGTTGTCCAAATAAATCCCTCGTCTGATCATCCCACTCAGATTGCTGAAGGTAAAATAATAGAATTGTCATCCTTAAATAGATCTTTGTAGAAGTTCTAAGAATTTAGACATACTGTAGTCAGGGGCGTAGCTAGGACCTTAGCAATGTGTAGGCCATTAGGCAAAGATGAAAGAAGTAGGGGGGTCCGGGGGCATGCTCCCCCGGATTTTTTTTTATTCCTTGAAAGGTACTGGTGCGTTTTGACGTATATTCAGGAGATCAAATTTCAAGTTAAACTTAAAAAATATATATATTATTTTTCTCGAAATGATGTGTAGGCCAGGGCCTAATGGCCTAGCGGCAGCTACGCTACTGGTAGTATTATTTGATATGAATTATTATGATTGATAACCAAGTTTGTTATGTACATCAGATGTTTAGAACTATGGTAAAGCTACTCAGCTATGCATGTTACTGCAGTGCTACATTATTATAGTATACAAATCTAGATATGGTATATTTGAGTAAGTTTCCTGGAAATATTGGGGAGTTTAGCAATTTTACAGAGTTTAGCCTTCTACATTTCCCTGAGTGGACAGTTTGACATACATTTTAGAATGCCACAATCAAATGAAATTCAAAATTCAGTATTGTTTGACCTGTGTACAACTACGGACCATCAAAGTATGATTATAGATTATTTATATGCTAAGCCACAAATAATGTAAAATACACCATGTTCTATTGGAAGAACACACTCTTGTAGTATAACTTTATATCACACAATGTGTAGTATAACTTTATATTACACACATGTAGTATAAGAATATAACTCACTTTACTAACCGGGTTACAAGAAAAGTCATGTGATATAACATATGATATACCTGTAGATGTGAAAGGTTGGCTATCATATTATCCTTGTTACGTAGAACTTGCTGTAATAAAGCTTGATTCATGGCATTGTTCTGATTCTTGAGATGTGACGCTATCTCATCTTGACGTGCTGAAACCTGCATCTGATGGCTCATTAACTGATCCTGAAGTTAGTGTATAGTATAAGTTATAATAGTGAGCTTTAAACTGATTCAGATGAATTAATATCTGTGTAACATAGGCCTTATTTTTCCCTAACAGTAGTCACTCTTGACAATACCCCTTTCTAAACATGGGGTCTGTTGCCTAAGCAACACTACTGATGGCCTTTATTCAGTAACCTCCCGTTCAATTAAATATAGAAGGCATGGAAGGCCTCCTGTTGAAAGCGCTTCATAGTACTCGCCCATGTTAATTGTCTTCAGATGTCTAGTGTACTATTGTGTGCTTAGACTTAATCATACTCAGACATTTAAACACGTGTCCTAATCATTTGAGTCTCCTTTTTTAAAAGAAAGACATTTAGTTTAAAATGGTATCATTGTATTGTTTCGGGTACAAAAGCAAAAGCTGTTAATTTATGTGTTAAACATAGATGGACAGAAATGTTTATGTTATAACATACATGTATAATATATTACCTGTCTAGCTACGAGATCATCAATCCTAGGATCAGCTCTCTCTATGACGGTATGTTGTTGTACAGGTGAATGTTGTATCCTGGGTGTCCTGTCTGGTGGTGTCCTCACATACCCATCAGGGTCTCCTACCTGTATAGCTGTAAAGTCCTGTTTCATACGTTGTTTAGGTCGCCCAGCTGCTGGTGCTGGCTGGTTTATTGTCTGAGGGAATATTGTACTGTTGGTGGTTCTATAACTCATTGTTGTACTCTGGTCACTGTCTGAAACATAAGCATGATATATAATAATTTAATACTGAGGTACTGCTATAAGACAAACATGAAATGTTAATTGATAAGCTTCAATACACTGGCATTCAATATAATGAGTCTATCAACCCTCTTTGTACTCCCTAGTATATATAGCTTGCCCACATTGACACAAGCCTGACCTATTGATTAGCATAATTTAACAGTCGACATATTGTCTATGAGTTTTCAACACCGAGTGTATGTTTTCATAATCGAGGAGTATCACGAAGACGCTGAGGAGATGTTATGCAAACACAAACACCGATATTGCACGATTTTGCTTGTGAAAATTGATATATTCAAAGCAAGAACCGTGTAATATATTCTTGCATAAAGGTCAGGTTCAGGTCAATATAGCCAAGCTATACTTGCTGATGACATCTCAATTGCATACATTCCCTTGTTTGGACAAACATCAACAATAATCTCCCCTTAATAAAGACGTCTTGTTAAGTTCATGTCCATTATTGAATTATCTCCCTTCATATACTCACACTATATAACTGGGAAGTTATGAATGATAAAGATGTGATAATAGCATGATTTGATGTATCTATGTTGTTAATTAAAAGTTCAAAGATATATTGAGCATGGTAAAATAAAATGCTACAAAGTTTTAATGATATGTACGTTGATGCTCCAGAGTGAGCCCTGTACTTTAACGGGAAGAAGATTTGTATTCTATATCATGAACAAACTGACTGTCTATAACACCTGGCTGAATATATTGATTAATACATTGTACAATATGCCTTGTAGTTGGGAAGAAATTTTCAACTTCTTAGTACTGATGTCAATACCTCAATATATGTATAATGACCACATGTTAATATTACATTGTTTGAATTAGCTTCATATCTTGAAAGGAGCAACATTTTATGGGAGTTAATGCTGCTGCATTTTGTGCCATTAAGAGTTATGCTCATTACAAAAATTAACCGGCCCCGAGTTCTTCCGGCCAGATGATTTAGCCAGATTTGTTCCCAACTGATAAGAGACTAAGTATACTAGCTTGTGAGGTTTGGGAGTGTTATATATCAGATATATTTCCTATGTCCCATTGCAGTGGGGAGAAGTGAAGTTTGTATGTTAAATAATCAAACCTTAGATATATATCTATAATCTGAGATTGTTATACCTTTATATTGGTTGTCTCCCTTTGTTCAGGTGTAATTATGTTTACCTTTAACACAGTTACTCCGTACACTTTTATTTACTTTTAATAGTATAATAACAATAGTGCATTCTGAATATAAATGTCTTCATCAAATAATAACCATCTTTACACTGTAAATACAATTGTATATGATCCATTGTAAAGTTTGGAATTCAGGCATTCCTTGTTTGACTATACACTCTCGGTTTCAAAAGTGTCCTTTCATGTATGCCAATGGGGGTTACAGGCCTTTCATGTTTCTAACCGAGTTTCCTGTTGAATTTAGCTTTACATCAACAGACTTAATGTGATGTTTTGTTCCATTCCAGTTTTTCAACCACATATTTGTACTGTATTATAAATAAATTGTAATTTAGGGTACTCGGGTATATAGTATTATGATTATTGTGAGTATGCCAAATTCCCCATCTAGTCATAACATAATTTAATGCTCTCAAGCTGCATGTGTATGTATCATTGCACAGTGTTTGTCTCAATGTTTTATCAGCATATTTCATCACTCAATCAAGGCTAGCCTAATATAAAAAATTTGGAATTTGATTGTAACATTATGATAGATATTAGAAAAACTGAAATTAAGATGTTTCATGCAAACAATTACTCTCTATGAATTGATACCAGAATTTAAGATATCAAGTTAGCCATGTTGGTTTCTTTGCTTCATAAATCATTCATTTAAGTTAAAAAAAGTTAAGTTACCAATTTTCTAGGGCTCTTTTCAGCTGTTAGGCCGCTCAAGCCTCCTTTGACATTTAAACTTCCCCTGGTCATTGGGCTACATATGGAAACCTACACTCGTGTCTCCCTGGGGAGACTATTTCTCTCCTGTGGGTGTGGCAGCCAACATCGATCTGCGGCGCCCAGGAATAGACAGTGCCCTCGCAGGTACCATTTTACACCATGGTGGAGTGGAGCATGTGGGTCTTGCTCTGAGAAATTAACCAGTGGTCCAGAGGAGGATCGAACCCGGAACCTCTCGATCCTGAAGCTCGCGTCCTACCTTTAGGCCACCACTCCCCATTTTATGTTGGTTTCTTTGTAACTAATTACTGAGTGATAGTATTAAAGTTACTATTATACAACCCGTAAGAAGGTAATTTGTGTTAAAGAAAAGTCTAATAATCAAAATATTTTAGGACCATAAAATTGTGTGTGTAAATTGATTACATGAAGTACGAGTTTTGCTTATATCATGTCTGAATGTTATACAAGTTTCATAACAACCACATAGCTGTAATATGAACATCTATTGTTGGGTTTTATAATAAACAGAGAACTTGATTGAATGTGCTTTTCTTTGCTTGTAGTACAAAAACAGTCTTTTATCTTCAGTTTTATTTCTTTTATATTTCTCCTGTATTTTAGACAGACTTCATTTTGTTGTATATTCAACTATGTGTGTGATCAATTAATAGACATTCAAGTATTTTATGTTTAACACAATCTGGTCGACCATTCACATCATTACCAGTAAATGATGCTATAGTGTGCTATCACACTGCATATTTAATATGAATTTGGAACATTTCTGTATTAAGACATTCAGATTCATGGTATCAATTTAAATGCCTGAAATTTTCAGAGTCCGTTCATTTCTTGAACTTTTGTCACGTCATTCTAGCTTAGAGTACCACACAGGCACACCACTGTGTTCTAGTACTGTATATACCAGTATGATTATATATTAACACCAACATGGACTATCAGACTTATCCCAGACAATAGTCCGAGACTTAGTAAAAGCCACGTTGCCATATATTAAGCAAGTATAATTGTGGTACATTATCAAAGTGCTACATTACATGGTATCATAAGACTTATTGAGTATTTGTGCAAAAACTAATAAATGGGCCCTTAATTAATTATAGTGCCAATTTCATGTTAAAGCAGCTAAACTCCATTTCGATAATAAAAAACATGTTTTGTAGGCGTTTTAATCACAAAACTATGTTTTATGAATACATAAAGTATTCTTACAACTTTAATACATTACGTTCAAAGGCGCTATTGATGAAAACTCCAGAACATGTTTTACAGTCCATTACGGCTTTTCTCAGTATTTATGCACTACTACGCTATAACAATGTTAAATTATATATTTTTCTGCAATAGTCATACAATAGAATTTAGGGGTTTAAAAGGTAATAAACTGACGTTATGCGATTATTTTTCTTCTAGGTGAATAAATCCAGATTAGTATAATATATATAAATGTATTGGGTCGGTCAGACCAAAAAAAATGCGACTTTAAGAGAGCTTTTTGATAATTTTTGCAATTAACCAACTGGAGTTGAGTCCCTTTAATGTCTCCATTACACCTAATTAACCTGCCATGTCTTAAAGTACTTGGTTATAATACAACAATGACAAAGGGTTAGGGTTAGACTTTCTGAAACTTTGATAATTGTTTTTGTTACTGTACATGATTACATCAAAACTAAAATATTCATTAATTTATGTTGTGTTTGTGTGAGAATACATATATATAGCATCAATTATTCTTACAATTAATTTTTTCTAAATTAATAAAACCTATTCAATTTGATAACATTAATTTATAATCATATTCAAAAAAATATTTTCATAAAGTCGAAAATTATTGCTTGTAACTTTCATCAGCTATTTTGTAAGTTTTTTATTAAAAACAATAATTGCTAATAAACTGTTACCTGGTTTTTATTCCATGCAAAATTGTGACTGTTTAAATCCTTTAATTCCCACAAATTAATTCCTAATTGTTTGAATATTTATTTTTAACGTTTAAATCAATTCAAACCGTATTTAAAATGTCTGTATTTCACTTTATTATGTCACTGGTTCTCATTAAACAATCAGTATATCACACTATGGAGATTAAAAAAAAAATTTATAGTCCTGAAATAATCCTGAATAATACAACTGCTGATATAGTTCTCCAAGTTTTTACGAAGTTAAATGATGTTTTCATATATAACCTTTGTCACTTCTCATGTCTTTTTATGTAATTGTTTGTCAATCCATTCTCTGTAAAGTCTATGCAATTTATTCTCAACGATAATTCAATTTTATCAACATAATACATAAAGATATTGTTTATTTATCTAAGCTTCTCATATTAAATCTAGTGCTGCACCGGTCCTTTCATCCAATGCACTATAACTCTTCAAGCAGTATTTGTTTATGCCAATTACTATCTATCTTATTTCCTAAGTGTTTTTTTTTCTTTAACTATTTATATATATATAAATATCAATGAGTATGTTTACTATATGTTGTCTAGTGAACCCTTTATATCATTCATTAGTATTCTAATACATCCATTCAATCACTTTCAATCACTGAGTCTATATTATATTTGCATAAATTAACAGGTTCACCAAATATGGTAATACTACTGTAAACATGGACCACTATGTGAGTGGGACGTCGTGTCTTGTAGTGATGGCTGAATGTTGAACTCACCAAGTTTAACTACCAAAATACTAACATATAAAACATACAAAACATGTCTTTCAAGAAGTTTAAATTTGACTGAGACAGAACTGCACCGTTAATTCTGAAGGTTTCATTTAATACCTACAACAGTTAGTTGTTGAAGTTTCAATGAACTCTCTAATAAATAAAAAAAATTTTTTTTTTTTTTTTTTTTTTTAATTTCTGCTCCCTATAAGTTGAAGTTGAATACAAGAAATAGATGTTGGGAAATAACTTATTTTAAGTTGAGAAATAGTTACACAAAATTTAGTTTTGTATATAAGCTTAGTAAAAAGTTTTAGGTTTGTGAAACTGTTCTTTCTGGGATTCAAAGGAGATTATTTTATATAGGGGATATTTGTATTTTTCCGTGCATGATCGGCTGATAATTCACCGAGTGAGCAGCTGATGTAATATTTTCACGAGTGGCATAGCCACGAGTGAAAATATAAGTCAGCTGCTCACGAGGTGAATTATCAAACAATCATACACGGTAAAATACTAATATTCTATTTATTTCATGCTTCAAATTGCTTAAATGATGGAAATACTCCACTATATACCTCGAATGTTTTGCGTGACGTCGTTTTCCCGCCATGCACGCGTCGAGTTGCAATCAAATAGTTCTTCTGCAATGGCTTCAATTTCGTCCATTTGTTTTACATAATATGTATATATAATACTGTGTTATTTGTTAAAGATTAGGAGAGCAAGTGAAAATGCTTATTATTTCATTTTTGACGGTTAGGAAATTTGATTTTAAAAAAAAGTCCGTTTGCCGTGAAATTATGAACTGTGAAATTATGAACAGTGAAATTATCGGGGAATATTCCACCGTTATTCCGCCGTAAACCACCGGTAAGCATGAAATAAAAAATAATAATTATGAATTTGATACAGAGATGCATAAAAAAAATCTACTCATAAGCATTAAAATTGTTTCTGCTACTACATGCTTAAAACTGAACTTAATGAATAGTATTTTTGTTGTTGTCTTTTTGTGGCCCATCATCTGATTTTAATTGCAAAACAGAACTGACAAAAATGTCTGGTATAAATTCGGAATTTTTTCAATCATAAATTATGAAATATTTGTTAAACAGTCTTAGTTTACAGCAAGGCTTTGGTTAAGGGTTAATGTAATCTTTAGAAAATTGGAACAGTTTGAAATTGATATACACAGTGTATAGATTGAATCCATCAATACATCTTTGCATTATTTCCTTTCATAAGATAATCTTCATTCAAATATTGATCAGAATCAGTTTGACATTAAATGCACTTTTATAATTCTTCACTGAATTAAATGAAATTTATTTGAAACTATCCAATATTTTTTCCCATCCCGCTCAAAAGATAAAAGTATATTAAATTTTGTCTGCTTTATATAGAATAGCAGGGAATGAATATATGTGCAAATTATATCTCTAGATAGTTGATATGTTAAGGAATGTTTGTCAGGAGATTTGAACTTGTCTGAATACTGGTGTTATTCCAGGGTGTAACGTTATGTCAGGCTATAAATCAGTATAAAGTCATTACTCCTCTTCAACATTCTAAATGCAAATAAAAACCTGAATTATTTTTTTTATAAAATTGATTTAAATCATCCATTAATAAATTATGATATTCAGTACAAGCTCCCATTAATAAGGTTTGAGTAGGATGGTTAGATATTTAACATTCATTTACTCTTCTATAACAGCACTAGTCTTGATGTTTTATGCAGCTTAATTGGAAGGAGTGAGGGGGGGGGGCTGTAAACAAAATATGGCTGCAGATTCAGTATTAATTAAGTTGATATAATAATAGGTTTTATGTAATTGAGCTTACTAGTTTTTTGAGAGGGAGAACATGTTTCTACTAGTCTATAATCCTGTACATGGCTGGTATTTATAAAGCATCTTAATTAAGTGTATCAACTAAACAGGAAAACTAATATTAACAATTATTTACATTGTTTTGAAGCATTATGCATTAAGAGCTACAATAATCATACAGAAAACATTGTCTATTTTTCATTTGTTGTGAAATATGGGCGGCTCAATATTTTAACTTAAACTAAAACATTAAAGTTTTCACTTAAGTTGCTAAATATAAATAACAGTGGTCTATAACCCTCTACTGGTCTTTTACCCAGAAACTCTTTTTGTTGTACAATAAGTATAGAATATAATAAAGGTTTATTTCACATTAAGTCTTTAATTGTGTACTGACGTAGAGCTGAATTTGTTCATACCATAATTGACAATAAATGACTAAGTAAAAAAGATGTCCACCAGTTAGATAAATTTTGCATATAGCTTGGCTATTTTGATCTGAGCCTGACCTTTATGCAATAATATAATATAAGGTTCTTGCTTTGAAAATATCAATTTCCGCAAGAAAATCGGTATTTTAGATTTGCGTTAGAATTACGTCTCGAACGTCTTCGTGATACACCCCGATTATGAAAACATACTGTATTACAATGTAGACAATATGTTGACTGTTAAATTATGCTAATCAATAGGTCAGGCTCATGTCAAATTTGCCAAGCTATACCTATTTCCAAGTGTACATATAGGTCGACGACGTTAACTCTAGCTTTGAAATGTCGAAAAACAATACAATCAGGTTGACAGGTCGTTTGTTTTTAGTATAGATTGAAATAATTAAATGTATAAAAAGTAATTTCTTACAAGAGTGTACAAAATCATCACCGAAAATGCATTTTATTTCATTTTTTTTTCGTTAGCAAAGGCTAGAGTTATCACCGGCAAACTATACTGTACATGCAAATGTTTATAAAACAAGAGTTGCATCAAGAAAATTTGTGATCTAATCATAGATAGCTTGAAGTATCTTAAACATGTACTTTAATAAATACTTGTGATAAGTATTGATCTAATGGAGTTGTAATGTTCAACTTTAACTTACTGTAGTAAATGTGGGACTTTGTCTACTTAAAGAGCAGATAATTGATCATTGATGAATTGATTTTGAATGATTTTGATATAATTTTCTTGTACCAGATAAAAGCAGTATTAGCTAAACATGGGATATTATATTGAAATCAATTACAAGTATTACTATATGTTTATTAACTATCTCATATCAGTCAGTTTGATTCATTTAAACTATACAGCATATATTGTCAAAATACATTTGAAATCATGATAGACACATTGCATGATTATATAGCAACAAAGTCAATGTCTAGAATGTAGCAGCCAAATCACACTTAAAAATTGAAGTATTTAAGCTGCATTTAAGCTGCTATCATAGTATACTTAACCATAAGCAAAATTAATGGTACATAAAATTATTGTATCTTGTGATGAGGGTATAGTTATACCCCAGTATCACATTATCTTCAGACAATGAACTAACCAGGTCTGGAACTAGCATTTAGAGGGACTGTCTAAGGAAGCTTAAAATGAATTGACTACAATAATGTTTCCTATCATAAATGATAGTTTTCTCAGTTGTTGCTATGACCTTGAAAGCCTTGTAGTAGGACTATGTGCTTTGAGCGTTCTAAGGTTTGACCTGTGACTGTATGACTTGGCAGAGAAAAATTATATATAGTTCAATTTTGAACCCTGAGCCATGAACTTTCAGACGAGTCTATTTGAGCGGGTAACCTGTGATTTATTCAATAGTCATTATTCAAAAATATGCTTCTTACTATACTGTGTGTAATTTATCGATCTATTACAGTTTATCGGCGAATGGATTAAACTTTAAAAGTGCAGTCCTGGCTCAATGCTCGAAATCAAACTATAGTGTAAAAGTAACTGGACCCTTGCTATAGATGCTCAGAAAAGCTGGTTCCTTAATGAGTATAACTTTGTTGAAACCAACAGTAATAAGGTGTTTGGAATAATTGATGTATAAATAGTTGTAAGAACCGGGGTTAACACTACAACAATTTTTAGTCACTGGTCCGACAGTAAAAAAGCATTAACTTGTAGATAACAGTTACTGGTCCTTCATGATTTTCACTGGTCCTTCAAAAATTTTAAGTGACCCAGGCCATGGGACCAGTGTTAGTGTCGAGCCCTGAAGAAGTAAGTGTTTCCCAATCAACCTCAAATACGTTGAATTAACTAATTGGTAACTAATTGGTGTGCCACATATTATTGACAGGTTTGTTGTTTATAGTGTAACAGAGCATTAAGTACTGTTACTGTTACAATGTTGTACAATGTATATATAGATGACAACATTGTTTCCAGGGTGCTGTATGAATAATTAATATTTCTCCTTCATTTAATATTGATCTGTCAATTCCACATCACTGTGTTCTGTGTTACAATGTTTGTGATTACAAAATACTGCTCATTTCACCAGTTATTTGGAATTTTGAAAACAGTTCTGGTTTGAAATATATATTTGCTAATATTTCTATGTTAACTGAACTTATTTATTGGTTATATATCTTGGAAGTTTTGAGCAATTTTTGTCAGCAGTTTTGAGACAGCTTTTCAGTGTTCATAGTGTTGGACACTTCTAGATGTTCTTGTCATATTTAACTCGGTAACTGCATGGTTAATCCCTGAAATGTGTGTTTGTTACTGATATGGCTGGCAATAATTTAGTTCTGGATACCATAACTAAATGATCTTTTATTGATACTGACGTCGATTTTTTTTAACTGCAATGTAATGCAAGCATCATCGTCAAAGCCCCTTTGACTAGCAATAAAATAAATTGGACAATATTGTAGAAATGTTTAATACAAAACATGTCCTACATTTTAAAATAAAAATTTGTGTAATAAAGGTCAATAGGAATGCCACCAATGAAACAATTTTATACCTTTGACCGATATCTTTTATAAGATGCTTAAATGTGAAAGTGAGGATGTTTAGACTTGATATTGATTATTTTCATTGTTTTTAATTCTAACACGATTCGCGGATTAATCCAATACACAAAGAACGAACCGAACCATGTTTTATTGCCCCCATAAAACATACCTATCAAATTGGCTGTTTCTATTTACGCCCAGTATCACTTGACATATTTATGAATGAATGAACGTAAACTTTATAGTAAAATTTCCTACGCGTCACGATGACAAGGCGAGTTGCACGAGAATCCAGTGTTACATCTATGACGCATCTATTTTTAGAAACTCCACTGTACTCTAGTAACCAAGATTTATTAAAGCTTCTGATAATCAATCCATTTATATTTTTCATTTTATGAAATAGATACCATATACTCGTGTTATTAAAATTGTTTCAATGTTTAAATTGTGGTATTTCCTTCAGAAAATTACGAAGGTCGTTTTCATTAACGAGGGAGGTAATTGTACCAGCTAATAAGCCACTCAATTTCTTCGTGGAATTATGTTCAATGTCAAATGGGTGAAAATGAAATGCGCGCATTTAAATAGTGCGGGATATTATCGTATTTAGAATCGAAATAAAAACTCTGTTCTTGTATATTGTCGGTGAATAAAACACGGGCACTCGTTCGGATGCAGAAAATTAAATCACTCGTGCTACGCACTCGTGATTTAATTTTTACGCATCCGAACTCCTGCCCGTGTTTTATTCACCGACAATAAACGCGAACAGATTTTTATTTCTTAAACAAATGATTAATATTCAATTCATGAAGTAATGTATTCCCGAGGAACGAAAGTGTCTGAAATGGTCTAATTTGTAGCAAACTTTAACTACATACTTGAACATCAAAACACTAGATTGCTGTCTGTAGATATTTGATATATAATTGTATCTAAGCTTGTCATGTAATGATCCCGATTGGAACTAGATACCTTGTTTAAATTTCTATCACAAAAAATTGAATTTGTTTTTCTATATTTTCAGGACTATAATACTGCCAAGGTTACGGAGAAAACTTTTTATGAATGAATGGACTTAAGTTGAACATTTCATCGGATGTGATATAAAGTTATTGAACCATTGTGCCAAATAGACGTTTGTTGTAAATCAGGAATAATTCATCATGTCTAATCGGAATAGAACTCAACTTCGAGCTCCGTATGATACATCCGAGGATAATGGATATGATAGTCTACCTCCTCCAAAACGTCAGAATAATGTTCCGCCGGAATATGCGATGGTGAGTCGGTATAATTCACCACGGACGAATGATCTACGATCACATGCACCGTCACGAGCCCCATCACGTCTCGATATACTCGAGGAAAGGATCGCTCAGCAAGAGAAAAACTCACAACATCTGATTGAGAGAGCTTTTAAAACTAAGGAAGATGTGATAGAAAGTTTGAACTTTACACACGGGACTTGGCAGGAGGAGAAACATGCACGTAACATGTTACAGGAACATATCCGTACCATCACAGCCGTCGTTAACCGTCTCAACAGTGATATAGCTGTAAGTATAATATACTAACATATCCGTACCATTACAGCTGTCGTTAACCGTCTCAACAGTGATATAGCTGTAAGTATAATACACTAACATATCCGTACCATTACAGCTGTCGTTAACCGTCTCAACAGTGATATAGCTGTAAGTATAATACACTAACATATCCGTACCATTACAGCTGTCGTTAACCAACTCAACAGTGATATAGCTGTAAGTATAATACATTAACATATCCGTACCATCACAGCCGTCGTTAACCGTCTCAACAGTGATATAGCTGTAAGTATAATACATTAACATATCCGTACCATCACAGCCGTCGTTAACCGTCTCAACAGTGATATAGCTGTAAGTATAATACACTAACATATCCGTACCATTACAGCCGTCGTTAACCGTCTCAACAGTGATATAGCCGTAAGTATAATACACTAACATATACGTACCATTACAGCCGTCGTTAACCGTCTCAACAGTGATATAGCTGTAAGTATAATACACTAACATATCCGTACCATCACAGCCGTCGTTAACCGTCTCAACAGTGATATAGCCGTAAGTATAATACACTAACATATCCGTACCATTACAGCCGTCGTTAACCGTCTCAACAGTGATATAGCCGTAAGTATAATACACTAACATATCCGTACCATTACAGCCGTCGTTAACCGTCTCAACAGTGATATAGCCGTAAGTATAATACACTAACATATCCGTACGATTACAGCCGTCGTTAACCGTCTCAACAGTGATATAGCTGTAAGTATAATACACTAACATATCCGTACCATTACAGCCGTCGTTAACCGTCTCAACAGTGATATAGCTGTAAGTATAATACACTAACATATCCGTACGATTACAGCCGTCGTTAACCGTCTCAACAGTGATATAGCTGTAAGTATAATACACTAACATATCCGTACCATCACAGCCGTCGTTAACCGTCTCAACAGTGATATAGCTGTAAGTATAATACACTAACATATACGTACCATCACAGCCGTCGTTAACCGTCTCAACAGTGATATAGCTGTAAGTATAATACACTAACATATCCGTACCATCACAGCCGTCGTTAACCGTCTCAACAGTGATATAGCTGTAAGTATAATACACTAACATATCCGTACCATTACAGCCGTCGTTAACCGTCTCAACAGTGATATAGCTGTAAGTATAATACACTAACATATCCGTACCATTACAGCCGTCGTTAACCGTCTCAACAGTGATATAGCTGTAAGTATAATATACTAACATATCCGTACCATTACAGCCGTAGTTAACCGTCTCAACAGTGATATAGCTGTAAGTATAATATACTAACATATACGTACCATTACAGCCGTCGTTAACCGTCTCAACAGTGATATAGCTGTAAGTATAATACACTAACATATCCGTACCATTACAGCCGTCGTTAACCGTCTCAACAGTGATATAGAAGTAAGTATAATACACTAACATATCCGTACCATTACAGCCCTCGTAAACCGTCTCAACAGTGATATAGCCGTAAGTATAATACACTAACATATCCGTACCATCACAGCCGTCGTTAACCGTCTCAACAGTGATATAGCTGTAAGTATAATACACTAACATATCCGTACCATCACAGCCGTCGTTAACCGTCTCAACAGTGATATAGCCGTAAGTATAATACACTAACATATCCATACCATCACAGCCGTCGTTAACCGTCTCAACAGTGATATAGCTGTAAGTATAATACACTAACATATCCGTACCATCACAGCCGTCGTTAACCGTCTCAACAGTGATATAGCTGTAAGTATATTACACTAACATATCCGTACCATTACAGCTGTCGTTAACCGTCTCAACAGTGATATAGCTGTAAGTATAATATACTAACATATCCGTACCATTACAGCCGTCGCCTACGGCCTTCGTGATTAATTCCTACGCATATGAACTCCAAACCGTGATATATTGGCCGGTATATCACGGAAAACTAAGATCTATTTCCTAAGTATAATATACTAACATATCCGTACCATTACAGCCGTCGTTAACCGTCTCAACAGTGATATAGCTGTAAGTATAACATACTAACATATCCGTACCATTACAGCCGTCGTTAACCGTCTCAACAGTGATATAGCTGTAAGTATAACACACTAACATATCCGTACCATTACAGCCGTCGTTAACCGTCTCAACAGTGATATAGCTGTAAGTCTTACACTCATGGGGTTTACTATGAACTTAATTATGTCTTTATCATATATTGTTTTAGAAATATTGAGTTTGTACAAGATGTCTGTCTGGTTGCCTGAATATTTGAATGTCACAAAGTTTATCCACATGCACTTCAAAAAAACTTCACAAAATTACTTGGTAGCAATTAGCTTTAAGGTTTGACATATTGTCAGGAATATGAAGTCTAATAAAATTTGCTGTAGTTATGGTCATGTGTGGGAGATACATGTATATGCTTTTGTGTCAAAAACTTTCTAGTTTTAAAGAGGCATTCCCTATAATTTTGATCGTTTAAATTGATTCAGGAATATTATACATTAAATGAGAATCATTATTGCTTCAACTGCTCATATTTTCAACAAAAAGTTTCCATCAATTACTGAGAAAAGAATGAAAACATATTTCTGTAAAGAGCCAAAAATAGTCACAAGTTGTTTCCCTTTGACCACATTATAATAAATCCTTGGAAGCGATAAATTATTATTGGTGATATAAATATATTTGTGACATTATAGAGACATATTTGCGCACACTTTCTTCTGACTAATTATGATACTGTAAAATCATTAATTTTCGTGGAGGATTAAATTTCATGGATTTCGTGGTTCACTTCAACCACGAACTTTAATCCCAACGAACATAGATTTTGACCCTTGTTTTGTTACCTGAAATTCACAATCCACAAATTCAAGTGCCAACGAAATTGTCTTTTTTACCAAAACCACGAAATTTCGTCCCAACGAAATTAAATGATTTTACAGTAATTGATAGTGCTTTGTACATTTTGCTCATTTAATGTGATAGTAGAGAAAAATATGCTAGTTATAGGGAATGCCTCTTTAAGGGTTGTTGTGATCAAGTTAACTGTCTTTTAAATGTTTGATAACCAAAATAGCCATGCAATACAAGGCATACAATAAAAGGCATACAATACAAGGCATACAATACAAGGCATACAATACAAGGCATACAATACAAGGCATACAATACAAGGCATACAATACCAGGCATACAATACAAGGCATACAATACAAGGCATACAATACAAGGCATACAATAAAAGCCATACAATAAAAGGCATACAATAAAAGGCATACAATAAAAGGCATACAATACAAGGCATACAATAAAAGGCATACAATAAAAGGCATACAATAAAAGCCATACAATAAAAGCCATACAATAAAAGCCATACAATAAAAGCCATACAATAAAAGCCATACAATAAAAGCCATACAATAAAAGCCATACAATAAAAGCCATAAAATAAAAGCCATACAATAAAAGCCATACAATAAAAGCCATACAATAAAAGCCATACAATAAAAGCCATACAATAAAAGGCATACAATAAAAGGCATACAATTAAAGCCATACAATAATAGCCATACAATAAAAGGCATACAATAAAAGCCATACAATAAAAGCCATACAATAAAAGGCATACAATAAAAGGCATACAATAAAAGGCATACAATAAAAGGCATACAATAAAAGGCATACAATAATAGCCATACAATAAAAGGCATACAATAATAGCCATACAATAAAAGGCATACAATAAAAGGCATACAATAAAAGGCATACAATAAAAGGCATACAATAATAGCCATACAATAAAAGGCATACAATAAAAGGCATACAATAAAAGGCATACAATAAAAGGCATACAATAAAAGGCATACAATAAAAGGCATACAATAAAAGGCATACAATAATAGCCATACAATAAAAGGCATACAATAAAAGGCATACAATAAAAGGCATACATATTAAAAAGATCAATTCAAAGGTTTAAATGAAAATATGGCTTGATTACATTTAAAAGCTTTATTCCTCTCTGCTGATGTTACACTGACAGTGTTAGTGTGTGTGCGTGTGTGTGTGTGTTATGATTTTCTATTACCTCATGTACATTTTGTCAGTATGCCAAGTACCAAAAAGTGGCCTAACCCCAAAAAATAGTTCGCACAAAATGTTTTTGCATAAAATGGTTCTTTAACATGTCCCTTAGAAACCATAGAAACCAAATGATGCAACCTTGTCATCATTGAGCATTTTACGTCTAGTAATCATTGTAAATGGATCCATTGTGGTACTCAGTCCTACTATGTCTAGTAATCTGATGTCAAGTTCACTAGTTCAAGGCTACTGGTTACTAGGTCAGTTTGATGATCTACCGCATGTCTTCTACTATCTGACATTAAATACATACGATGTTTTAGTGTTTGTGCTGCCACCTATGTCTGCTTTATCAACATGATAGGATTCAGTTAATTTATATTTAATGCCAATCAATATATTCATATTGTTTGCATTTTATTATTCTTCCCAGGTTTGGTTAACAAAGTGGTTGATTCAATGCTTTCTAATATATATGATACGCATCATTTCAAATATCTGCTAGTATAATTATAACACACTAGACAGTCATGTTTGTTATATAATGTCAGGATCAGCTGCTGTTATCTTATGGATTATGATAATCTGCTGGATGTCCCTATTGTATATCACTTACCCCTGATATATAACATGCAAACATATCTGTATTATCAGCAACATTCCCACGTTAAACTTCTCTCATTCTCTCATTCTCTCTGATCTTCTTTTGACCCTTTTTCGAAAATAATTACAATTTTCATTCTGTTTTGGATGAGCCTGGATCGCACATACGAGGGGTGATCAATATATTTGAGGACTTTCTTTCTCAATTTTGAAATATTGGAACTAGAGTAATGAAATTACAAGCTGATATAGATCAATCAATTATCTCGCAATTTGTTTACTTTACTTTATGATAACGTCATTATTTACTTGATGACGTCACTTTGTGTAACCATGGTGAAGCACACACCACACTTTCCGTTAAATTTTGCAAAATAAGAAGCACAGATCTCTCAAATGTAACTGGCGAAAACTATGACTAGTATAGTATACAAAACGCTAAATCGTTGACTCCAAATCAAAACGGTTATTTCGACATTGCGTCCTTAACCTGATAGCTCGTGCTTCATTCTAAATTGGAATAATCTAATTTTGTAAAGCCAACCGCCCTTTTCCCAGTTTTGTTTCCCATAACGCATATATACTCTTTTTATTCCATCTCACATTCAAGAATTGGCTATTAACTTCTTATTTTAGTAGCAAAGGAAAATCAGTCTCATACATGGGACCGGGTATCAGTGCAGAAAGGAGCTATGTGCTGCTCTGACGGTGACGCTTGGAATGACGTCGCGTGACATCCAACGTCACGCGCCCCTTGTATGAATCAAATTATTTAACTGTGCATTCGGTCACAGACACCTTACTCCTAATGATGTTAAATGGCTTTGAGCCTTGCTGCCAATATGAAATTGCCTGATGAAAAGTCCTCGAATGTATTGATCATCCCTCGTATATGAGAAAATATCTGTATTTATCATTGGCATGCGTATGATCTCTCATCAAACTTAGACCCTTGTTTTTAACCCAATTATCATTTTGTTGTGGCGGAGTTCTGTCTCACATTAATTACTTATCTACAAGTGCTAATGATATTATGTGTTGTCTATCAATCAGAGTATGGAGGATACGATACGATCACGTGACTCGGCAACTGTTGGTACTAATACAGCTGTGAAGAATCTAGAAGTACATCATGTGGCGACCTTGACTGACCTTAGAGGTCGTATCGTCCGTGCTGATACATCAATCTCCAAGTTATCACAGGATCTACGACAATGTGTGGACGGTATCAAACAAGTCGGTCAATCACAACAAGATAATCAGAACAGATTGATGGACCGGATACATGAGCTCGAATCAAAGGTACAATAACCATGTGATTGTATGTATACACAATATGCTTTATAGCTTGGCTAGTAAGTGAGTAAATAAAGACTTTATGTAACAAGGCTACACATTCGGTTTCCCTATATTCAATGTCGGCATCAACACATGGGATATACTGTATGTAAATTATTCATTGATTCTTTTTTCAAGGATTGACATTCATAAGCTAATAGCTATAAGCTCATTTTAAAACTAAATGAGACAAATTTATAAATGCCCTCCATCACTTTAGTTTTCCTGTTCAGAATGATGCTTCATTGAATTTTGGTCAGGATTTCTGAATGGTGTAGTACAAAACTATTGTGTCTGCCTTTTATCAATTCTGAGATTATGTCATTACACAATGTTAAAGAAATAATGGAGATTTTGACTTTAAGGATTTTATCAAACTAAATTCCAACAGTTTATTTGTCAACAATGTTGTATATTTTAGATTGTGGCAATTGCTGGGAATGCAGAGCGAGCTACTGGTGAACAGAGAATGAAGTTACAACATTTAGAGAGTGATTACGGACAGCAGATGGCACAATTAGACACTCGTACACGACAAGTTATAGATGACCTCAAAAATAACATCAACACCTACCAGAATCATGCTGACGTGGAGAGAGAAAAATTGGAGGGAAAATTGTCGTCTGCTTTAGAAAATCAAGCACAAGTTAGAGATCAGCTGATTGTGAGACTTGTTTTATTCTTCCTCTACTTTTATATTACTAATTAGATTGAAAGAGTTTCTTGAATGCGACGTAATTCATTGGATACACCAGTGGATACAGGTGTTTCATTTCAAATTAGATCAGGATAATCTGTGTACTGTCAGCCTCTTTGACTGTCAGTAAACTTAGCCATATTCCTACGCACAGATACTTCTAAACAGAAATTATTTAGGTTTAATACTCTAACTGCAGTTAAACCAAGATAAAACTTTTTAGAAAACCGGTCTAGGTCACATTGAACTTTTAAATAAATGACATTGTACTTCAAACATTTGTTACAAACATCCCAATGTGTTATACTGCTTCAGGATAAGTTGGGACAGAAGTTAGACGAGACACAGTTTGTTATGGATCAGAAGATGAGGAAACTTGAAGAGATGATTGTTGCTGAAGGAGAGAAACTCAATGAGATGCAACAGGTTGGATATTTACGCCGTTATTTACTGTTGAAGTTTTGATAAAGTTACCTCCCTTGATTATGATTCTGTGTAGCATTGGTTGTAACAAATGAAGAGATGTTTGGTCGTTTTGACTTGTGATACGATTCAGATATGAGTAAGACAAATGATTACCTAATGCTAGCTACCTTGCTCCTTGATACCATCGCTAAATCTGGAGACTGATAATGTGCTCTGACTATCACATTGTTTCCAATTGACTAAACAGAGTCAATACACCTTCAACCAGCCCCAGACTGGTTTAGTAGTTGAAAGAATCTACAATCACTACACCACTGTCGGTCCGTTTCTGATAAGTAACTCTTGGTCGGAGAAATTGATTCGGTATCAGATTTAGCAGGAAGGGATATTTATTTTGTGCTGGATGGATGTCACAATTTAAGCAGTTTTTCTCCTTAACCACTAAGTCTTGTCAGATTCCAATGAAACGTTGCATGTGTAGTTGATACCAAGCCTATTTGTGCTTATAGTCAGGAAGATTAAGTCAAATGAATAGTCTAGAGTTATGGCCCTTGGTATAACTTAGCAACATTAAACTGAGACACATTACATTTGATCGAGCATGAGTTGAATCCTCTTTTGAATCTGGTCGTGTAATAGGAGACAAACGCTTTCCTGACATAAACCCTTCTACTAGTATGTATAACCACATGTGCCTGACATAAACACTTCTACTCCCTTCTACTAGTATGTTTAACCACATGTTCCTGGCATAAACACTTCTACTCCCTTCTACTAGTATGTTTAACCACATGTTCCTGGCATAAACACTTCTACTCCCTTCTACTAGTATGTTTAACCACATGTTCCTGGCATAAACACTTCTACTCCCTTCTACTAGTATGTTTAACCACATGTTCCTGGCATAAACACTTCTACTCCCTTCTACTAGTATGTTTAACCACATGTTCCTGACATAAACACTTCTACTAGTATGTTTAACCACATGTTCCTGACATAAACACTTCTACTTTCCTGACATAAACCCTTCTACTAGTATGTTTAACCACATGTTCCTGACATAAACCCTTCTACTAGTATGTTTAACCACATGTTCCTGACATAAACCCTTCTACTAGTATGTTTAACCACATGTTCCTGACATAAACACTTCTACTTTCCTGACATAAACCCTTCTACTAGTATGTTTAACCACATGTTCCTGACATAAACCCTTCTACTAGTATGTTTAACCACATGTTCCTGACATAAACCCTTCTACTAGTATGTTTAACCACATGTTCCTGACATAAACACTTCTACTTTCCTGACATAAACCCTTCTACTAGTATGTTTAACCACATGTTTACGTCACTTTCAGCACATTGAGAACAAAGTGATTACTCGTCTTGATGCAGCGATACGTCAGCAACATGATGAGATATCTAAGGTAAAACGTGATACACGAGATGGTTTTTCTACCGTACATGAGAGCATCAGCAACATGAAGACTGTTATGGAAGGAAAACGAAAATTACTCGAAGATCAATTACGCAAGGAAATCAGTCAGATTAGAAAAATGGTGGTACTCGTCTGAGACTGACTCTTAACTATATCAAACACACAGACATATATGCACATCTTCTCAGTCCAGTATGTTCAATCTACTGGCTAGTATATATATCTATAGTACACTGTATGATCACGGCAGTTTTCTACATGAATTTCGTTTCGGGTAACTATGTATGAAACTACCTGTGTTCCCTGTTCAGATCATTGCCTGGTATGGCATACTTCAATATGCAACACAATATGTAGCATAAAGTCCACAACTTGCTTGTATGTATGCAACTAATATTTACAATTTAATTAAATGACTGGAAATCTTTTTGTGCCAAATTATTATTAATTTTTGCTAGCTACTAGCTGTACACTTTTAATGGAAACTTAGAGTTTGCAAGAATAATGTTCATACTACTGAATAAATTACATCTTGTTCATACAATTATAGTTTTAAATAAGTTTGGATACATCTAGGACATTGTATAGGAATGATGTAAACTTCTGCTTCCTCACATAGTGTTACAATACCTCATGTTGCTAGACTAGTGTTCACCTCTAGTTTGTTCATTCATTAATAAAGTAAATCATAGTGTAGTGGAATGAGAATCGACAATGGATTCGCTAAAATCCATGATTTTGGTGGTCAGACAGAACATACTGTTGGAGCAATGTCTAGTGTCATGTATACACTATCAGCTTTAATCTGTGCACACATATTATGATACTGTAAAATCATTTAATTTCATTGGGACGAAATTTCGTGGTTTTGGTAAAAAAGACAATTTCGTTGGGACTTGAATTCGTGGATTTGCATTTCAGGTAATAAATCAAGGGTCAAAATCAATGTTCGTTGGGATTAAAGTTCGTGGTTGAGGTGAACCACGAAATCCACGAAATTAAATCCCCCACGAAAATTAATGATTTTACATTATACAGTAAAACTTTGTTAAGACAAGCATCAGACCTATCTCGAACAAGTTTTGTACAAACATGTTTGCATCATCAATGCATTTTTACTATGGTTATGACGAGCACCCGGTTTATGTCAAGCATTTTACCTGACCCGATCACTCCTCGAGATAAACAAAGTTTTACTGTATATGTAATATTATAATGTATGTACTGTGCCTCTAGTACAATCATTCACTTTAAACTTCATTGTCTTCCATGCTAGTAAATTATTGTACGCCTCTCATCAAACACTAGTTAGAGTAACAATTTGTTCATTTATATACTCGTAGTTTACATCACACCTTTCCTTCATATTACAATAGCTTCAATTATTGTGTAAACTGCAACTTGTACGTAAATTATGTCATCTATTGATTATTATATAAAATGTTTACTAATATAGTTTTGAACTGTGTGTACAGAAATGTAAGAGATTCTTGGTATAGAGAATTGTGTTATATTTTCCCGATTATGCCCAATGTCCAGTTTGGTGGGGTTCCAATGTCGTACCATTTGTGTCTTACAATATAAATTAAAATCAAATCTCATATCCATATATAGTACATTGTTGCCATAGAAATACATCTCTCATTAATATTCGTTCTCTTCTCATTGTTTTATTCTTATTTTGTACATAGACAGACTTTTGTTTTACATCAGTAAATTATTTATTTAATCGCACTTCAACAAACTTTTTTCCATCATATTCTATTGTGCATGTCTGAACGGATTATTTTCATGTTAGATAACTCTGGTAGTATACACTATGTATGACCACATTAGTATGCCAGGAATTGTCTACCTTTGTATATTGAAAGCTGTAGGCTTTAATGAAGTGATGTCAATATTGAAATTTCTCGGCCTTTTTCACTTTCGTGAAATTTAAATTGATGTCACAATATTATTGCTCAATTCCACTGAACAGGTATCCATCAGAATTGTTATAACAATTCCATATACCTTTGTTTTAATCCATTTTTGTACTGGGGAATTCAAATTAGTAATTTAAAAATATGGGTTGGAAGCCAATTTAATGTAAAAATCAGATTTTTGGTTAATTTTCTCTGGCCAATAAGACTCTGTATTTTAAACTAATTTTATATTTAAAAACTATAACCAATGTCTTTGTTTTAAAATTATGCAAATTTTATCTGAAATAAATCAAACATTGTCGATAGGACACAAAGGTATTGTAGAATTAAATGTATTATTGAAATTATTGTTACATAAAATGTTGAACTATGTACTTGCTTGTCGTTTTCATAAAGAAGAGAAGTTTTATTATTTTTCAGAATATTATATCTAAAAATAAAAGTCATGTTTGTATTATAACACAAGATTCACTGTAGAGTTTCAGATACTCATTGATGTTGTTAAGAACATTTTGTATTCTATAAATGTGTTAAGATTTTGTAAAGATAGTTTATTATCCTATATATTTGCTTCTTGCCCAAACATTAGCTGTAAATTGCTATGTACTGAATATACAATCATTTTACAAAGTACAAGGGACTATAAAATTATGCAAATTTATGAAATATACATAATTATAATTGTAGATATTGTTACGATGTTGACATAATCAACTGAACGCTGTAGAGCTGTGCACATTCACAAACTGCTTTATAGCTGTAAAGTTTGATTTTCAACCTAATGACATAATTGATTTGTTTAGATTTTATCCAAAATATTATGTTTTAATTTATACTTTATATCTTTATTTTAACATTTAGACCTCATAATTTGCTTTTCTTGCATTGTCACTGTGACTTTTTTTTAAATATTTTCAGTTTTTTCCACATTGATGTGCGTAGGTGTTTGTATCATGTGTGTATATGTACTATCTCACTGTATCTCACTGTACATATAGTGGTCAGGTTGTGTTCAGTTTGTGATTCTAATTCAGATTCCCCATAATGAACTTCAAAGATGTTATAATTATATAAATATAGTCTAACAGATCAAGTGTATTTGTGGCAGGTATTTTATTGGTCTCATGCGTCCCTAATTCTGAGAGTCTTTATTCATACATAAGTTTACATGCCTCGGTCAGATAAGAAAGGGGTAGCAGTGTACATGAGTATGTCAGGGAACTGGTGTATGATTTACAACCTTGAAGCTGTTGTACAGTAATGGTGTACCATATTTTGAGTATATTTTTGTATATAACATGTTAACACGTTCACATTCCGTCCATTATAACTAATGTCTGGGATAATGTAATCAACAAATAGCGAATCAAATTGATCATACTTTGTGTTGGCAGAGTCTTATATGTATCTACCTTGACCATGTCCTGTGTCTATGTTTAAGTATGTACATACATCCTTCCAATGTTTGTCTTCATGCTATGTCACAGTAATCACTGATCTCTGGAGTTCTGTGAAACATATAAGATCAAACGTTTCCCCAACAAGAAGATACCCAAACAATATGTGCATATTCTGCTCCAATGATGTTTTACATATTTATAGATCTTATATACATGTACATTTCCAAATATTCATTTTGTCAATATCATTGTTGACACATTTTGTTTATACATATTTCTTACCTTGCTAAATGATTCAAGGTTTGTGTGAAATCTAACAGGAACAGTTTATCCACCAATATGTGATATCTATACAATCATTATATACAACTGTGTGATAGTTGACATTCCTTCATGCTATAGCTGGTCAATCAAATCTCCTATTATTGATGTTTAATTTATTTTTCATTTGATCCGGTATTATTGTAATAATGATACATTGTGTGATGAATGATTTACTGTAACTATAATGACATAATGTATACATGTATGATACTGTCTGGCTATCAGTGTACACATTATACTTATACTGTTCTGTTTAACATTACAATGATAATATATTGTCTGTTCATTATACCCCCGCAAACAAAGTTTGAAGGGAGTATACTGGAGTCACCATGTTGGTCTGTCGGTCTGTCATTATGTTAGCATCGTGTCCGCTCTGTAACTTTGTCATTTCTTACTGGATTTTAAAATTGCTTGGTACAAATGTTCACCACATCAAGACGGTGTGTCATGCGCAAGACCCAGGTCCCTATCTCAAAGGTCAAGGTCACACTAAGAGGTCAAAGGTTATATAGTCATGCAAATTGTGTCCGCTCTGTAACTTTGTCATTTCTTACTGGATTTTAGAATTGCTTGGTACAAATGTTCACCACATCAAGACAATGTGTCATGCGCAAGACCCAGGTCCTATCTCAAAGGTCAAGGTCACACTTAGAGGTCAAAGGTTATATAGTCATGCAAATCGTGTCCGTTCTGTAACTTTGTCATTTCTTACTGGATTTTAAAATTGCTTGGTACAAAGTCATGAAATTTCAATCATGAAGTTTTTCAATCTGTATAGCAGCAGATTTCCATAAAATGTGTTGTTTAGACTATAATTTTAAATAATATCACTGTGTCAAGGCAGTGCTGCAGGGGTATGATTCATCACTCCTGTGATAGCTCTAGTTTTACTTCTGTTTGATAAATTTGATCACCTATATATACGCTCTACCTTGTACAACATTGATGTGACCAATCAAGTAAGTTTGGTAATATTGATGTTTCAGTCCATTTGATGTACATCCAATATGCAACTTTGTCTTCAGTTTAAATCTACATGTGTTCCTTTGTTTGTCTACTGTTTGTTTAGTGATCAAACTGCATTGTTTAACTGTTCAATGTCTCAAAATCAGAAGAAAATTTGTTTCAATAATCAAAATAAATGTTATATCAAAATGCATGAAGCATTAATCTCTACAAACACAGTATGAAAAACATCAAAGCCATTCCTTCACATTCTTTAGTTTTTTAAATCAGTTTCACTTTTATTTATATTGAATAGACTTGATAACTTTTATATGTCAAAACAATCTGTGATATGTTAAATGTTATGTAATATGATGAACTTGTTTATCAAACTTATTCAGCTGATTTATGAATGTTGGAAAGACAGTTTTAATTGTGTTGATATTTTGTTTTAATATTTTCCTGAAACCCTTTGATGGAATTAGGGCTGTAACGGTACGCTCACCTCACGATATGATACATACCGTCAATTTTTCTAACAGTTCGGTATATTTCGGTATGATACAATATTCTCTAACAGCAGCTTAAATACTATAAGTTTAAGTGACAATAAATGTGTTGATTCTATAACAGCCTTTATTATGTGGCTATCAACTATTTTAAATGAATTTCGACGATATGAGGCATAGCTTAAAACAATTAAAACGAGTGATGCATGGTAATTATACATAATCAGAGGGCTTTCAGACATTTTCGTTCTCTGAATATTATTTTGCTCATAAAAAAGCCTATACCGAAATTTGCAACTCTTGTACCGTATACCGTGTGGGACTAAAGTCCGCGGTCTTTCGTGTACCGCGGTATACCGTTACGGCCCTAGATGGAATATTTTTTTAAAAATTATGGAGAAATGGTATTTGTCATAGTAGATGGACATAATTGTAACATGTATTGCATGTCCAAGTCTTGTTGAGTTCCTCTAACTATTTGAACTTACTCCTGTTCTCATATTTACACAATGGTTTGATTACTTTCAGTTCAATATGAACAAATTATGTTTAACATATCAAAATACAGGTGGAACTATATTTCTATTGATAATGAATTGGTTTGTGTAAGTGAGAGTGGGTGTGTTTCTTTCCATGGCCTTATCTGGGTATTTCTAACCACGTGACCTTATTCTACAACATTGTACGTCTAAAATCCAGACTTAGGCTTTATATTGCCAAATGTTCTTTTCGCTCTCAAGGCTTTATATTGCCAAATGTTCTTTTCGCTCTCAAGGCTTTAAATTGCCAAATGTTCTTTTCGCTCTCAAGTTGTTAAAAATGTGCCGAATTTGATATATATTGATATACAGGTTCAGTAGGTAACAAAAAATAATCCGATAAAATTTCACATGGTTAGATCTAATTTAAAAAAACAGCAGTGATTATAAATGTTGTCAATTGAGTTTCAGTCTTACAATGTTGATGAATAAGGCCCCAGATGAGGTCTACTATATCACAATGTGTGCATGTATCAGCTCTGTCTCATCATAGATTATGTTAATATAGAAGCAGCTATGTGTGTGTTTCTTATAACAAACTAGTTCTAGTTCTCACTGTACAATACTTACTATGTGTAGAATCACAAATATTTCCAGTAAATAAAATATAAAAACTTGAAGATATTGTGTTGTGTTGTTTCCTTATTGACCAAGCCTGGGTTAATGCATCTTACATATAGGTAAATGGTAAACACATTGCATTGGAGTAGAAGCTTGCAAGTTTGAATCTACATGTAGGTCAATTATATTAAAGACCTGAAATATAATGTATTGGATTCTATGCATACTGTTGGTAGATGCATCATCAACTCAAATAATGAACTACATGTTGAAGTTTGCACATAATTATCCTATGTAAGATTACTAATGTTCCAAACCTGTCAGACAAACCTCTGTTACAGGACATCAGGGGCCTAATTCACCAACGTTGTAAGTCTAAAATTCAGACTTAGACTTAAAATTGACAACATATAAAATCACTGCCATTTCTTTGCAATTAGATTTAACCATGTGAAATTTTGTCTGATTATTTGTTTTCACCCACTAAACATGTATACACATTTATATCAAAATCGGTACATTTATAACATCGTGAGAGCGAATAGAACATTTGGCAATTTGAAGTCTAAGTCTGAATTTTAGACTTACAACGTTGGTGAATAAGGACATCAGATGTAATCGACAGGTATATCATATTGTATATTTAATTCACCAATCCAAACATTTGTCTACACCTCAACACACTGCTCCAAGTCAAGTTGTTGTTGTTTGTGTTCGACAGAGACAGTCATCATTGTGTGACCATCATTGCCCCTGCCTTATTGGCATATATACAAGGGATACAAGACCACTTAGACAGAACTTCACTGAATAGTTGAGATCCGGAACTCTGAGCAAGGTGGTTTTCCCCTTAATTTACATGTAGGTACAAACAAAGCTGGCCTAGTTAGACTGGTTTTGTATGCATATGCAAATACAACTGACCCCCACTCTATTGTCCAGATATGAATATTCAAGCGTGACAAGGATTATAACGGTAAAACTTTATTTGTACCTACAGATTAGTGGAGATCCGGAGTAGGTCTATTCAATATCAATGTGATTGTTTCTTCTAGAAATGGCATCATGTTCACTATATCGCTTCAAGCAAAACTTCAAATGTCAAACAAACTTTTATTTATACCTGACAACACCACATTAGTACGAACATACATGTTAATAGTATTTAAGAAGGATGTACGAGTGACGCAACATTTATAACAGTTGTATTGGATGCATGATTTTAGAGCATTACTTAGGTACAAATGTACTGGAATATGAAAGATAGCTGCAACAATAAAGTAAAACAAATGCATTCGATGGATGATCGATATAAAATGTGAACATGCTTATAATTTTTTTTATTATCCCTTCGATTTAGCCGAGTGTAGTAACATGCATTAGTAATGAATACGTAATAATCAGGATCATAGCAACAATAAACTTAAATATACGGTTGCCTTGCCCTTTATATGCGTAGGCGGGGCATTTTCGGGACTTTTGTGTGTGATTTAGTGATCCTTTCGTGATCGTGTCTTGCCAAAACCAAAACTATATTTTGTACAGTGTGACATCTTTAACGTGAATGGCAAAACGCTTCGGATCTAACCTAAGCAGGGCACAACGACGTCGATGTCAGGATCTAACCTGAGCAGGGCATAACGACGTCGACGTCAGAAATCCGTATAAAATTTTGAATGTTCGGATCGAAATACCGAAGTATGACGATCATGAATGACTTTTCACATCGGTATCGACTTAGTAATGAGGTATGAATGTTAAAGGAGGTATTCTGAAAAGAATCTTAAACATGATAAGGCAGTTTTGCATTTGGAGTGAGACTGTGAAATTGACAATTTTTACGTTTTGCTGTGCAAAATAACGTTGCCCTGCCTACCGGTTTCATAGGGTGGTAAAAGTGTTCTTAAATATTTATTATTTCATTTATTGGAACAGTACTTTGTACGATTCCTTGTAACATAATAAAATTGTGTTATTGACATCGCTTACGAATATAAGCATGATCATATACAATGTATGACTTTACCAAAACAGTTTCGATATATTTCTTTAACTGCATGTTCTAGTATTTGGTGGTGAAAATACCCAGGTCCAAAGTTTTAGTATGTACATACTAAAGGAAATATACTAGAATGTTGTGTTCTCGTGATGATTCTTAATTTGTGGAAGGTGGCACACACGTCTCGTGTATAGGCTTTATATGTGACAACATCACTGTGTCTACTGTGGATATGTATCAATAATGCTAAATGTTAACGTTGACGCTGTGCCTTGTATGTATCTAATATAAAGGATCATCTTCCGTGATATCATCCTCCCCTGGGAACAGTGCAACCATATTTACCATCTCGCGCGGTGGCTCAATTGGCATCCTCTTCATCATCATTTTTAACATAGCTGCGTTTGCTTCGAATTTCTCCAGCGTGGAACCTGTAGATATTGAATTTATAATTAACATTATCACGTCTAAGTCATCTGATTTTAGAGCTATATTCTGTGTATCTATATACAAATCTATGCAACATGCATAGCGGGAACATTATGATGTATTTATGTAAACTGTTTCGTTACTTGGTCTCATTGTCTTTTCTGAATCATATCTCGCCATTATTCTGTCTTCATCTTCAGCAAAAAGTTAATTCGAGCATTATAACACCATTCTTATATACCAGTGGTTAGTTTCGGACGACAACAAACTCTTACTAGTATTTGAACGAGAATAAATAGCACGTATATAAATAAAATTATATATAGTATACCTGTACATATTGGACCGAGGCATGTTTATTGCAAATAAATTGAGAATCAATATTTAATTTATGTAAGTTATGATTTTCAATAATACTGTATTATATTGCGTTTCATTGGAATGATATTCAAAATGTACAAACAATATACAATTTATGACACACTCTGTACTATATACAATAACAGTAATATACTTACTATCAATCCGGCGTCCTGCAGGTTTATGTTGTTGTGCTGCCACCATCATCAGACAACATACAACACAGAACAACGTTACCTTGGTGATACACTCCATGTCAATAGTACGTTCTTAACCTGAATATAAGATGATGTGAATGATAAAATATATATCATGATTTTACTACTATAACAGTACTGTTGTTTGTACATGCCATACACACTTGACGACACGATGCCTAGCTGTTTGTACATGTCATACACACTTGGCGACACGGTGCCTATCTGTTTGTACATGTCATACGCACTTGGCGACACGATGCCTATCTGTTTGTACATGCCATACACACTTGGCGACACGGTGCCTATCTGTTTGTACATGTCATACACACTTGGCGACACGATGCCTAGCTGTTTGTACATGGCATACACACTTGGCGGCACGGTGCCTAGCTGTTTGTACATGTCATACACACTTGGCGACACGGTGCCTAGCTGTTTGTACATGTCATACACACTTGGCGACACGGTGCCTAGCTGTTTGTACATGTCATACACACTTGGCGACACGGTGCCTAGCTGTTTGTACATGTCATACACACTTGGCGACACGGTGCCTAGCTGTTTGTACATGTCATACACACTTGGCGACACGGTGCCTAGCTGTTTGTACATGTCATACACACTTGGCGACACGGTGCGTAGCTGTTTGTACATGTCATACACACTTGGCGACACGGTGCCTATCTGTTTGTACATGCCATACAGACTTGGTGGCACGGTGCCTTGCTGTTTGTACATGTCATACACACTTGGTGACACGGTGCCTATCTGTTTGTACTTGTCATACACACTTGGCGACACGGTGCCTATCTGTTTGTACATGTCATACAGACTTGGTGACACGGTGCCTAGCTGTTTGTACATGTCATACACACTTGGTGGCACGATGCCTAGCTGTTTGTACATGTCATACACACTTGGTGACACGATGCCTATCTGTTTGTACATGCCATACACACTTGGCGACACGGTGCCTAGCTGTTTGTACATGCCAAACACACTTAGTGGCACGGTGCCTAGCTGTTTGTACATGTCATACACACTTGGTGACACGATACCTGGCTGTTTGTACATGTCATACACACTTGGCGACAGTGCTAGCTGTTTGTACATGTCATACACACTTGGTGACAGTGATAGCTGTTTGTACATGTCATACACACTTGGTGACACGGTGCCTAGCTGTTTGTGCATGTCATACACACTTGGCGACAGTGCTAGCTGTTTGTACATGTCATACAGACTTGGTGACACGGTGCCTAGCTGTTTGTGCATGTCATACACACTTGGCGACAGTGCTAGCTGTTTGTACATGTCATACAGACTTGGTGACACGGTGCCTAGCTGTTTGTACATGTCATACACACTTGGTGACACGATGCCTGGCTGTTTGTACATGTCATACACACTTGGTGACAGTGCTAGCTGTTTGTACATGTCATACACACTTGGTGACACGGTGCATAGCTGTTTGTGCATGTCATACACACTTGGCGACATTGCTAGCTGTTTGTACATGTCATACACACATGGTGACACGGTGCCTAGCTGTTTGTACATGCCATACACACTTGGCGACACGGTGCCTAGCTGTTTGTACATGCCATACTCACTTGGTGGCACGATGCCTAGCTGTTTGTACATGTCATACTCACTTGGTGACACGGTGCGTAGCTGTTTGTACATGTCATACACACTTGGCGACACGGTGCCTAGCTGTTTGTACATGTCATACACACTTGGCGACACGGTGCCTTGCTGTTTGTACAGGTCATACACACTTAGAGACACGGTGCCTAGCTGTTTGTACATGTCATTCACACTTGGCGACACGGTGCCTAGCTGTTTGTACATGTCATACACACTTGGTGACAGTGCCTAGCTGTTTGTACATGTCATACACACTTGGCGACACGGTGCGTAGCTGTTTGTACATGTCATACACACTTGGTGACAGTGCCAAGCTGTTTGTACATGTCATTCACACTTGGTGGCACGGTGCCTAGCTGTTTTTACATGTCATACACACTTGGTGGCACGGTGCCTAGCTGTTTGTACATGTCATACACACTTGGCGACACGGTGCCTTGCTGTTTGTACAGGTCATACACACTTAGAGACACGGTGCCTAGCTGTTTGTACATGTCATTCACACTTGGCGACACGGTGCCTAGCTGTTTGTACATGTCATACACACTTGGTGACAGTGCCTAGCTGTTTGTACATGTCATACACACTTGGCGACACGGTGCCTAGCTGTTTGTACATGTCATACACACTTGGTGACAGTGCCAAGCTGTTTGTACATGTCATTCACACTTGGTGGCACGGTGCCTAGCTGTTTTTACATGTCATACACACTTGGTGGCACGGTGCCTAGCTGTTTGTACAGGTCATACACACTTGGTGACAGTGCCTATCTGTTTGTACATATCATACACACTTGGTGACACGATGCCTAGCTGTTTGTACATGTCATACACACTTGGCGACACGGTGCCTAGCTGTTTGTACATGTCATACACACTTGGCGACACGGTGCGTAGCTGTTTGTACATGTCATACACACTTGGCGATACGATGCCTAGCTGTTTGTACATGTCATACACACTTGGCGACACGGTGCCTAGCTGTTTGTACATGTCATGCACATTTGGCGACAGTGCCTATCTGTTTGTACATGCCATACAGACTTGGTGGCACGGTGCCTAGCTGTTTGTACATGTCATGCACACTTGGCGACACGGTGCCTAGCTGTTTGTACATGTCATACACATTTGGCGACACGGTGCCTAGCTGTTTGTACATGTCATACACACTTGGTGGCACGGTGCCTAGCTGTTTGTACATGTCATACACACTTGGTGGCACGGTGCCTAGCTGTTTGTACATGTCATACACACTTGGCGACACGGTGCCTATCTGTTTGTACATGCCATACACACTTGGCGACACGGTTTCTATCTGTTTGTACATGCCATACACACTTGGCGACACGGTGCCTATCTGTTTGTACATGCCATACACACTTGGCGACACGGTGCCTAGCTGTTTGTACATGCCATACACACTTGGCGACACGGTGCCTAGCTGTTTGTACATGTCATACAGACTTGGCGACACGGTGCCTAGCTGTTTGTACATGCCATACACACTTGGCGGCACGGTGCCTAGCTGTTTGTACATGTCATACACACTTGGCGACACGGTGCCTAGCTGTTTGTACATGTCATACACACTTGGCGACACGGTGCCTAGCTGTTTGTACATGTCATACACACTTGGCGACACGGTGCCTAGCTGTTTGTACATGTCATACACACTTGGCGACACGGTGCCTAGCTGTTTGTACATGTCATACACACTTGGCGACACGGTGCGTAGCTGTTTGTACATGTCACACACACCTGGCGGCACGGTGCCTAGCTGTTTGTGCATGCCATACACACCTGGCGGCACGGTGCCTAGCTGTTTGTACATGCCATACACACTTGGCGACACGATGCCTAGCTGTTTGTACATGTCATACACACTTGGCGACACAGTGCCTAGCTGTTTGTACATGTCATACACACTTGGCGACACGGTGCCTAGCGATTTGTACATGCCATACACACTTGGCGGCAGTGCCAAGCCACCGACGTCAGAGAGGCACACGTAATGTATAGACAACGTAGATCACAATTATGCATATTGTTTCAATTAGGGCTGTAACGATATACCGCGGTACACGAAAGACCACGGACTTCAGTCCCACACGGTTCACGGTACAAGAGTTGCAAATTTCGGTACGGTCGGTATAGGCTTTTTTATGAGCAAAATAATATTCAGAGAACGAAAATGTCTGAAAGCCCTCTGATTGTGTAAAATTACCATGCATCACCCGTTTTAATTGTTTTAAGTTATGCCTCATATCGTCAAAATTCATTTAAAATAGTTGATAGCCACATTATAAAGGCTGTTATAGAATCAACACATTTATTGTCACTTAAACTTATAGTATTTAAGCTTCTGTTTAGAGAATATTGTATCATACCGAAATATACCGAACCGTTAGAAAAATTGACGGTACGTATCATAGCGTGAGGTGAGCGTACCGTTACAGCCCTAGTTTCAAGTGATGCTTAGCAGTCATTTCAATAAACTATTCAGCAACAAAGACGCTAAATTCATCATCTACGTATGTTGTTGGCTAATATATTTTATAAACCGTATGATTTCTGATCTTATGTGAAACAAGTCACCAATAGAATGAATAAACATTTACACTAAATTACAAACGAATTGATGGCCTGATAGATTAACAAACACAACGTTTACTTTTAAAAGAGTCTGTCCGTCTGTACAGCATGGACAATCACTTGCCAATTAGTGTATTTAGTGAAACATGTATGAAACTATACATAGCAACACTATCATCAACATAGTTTCTTTACTGTTCAGAAGCAATATTGACTGTTGGCATCGCATTAAATTATTTAAAATATTGTTTCTATTAATGATCTTATTCGTGTTTTAAAAGATATGCAGCTCATCTATAAAAATGTCGGTTAGTACCCGTACACTAGACACGCTATACATTGATTGTATCAATGGAAATGGAAGTTGGATAAAACGTTTGAGAATGATTGGAACAACGGAATTAGCTTGACTAATTTTAAATATAGTTCATACTCACGTTCACTAGTAACTTCCAAATAAGGTAACTAATGTTAGCCCAGTGCGAGCGCAATGTTCGCCTTCTAGAAAAGTGTACTGTTATATAGTAAGTGAATAGATGAATGAAATACAAACTGATCTGGTTGCCATGACAATTTGATTACACGTCAATTTAGAAACTGATTAAAACATACTCAACTATGAAAGTTTGTATAACTGATTACTATTTACGATGTTTATGTTTAATGTATTGTAAACTCATTAATCCAGTATCGTCTCAATATTTGCTGAATATTTGCTGAATCATTCTGAAATGGTGAAATTTCATGGAATGGTTTCATTTTACAATATTAAAATTTCCAGCGATTTGATTTTCAAATTTGCCGCGTGGTTAAATATGAATAAACTAATTTCCGCAAGAAACACATCACTAACTATTCAAACAGGGAAGATAGTACAGTGGTAAAAGTCAATATACTTACAAACCCTATTGCATGAAACACACACTTCACCAAACAATATTAAAACATATACTGGTAGACTATAGTTTGGTTGGACTGGTGTGTGCTTTATTTTGTCAAATTTTATGTCATAATCTGCTAACATATCTGTTAGAGTATTTTAGTATAGCTATGTAGAATGACGAAAACTGAACTGCATTACTCGGACTTAATATTACACTGTATATTTAGTGTCATTGCAACACAAACATAAATCGCATTGCCAGTCACTATGAAATTGCACTTTTAAAATATGGCGCCAAAATGTTTTTCGCGAATTAACGCTCTGCCAGACAAAGAGGTTTTGTTATTTTGTCCTAAGTACATTCAAACTTAGCATGCTCTCGTAAAAACCGTGAAATTGTCATTGTTGTGACATTTGAATGCAAAGTTAACATGTCCGACTACATTTAATACTCCGTCATGCCCACTGACTCTATTCATAAAGTGTACATTATTTCTGTAAATGTACACTTTTGTGAGACATTTTCTCAGAAAATGATTGGTCAATTTAAGCTTCAAACTATTTCAGATTTGCATAACCACATACACAGTTAAATAAATGTCACTATAGATCTACAACAAGCACCCGGGCGTAACTGTACTTTTAACATTTGAGTAATCCAGGTTATAGGGGTGTATTTACCCATAAAGCATGCGTTAAGAATGATCTTATCAAGTAGTCGCATAGCGCAGTCGGCTAAGCTACTATGCATACGAGTACATGTACTTCAAAACTGAATGAATGAGTTCGATTCGCATTCTGCTACATATATTTTTTTCATTTTGCTCAGCAAATATGTTTCGTGCTTGTCTAATTATACAGAGATGCATAATTATAAAAGTTTCAGTGTGTAAAAAGCACATAAGATATATGTCATAGTTGGTACACAGATTTAGCGTCCACGCGAAGAATCTCATCGAGAAAGTACATAGGTTTTGTATGGAGGAGAAGGAAATAGGACTGTTTTCGCTAGTCAGTTTGTGGGAGGGTTGCCCGACTGACAAGAGCTATCATGTAAGCACATAAGGTTGTCTCAGCGTTGTAACTTGTAACTCAATTGATACTCACACTGGTTTTGACACATTGTATAATTGATATGCATTCATATAGCATTACATTTAAGCATACGTTTATTAAATATAAAAAAATGTTCGTTAGTGGGTCCGAACTCACACTGGAAGGAAACAAATAAGAAATTGAAAGCGATGTACACCACACAAACCACTGACAAGATAAACCATTAGCTTATTCTGACGTTTCTACAGAACATTCTTAAAATGTTGATTGCAGCGAAGCCAATGAAGTTATTTGTAATTGAATCCAATTATATATCACCAGAAAATGAAGATGAAAATGAGCAATAAATACAATATCAAGACTAAATCAATGTAAAGGAAACGAATCATTCTTTATTAGTTATAAAACGTGAATTTATCAAAAAATAAGAATTAAAATATACACTATAGAAATTTAATTATTGAAAAAGAGTATAGCAGCGGACTCGAACCCACTGCCCATATAAAAAGTATGTTTCTGACAAGGGAACAGTTTATCCACTAAGCCACGTTGCCAACTAGAAGTAAAGTGAGTTTTTTTTTCAACCATATCCATATTTTTTCATAAAATAACGGTAAATATCGTTTCAACCTTGGCATATGGACTCGTCCAGGGGTCATATTTCGAAGGTCGTTGTAGATCTATACTGATTGCCTGAAGACTAAAAATTGTAAAAACACACAACGAAGGATTAACATGACTGTGCTACTGTAAAGTAATCAAATTTGCAGAATTACATTTTAATTAGTGTCTTTTATGAAACTTAATAATTAAACAAAGAAATGTAGCGTTAATTTTTTATATTATATTTTTAGTCTTGGTTGAACTAAATACTAAAACAAAAAAATCACGATTTATCTACACCCCAACAATAATTGGGCAATGGCTAATCCTTTAATATTGCTGTCCACAATTTTGGGAGCAGAATCCATCAAAATGGAATGATTTTACGTTATTAGTTATCAGGAGGAATACAGCAAACCTATAAACAATGTATAAAAAATAATATACATTGTACAACCGACAAGAATCCTGAATTATTATTATACAATGATCGAAAGCAGTTATAACTTTCTACTTGTTTTTCATGAGCACACGTGATGCAACTTAGAATCACTCGAATACAACATTATATTGTACTTATAGTTCAACTTTGAACCCTGAGCCACGACCTTTCAGACGAATCTATTTGGGCGGGTAACCCGTGATTTATTAATTTACATAGTCATGATTTAAAGATACTTATTTGTTATAACGTTACATATCTGAATAGTCAATTCCGCACCAACGTTTATCGGCGATTGGATTAGACTTTAAAAGTGCAGTCACGGCTCAATGCTCGAAATTGAACTCTAGTAATCATCAAATTATGTAGCCCTATGAAAATGAATGTTTAAATTAGAACATGCGTCAATTCATTACGGTGCTAACTTTTTTTTTTGAAATATCAACATGGCCGTAACTAGGATTTTTCAAAGGGGGTGAGAAATCGAGCTGACTGGGATGTTGAGAAGACGGGATGTAAGATAGAGCTACCTATCCTTAGTGCTTAGTGCTATCTTAGTATTGTAAAAACACGGTTTATATGAGAGGTATAAGTGTACATAACCGTGGTTACGTAAAAACGTGAAAGCTTTGAAAGAATGCATATTATCTAAAGAGTCTACCACACCAACTCGTAACTGCATGGCACTCAAACTAGTATTCTACGTAATATATTCACCATTTAAGGAATTCAGCGAGCGGAGCGAGCCAGAAAACAATGCGTTATTTGTCCGAGTAGCATGACACATACAATCGTTCCCTGTTATATATTGTTAATCAATACAATATATGGCAAGCGAAGCGAGCTAGAAAAAATTAGTGCGAGTTGCATGCAATACAGACTGGTTCCCCTGATAGATATTGTGAATCATTAAAATATTTGGCGAGCGAAGCGAGCTGGAAAAAAATAGTCCGAGCTACATGCAATTTACAAACTGGCTCCCCTGTTAGATATTGTTAATCATTAAAATATTTGGCGAGCGAATCGAGCCAGAAATAAAATGCATTACATGTATTAGTCAGAGCGAGCACGGCAAGCCAGAAAAGTGCCCTAATACATGTATCAGAGTTGCCTACCAGAAATATACAGCGTATACAGTTTTATCCTGACAACATTCAACATTTATAACCAATTGATGCTACATATAAGATGAAACTATTGATTGGGTGAGGGTGGAAGAAAATATGGACTGCTCTACTGAGCAGCACACATCACCCAAAAAGCGTTTCTACTTGTTATTGTTTCGATAGTTTTGTTAACAACAGTACGGGGTCGAAGAAACTCAATGTGTATGTGAACAGCATTCCACATAAACTTTTCGGTCTATACTTGATGATTTTGACTTATAATCATTGTTGAAAAATAAATAGTTTTCCTCCAAAGAAAAAATACTTTGACTACGTTCACGTCCGACGCACTACCTAGTTACGGCAATGATTATTAATTATTAAAGTTATTTGGCGAGCGAAGCAAGCCTAAAAAATAATATTCTTATAAAGTGAATATATATACCCTTAAATAAGATTACTTTGGCGAAAAAGGGGGGTGCGTTCGCACCCGACGCACCCCCCCCCCCCCTCCCCCTAGTTACGGCCATGATCTATAAAATAAAACACACTGTCTTAACTTCAACTGAGCAGTTTTAGATATATATAAGAATTGGCTAACATGATCCTGTTTGAAAATAAACATTAATTTTATAAATAATTCCATGACAATGACAATCGTCTATTTAAAAAAAAACCAAATGAAGACAAATAATATGCTATATATCTTTGTGCATCAAGCCTTAATCCAATAATGTGGAAAATAATTGCTTGTGTAATCTTAGCTTTTATATGTTGTATTAATAGTTGTTTGATTTTTGCTCAATCTATATGACAGTTAATCCCTCAGAAGTGTTAGGCCAAGGTTATTATGTTACATAGTCATCTTTTCTAAAATACAATATGTGTTCTGCTCATGAATTGTGCCAGAATTGATTGTGCTTATCATTGTCTCTTTGGAGATCATTTACTTTTTGCCGGAGTATAAGTAAGATAAAGTACAATTTTTTTATCAAAAGTGTCCTCTTACAACCATTATAGGATAGTTTTGTAAGGACGAACAACAAATTATCCTTGGCTTCGCCTCGAACAATTTCTTGTTAGTCCTTACAAAACTATCCTATAACGGTTGTAAGAGGACACTTTTGATCAAAAACTAGTACTGTATCTATTACGTATTTGTACTTTTGCATGTTGTTTACTGTACACACAATCCTGTTATCTCAATGCTACCAGTCTATCATGTCTAGTAGTCTAGGGGATAGATCTCCATGCTACCAGTATATCATGTCTAGTAGTCTAGGGGACAGACCTATGAACCGTGTGAATGTCACCTAAAGTTGTAAATTGTGTCAGGTCTCCTCAAGGATATACATGTAATATACATCGGCATTATTTAGACGCTAAACAAACTATCAAATGATAAGCCAGCTGAATACGGCAAACTAGACCAAGCTGGTCACATCTTCCCTAGATGATCAGTGACCTTGGTATATATTCTCTTATCTTTCCTTACATGTTCAACTGTCTGCACTTATTGTACACAGCTTTATTACATGCTGGCATTCATAAACATATGTACTGCTTTATTCTGTGATGGACGCCATGAATTTCCTCCGTATTGTTGCAGTTTGCATTTGTGTAGCATTTGATTGGGTGCATACAGGCAAGTCAGTTTAATTGTAGTTTATATGCATAAATGTATATCATGCCATAGGAACCTAATAAATAAAAAACATGATTTTACTGACTCGCCTATGACCTTCGAATATTGATAGGGGGTATATGTAGCATGTGTGCTTATTCCCTGTGCTATTCTACATGTTGTGAACGATGCATTTGGTGTTTGAAATCAAATGATAGATGACTTTCATTGCAAACTGTTTTCTTTACCCTAAGACCTCTAAAAAAAGTGATGTTGACTAAGAGCAAAGAACGTGACATTCACCCCATCTCATCGGTTCAACAAGATAATGAAGGAAGCTTGTTGATGAGTCTTGTCTTAAACAATTAAACATTATAGGCCTACTTTTAAATAAGCTCTTTCAATTTTCTGTGACAGTTGTTTTATAGTACAGACCAACACATACAACACATTTATCTATTTGGAAACATAATACAAGTACGCTCCACTATATAGTCTACTTATTGAGTGTCCGCTTCGAGGGTTGTAGTATAGGAACAGTTTTATTTTGTTCATAAGTACTTGGAACAGGAACAGTCAGAACAGTGTTCTGCACAACACTTACGAACACACCCCTGGTTTACAAAAAAACACGACAAAGCAACGTCGAATCTCGCGTTTTTTCTATTACCCAAGTTGTTTCTAAACATAGAGAAAAATGCGCCAAAGGAAAATACAAAATTGATTTCCCAATGGAAATACTGTGGTAAAACCATTCAATTCGGTTTAAAAAAAGTTGCGAGAATGTAACCAACGAATCTCGCGTTTTTTTATTCTACGGGGTTATCAAAAGGCGCGATGCGAGAACGCGATGTCCCTAACAGGATTCCGTACGAGAGTGACTAACATATAATAAGCTGTTCGAACTATTCTCAATGTCACCGTCTTTATTAGTGTAACATTTTGCTTTTACTAGTCACATATATTACAGCTCCTGCATTTTCTAACGGTACATCAGTAGGAAAGATTGATAACATCGAGTTGAATGAAGTATCAGGATGTGCAGCTAGTCGTAAGTTTACCGGTGTGTTATACATGCATAATGACCATGGTGATCGACCAAGAATATTTGCTGTAAACGCATCATCAGCACAAGTTATAGCAACATTAGAAATCAGGTAATATTTTAATAGTTGCTTCTTATTCCCCTACTAACGTTCAATTAACGTTCATCACATTCTTCGTGTCGTTTCAGTTTTTACCGGGTATTTTAGAGATTTGGTGGTTTATAGCACGGAATAAATGAATGATCGTTCGTATTTGTGAACATGCTGAATGACATGCAATGAAAAGCGAAATTACGCAACTTCATCATTACAGAAGAAACAGTGTGCATGAACACTGACATCGTGTCATGCGAGATTTGACGCGCATTAACATATAACATACTTTGTTTTGTTATTTTCATATCTATACCTGAAGAAGACAGTAATTGTTCTGTCGAAACGTAGTAGAAATAAAATAACTGTACGGAGTTATGATTTTGAATTTACAGCACATTGTTGTATTAGAAAAGCATGATATGTATGAAGTTATGAACATTAACTTGATATCTTATGCTTACAGTAATGTACATGTTATGATTGTTCTAGCCCTGCTTACAGAAATGTACGTGTTATGATTGTTCTAGCCCTGCTTACTGTAATGTACATGCTATGATTATTCTAGCCCTGCTGAGAGTAATGTACATGTTATGATTGTTCTAACCCTGCTTACTGTAATGTACATGCTATGATTGTTCTAGCCCTGCAGAGAGTAATGTACATGTTATGATTGTTCTAGCCCTGCTGAGAGTAATGTACATGTAATGATTGTTCTAGCCCTGCTGAGAGTAATGTACGTGTTATTATTGTTCTAGCCCTGCTGAGAGTAATGTACGTGTTATGATTGTTCTAGCCCTGCTTACAGTAATGTACGTGTTATGATTGTTCTAGCCCTGCTTACTGTAATGTACATGCTATGATTATTCTAGCCCTGTTGAGAGTAATGTACATGTTATGATTGTTCTAACCCTGCTTACTGTAATGTACATGCTATGATTGTTCTAGCCCTGCAGAGAGTAATGTACATGTTATGATTGTTCTAGCCCTGCTGAGAGTAATGTACATGTTATGATTGTTCTAGCCCTGCAGAGAGTAATGTACATGTTATGATTGTTCTAGCCCTGCTGAGAGTAATGTACGTGTTATTATTGTTCTAGCCCTGCTGAGAGTAATGTACGTGTTATGATTGTTCTAGCCCTGCTTACAGTAATGTACGTGTTATGATTGTTCTAGCCCTGCTGAGAGTAATGTATGTGTTATGATTGTTCTAGCCCTGCTTACAGCAATGTACATGTTATGATTGTTCTAGCCCTGCTTACAGTAATGTACATGTTATGATTGTTCTAGCCCTGCAGAGAGTAATGTACATGTTATGATTGTTCTAGCCCTGCTGAGAGTATTGTACATGTTATTATTGTTCTAGCCCTGCTGAGAGTAATGTACGTGTTATTATTGTTCTAGCCCTGCTGAGAGTAATGTACGTGTTATGATTGTTCTAGCCCTGCTTACAGTAATGTACGTGCTACGATTGTTCTAGCCCTGCAGAGAGTAATGTACGTGTTATGATTGTTCTAGCCCTGCTTACAGTAATGTACATATTATGATTGTTCTAGCCCTGCTTACAGTAATGTACATATTATGATTGTTCTAGCCCTGCTGAGAGTAATGTATGTGTTATGATTGTTCTAGCCCTGCTTACAGTAATGTACATATTATGATTGTTCTAGCCCTGCTAACAGTAATGTACATATTATGATTGTTCTAGCCCTGCAGAGAGTAATGTACGTGTTATGATTGTTCTAGCCCTGCTTACAGTAATGTACATATTATGATTGTTCTAGCCCTGCTTACAGTAATGTACATGTTATGATTGTTCTAGCCCTGCAGAGAGTAATGTACATATTATGATTGTTCTAGCCCTGCTGAGAGTAATGATTGGGAAGATATAGCTGTAGGACCATGTTCACCGGGTGACTCCGTAGATTGTATATATATCCTAGATGATGGACGATATCACAGTGTACATAAGAGAACGATATATCGTGTAGTAGAACCAGCTAGTATGATTTCACAGACACTCACACCAGACTCTACTCTAGTTTACAAGTAAGACCATTGTATATCACAGACACTCACACCAGACTCCACTCTAGTTTACAAGTAAGACCATTGTATGATATCACAGACACTTACACCAGACTCTACTCTAGTTTACATGTAAGACCATTGCATGATATCACAGACACTCACACCAGACTCTACTCTAGTTTACAAGTAAGACCATTGTATGATATCACAGACACTCACACCAGACTCTACTCTAGTTTACAAGTAAGACCATTGCATGATATCACAGACACTCACACCAGACTCTACTCTAGTTTACAAGTAAGACCATTGTATGATATCACAGACACTCACACCAGACTCTACTCTAGTTTACAAGTAAGACCATTGTATATCACAGACACTCACACCTGACTCCACTCTAGTTTACAAGTAAGACCATTGTATGATATCACAGACACTCACACCTGACTCTACTCTAGTTTACAAGTAAGACCATTGTATATCACAGACACTCACACCAGACTCCACTCTAGTTTACAAGTAAGACCATTGTATGATATCACAGACACTCACGCCAGACTCTACTCTAGTTTACAAGTAAGATCATTGTATGCTATCACAGACACTCACACCAGACTCTACTCTAGTTTACAAGTAAGATCATTGTATGATATCACAGACACTCACACCAGACTACACTCTAGTTTACAAGTAAGACCATTGTATGATATCACAGACACTCACACACGACTCTACTCTAGTTTACAAGTAAGACCTTTGTATGATATCACAGACACTCACACCAGATTCTACTCTAGTTTACAAGTAAGACCATTGTATGATATCACAGACACTTACACCAGAGTCCACTCTAGTTTACAAGTAAGACCATTGTATGATATCACAGACACTCACACCAGACTCTACTCTAGTTTACAAGTAAGATCATTGTATGCTATCACAGACACTCACACAAGACTCCACTCTAGTTTACAAGTAAGACCATTGTATGATATCACAGACACTCACACCAGACTCTACTCTAGTTTACAAGTAAGACCATTGTATGCTATCACAGACACTCACACCAGACTCCACTCTAGTTTACAAGTAAGACCATTGTATGATATCACAGACACTCACACCAGATTCCACTCTAGTTTACAAGTAAGACCATTGTATGATATCACAGACACTCACACCAGATTCCACTCTAGTTTACAAGTAAGACCATTGTATGCTATCACAGACACTCACACCAGATTCTACTCTAGTTTACAAGTAAGACCATTGTATGCTATCACAGACACTCACACCAGATTCCACTCTAGTTTACAAGTAAGACCATTGTATGATATCACAGACACTCACACCAGACTCCACTCTAGTTTACAAGTAAGATCATTGTATATCACAGACACTCACACCAGATTCCACTCTAGTTTACAAGTAAGACCATTGTATGCTATCACAGACACTCACACCAGACTCTACTCTAGTTTACAAGTAAGATCATTGTATGATATCACAGACACTCACACCAGATTCTACTCTAGTTTACAAGTAAGACCATTGTATGATATCACAGACACTCACACCAGACTCCACTCTAGTTTACAAGTAAGACCATTGTATGATATCACAGACATTCACACCAGATTCCACTCTAGTTTACAAGTAAGACCTTTGTATGATATCACAGACACTCACACCAGACTCTTCTCTAGTTTACAAGTAAGATCATTGTATGATATCACAGACACTCACACCAGATTCTACTCTAGTTTACAAGTAAGATCATTGTATGATATCACATACACTCACACCAGACTCTACTCTAGTTTACAAGTAAGACCATTGTATGATATCACAGACACTGACACCAGATTCTACTCTAGTTTACAAGTAAGACCATTGTATGATATTACAGATACTCACATCAGATTCTACTCTAGTTTACAAGTAAGACCATTGTATGATATCACAGACACTCACACCAGATTCTACTCTAGTTTACAAGTAAGACCATTGTATGATATCACAGACACTGACACCAGATTCTACTCTAGTGTACAAGTAAGACCATTGTATGATATCATAGACACTCACACCAGACTCTACTCTAGTTTACAAGAACGACCATTGTATGATATCACAGACACTCACACCAGACTCTACTCTAGTTTACAAGTAAGACCATTGTATGATATCACAGACACTCACACCAGACTCTACTCTAGTTTACAAGTAAGACCATTGTATGATATTACACTCACACCAGACTCTACTCTAGTTTACAAGTAAGACCATTGTATGATATTACACTCACACCAGATTCTACTCTAGTTTACAAGTAAGGTCATTGCATGATATCACAGACACTCACACCAGACTCTACTCTAGTTTACAAGTAAGATCATTGTATGATATCACAGAAACTCACACCAGACACTCACACCAGACTCCACTCTAGTTTACAAGTAAGATCATTGTATGATATCACAGACACTTACACCAGACTCTACTCTAGTTTACAAGTAAGACCATTGTATGCTATCACAGACACTCACACCAGACTCTACTCTAGTTTACAAGTAAGACCATTGTATGATATCACAGACACTCACACCAGACTCTACTCTAGTTTACAAGTAAGATCATTGTATGATATCACAGACACTCACACCAGATTCTACTCTAGTTTACAAGTAAGATCATTGTATGATATCACAGACACTCAGACCAGATTCTACTCTAGTTTACAAGTAAGATCATTGTATGATATCACAGACACTCACACCAGACTCTACTCTAGTTTACAAGTAAGACCATTGCATGATATCACAGACACTCACACCAGACTCTACTCTAGTTTACAAGTAAGACCATTGTATGATATCACAGACACTCACACCAGACGCTACTCTAGTTTACAAGTAAGACCATTGTATGATATCACAGACACTCACACCAGACTCTACTCTAGTTTACAAGTAAGACCATTGTATGATATCACAGACACTCACACCAGACTCTACTCTAGTTTACAAGTAAGACCATTGTATGATATCACAGACACTCACACCAGACTCTACTCTAGTTTACAAGTAAGACCATTGTATGATATCACAGACACTCACACCAGACTCCACTCTAGTTTACAAGTAAGATCATTGTATGATATCACAGACACTCACACCAGATTCTACTCTAGTTTACAAGTAAGATCATTGTATGATATCACAGACACTCACACCAGACTCTACTCCAGTTTACAAGTAAGACCATTATATGATATCACCGACACTCACACCAGACTCTACTCTAGTTTACAAGTAAGACCATTGCATGATATCACAGACACTCACACCAGATTCTACTCTAGTTTACAAGTAAGACCATTGTATGATATCACAGACACTCACACCAGACTCTACTCTAGTTTACTAGTAAGACCATTGTATGATTATACAGACACTCATACCAGACTCTACTCTAGTTTACAAGTAAGACCATTGTATGATATCACAGACACTCACACCAGACTCTACTCTAGTTTACTAGTAAGACCATTGTATGATATCACAGACACTCACACCAGACTCTACTCTAGTTTACAAGTAAGACCATTGTATGATATCACAGACACTCACACCAGACTCTACTCTAGTTTACAAGTAAGACCATTGTATGATATCACAGACACTCACACCAGAATCTACTCTAGTTTACAAGTAAGACCATTGTATGATATCACAGACACTCACACCAGATTCTACTCTAGTTTACAAGTAAGACCATTGTATGATATCACAGGTACTCACACCAGACTCTACTCTAGTTTACAAGTAAGACCATTGTATGATATCACAGACACTTACACCAGACTCTACTCTAGTTTACTAGTAGAACCATTGTATGATATCACAGACACTCACACCAGATTCTTCTCTAGTTTACAAGTAAGATCATTGTATGATATCACAGACACTCACACCAGACTCTACTCTAGTTTACTAGTAAGACCATTGTATGATATCACACCAGACTCTACTCTAGTTTACAAGTAAGACCATTGTATGATTTCACAGACACTCACACCAGATTCTACTCTAGTTAACAAGTAAGATCATTGTATGATAATACAGACACTGACACCAGACTCTACTCTAGTTTACAAGTAAGACCATTGTATGATATCACACCAGACTCTACTCTAGTTAACAAGTAAGACCATTGTATGATATCACACCAGACTCTACTCTAGTTTACAAGTAAGACCATTGTATGATATTACACTCACACCAGATTCTACTCTAGTTTACAAGTAAGGTCATTGCATGATATCACAGACACTCACACCAGACTCTACTCTAGTTTACAAGTAAGATCATTGTATGATATCACAGAAACTCACACCAGACACTCACACCAGACTCCACTCTAGTTTACAAGTAAGATCATTGTATGATATCACAGACACTCACACCAGATTCTACTCTAGTTTACAAGTAAGATCATTGTATGATATCACAGACACTCACACCAGACTCTACTCTAGTTTACAAGTAAGATCATTGTATGATATCACAGACACTCACACCAGACTCTACTCTAGTTTACAAGTAAGATCATTGTATGATATCACAAACACTCACACCAGACTCCACTCTAGTTTACAAGTAAGATCATTGTATGATATCACAGACACTCACACCAGACTCTACTCTAGTTTACAAGTAAGATCATTGTATGATATCACAGACACTCACACCAGACTCTAGTCTAGTTTACAAGTAAGATCATTGTATGATATCACAGACACTCATACCAGACTCTACTCTAGTTAACAAGTAAGACCATTGTATGATTTTACACTCACACCAGATTCTACTCTAGTTTACAAGTAAGACCATTGTATGATATCACAGACACTCACACCAGACTCTACTCTAGTTTACAAGTAAGATCATTGTATGATATCACCGACACTGACACCAGACTCTACTCTAGTTTACAAGTAAGATCATTGTATGATATCACAGACACTCACACCAGACTCTACTCTAGTTTACAAGTAAGACCATTGTATGATATCACACCAGACTCTACTCTAATTTACAAGTAAGACCATTGTATGATATCACAGACACTCACACCAGACTCTACTCTAGTTTACAAGTAAGACCATTGTATGATATCACACCAGACTCTACGCTAGTTTACAAGTAAGATCATTGTATGATATCACAGACACTCACACCAGACTCTACTCTAGTTTACAAGTAAGACCATTGTATGATATCACAGACACTCACACCAGACTCCACTCTAATTTACAAGTAAGACCATTGTATGATATCACAGACACTCACACCAGACTCTACTCTAGTTTACAAGTAAGACCATTATATGATATCACCGACACTCACACCAGACTCTACTCTAGTTTACAAGTAAGACCATTGTATGATATCACAGACACTCACACCAGACTTTACTCTAGTTTACAAGTAAGACCATTGTATGATATCACAGACACTCACACCAGATTCTACTCTAGTTTACAAGTAAGACCATTGTATGATATCACATACACTCACACCAGACTCTACTCTAGTTTACAAGTAAGACCATTGTATGATATCACTTACACTCACACCTGACTCTACTCTAGTTTACAAGTAAGATCATTGTATGATATCACAGACACTCACACCAGACTCTACTCTAGTTTACAAGTAAGATCATTGTATGATATCACAGACACTCACACCAGACTCTACTCCAGTTTACAAGTAAGACCATTGTATGATATCACAGACACTCACACCAGACTCTACTCTAGTTTACAAGAACGACCATTGTATGATATCACAGACACTCACACCAGATTCTACTCTAGTTTACAAGTAAGATCATTGTATGATATCACAGACACTCACACCAGACTCTACTCTAGTTTACAAGTAAGACCATTGTATGATATCACAGACACTCACACCAGATTCTACTCTAGTTTACAAGTAAGATCATTGTATGATATCACAGACACTCACACCAGACTCTACTCTAGTTTACAAGTAAGACCATTGTATGATATCACAGACACTCACACCAGACTCTACTCTAGTTTACAAGAACGACCATTGTATGATATCACAGACACTCACACCAGACTCTACTCTAGTTTACAAGTAAGATCATTGTATGATTTCACAGACACTCACACCCGATTCCACTCTAGTTTACAAGTAGGACAATTGTATAATATCACAGACACTCACACCAGACTCTACTCTAGTTTACAAGTAAGGCCATTGTATGATATCACAGACACTCACGCCAGATTCTACTCTAGTTTACAAGTAAGACCATTGTATGATATCACAGACACTCACACCAGACTCTACTCTAGTTTACAAGTAAGACCATTGTATGATATCACCGACACTCACACCAGACTCTACTCTAGTTTACAAGTAAGACCATTGTATGATATCACAGACACTGACACCAGACTCTACTCTAGTTTACAAGTAAGATCATTGTATGATATCACAGACACTCACACCAGATTCTACTCTAGTTTACAAGTAAGACCATTGTATGATATCACAGACACTCACACCAGATTCCACTCTAGTTTACAAGTAAGACCATTGTATCACAGACACTCGCACCAGACTCTACTCTAGTTTACAAGTAAGATCATTGTATGATATTACACTCACACCAGACTCTACTCTAGTTTACAAGTAAGACCATTGTATGATATCACAGACACTCACACCAGATTCTACTCTAGTTTACAAGTAAGACCATTGTATGATATCACAGACACTCACACCAGATTCCACTCTAGTTTACAAGTAAGACCATTGTATCACAGACACTCACACCAGACTTTACTCTAGTTTACAAGTAAGATCATTGTATAATATTACACTCACACCCGACTCTACTCTAGTTTACAAGTAAGACCATTGTATGATATCACAGACACTCACACCAGACTCTACTCTAATTTACAAGTAAGACCATTGTATGATATTACAGACACTCACATCAGACTCTACTCTAGTTTACAAGTAAGACCATTGTATGATATCACAGACACTCACACCAGACTCTACTCTAGTTTACAAGTAAGACCATTGTTTGATATCACAGACACTCACACCAGATTCTACTCTAGTTTACAAGTAAGGCCATTGTATGATATCACAGACACTCACACCAGACTCCACTCTAGTTTACAAGTAAGACCATTGTATGACATCACAGACACTCATACCAGACTCTACTCTAGTTTACAAGTAAGGCCATTGTATGATATCACAGACACTCACACCAGACTCTACTCTAGTTTATAAGTAAGACCATTGTATGATATCACAGACACTTACACCAGACTCTACTCTAGTTTACAAGTAAGACCATTGTATGATATCACAGACACTCACACCAGACTCTACTCTAGTTTACAAGTAAGATCATTGTATCATATCACAGACACTCACACCAGATTCCACTCTAGTTTACAAGTAAGATCATTGTATGATATCACAGACACTCACACCAGACTCCACTCTAGTTTACAAGTAAGATCATTGTATTATATCACAGACACTCACACCAGACTCTACTCTAGTTTACAAGTAAGATCATTGTATGATATCACAGACACTCACACCAGACTCTACTCTAGTTTACAAGTAAGATCATTGTATCATATCACAGACACTCACACCAGATTCCACTCTAGTTTACAAGTAAGATCATTGTATCATATCACAGACACTTACACCAGACTCTACTCTAGTTTACAAGTAAGATCATTGTATGATATCACAGACACTCACACCAGACTCTACTCCAGTTTACAAGTAAGACCATTGTATGATATCACAGACACTCACACCAGATTCTACTCTAGTTTACAAGTAAGACCATTGTATGATATCACAGACACTCACACCAGACTTTACTCTAGTTTACAAGTAAGACCATTGTATGATATCACAGGTACTCACACCAGACTCTACTCTAGTTTACAAGTAAGACCATTGTATGATATCACAGACACTCACACCAGATTCTACTCTAGTTTACAAGTAAGACCATTGTATGATATCACAGACACTCACACCAGACTCTATTCTAGTTTACATGTAAGACCATTGTATGATATCACACCAGACTTTACTCTAGTTTACAAGTAAGACCATTGTATGATATCACAGACACTCACACCAGATTCTACTCTAGTTTACAAGTAAGACCATTGTATGATATCACAGACACTCACACCAGATTCTACTCTAGTTTACAAGTAAGACCATTGTATGATATCACAGACACTCACACCAGATTCTACTCTAGTTTACAAGTAAGACCATTGTATGATATCACAGACACTCACACCAGACTCTACTCTAGTTTACAAGTAAGACCATTGTATGATATCACAGACACTGACACCAGATTCTACTCTAGTTTACAAGTAAGACCATTGTATGATATCACAGATTCTCACACCAGACTCTACTCTAGTTTACAAGTAAGATCATTGTATGATATCACAGACACTCACACCAGACTCCACTCTAGTTTACAAGTAAGATCATTATATGATATCACAGACACTCACACCAGACTCTACTCTAGTTTACAAGTAAGATCATTGTATGATATCACAGACACTTACACCAGACTCTACTTTAGTTTACTAGTAGAACCATTGTATGATATCACAGACACTCACACCAGATTCTACTCTAGTTTACAAGTAAGACCATTGTATGATATCACAGACACTCACACCAGACTCTACTCTAGTTTACAAGTAAGACCATTGTATGATATCACAGACACTCACACCAGACTCTACTCTAGTTTACAAGTAAGACCATTGTATGATATCACAGACACTCACACCAGACTCTACTCTAGTTTACAAGTAAGATCATTGTATGATATCACAGACACTCACACCAGACTCTACTCTTGTTTACAAGTAAGACCATTGTATGATATCACAGACACTCACACCAGATTCTACTCTAGTTTACAAGTAAGACCATTGTATGATATCACAGACACTCACACCAGACTCTACTCTAGTTTACAAGTAAGACCATTGTATGATATCACAGACACTCACACCAGACTCCACTCTAGTTTACAAGTAAGATCATTATATGATATCACAGACACTCACACCAGACTCTACTCTAGTTTACAAGTAAGACCATTGTATGATATCACAGACACTCACACCAGACTCTACTCTAGTTTACAAGTAAGACCATTGTATGATATCACAGACACTCACACCAGACTCTACTCTAGTTTACAAGTAAGATCATTGTATGATATCACAGACACTCACACCAGACTCTACTCTTGTTTACAAGTAAGACCATTGTATGATATCACAGACACTCACACCAGATTCTACTCTAGTTTACAAGTAAGACCATTGTATGATATCACAGACACTCACACCAGACTCTACTCTAGTTTACAAGTAAGACCATTGTATGATATCACAGACACTGACACCAGATTCTACTCTAGTTTACAAGTAAGACCATTGTATGATATCACAGATGCTCACACCAGACTCTACTCTAGTTTACAAGTAAGATCATTGTATGATATCACAGACACTCACACCAGACTCCACTCTAGTTTACAAGTAAGATCATTATATGATATCACAGACACTCACACCAGACTCTACTCTAGTTTACAAGTAAGATCATTGTATGATATCACAGACACTTACACCAGACTCTACTCTAGTTTACTAGTAGAACCATTGTATGATATCACAGACACTCACACCAGATTCTACTCTAGTTTACAAGTAAGACCATTGTATGATATCACAGACACTCACACCAGACTCTACTCTAGTTTACAAGTAAGACCATTGTATGATATCACAGACACTCACACCAGACTCTACTCTAGTTTACTAGTAGAACCATTGTATGATATCACAGACACTCACACAAGACTCCACTCTAGTTTACAAGTAAGACCATTGTATGATATCACAGACACTTACACCAGACTCTACTCTAGTTTACAAGTAAGACCATTGTATCACAGACACTCACACCAGATTCCACTCTAGTTTACAAGTAAGACCATTGTATGATATCACAGACACTCACACCAGACTCCACTCTATTTTACAAGTAAGACCATTGTATGATATCACAGACACTCACACAAGACTCCACTCTAGTTTACAAGTAAGATCATTGTATATCACAGACACTCACACCAGACTCTACTCTAGTTTACAAGTAAGATCATTGTATGATATCACAGACACTCACACCAGACTCTACTCTAGTTTACAAGTAAGACCATTGTATGATATCACAGACACTCACACCAGACTCCACTCTAGTTTACAAGTAAGACCATTGTATGATATCACAGACACTCACACCAGACTCTACTCTAGTTTACAAGTAAGACCATTGTATGATATCACAGACACTCACACCTGACTCTACTCTAGTTTACAAGTAAGATCATTGTATGATATCACAGACACTCACACCAGACTCTACTCTAGTTTACAAGTAAGACCATTGTATGATATCACAGACACTTACACCAGACTCTACTCTAGTTTACTAGTAGAACCATTGTATGATATCACAGACACTCACACCAGACTCTACTCTAGTTTACAAGTAAGATCATTGTATGATATCACAGACACTCACACCAGACTCTACTCTAGTTTACAAGTAAGACCATTGTATGATATCACAGACACTCACACCAGACTCTACTCTAGTTTACAAGTAAGACCATTGTATGCTATCACAGACACTCACACCAGACTCTACTCTAGTTTACAAGTAAGACCATTGTATGATATCACAGACACTCACACCAGACTCTACTCTAGTTTACAAGTAAGACCATTGTATGATATCACAGACACTCACACCAGACTCTACTCTAGTTTACAAGTAAGACCATTGTATGATATCACAGACACTCACACCAGACTCTACTCTAGTTTACAAGTAAGACTCACACCAGACTCTACTCTAGTTTACAAGTAAGACCATTGTATGATATCACAGACACTCACACCAGACTCCACTCTAGTTTACAAGTAAGACCATTGTATGATATCACAGACACTCACACCAGACTCCACTCTAGTTTACAAGTAAGACCATTGTATGATATCACAGACACTCACACCAGACTCCACTCTAGTTTACAAGTAAGACCATTGTATGATATCACACACTCTCACACCAGACTCTACACTAGTTTACAAGTAAGACCATTGTATGATATCACAGACACTCACACCAGACTCTACTCTAGTTTACAAGTAAGACTCGTTCACACGTCATGCTTAAACAGGGAACTCTAATACTTTACATAAATAGCCAAGCACTGCTAATTAGCTGTTTGCAATACAATTACTTTTAACATACTAATACATACATTGTTGATCACTTGGTATATTGAACATCAACACAATGACGAGAAGTATGTCATCGCAGAATTGCATTTTGTTGAAATAAGAATATTTTTGTTCCGATATTGTGTGTTATTTGGCGAACAATGCTCATGTAGAAGTTCTGATTTTGTGCACTAATTATAATTGCAAGTTGTAAATTTTATCGTAATTCGGGATTGTCTTCAAGCTACCTCAGCATACATTGCTCTGGTAGACTGGTATACATACGGTCGTGTAACTTAGACATCCGTTTGTTTTTATATTAAAAAGGTATGGGGACATCAGACAGGGAAGGTAGCACTCAACCAAACCAGCCGAGCATAGAAATCAGAAACACCACAACACAATTACACTGAGAAATGCCAACACATTAACCAAAGAAACAATACAAACATAAATTCCTATATTTCAGTTGGACAGAACGAGCTGCAGATACGATCATGGTAGACAATAACGCCAATGTGTTTGTTATTGCCAATGTTCTAGGTGGGCGTGGAGAGATGGTACAGATGCCTAATCTAGCCTGGGGACAAACTAACGCTGTCTGGTTAGACTCTGGCAAATATTTCTCAATGTACTCGGCTCACACAGATCCTGAAGGTAAGTAGACTGGTACCACAGCTCACACAGATCCTGAAGGTATGTAGACTGGTACCACAGCTCACACAGATCCTGAAGGTAAGTAGACTGGTACCACAGCTCACACAGATCCTGAAGGTACGTAGACTGGTACCACAGCTCACACAGATCCTGAAGGTAAGTAGCCTGGTACCACAGCTCACACAGATCCTGAAGGTAAGTAGACTGGTACCACAGCTCACACAGATCCTGAAGGTATGTAGACTGGTACCACAGCTCACACAGATCCTGAAGGTATGTAGACTGGTACCACAGCTCACACAGATCCTGAAGGTATGTAGACTGGTACCACGGCTCACACAGATCCTGAAGGTATGTAGACTGGTACCACAGCTCACTTAGATCCTGAAGGTATGTAGACTGGTACCACATCTCACACAGATCCTGAAGGTATGTAGACTGGTACCACAGCTCACACAGATCCTGAAGGTAAGTAGACTGGTACCACAGCTCACACAGATCCTGAAGGTATGTAGACTGGTACCACAGCTCACACAGATCCTGAAGGTAAGTAGACTGGTACCACATCTCACACAGATCCTGAAGGTATGTTGACTGGTACCACAGCTCACACAGATCCTGAAGGTAATTAGACTGGTACCACAACTCATATAGACACAGTCTAGTCATTTAAAGCTGGTATAATCACAGGTCCGTGCAAAATGTCCATGATCGCTTATTCAACCTTAAATTTAACTATGTATATATACAGTTGCCCTAAGACACTTTCAAGCACATGTGCATACAATTCTGTGAATCATATTGTTTCTAGAATAACTTGTACTTGTTTCATGTTACCTGTATTTGGAGTTTATTACGTACATGTAAACAATAAGGTAACATTCTGCTCATAGAGATGTAGATCACTACTGCAGCAGCCCTCTGTATGACAACAGACGATGTCCATGTGTTACCATACTCATGTGTTTGTTAGATACTATATATTTGTGCAGAGTAGAAGTCAGCCATAAGCGAGGATGTAACTTGTAACTGGTAAATAATTCAACAGGCTACCATACTATGTGTGTCTGAAAATCACATATTGGTATGGCGACTCTAGATGCCTACTGTGACGTTTGCAATTACTTCTAGTACGTAGGACCAGCGTCATGGAACATCAAACAAAACAGATCAATAAGAAGCGACAAAACCATTAATTATAGTTTGCTTGTCTTACTTGCAGGTGGTGATATTTCCTATGATGGTAGTGAAGTATTGGTGAAGGTTTCTAGTCACGTGTATTACTGGCAGATAGCTGATACTGATGTACTAAACACACTAACACATGCTGGTGAAGATATGCCCTATGTCTCGGTAATATACTAAACACACTAACACATGCTGGTGAAGACATGCCCTATGTCTCGGTAATATACAAACACACTAACACATGCTGGTGAAGATATGCCCTATGTCTCGGTAATACACTAAACACACAAACACATGCTGGTGAAGATATGCCCTATGTCTCGGTAATATAATAAACACACTAACACATGCTGGTGAAGATATGCCCTTTGCCTCGGTAATGTACTAAACACACTAACACATGCTGGTGAAGATATGCCCCATGTCTCGGTAATATACTAAACACACTAACACATGCTGGTGAAGACATGCCCTATGTCTCGGTAATATACTAAACACACTGACACATACTGGGGAAGATATGCCCTATGTCTCGGTAATATACAAACACACTGACACATGCTGGTGAAGATATGCCCTATGTCTCGGTAATATACAAACACACTAACACATGCTGGTGAAGATATGCCCCATGTCTCGGTAATATACAAACACACTGACACATGCTGGTGAAGATATGCCCAATGTCTCGGTAATATACAAACACACTAACACATACTGGGGAAGATATGCCCCATGGCTCGGTAATATACAAACACACTAACACATGCTGGTGAAGATATGCCCTATGTCTCGGTAATATACAAACACACTAACACATGCTGGTGAAGATATGCCCTATGTCTCGGTAATATACAAACACACTAACACATGCTGGTGAAGACATGCCCAATGTCTCGGTAATGTACTAAACACAATAACATATGCTGGTGAAGATATGCCCCATGTCTCGGTAATATACAAACACACTAACACATGCTGGTGAAGATATGCCCTATGTCTCGGTAATATACTAAACACACTAACACATGCTGGTGATGACATGCCCTATGTATCGGTAATATACTAAACACACTAACACATGCTGGTGAAGACATGCCCTATGTCTCGGTAATATACTATACACACTGCCACATGTTGGTGATGACATGCCCTATGTCTCGGTAATATACTAAACACACTAACACATGCTGGTGAAGATATGCCCTATGTCTCGGTAATATACAAACACACTAACACATGCTGGTGAAGATATGCCCTATGTCTCGGTAATATACAAACACACTAACACATACTGAGGAAGATGTGCCCTATGTCTCGGTAATATACAAACACACTGACACATACTGAGGAAGATATGCCCTATGTCTCGGTAATATACAAACACACTGACACATACTGAGGAAGATATGCCGTATGTCTTGGTAATGTACAAACACACTAACACATACTGGTGAAGATATGCCCTATGTCTCGGTAATATACTAACACACTGACACATACTGGTGAAGATATGCCCTATGTCTCGGTAATATACAAACACACTAACACATGCTGGTGAAGATATGCCCTATGTCTCAGTAATATACAAACACACTAACACATGGTGGTGAAGACATGCCCTATGTCTCGGTTATATACTAAACACACTAACACATGCTGGGGAAGATATGCCCTATGTCTCGGTAATATACTAAACACACTAACACATGCTGGGGAAGATATGTCCTATGTCTCGGTAATGTACAAACACACTAACACATGCTGGTGAAGACATGCCCTATGTCTCAGTAATATACTAAACACTAACACATGCTGGTGAAGATATGCCCTATGTCTCAGTAATATACTAAACACACTAACACATGCTGGTGAAGATATACCCTATGTCTCGGTAATATACTAACACACTAACACATGCTGTTGGAGATATGCCCTATGTCTCGGTAATATACTAAACACACTAACACATGCTGGTGAAGATATGCCCTATGTCTCGGTAATATACTAACACACTAACACATGCTGGTGAAGACATGCCCTATGTCTCGGTAATATACTAACACACTAACACATGCTGGTGAAGACATGCCCTATGTCTCGGTAATATACTAACACACTAACACATGCTGGTGAAGATATGCCCTATGTCTCGGTAATATACTAACACACTAACACATGCTGGTGAAGACATGCCCTATGTCTCGGTAATATACTAACACACTAACACATGCTGGTGAAGACATGCCCTATGTCTCGGTAATATACTAAACACACTGACACATACTGGTGAAGATATGCCCTATGTCTCGGTAATATACTAACACACTAACACATGCTGGTGAAGACATGCCCTATGACTCGGTAATGTACAAACACACTAACACATGCTGGTGAAGACATGCCCTATGTCTCAGTAATATACTAAACACTAACACATGCTGGTGATGACATGCCCTATGTCTCGGTAATGTACAAACACACTAACACATGCTGGTGAAGACATGCCCTATGTCTCGGTAATATACTAACACACTAACACATGCTGGTGAAGATATGCCCTATGTCTCAGTAATATACAAACACACTAACACATGCTGGTGAAGACATGCCCTATGACTCGGTAATATACTAACACACTAACACATGCTGGTGAAGATATGCCCTATGTCTCGGTAATATACTAAACACACTGACACATACTGGTGAAGATATGCCCTATGTCTCGGTAATATACTAAACACACTGACACATACTGGTGAAGATATGCCCTATGTCTCGGTAATATACTAAACACACTGACACATACTGGTGAAGATATGCCCTATGTCTCGGTAATATACTAACACACTAACACATGCTGGTGAAGACATGCCCTATGTCTCGGTAATATACTAAACACACTGACACATGCTGGTGAAGACATGCCCTATGACTCGGTAATATACTAAACACACTAACACATGCTGGTGAAGATATGCCCTATGACTCGGTAATGTACAAACACACTAACACATGCTGGTGAAGACATGCCCTATGTCTCGGTAATATACTAACACACTAACACATGCTGGTGAAGACATGCCCTATGACTCGGTAATGTACAAACACACTAACACATGCTGGTGAAGATATGCCCTATGTCTCGGTAATATACTAAACACACTGACACATACTGGTGAAGACATGCCCTATGTCTCGGTAATATACTAAACACACTAACACATGCTGGTGAAGATATGCCCTATGTCTCGGTAATATACTAAACACACTAACACATGCTGGTGAAGATATGCCCTATGTCTCGGTAATATACTAAACACACTAACACATGCTGGTGAAGACATGCCCTATGTCTCGGTAATATACAAACACACTAACACATGCTGGTGAAGATATGCCCTATGTCTCGGTAATATACTAAACACACTAACACATGCTGGTGAAGACATGCCCTATGTCTCGGTAATATACTAAACACACTGACACATGCTGGTGAAGATATGCCCTATGTCTCGGTAATATACTAAACACACTAACACATGCTGGTGAAGATATGCCCTATGTCTCGGTAATATACTAAACACACTAACACATGCTGGTGAACACATGCCCTATGTCTCGGTAATATACTAACACACTAACACATGCTGGTGAAGATATGCCCTATGTCTCGGTAATATACTAAACACACTAACACATGCTGGTGAACACATGCCCTATGTCTCGGTAATATACTAAACACACTGACACATGCTGGTGAAGATATGCCCTATGTCTCGGTAATATACTAAACACACTAACACATGCTGGTGAAGATATGCCCTATGTCTCGGTAATATACTAAACACACTAACACATGCTGGTGAACACATGCCCTATGTCTCGGTAATATACTAACACACTAACACATGCTGGTGAAGATATGCCCTATGTCTCGGTAATATACTAAACACACTGACACGTGCTGGTGAACACATGCCCTATGTCTCGGTAATATACTAACACACTAACACATGCTGGTGAAGATATGCCCTATGTCTTGGTAATGTACTAAACATATAGTGTTTTCTATCCTCATCTGCCTTATAACGTATTATATACATGCTAGTCATTGTCTCATTGTTTAACTTGAAGTAGGGCGTGGGGGCGACAGTTTAGTACCAATAAACGAAACAGATTTGTTAACACTATAGAATGGATATAATACAACATAGCTTGCTGAAGTTCAAATATGTATGTACTGTGTTTGTACTTGTGAATTATCTTGATTAGGAAGAATCGATGTTATCCACGGTCTGTCGGATATTGAGAATGTATTTGACCAAATAAAGACGTACTTAATCAACATATATTAAGGGACAATGTTGTAGAATAATGGTGTTTATAATACATGTACATATTTCAGGGTGGTACAGCAGAGACAGTATGTTGGTCATTTGATTCCAGTGCCTACTATACAATCTCTGAGGGTACACATGCTGATCTATACATGTACAGAAGGCAAGTACAAGATACCAGGATGTAGATTGGTGTATTATATTCAGTGCTTACCTTTATTGTATTCTACAGATAAATACACAATACAATATCCACATGATTACAGCACGAGATGTTTTAAAAACCTTCATTTATATATATGTTTACTCAACCACTTTCTCAATTGGTCATATTTCAATCTCCAAATGCTCAGTTTATGATATTTGAACACACCAGTTTTCAATATTTTTCATAGTTTGGCCTGATATTTTGAAATGTGAAAGAATTGGATATTTATGAAATTACTTAAACAATATGTGAGCAAAATATCTAAGTAACAGTGAATAGCATTTCAGTTTTGAAAATTGACCACTTAAAAGTGTTAGAGTGCATTCCATCTGTAATCAGTGGAGGGGCATCGACAAATTGCAGTACCGCTGTTTCATACTTTTGTGTTTTCTCCTGAAATCCATATTAGTTAAACAAGCCTTTCTTTATGTGTAACGTAATCACACCTAAAGAGCACTCAGAACAAGAGCTGTTTGAAAAACATGTATGCACCCATACCAGCCCAATAGTCGAAAATGGTAAAGGATAAAGTGACCTTGACCTTTGATCTACTGACCTCAAAATCATTAGGGGTCAATAACAGTTGCTGGCCAACTTCCTTGTAAAGTTTGACCATCCTAGGACAAAACATTCAAGAGTTATTGAACAGAAACCATTTGGTCTAAAAAAGAATGGTTAACAGTGACCTTGACCTTTGACATACAAATCAATAGGGGTCATCTACTATCGCTGACCAACCTCCATGTCAAGTTTGAAGACCTTTTGACAAAACGTTCTTGAGTAATTGAACGGAAACAATTTGGTCTACTGACAGACATGAGCAAGGCAATATATCATTACCCCATCATCAAAGATGGGGGGCATAATAATGGGATAGTTACAGTAAATTCTCCAGCACAGCCGGACTATACTAAATTCTCCAGCACAGGCGGACTGTATTAAATTCTCCAGCACAGACGGACTATACTAAATTCTCCAGCACAGGCGGACTGTACTAAATTCTCCAACAAGGGCGGACTATACTAAATTCTCCAACAAGGGCGGACTATACTAAATTCTCCAACACAGACGGACTATACTAAATTCTCCAGCACAGGCGGACTATACTAAATTCTCCAGCACAGGCGGACTATACTAAATTCTCCAGCACGGGTGGACTATACTAAATTCTCCAGCATAGGCGGACTATACTAAATTCTACAGCAAGGGCGGACTATACTTAATTCTCCAGCACTATACTAAATTATCCAGCACAGACAGACTATACTTAATTCTCCAGCACTATACTAAATTCTCCAGCACGGACGGACTATACTAAATTCTCCAGCACAGGCGGACTATACTAAATTCTTCAGCACGGGCGGACTGTACTAAATTCTCCAGCACAGGCAGACTATACTAAATTCTCCAGCACAGACGGACTATACTAAATTCTCCAGCAAGGGCGGACTATACTAAATTCTTCAGCACGGGCGGACTATACTAAATTCTCCAGCAAGGGCGGACTATACTAAATTCTCCAGCACAGACGGACTATACTAAATTCTCCAGCACGGGCGGACAATACTAAATTCTCCAGTACAGGGGGACTATACTAAATTATCAAGCACATTAAAGCGGACTATACTAAATTATGCAGAACAGGCGGACTATACTAAATTCTCCAGCACGGGCGGACTATACTAAATTCTCCAGCACAGGCGGACTATACTAAATTATCCAGCACGGGCGGACTATACTAAATTCTCCAGCACAGACGGACTATACTAAATTCTCTAGCACGGGCGGACTATACTAAATTATCCAGCACGGGCGGACTATACTAAATTCTCCAGCACAGGCGGACTATACTAAATTCTCCAGCACGGGTGGACTATACTAAATTCTCCAGCATAGGCGGACTATACTAAATTCTACAGCAAGGGCGGACTATACTTAATTCTCCAGCACTATACTAAATTCTCCAGCACGGACGGACTATACTAAATTCTCCAGCACAGGCGGACTATACTAAATTCTACAGCAAGGGCGGACTATACTTAATTCTCCAGCACTATACTAAATTCTCCAGCACGGACGGACTATACTAAATTCTTCAGCACGGGCGGACTATACTAAATTCTCCAGCATAGGCGGACTATACTAAATTCTACAGCAAGGGCGGACTATACTTAATTCTCCAGCACTATACTAAATTCTCCAGCACGGACGGACTATACTAAATTCTCCAGCACAGGCGGACTATACTAAATTCTCCAGCACAGACGGACTATACTAAATTCTCCAGCACAGGCGGACTATACTAAATTCTCCAGCACAGACGGACTATACTAAATTATCCAGCACGGGCGGACTATACTAAATTCTCCAGCACAGGCGGACTATACTAAATTCTCCAGCACAGGCGGACTATACTAAATTCTCCAGCACGAGCGGACTATTATACTAAATTCTCCAGCACGGGCGGACTATACTAAATTATCCAGCACAGACAGACTATACTAAATTCTCCAGCACAGGCGGACTATACTAAATTCTCCAGCACGAGCGGACTATTATACTAAATTCTCCAGCTCAGACAGACTATACTAAATTCTCCAGCACAGACAGACTATACTAAATTCTCCAGCACGGGGGGACTATACTAAATTCTCCAGCACAGACAGACTATACTAAATTCTCCAGCACAGACAGCCTATACTAAATTCTCCAGCACAGACAGACTATACTAAATTCTTCAGCACAGACAGACTATACTAAATTCTCCAGCACAGACAGACTAAACTAAATTCTCCAGCATTGGCGGACTATGGCAAATAAATGAGGACATCAGATACAACAACAGTAACATTTTGTTTAAATCATTTTATATATGCAGTACATAGAATCAGTACATAGAATCAGTACATAGAATCAATCAGTACATAGAATCAGTACATAGAATCCATACATAGAATCAGTACATAGAACCAGTACATAAGATCAGTACATAGAATCAGTACATTGCATCCAACAACATACAATAACTTGAAATTATGACAATTAACATTTACAATGCATAAATCACATGACATGTAGAGGTCACATGACTTGTAGAGGTCATATGACATATAGAGATCACATGACATGTAGAGGTCACATGACATGTAGAGGTCACATGACTACAGTGTACAATTAAAATATATATATACATATCTACAATCAATGCAGAATCAGAATAAAACATGGTAACAATAATTTGTTTACAGTAGAAAGCAGACCACTGGTTGTACAAGTTTGAATATTCAAATCCAGAAGTGTTTTGCCTGTTTGTCATTAATTTGGATTACAAATTCATAATGACCAAATATCACATCAATATTAACATAAACAAGTAAAAGTTATCACATGCAACAATTGTCCATATACAAGTTGATATTTGCTACATTTGAATAGTAGAGCATTGTCAAGGAGACATAGGTAACTTGGCCCTAACCCCTAACCCTTTTAAACAAAGCTGCTAACCCTAGGTACACAGTAACGTAGCTGCCGCTAGGCCATTAGGCCCGGGCCTACACATCATTTCGAGAAAAAATAATATATTTTTTTTTTAAGTTTAACTTGAAATTTGATCCCCTAAATATACGTCAAAATGCAACTGTACCTTTTAAGGAATAAAAAAAATTCCGGGGAGCATGCACACGGACCCGCTACTTCTTTCATCTTTACCTACGGGCCTACACATTGCTAAGGTCCTAGCTACGCCCCTGGTACACAACTTCACAAGCTACTAAATAATGCAGAGATTTGTGTATTTTGGCTATGATAGTAATATAACAAGGTTACCCCCCCCCCCCTATATTCTAAATGACTGAAGCGATCATTGTTGTTTAGCACCAAACAAAATCTCTGTTTATAGACAAACAAACTATAGAAAGTATAGAAATTGATAGACATCATCATAATGTGCACAGTGAATAGATCACTTATTGAGAATGGAGATAACAAGAGGGCCTGAAAGGCCCTAGGGCACTCACCTGTTGCACATTGGTCTAGGTATCAGTACAACCTACATTCTGACCATATTTCATGAAGATTGGATCAAAACAGTACTGACCCCTGGAGTGAACACAATGTTTTTCTAAGATTTGACCTAGTGTTTGACCCCACATGACCCAGTTTCAAACTTGGCCTAGATTTCATAAAGAACAAAATTCTGACCAAGTTTCATGATGATTGGATCAAAACCACGCCCTCTGGAGTGAACACAAGGTTTTTCTAAGATTTGGTCTAGTGACCTAGTTTTTGACCCCACATGACCCAGTCTCAAACTTGGTCTAGATTCCATAGAGAACAACATTCTGACCAAGTTTCATGAAGATACGATCAAAATTGTGACCTCTGGTGTGAACACTAGGTTTTTCTAAGATTTGACCTAGTGACCTAGTTTTTGACCCAACATGACCTAGTTTTGAACTTTGCCTAGATTCCATAGAGAACAACATTCTGGTCAAGTGTCGTGATGATTGGATCAAAACCACGACCTCTGGAGTGAACACAAGTTTTTTCTAAGATTTGACCTAGTGACCTAGTTTTTTACCTGGCATGACCCAGCTTCGAACTTGGCCTAGATTTCATGCAGAACAACATTCTGACCAAGTTTCATGAATATTGGATGAAATTGGTGACCTCTAGAGTGTACACAAGGTTTTTATAAGATTTGGTGACATCTAGAGTGTACACAAGATTTGTCTAAGATTTGACCTAGTGACCTAGATTTTGACCCCACATGACCCAGTTTCGAACTTGGCCTAGATTTCATAGAGTACAACATTCTGGCCAAGTTTCATGAAGATTGGATCAAAACTGTTGCCTCTAGAGTGTACACAAGCCAATTGTTGACGGACGACGGACGATAACGGACAGACGCCCCCACGATCTCTACCTTAGGTGGTCATTCCATTGTTTAAGATCAAAGGAGCGACTACTTAAAGGACAAAAGAATTCAGTGGTCATGGAATGAATTGAATAGATTTCTATTGTGTTAGGCCACACCTCCGACCACCTAAGGTAGCTTTCGTGTGTGCGGACGATGGACGAAGAGTGATCACAAAAGCTCACCTTGTCACTATGTGACAGGTGAGCTAATAAAACATTGCACTAACAAACCAATATAACAATGATAGGTAAAATAGATACATGTATAATGTTATATAACTTACATTCTTATCATGAGTAGGGGAATAATATTACTGTGACTACCTGGTGAAGGACAGACAGTTTGTGAGCATATACAGTACTACAATGTGCCAGATTGCTGGTCACATGAAAACCATTTTTTAACAAGACAAAAAACTTTGCTTAAATTAAGTTGCAGGAAAATAAAATTTCAGGTTCACATTAAATGCTCCTAGCTACATATTAAAAGCTAATATAGTTTCTTATAAAGTTTCTTGACTGTTAACAAAAAAGATTTTGGAAGTTGGATAAAATCTAAAATTCCTAATACCTATCCATTGAATACTTGGTTGAATTATACGAGGGTCAGTCAAGAAAAACTGAGAGTTGGTGAATAATGATCAGGAGAATAAGTGTTCGTATATTGTCTATACATTATCGTGAAATATGGTATCTCATCGATGTTATGGCGAATACCAATTTTGGGTATGAATATTTGATTGTTGTTGCCAGGCAACCGAAGAAGACAACTCGAAGACATGCGTTCGCGCTGTCTGTAGAACACAATTATGCGTTGTTATGGAAACGTAAAGTTATATCGAACCTTTTAAACTTATTTTTCATTTTGTAATACATTAATCTTTCAAATATATTTAATTATGGTTGATTTGTTCATCCAATATAGAAAATGTACTTGATGGAACTATTAATTGTCGCTTTATTTGTTGGTATTGAGATCACAATTGTACCCCACCCAAAAGAATGCATGGTGTTTTACAAAAGCGATGTTATATTTTTTATTTCTATTATGGCCACTGGACTCCATTAGATACATTCATAATCCTCCTGAGCAGAAATGATGAATTCAGTGATTCGTTTTAGAATACCATCGCAACGCAAAGAACACATACCGAGAAAATCGATAAAATACGGGTGAAATTGTTGCTAGGCAACTAAACAATACAGCATTAGTGACCATTCTGTAACAAACGCCCATTATTATTTGATATAAATGATTCTACAAGATATACACGTTAGTTGTACTAAATTACGCTAAATAAAGTTGAAATAAACGTTCGAGTTGACAACAAAATAGGTCTCCAAGCCGCTTGCGCGAACGCATACCCTTTAGTGATGTCCGTTGGTTGCTTGGCAACTTAATTTAGAAGCCTATATCCGACCACAGAATTCACCAGACTATCCGCAATACATTTTGAAGGCTTAATTTAGCTACTCTCAGTTTTTCTTGACTGACCCTCGTAAATACAAACTTAACTTCTTCTTCCTTTCATCTGTTGAATACTGGTAGTTACTGATTAACTTAAAGTATGAAATAATCTGTTCAATGTAGTGTAACCAACAAGTATACAATAAGAAATATTAAACATATAAAGCAAACATTGTAAGCATTATCTGGAATCTAGTTTAAAAGTTACACAACTTAGAACTTGACATAAATATTTACATCAAAACATTTAAAACATTACATATCAGACAACAGAATAAAGTGAAAGACTTATAGATATACACAACAGAAAACTAGCAAACAAATAATGTCAGTATATATAACAAGAAACGATTGATATACAAAATCTACACTACTACAAACAAACAGGCATCATGATGACCAAAATACAATGTGATATATTTATACAGTCAGAACATGTGATCATCCTCTCAACAGCAAGACTGTATGACCCTAGCATGATAAATTACAGTATAAACATAAACAAACATATACTTATGATATGAATAAAAATCATGGCTCGAAACATTTATGAAACAAATTGTTTAAACATTTGGCATAACATAAAAAATTTGCATGTTCTTAAATATTCAGAAGTGATAAATAAAGCACATTCAGTGTTTGTTTCAGTATTTTTTTTAGTATTGTAATTTATGGTATTAGAGCTATAATATTGTTATATAAAACTTTGTACCATGAATGTAACCTTGACTTTTCTAACACTAACAGAGTAACCTTGACTTTTCTAACACTAACAGAGTAACCTTGACTTTTCTAACACTAACAGAGTAACCTTGACCTTTCTAACACTAACAGAGTAACCTTGACTTTTCTAACACTAACAGAACATCACAGCATTAATTCATATCAAAACTAGACAGCTCGCCTTTTAGAAACAATTATAATTGATTTATCAAAGTATTAAACAATGTCACTCTTTCATGTTAAACAATAGACCATATGCCAGTAGCAATATCACAGTGACTATTTCTATGTCCAAGGTTGGCCTGAGGCTTTCAAGGGAACAAATATGTTCTGTTATATAGCACAATGAAGTACAGTATTTAGGTTCTAGTGTGTTCACATCATTTAATATACTCCTTTATTATTGTTTAATTGTTTAACTAGTTAAGCATTTGTAGTATAAATCACTCTGCACATCTCATACATGATGTCACCAATCTCTACAAGAGTATACCTACGTGTGGTTGACTATATTTGGAATAAGCTTTATTATTTACACATCCATCTGTAAGGTCAGTACTACCAACAATAATCACAGAACACAATCACTGCTGGATAAACGCAATTACATACAAAACACAATCACTGCTGGATAAACGTAATTACATACAAAACCAATAAACAAACTTATCAATCACGAGAAAACACAAGGAATAAACACAATACCAAAATAAACAGTTACTGAATAATAACACAATACCAAAATAAACAGTTAGTGAATAATACATGACATGAATTACTTGAAGTTATCATACATTCACCAATAGTTATATATGTATGTTACCAAGCTTCATCAATGGGTTAGGGTTATTGTAACTATTATAATTATGGTATTATATCTAATATATAAATGATGCAGTGTGTTGTATATAGAGGATCTATCACGAGTTGTCAATTGATATAAATATATGTTAAACGAGTTTTGGAAATTTCATTAAGCGAGCCTCTGGCGAGCTTAATAATATTTCCTGAACGAGTTTAATATAAATATATCAATTGACAACGAGTGATAGATTCTTTTTATCATATGACACTAAAAACGCAAAATAAGCATTGATTTATTGGAAAAAATCAATATCTTATACTACACATGGTACGTATAGCTTTATACGTACTGGCTATACTAACCTGGATACAAGGAGAGTCATGTGATATAATAGTGTTGGTTTTTTGTGGTTCACAGATTTTCTGTACAGTAACAGATATAACACATTGATAGGTAATGTTACTGGTTGTGCGGCCTACAGTGGGCTGATCTGCTTATACAAATTGTTTCAGAATATAAAAAAATACCAAACAAGGCGGTACATCTTGCATAAAATATTCTAAAACTATTCTAATGGTTAGAAAAATGATTTACAATTATAATTAAAATTTGCTTAAAATCTGACTTTAAATTACCAATGAATTTCCCAATATGTAATGCTAGGTCAGGGGTTGTATATTTTATGAACATCCCGGATTTCAGTTTCCAGAACCAGCAAGCAAGATCACTATGAATCAGTTAACATTTACATTGTATTCAGTTCTACAATAGTAAGTTAGTAATGCATCAATAGTTTGACAACATCTGGGTACTGCTCCAACAAAGCACTAACAGACATATATTATTAAACTTATCATCAAATTTAATTTCTTTTTCATTTGTTACTTCCAGTAAATCAGGAACACATATTATGGTTTGTACAAATTCATTAAAGAATAATTATTATATTTAGTACTGCAGATATATTTAGAACACGGTGTTATAGTAAAATAATTAATAATAAATACAGAAGTTAAATTTCCATAAAAGCTTTGATAAAACATTACCCTTGAGTTAATCAAAGTACAGGGAAAAACCTATTAATGTAATCAATAACTATAAATGCATTCATCGACACGGGCACCCCCATCAGGTTTTATAGTAAAAGTAACGAAGGGCCATAACTCTGGTAAAAATTGTCAAAGCAAAAATTTCATCCTTTATGGTCAACTACACATTAAGGTTGATCTCCAAGTTATTATCAGAAATTGATAGTTGGCAGTACCCCCATAGATGTAGGTTGTTAATCTGTGAATGTTTGGGTAACGGTTTGTGTGGAGTTCAACACACTAGATTTGCGTTAGGTACAAATGGACAGCACCAATCTTGTATGCCCTCAACTTATAGACAAATGCAAAACATATTGTGATCATAAATTATGTTACCATGGTGACATTATCTAGCAATATAAACAAACCCTGTATAATAGTGCACTACAAAAACATAATGAAAAGTAAAATGCCTTTGGTATATTGTATAAACAAACTAAATGAACACAATATTGCAACATATTTGGTGATATGATGAAAACATGATGTCTTAAAAACTTCTTAGTATCAAACAATGTATTGTATGTAATATATATTAACCAAACAAGTGAAATGGCTGAGTTTAAGGATATCAAAACAGAAGAAAAGTATTGTTGATTAGGGCTGTAACGGTACGCTCACCTCACGATATGATATGTACTGTCAATTTTTCGAACGGTTCGGTGTATTTCGGTATGATACAATATTCTCTAACAGCAGCTTAAAAACCACAATTTTTAAGTGACAATGAATTTGTTGATTCTATAACAGCAATTTTAATGTTGCTATCAACTATTTTAAATGAATTTCGACAATATGAGGCATATCTTAATGCAATTAAAAGGAGTGAAGCATGGTAATTTTACATAATCAGAGGACTTTCAGACATTTTTGTTCTCTTAATATTATTTTGCTCATTAAAAAGCTTATACCGAACCGTACCGAAATTTGCAATTCTTGTACCGTGAACTGTGTGGGACTGAAGTCTGCGGTCTTTCATGTACCGTGGTATACCGTTACAGCCCTATTGTTGATGTGATATCATGATTCGTTACATTCCGACCAAGGATTCCTGACAGTGACGTCATGTTGTGTTTACAATGAAATGTTTACTTTATATATCGTCAGCAAAAATGTGGATTATCAGTATATTTCTTTATCTACAATTTGAAATATTGGCCTAGAGGCCTACAAGTGTATACGTCAGACAAATTACAAAGTTATAAGCGATTAGTATTATCACCATGGCCAAAAAGATGATTTTCAAAAAGAGCTCTTATAGTCCAATTGGTCTGTTCGGTGTATATAATTTTTCACTTGCTGGCCAAAAGGTATGACTTTGTGTTCTCTCGTATATAATACAAGAAAAAAAGTTATAGTTTAATGGCTATCACAAACTTTGAACTTAGATGACCTGAGTGAAAGTTAACAAACACATCCACAGAACCATGCAATGCTTGAAATATATAACTTGGTAAGGATATTGTCCTATATTAGTATGATCCTCATTTGTGGATATACCCTGCTTACTTATTATATAGATTATATACAGAATGACGTCACTGTCATAAATCGTTGGTCGGATAGTAGCATGCATGTACAGTATCTGGTTAAAATACTCAAACAATCGACTGTATAAACAGTGAGTGGAGAATTCAAGTACTGTTGAGTTAAACTATTAAGTTTTGAGTGACACAAAAAACTGTTTATAATCAATTACTGACACATCTAATAGTTAAACACATACACAGAGAAATAGCTTAGCAACATGAAAATTTAATGGACAAAAATAACATGTTTCCTTAACAGTATAATAGTTGTAATGGGACAGCAAAAGGGAATCAACGACAAATCTCTAACACCAAAAGTTTACCAACGCACTGAGGGACAACAGACAAATGACAATCACAAAAGCTCACCTTGTCACTATGTGACAGGTAACCTGTGTTTGTGTCTCCCTGGGGAGACTATTTCTGTCCTGTAGGTGTGGCAGCTGAGGAATAGACACTGTCTGAATAATAGGCTTCATAAAATCTGACTGTAAATTTAAATATGAATAACATTAGAAGCAACTTACAGAGGTACAATTAGTTTATGGACATATCAGTAAAGATGGTTGAATTAAACATTGTGTTTAACATTTTGAGAAACATTGCCATACACAGTGAACGGAGAGAAAATGTACAAAAACAGGTAAATAATATCCATCATGATGATATTATATCTATGGTGACGCTGTATCCACGATGATGGTATCGTATCTATGGTGATGCTGTATCCACGATGATCGTGTTTCTATTATGGCATTATGAAGATGCTGTAAGAATATCGAGTGTTTTCTCTCGGTCGTTGTTTGTATTCACTAAAGCTTCTTTGATCTTTTCTCCATTAAATCCAAGTTCTTGCATCTGAGTGAACAGTTCCAGGTATGCACACGCCTGAAATAAGTAACATAGCATGTAACATGTTCAATGTATGCACACGCCTGAAATAAGTAACATAGCATGTAACATGTTCAATGTATGCACACGCCTGAAATAACATAGCATGTAACATGTACCAGGTATGCACACGCCTGAAATAACATAGCATGTAACGTGTACCAGGTATGCACACGCCTGAAATAAGACAGCATGTAACATGTACCAGGTATGCACACGCCTGAAATAACATAGCATGTAACATGTTCTAGGTATGCACACGCCAGAAATAACATAGCATGTAACATGTACCAGGTATGTACACACCTGAAATAAGTAACATAGCATGTAACATGTACCAGGTATGTACACACCTGAAATAACATAGCATGTAACATGTTCTAGGTATGTACACGTCTGAAATAACATAGCATGTAACATGTTCTAGGTATGCACACGCCAGAAATAACATAGCATGTAACATGTACCAGGTATGCACACGCCTGAAATAACATAGCATGTAACATGTACCAGGTATGCACACGCCTGAAATAACATAGCATGTAACATGTACCAGGTATGTACACACCTGAAATAACATAGCATGTAACATGTACCAGGTATGCACACGCCTGAAATAACATAGCATGTAACATGTACCAGGTATGTACACGCCTGAAATAACATAGCATGTAACATGTTCTAGGTATGCACACGCCAGAAATAACATAGCATGTAACATGTACCAGGTATGTACACGCCTGAAATAACATAGCATGTAACATGTTCTAGGTATGTACACGCCTGAAATAACATGGCATGTAACATGTACCAGGTATGCACACGCCTGAAATAACATAGCATGTAACATGTTCTAGGTATGCACACGCCTGAATTAACATAGCATGTAACATGTTCCAGGTATGCACACGCCTGAAATAACATAGCATGTAACATGTACCAGGTATACACACGCCTGAAATAACATAGCATGTAACATGTACCAGGTATGCACACGCCTGAAATAACATAGCATGTAACATGTACCAGGTATGCACACGCCTGAAATAACATAGCATGTAACATGTTCCAGGTATGCACACGCCTGAAATAACATAGTATGTAACATGTACCAGGTATACACACGCCTGAAATAACATAGCATGTAACATGTTCTAGGTATGCACACGCCTGAAATAACATAGCATGTAACATGTTCCAGGTATGTACACGTCTGAAATAACATAGCATGTAACATGTTCTAGGTATGCACACGCCTGAAATAACATAGCATGTAACATGTACCAGGTATGTACACGCCTGAAATAACATAGCATGTAACATGTTCTAGGTATGCACACGCCTGAAATAACATAGCATGTAACATGTACCAGGTATACACACGCCTGAAATAACATAGCATGTAACATGTTCCAGGTATGTACACGCCTGAAATAACATAGCATGTAACATGTACCAGGTATGCACACGCCTGAAATAACATAGCATGTAACATGTTCTAGGTATGCACACGCCTGAAATAACATAGTATGTAACATGTACCAGGTATGCACACGCCTGAAATAACATAGCATGTAACATGTTCTAGGTATGTACACGCCTGAAATAACATAGCATGTAACATGTACCAGGTATGCACACGTCTGAAATAACATAGCATGTAACATGTACCATGTATGTACACGCCTGAAATAACATAGCATGTAACATGTAACATGTACCAGGTACGCACACGCCTGAAATAACATAGCATGTAACATGTACCAGGTATGTTCACGCCTGAAATAACATAGCATGTAACATGTAACATGCACCAGGTACGCACACGCCTGAAATAACATAGCATGTAACATGTTCTAGGTATGCACACGCCTGAAATAAGTAACATAGCATGTAACATGTACCAGGTATGCACACGCCTGAAATAACATAGCATGTAACATGTACCAGGTATGCACACGCCTGAAATAACATAGCATGTAACATGTTCTAGGTATGCACACGCCTGAAATAAGTAACATAGCATGTAACATGTACCAGGTATGTACACGCCTGAAATAACATAGCATGTAACATGTACCAGGTATGCACACGCCTGAAATAACATAGCATGTAACATGTACCAGGTATGTACACGTCTGAAATAACATAGCATGCAACATGTACCAGGTATACACACACCTGAAATAACATAGCATGTAACATGTTCTAGGTATGCACACGCCTGAAATAACATAGCATGTAACACGTTCTAGGTATGTACACGCCTGAAATAACATAGCATGTAACATGTACCAGGTATGCACACGCCTGAAATAACATAGCATGTAACATGTACCAGGTATGCACACGCCTGAAATAACATAGCATGTAACACGTTCTAGGTATGTACACGCCTGAAATAACATAGCATGTAACATGTACCAGGTATGCACACGCCTGAAATAATATAGCATGTAACATGTACCAGGTATGCACACGCCTGAAATAATATAGCATGTAACATGTACCAGGTATGCACACGCCTGAAATAATATAGCATGTAACATGTTCCAAGTATGCACACGCCTGAAATAACATAGCATGTAACATGTTCCAGGTATGCACACGCCTGAAATAAGTAACATAGCATTAACATGCACCAGGTATGCACACGCCTGAAATAATATAGCATGTAACATGTACCAGGTATGCACACGCCTGAAATAATATAGCATGTAACATGTACCAGGTATGCACACGCCTGAAATAATATAGCATGTAACATGTACCAGGTATGCACACGCCTGAAATAATATAGCATGTAACATGTACCAGGTATGTACACGCCTGAAATAACATAGCATGTAACATGTTCGAGGTATGTACACGTCTGAAATAATATAGCATGTAACATGTTCTAGGTATGTACACGTCTGAAATAACATAGCATGTAACATGTACCAGGTATGTACACGCCTGAAATAACATAGCATGTAACATGTTCCAGGTATGTACACGTCTGAAATAACATAGCATGTAACATGTTCTAGGTATGCACACGCCTGAAATAACATAGCATGTAACATGTACCAGGTATGTACACGTCTGAAATAACATAGCATGTAACATGTTCTAGGTATGCACACGCCTGAAATAACATAGCATGTAACATGTTCTAGGTATGCACACGCCTGAAATAACATAGCATGTAACATGTACCAGGTATGTACACGTCTGAAATAACATAGCATGTAACATGTACCAGGTATGCACACGCCTGAAATAATATAGCATGTAACATGTTCCAGGTATGTACACGCCTGAAATAACATAGCATGTAACATGTACCAGGTATACACACGCCTGAAATAACATAGCATGTAACATGTTCTAGGTATGCACACGCCTGAAATAACATGGCATGTAACATGTACCAGGTATGCACACGCCTGAAATAACATAGCATGTAACATGTTCTAGGTATGCACACGCCTGAAATAACATAGCATGTAACATGTACCAGGTATGCACACGCCTGAAATAAGTAACATTGCATGTAACATGTTCTAGGTATGCACACGCCTGAAATAAGTAACATAGCATGTAACATGTACCAGGTATGTACACGCCTGAAATAACATAGCATGTAACATGTTCTAGGTATGCACACGCCTGAAATAACATAGCATGTAACATGTTCTAGGTATGCACACACCTGAAATAACATAGCATGTAACATGTTCTAGGTATGTACACACCAGAAATAACATAGCATGTAACATGTACCAGGTATGCACACGCCTGAAATAACATAGCATGTAACATGTACCAGGTATGCACACGCCTGAAATAACATAGCATGTAACATGTTCTAGGTATGCACACGCCTGAAATAACATAGCATGTAACATGTTCCAGGTATGCACACGCCTGAAATAACATAGCATGTAACATGTTCTAGGTATGCACACGCCTGAAATAACATATCATGTAACATGTACCAGGTATGCACACGCCTGAAATAACATAGCATGTAACATGTTCTAGGTATGCACACGCCTGAAATAACATAGCATGTAACATGTTCCAGGTATGTACACGTCTGAAATAACATAGCAAGTAACATGTACCAGGTATACACACGCCTGAAATAACATAGCATGTAACATGTACCAGGTATGCACACGCCTGAAATAAGTAACATTGCATGTAACATGTTCTAGGTATGCACACGCCTGAAATAAGTAACATTGCATGTAACATGTACCAGGTATGCATACGCCTGAAATAACACAGCATGTAACATGTACCAGGTATGCACACGCCTGAAATAACATAGCATGTAACATGTACCAGGTATGTACACGCCTGAAATAACATAGCATGTAACATGTTCTAGGTATGCACACGCCTGAAATAACATAGCATGTAACATGTTCTAGGTATGCACACACCTGAAATAACATAGCATGTAACATGTTCTAGGTATGTACACACCAGAAATAACATAGCATGTAACATGTACCAGGTATGCACACGCCTGAAATAACATAGCATGTAACATGTACCAGGTATGCACACGCCTGAAATAACATAGCATGTAACATGTTCTAGGTATGCACACGCCTGAAATAACATAGCATGTAACATGTTCCAGGTATGTACACGTCTGAAATAACATAGCATGTAACATGTTCTAGGTATGCACACGCCTGAAATAACATATCATGTAACATGTACCAGGTATGCACACGCCTGAAATAACATAGCATGTAACATGTTCTAGGTATGCACACGCCTGAAATAACATAGCATGTAACATGTTCCAGGTATGTACACGTCTGAAATAACATAGCAAGTAACATGTACCAGGTATACACACGCCTGAAATAACATAGCATGTAACAGGTATGCATACGCCTGAAATAACACAGCATGTAACATGTTCTAGGTATGCACACACCTGAAATAAATAACATAGCATGTAACATGTACCAGGTATGCACACGCCTGAAATAACATAGCATGTAACATGTTCTAGGTATGTACACGCCTGAAATAACATAGCATGTAACATGTTCTAGGTATGCACACGCCTGAAATAACATAGCATGTAACATGTACCAGGTATGGACACGCCTGAAATAACATAGCATGTAACATGTTCTAGGTATGCACACGCCTGAAATAACATAGCATGTAACATGTACCAGGTATGCACACGCCTGAAATAAATAACATAGCATGTAACATGTACCAGGTGTGCACACGCCTGAAATAACATAGCATGTAACATGTTCTTGGTATGCACATGCCTGAAATAACATAGCATGTAACATGTTCCAGGTATGTACACGTCTGAAATAACATAGCAAGTAACATGTACCAGGTATACACACGCCTGAAATAACATAGCATGTAACATGTTCCAGGTATGTACACGTCTGAAATAACATAGCATGTAACATGTTCTAGGTATGCACACGCCTGAAATAACATATCATGTAACATGTACCAGGTATGCACACGCCTGAAATAACATAGCATGTAACATGTACCAGGTATGTACACGCCTGAAATAACATAGCATGTAACATGTACCAGGTATGTACACACCTGAAATAACATAGCATGTAACATGTACCAGGTATGCACACACCTGAAATAACATAGCATGTAACATGTTCCAGGTATGTACACGCCTGAAATAACATAGCATGTAACATGTACCAGGTATGTACACGCCTGAAATAACATAGCATGTAACATGTTCCAGGTATGCACACACCTGAAATAACATAGCATGTAACATGTACCAGGTATGTACACGCCTGAAATAACATAGCATGTAACATGTACCAGGTATGTACACGCCTGAAATAACATAGCATGTAACATGTTCTAGGTATGCACACGCCTGAAATAACATAGCATGTAACATGTTCTAGGTATGCACACGCCTGAAATAACATAGCATGTAACATGTTCTAGGTATGCACACGCCTGAAATAACATAGCATGTAACATGTTCCAGGTATGTACACGCCTGAAATAACATAGCATGTAACATGTACCAGGTATGCACACGCCTGAAATAACATATCATGTAACATGTACCAGGTATGCACACGCCTGAAATAACATAGCATGTAACATGTACCAGGTATGTACACGCCTGAAATAACATAGCATGTAACATGTTCTAGGTATGCACACGCCTGAAATAACATAGCATGTAACATGTACCAGGTATGTACACGCCTGAAATAACATAGCATGTAACATGTACCAGGTATGTACACGCCTGAAATAAATAACATAGCATGTAACATGTACCAGGTATGCACACGCCTGAAATAACATAGCATGTAACATGTTCTAGGTATGCACACGCCTGAAATAACATAGCATGTAACATGTACCAGGTATGCACACGCATGAAATAAGTAACATTGCATGTAACATGTTCTAGGTATGCACACGCCTGAAATAAGTAACATTGCATGTAACATGTACCAGGTATGCATACGCCTGAAATAACACAGCATGTAACATGTACCAGGTATGCACACGCCTGAAATAACATAGCATGTAACATGTACCAGGTATGTACACGCCTGAAATAACATAGCATGTAACATGTTCTAGGTATGCACACGCCTGAAATAACATAGCATGTAACATGTTCTAGGTATGCACACACCTGAAATAACATAGCATGTAACATGTTCTAGGTATGTACACACCAGAAATAACATAGCATGTAACATGTACCAGGTATGCACACGCCTGAAATAACATAGCATGTAACATGTACCAGGTATGCACACGCCTGAAATAACATAGCATGTAACATGTTCTAGGTATGCACACGCCTGAAATAACATAGCATGTAACATGTTCCAGGTATGCACACGCCTGAAATAACATAGCATGTAACATGTTCTAGGTATGCACACGCCTGAAATAACATATCATGTAACATGTACCAGGTATGCACACGCCTGAAATAACATAGCATGTAACATGTTCTAGGTATGCACACGCCTGAAATAACATAGCATGTAACATGTTCCAGGTATGTACACGTCTGAAATAACATAGCAAGTAACATGTACCAGGTATACACACGCCTGAAATAACATAGCATGTAACAGGTATGCATACGCCTGAAATAACACAGCATGTAACATGTACCAGGTATGCACAGGCCTGAAATAACATAGCATGTAACATGTACCAGGTATGCATACGCCTGAAATAACGTAGCATGTAACATGTTATAGGTATGCACACACCTGAAATAAATAACATAGCATGTAACATGTACCAGGTATGCAAACGCCTGAAATAACATAGCATGTAAAATGTTCTAGGTATGTACACGCCTGAAATAAATAACATAGCATGTAACATGTACCAGGTATGCACACGCCTGAAATAACATAGCATGTAACATGTTCTAGGTATGCACACGCCTGAAATAACATAGCATGTAACATGTACCAGGTATGCACACGCCTGAAATAAATAACATAGCATGTAACATGTACCAGGTATGCACACGCCTGAAATAACATAGCATGTAACATGTTCTTGGTATGCACACGCCTGAAATAACATAGCATGTAACATGTACCAGGTATGCACACGCCTGAAATAAGTAACATTGCATGTAACATGTTCTAGGTATGCACACACCTGAAATAAGTAACATTGCATGTAACATGTACCAGGTATGCATACGCCTGAAATAACACAGCATGTAACATGTACCAGGTATGTACACGCCTGAAATAACATAGCATGTAACATGTTCTAGGTATGCACACGCCTGAAATAACATAGCATGTAACATGTTCTAGGTATGTACACACCAGAAATAACATAGCATGTAACATGTACCAGGTATGCACACGCCTGAAATAACATAGCATGTAACATGTACCAGGTATGCACACGCCTGAAATAACATAGCATGTAACATGTTCTAGGTATGCACACGCCTGAAATAACATAGCATGTAACATGTTCCAGGTATGTACACGTCTGAAATAACATAGCATGTAACATGTTCTAGGTATGCACACGCCTGAAATAACATATCATGTAACATGTACCAGGTATGCACACGCCTGAAATAACATAGCATGTAACATGTTCTAGGTATGCACACGCCTGAAATAACATAGCATGTAACATGTTCCAGGTATGTACACGTCTGAAATAACATAGCAAGTAACATGTACCAGGTATACACACGCCTGAAATAACATAGCATGTAACAGGTATGCATACGCCTGAAATAACACAGCATGTAACATGTACCAGGTATGCACAGGCCTGAAATAACATAGCATGTACCATGTACCAGGTATGCATACGCCTGAAATAACGTAGCATGTAACATGTTCTAGGTATGCACACACCTGAAATAAATAACATAGCATGTAACATGTACCAGGTATGCACACGCCTGAAATAACATAGCATGTAACATGTTCTAGGTATGCACACGCCTGAAATAACATAGCATGTAACATGTACCAGGTATGCACACGCCTGAAATAACATAGCAAGTAACATGTACCAGGTATACACACGCCTGAAATAACATAGCATGTAACATGTTCTAGGTATGTACACGCCTGAAATAAATAACATAGCATGTAACATGTACCAGGTATGCACACGCCTGAAATAACATAGCATGTAACATGTTCTAGGTATGCACACGCCTGAAATAACATAGCATGTAACATGTACCAGGTATGCACACGCCTGAAATAAATAACATAGCATGTAACATGTACCAGGTGTGCACACGCCTGAAATAACATAGCATGTAACATGTTCTTGGTATGCACACGCCTGAAATAACATAGCATGTAACATGTTCCAGGTATGTACACGTCTGAAATAACATAGCAAGTAACATGTACCAGGTATACACACGCCTGAAATAACATAGCATGTAACAGGTATGCATACGCCTGAAATAACACAGCATGTAACATGTACCAGGTATGCACAGGCCTGAAATAACATAGCATGTAACATGTACCAGGTATGCATACGCCTGAAATAACGTAGCATGTAACATGTTCTAGGTATGCACACACCTGAAATAAATAACATAGCATGTAACATGTACCAGGTATGCACACGCCTGAAATAAATAACATAGCATGTAACATGTACCAGGTATGCACACGCCTGAAATAACATAGCATGTAACATGTTCTTGGTATGCACACGCCTGAAATAACATAGCATGTAACATGTACCAGGTATGCACACGCCTGAAATAAGTAACATTGCATGTAACATGTTCTAGGTATGCACACACCTGAAATAAGTAACATTGCATGTAACATGTACCAGGTATGCATACGCCTGAAATAACACAGCATGTAACATGTACCAGGTATGTACACGCCTGAAATAACATAGCATGTAACATGTTCTAGGTATGCACACGCCTGAAATAACATAGCATGTAACATGTTCTAGGTATGTACACACCAGAAATAACATAGCATGTAACATGTACCAGGTATGCACACGCCTGAAATAACATAGCATGTAACATGTACCAGGTATGCACACGCCTGAAATAACATAGCATGTAACATGTTCTAGGTATGCACACGCCTGAAATAACATAGCATGTAACATGTTCCAGGTATGTACACGTCTGAAATAACATAGCATGTAACATGTTCTAGGTATGCACACGCCTGAAATAACATATCATGTAACATGTACCAGGTATGCACACGCCTGAAATAACATAGCATGTAACATGTTCTAGGTATGCACACGCCTGAAATAACATAGCATGTAACATGTTCCAGGTATGTACACGTCTGAAATAACATAGCAAGTAACATGTACCAGGTATACACACGCCTGAAATAACATAGCATGTAACAGGTATGCATACGCCTGAAATAACACAGCATGTAACATGTACCAGGTATGCACAGGCCTGAAATAACATAGCATGTACCATGTACCAGGTATGCATACGCCTGAAATAACGTAGCATGTAACATGTTCTAGGTATGCACACACCTGAAATAAATAACATAGCATGTAACATGTACCAGGTATGCACACGCCTGAAATAACATAGCATGTAACATGTTCTAGGTATGCACACGCCTGAAATAACATAGCATGTAACATGTACCAGGTATGCACACGCCTGAAATAACATAGCAAGTAACATGTACCAGGTATACACACGCCTGAAATAACATAGCATGTAACATGTTCTAGGTATGTACACGCCTGAAATAAATAACATAGCATGTAACATGTACCAGGTATGCACACGCCTGAAATAACATAGCATGTAACATGTTCTAGGTATGCACACGCCTGAAATAACATAGCATGTAACATGTACCAGGTATGCACACGCCTGAAATAAATAACATAGCATGTAACATGTACCAGGTGTGCACACGCCTGAAATAACATAGCATGTAACATGTTCTTGGTATGCACACGCCTGAAATAACATAGCATGTAACATGTTCCAGGTATGTACACGTCTGAAATAACATAGCAAGTAACATGTACCAGGTATACACACGCCTGAAATAACATAGCATGTAACAGGTATGCATACGCCTGAAATAACACAGCATGTAACATGTACCAGGTATGCACAGGCCTGAAATAACATAGCATGTAACATGTACCAGGTATGCATACGCCTGAAATAACGTAGCATGTAACATGTTCTAGGTATGCACACACCTGAAATAAATAACATAGCATGTAACATGTACCAGGTATGCACACGCCTGAAATAACATAGCATGTAACATGTTCTAGGTATGTACACGCCTGAAATAACATAGCATGTAACATGTTCTAGGTATGCACACGCCTGAAATAACATAGCATGTAACATGTTCTAGGTATGCACACGTCTGAAATAACATAGCATGAAACATGTTCTAGGTATGCACACGCCTGAAATAACATAGCATGTAACATGTTCTAGGTATGCACACGCCTGAAATAACATAGCATGTAACATGTACCAGGTATGCACACGCCTGAAATAAATAACATAGCATGTAACATGTACCAGGTGTGCACACGCCTGAAATAACATAGCATGTAACATGTTCTTGGTATGCACACGCCTGAAATAAGTAACATAGCATGTAACATGTTCTAGGTATGTACACGCCTGAAATAACATAGCATGTAACATGTTCCAGGTATGCACACGCCTGAAATAACATAGCATGTAACATGTTCTAGGTATGCACACGCCTGAAATAACATATCATGTAACATGTACCAGGTATGCACACGCCTGAAATAACATAGCATGTAACATGTTCTAGGTATGCACACGCCTGAAATAACATAGCATGTAACATGTTCCAGGTATGTACACGTCTGAAATAACATAGCAAGTAACATGTACCAGGTATACACACGCCTGAAATAACATAGCATGTAACAGGTATGCATACGCCTGAAATAACACAGCATGTAACATGTACCAGGTATGCACAGGCCTGAAATAACATAGCATGTAACATGTACCAGGTATGCATACGCCTGAAATAACGTAGCATGTAACATGTTATAGGTATGCACACACCTGAAATAAATAACATAGCATGTAACATGTACCAGGTATGCAAACGCCTGAAATAACATAGCATGTAAAATGTTCTAGGTATGTACACGCCTGAAATAAATAACATAGCATGTAACATGTACCAGGTATGCACACGCCTGAAATAACATAGCATGTAACATGTTCTAGGTATGCACACGCCTGAAATAACATAGCATGTAACATGTACCAGGTATGCACACGCCTGAAATAAATAACATAGCATGTAACATGTACCAGGTATGCACACGCCTGAAATAACATAGCATGTAACATGTTCTTGGTATGCACACGCCTGAAATAACATAGCATGTAACATGTACCAGGTATGCACACGCCTGAAATAAGTAACATTGCATGTAACATGTTCTAGGTATGCACACACCTGAAATAAGTAACATTGCATGTAACATGTACCAGGTATGCATACGCCTGAAATAACACAGCATGTAACATGTACCAGGTATGTACACGCCTGAAATAACATAGCATGTAACATGTTCTAGGTATGCACACGCCTGAAATAACATAGCATGTAACATGTTCTAGGTATGCACACGCCTGAAATAACATAGCATGTAACATGTTCCAGGTATGCACACACCTGAAATAACATAGCATGTAACATGTTCTAGGTATGCACACACCTGAAATAACATAGCATGTAACATGTTCTAGGTATGCACACACCTGAAATAACATAGCATGTAACATGTTCTAGGTATGTACACACCAGAAATAACATAGCATGTAACATGTACCAGGTATGCACACGCCTGAAATAACATAGCATGTAACATGTACCAGGTATGCACACGCCTGAAATAACATAGCATGTAACATGTTCTAGGTATGCACACGCCTGAAATAACATAGCATGTAACATGTTCCAGGTATGTACACGTCTGAAATAACATAGCATGTAACATGTTCTAGGTATGCACACGCCTGAAATAACATATCATGTAACATGTACCAGGTATGCACACGCCTGAAATAACATAGCATGTAACATGTTCTAGGTATGCACACGCCTGAAATAACATAGCATGTAACATGTTCCAGGTATGTACACGTCTGAAATAACATAGCAAGTAACATGTACCAGGTATACACACGCCTGAAATAACATAGCATGTAACAGGTATGCATACGCCTGAAATAACACAGCATGTAACATGTACCAGGTATGCACAGGCCTGAAATAACATAGCATGTAACATGTACCAGGTATGCATACGCCTGAAATAACGTAGCATGTAACATGTTCTAGGTATGCACACACCTGAAATAAATAACATAGCATGTAACATGTACCAGGTATGCACACGCCTGAAATAACATAGCATGTAACATGTTCTAGGTATGCACACGCCTGAAATAACATAGCATGTAACATGTACCAGGTATGCACACGCCTGAAATAACATAGCAAGTAACATGTACCAGGTATACACACGCCTGAAATAACATAGCATGTAACATGTTCTAGGTATGTACACGCCTGAAATAAATAACATAGCATGTAACATGTACCAGGTATGCACACGCCTGAAATAACATAGCATGTAACATGTTCTAGGTATGCACACGCCTGAAATAACATAGCATGTAACATGTACCAGGTATGCACACGCCTGAAATAAATAACATAGCATGTAACATGTACCAGGTGTGCACACGCCTGAAATAACATAGCATGTAACATGTTCTTGGTATGCACACGCCTGAAATAACATAGCATGTAACATGTTCCAGGTATGTACACGTCTGAAATAACATAGCAAGTAACATGTACCAGGTATACACACGCCTGAAATAACATAGCATGTAACAGGTATGCATACGCCTGAAATAACACAGCATGTAACATGTACCAGGTATGCACAGGCCTGAAATAACATAGCATGTAACATGTACCAGGTATGCATACGCCTGAAATAACGTAGCATGTAACATGTTCTAGGTATGCACACACCTGAAATAAATAACATAGCATGTAACATGTACCAGGTATGCACACGCCTGAAATAACATAGCATGTAACATGTTCTAGGTATGTACACGCCTGAAATAACATAGCATGTAACATGTTCTAGGTATGCACACGCCTGAAATAACATAGCATGTAACATGTTCTAGGTATGCACACGTCTGAAATAACATAGCATGAAACATGTTCTAGGTATGCACACGCCTGAAATAACATAGCATGTAACATGTTCTAGGTATGCACACGCCTGAAATAACATAGCATGTAACATGTACCAGGTATGCACACGCCTGAAATAAATAACATAGCATGTAACATGTACCAGGTGTGCACACGGCTGAAATAACATAGCATGTAACATGTTCTTGGTATGCACACGCCTGAAATAAGTAACATAGCATGTAACATGTTCTAGGTATGTACACGCCTGAAATAACATAGCATGTAACATGTTCCAGGTATGCACACGCCTGAAATAACATAGCATGTAACATGTACCAGGTATGTACACGCCTGAAATAACATAGCATGTAACATGTACCATGTATGTACACGCCTGAAATAACATAGCATGTAACATGTACCATGTATGTACACGCCTGAAATAACATAGCATGTAACATGTACCAGGTATGTACACGCCTGAAATAACATAGCATGTAACATGTACCAGGTATGTACACGCCTGAAATAACATAGCATGTAACATGTTCCAGGTATGCACACGCCTGAAATAACATAGCATGTAACATGTACCAGGTATGCACACGCCTGAAATAACATAGCATGTAACATGTTCTTGGTATGCACACGCCTGAAATAAGTAACATAGCATGTAACATGTTCTAGGTATGTACACGCCTGAAATAACATAGCATGTAACATGTTCTAGGTATGCACACGCCTGAAATAAGTAACATAGCATGTAACATGTTCTAGGTATGTACACGCCTGAAATAACATAGCATGTAACATGTTCTAGGTATGTACACGCCTGAAATAACATAGCATGTAACATGTTCCAGGTATGTACACGCCTGAAAATTGTAACATAGCATGTAACATGTTCTAGGTATGCACACGCCTGAAATAACATAGCATGTAACATGTTCTAGGTATGTACATGCCTGAAATAAGTAACATAGCATGTAACATGTACCAGGTATGCACACGCCTGAAATAACATAGCATGTAACATGTACCAGGTATGCACACGCCTGAAATAAGTAACACAGCATGTAACATGTACCAGGTATGCACACGCCTGAAATAACATAGCATGTAACATGTTCCAGGTATGCACACGCCTGAAATAACATAGCATGTAACATGTACCAGGTATGTACACGCCTGAAATAACATAGCATGTAACATGTACCAGGTATGCATACGCCTGAAATAACATAGCATGTAACATGTTCTAGGTATGCACACGCCTGAAATAACATAGCATGTAACATGTACCAGGTATGCACACGCCTGAAATAACGTAGCATGTAACGTGTTCTAGGTATGCACACACCTGAAATAACATAGCATGTAACATGTACCAGGTATGTACACGCCTGAAATAACATAGCATGTAACATGTTCTAGGTATGTCCACGCCTGAAATAACATAACATGTAACATGTTCTAGGTATGTCCACGCCTGAAATAACATAGCATGTAACATGTTCTAGGTATGTCCACGCCTGAAATAACATAGTATGTAACATGTACCAGGTATGTACACGCCTGAAATAACATAGCATGTAACATGTTCCAGGTATGTACACGCCTGAAATAACATAGCATGTAACATGTTCCAGGTATGTACACGCCTGAAATAACATAGCATGTAACATGTTCTAGGTATGCACACACCTGAAATAACATAGCATGTAACATGTACCAGGTATACACACGCCTGAAATAACATAGCATGTAACATGTACCAGGTATGCACACGCCTGAAATAACATAGCATGTAACATGTACCAGGTATGCACACGCCTGAAATAACATAGCATGTAACATGTACCAGGTATACACACGCCTGAAATAACATAGCATGTAACATGTACCAGGTATACACACGCCTGAAATAACATAGCATGTAACATGTACCAGGTATGTACACGTCTGAAATAACATAGCATGTAACATGTTCTAGGTATGTACACGCCTGAAATAACATAGCATGTAACATGTACCAGGTATGCACACGCCTGAAATAACACAGCATGTAACATGTTTATATTTAAATGGTCCTTCCACCGAGTTATCAAAACAAACAGGAATATTTGCTAAAGTATACCCAATGAAGTCACCACCTCCCGCCTAGTGGTAAAGTGTATGCTTCGAGTGTGGGAGGTCCAAGATTCGATCTCAGACTAAGTCATACCAAAGACGAAACACAAATGGTACCAGAAATTCCCTTGCTAGATGCTCAGCCTATAAGGGAAACTGGCGTCTCTTCTCTCATACCCTTGTGGTGTTGGATAACATCCAGAATGAAGTGTCGAGAGTGATAAATAGAAGTTGGAAACATTAGTTTCATTATTGACCTTAAATAAATTAGTATACTGTAAAATCATTTAATTTCGTTGGGACGAAATTTCGTGGTTTTGGTAAAAAAGACAATTTCGTTGGCACTTGAATTCGTGGATTTTGCATTTCAGGTAACAAAACAAGGGTCAAAATCAATGTTCGTTGGGATTAAAGTTCGTGGTCAAAGTGAACCACGAAATCCACGAAATTTAATCCCCCACGAAAATTAATGATTTTACAGTATATAATAAATTATGTTAATTAAATGCAATCAGTATACATAGAGTAACAATTCATCTTAAACTAAGAAACATTTTACTTCACCTTACAGTGGATAAAGCGGAAGAATAAAACCCAATCAGTAAGAAATACTCTAAGTAACATTTTTTCTTCACCTTACAGTGGATATAGCGGAAGAATAAAACCCAATCAGTAAGAAATACTCTAAGTAACATTCTTTCTTCACCTTACAGTGGATATAGTGGAAGAATAAATGCCAATCAGTAAGAAATACTCTAAGTAACATTTTACTTCACCTTACAGTGGATATAGCGGAAGAATAAAACCCAATCAGTAAGAAATACTCTAAGTAACATTTTACTCACCTTACAGTGGATATAGCGGAAGAATAAAACCCAATCAGTAAGAAATACTCTAAGTAACATTTTACTCACCTTACAGTGGATATAGCGGAAGAATAAAACCCAATCAGTAAGAAATACTCTAAGTAACATTTTACTTCACCTTACAGTGGATATAGCGGAAGAATAAAACCCAATCAGTAAGAAATACTCTAAGTAACATTTTACTCACCTTACAGTGGATATAGCGGAAGAATAAAACCCAATCAGTAAGAAATACTCTAAGTAACATTTTACTCACCTTACAGTGGATATAGCGGAAGAATAAAACCCAATCAGTAAGAAATACTCTAAGTAACATTTTACTCACCTTACAGTGGATATAGCGGAAGAATAAAACCCAATCAGTAAGAAATACTCTAAGTAACATTCTTTCTTCACCTTACAGTGGATATAGCGGAAGAATAAAACCCAATCAGTAAGAAATACTCTAAGTAACATTCTTTCTTCACCTTACAGTGGATATAGCGGAAGAATAAAACCCAATCAGTAAGAAATACTCTAAGTAACATTTTACTTCACCTTACAGTGGATATAGCGGAAGAATAAAACCCAATCAGTAAGAAATACTCTAAGTAACATTTTTTCTTCACCTTACAGTGGATATAGCGGAAGAATAAAACCCAATCAGTAAGAAATACTCTAAGTAACATTTTTTCTTCACCTTACAGTGGATAAAGCGGAAGAATAAAACCCAATCAGTAAGAAATACTCTCAGTAACATTCTTTCTTCACCTTACAGTGGATATAGCGGAAGAATAAAACCCAATCAGTAAGAAATACTCTAAGTAACATTTTTTCTTCACCTTACAGTGGATATAGCGGAAGAATAAAACCCAATCAGTAAGAAATACTCTAAGTAACATTCTTTCTTCACCTTACAGTGGATATAGCGGAAGAATAAAACCCAATCAGTAAGAAATACTCTCAGTAACATTTTTTCTTCACCTTACAGTGGATATAGCGGAAGAATAAAACCCAATCAGTAAGAAATACTCTAAGTAACATTCTTTCTTCACCTTACAGTGGATATAGCGGAAGAATAAAACCCAATCAGTAAGAAATACTCTCAGTAACATTCTTTCTTCACCTTACAGTGGATATAGCGGAAGAATAAAACCCAATCAGTAAGAAATACTCTAAGTAACATTTTACTCACCTTACAGTGGATATAGCGGAAGAATAAAACCCAATCAGTAAGAAATACTCTAAGTAACATTCTTTCTTCACCTTACAGTGGATATAGTGGAAGAATAAAACCCAATCAGTAAGAAATACTCTCAGTAACATTTTACTTCACCTTACAGTGGATATAGCGGAAGAATAAAACCCAATCAGTAAGAAATACTCTAAGTAACATTTTACTTCACCTTACAGTGGATATAGTGGAAGAATAAAACCCAATCAGTAAGAAATACTCTCAGTAACATTTTTTCTTCACCTTACAGTGGATATAGCGGAAGAATAAAACCCAATCAGTAAGAAATACTCTAAGTAACATTCTTTCTTCACCTTACAGTGGATATAGCGGAAGAATAAAACCCAATCAGTAAGAAATACTCTCAGTAACATTTTTCTTCACCTTACAGTGGATATAGCGGAGGAATAAAACCCAATCAGTAAGAAATACTCTAAGTAACATTTTACTTCACCTTACAGTGGATATAGCGGAAGAATAAAACCCAATCAGTAAGAAATACTCTCAGTAACATTTTACTCACCTTACAGTGGATATAGCGGAAGAATAAAACCCAATCAGTAAGAAATACTCTCAGTAACATTCTTTCTTCACCTTACAGTGGATATAGTGGAAGAATAAAACCCTTTCAGTAAGAAATACTCTAAGTAACATTTTACTCACCTTACAGTGGATATAGTGGAAGAATAAAACCCTTTCAGTAAGAATATACAAGATGATACTGTACTTACTTGATTCATACTGTTTTTGAACATTAAGAGAGCTGTTTCAGCCAGACATATACTTACTTGATTCATACTGTTTTTGAACATTAAGAGAGCTGTTTCAGCTAGACATAAACTTACATGATTCATACTGTTTTTGAACATTAAGAGAGCTGTTTCAGCCAGACATATACTTACTTGATTCATACTGTTTTTGAACATTAAGAAAGCTGTTTTAACTAGACATATACTAACTTGATTCATACTGTTTTTGAACATTAAGAGAGCTGTTTCAGCTAGACATAAACTTACATGATTCATACTGTTTTTGAACATTAAGAGAGCTGTTTCAGCTAGACATATACTTACTTGATTCATACTGTTTTTAAACATTAAGAGAGCTGTTTCAGCTAGACATATACTTACTTGATTCATACTGTTTTTGAACATTAAGAGAGCTGTTTCAGCTAGACATATACTTACTTGATTCATACTGTTTTTGAACATTAAGAGAGCTGTTTCAGCCAGACATATACTTACTTGATTCATACTGTTTTTGAACATTAAGAGAGCTGTTTCAGCCAGACATATACTTACTTGATTCATACTGTTTTTGAACATTAAGAGAGCTGTTTCAGCCAGACATATACTTACTTGATTCATACTGTTTTTGAACATTAAGAGAGCTGTTTCACCTAGACATATACTTACTTGATTCATACTGTTTTTGAACATTAAGAGAGCTGTTTCAGCCAGACATATACTTACTTGATTCATACTGTTTTTGAACATTAAGAGAGCTGTTTCAGCCAGACATATACTTACTTGATTCATACTGTTTTTGAACATTAAGAGAGCTGTTTCAGCCAGACATATACTTACTTGATTCATACTGTTTTTGAACATTAAGAGAGCTGTTTCAGCCAGACATATACTTACTTGATTCATACTGTTTTTGAACATTAAGAGAGCTGTTTCAGCCAGACATATACTTACTTGATTCATACTATTTTTGAACATTAAGAGAGCTGTTTCAGCCAGACATATACTTACATGATTCATATTGTTTTTGAACATTAAGAGAGCTGTTTCAGCTAAACATATACTTACTTGATTCATACTGTTTTTGAACATTAAGAGAGCTGTTTCAGCCAGACATATACTTACTTGATTCATACTGTTTTTGAACATTAAGAGAGCTGTTTTAACTAGACATATACTTACTTGATTCATACTGTTTTTGAACATTAAGAGAGCTGTTTCAACTAGACATATACTTACTTGATTCATACTGTTTTTGAACATTAAGAAAGCTGTTTTAACTAGACATATACTAACTTGATTCATACTGTTTTTGAACATTAAGAGAGCTGTTTCAGCCAGACATATACTTACTTGATTCATACTGTTTTTGAACATTAAGAGAGCTGTTTTAACTAGACATATACTTACTTGATTCATACTGTTTTTGAACATTAAGAGAGCTGTTTCAGCCAGACATATACTTACTTGATTCATACTGTTTTTGAACATTAAGAGAGCTGTTTTAACTAGACATATACTTACTTGATTCATACTGTTTTTGAACATTAAGAAAGCTGTTTTAACTAGACATATACTTACTTGATTCATACTGTTTTTGAACATTAAGAGAGCTGTTTCAGCCAGACATATACTTACTTGATTCATACTGTTTTTGAACATTAAGAGAGCTGTTTCAACTAGACATATACTTACTTGATTCATCTGTTTTTGAACATTAAGAGAGCTGTTTCAACTAGACATATACTTACTTGATTCATACTGTTTTTGAACATTAAGAAAGCTGTTTTAACTAGACATATACTTACTTGATTCGTACTGTTTTTGAACATTAAGAAAACTGTTTTAACTAGACATATACTTACTTGATTCATACTGTTTTTGAACATTAAGAGAGCTGTTTCAGCTAGACATATACTTACTTGATTCATACTGTTTTTGAACATTAAGAGAGCTGTTTCAGCTAGACATACACTATATCCCTTCTCTATAAGTTGATCTACCAAACACAGGTATTCAACAACCTGTACATAGAATTATAAGAAAGATGATCAATATGTAACAAGAACATGTTTAATGATTTATCAGTTTTTTTATGATAATTTTTTATTCTTCTCAAACTTTAGCTGGAAATAGTACCATTTATTAGCAATATCTTCTGGAATATTCAAGACTACAGCAACCTCATGCTCAAATATATGGTTGCTTAGCCTTTAGGAAACTCTCAATACGTCTAGGCGGGGCATAATTTTTAGGGGTTTTCACCCAAATCTTAATCCTAACAGTGAATATTTGTGGGAAACCTGATATGTTCATTATTTGGAGAAACAATAGTTGCTGAATTCTGATGTTTAGAAAATGACACTTAGAAGAATTCCCTGACTTTTGCTCAATTTCCAAATTTCACTGACTAATCTTAAAATCCCCTGACTTTTCCCTGACCTTGAAAAGTAAAGTTTTTCCCTGACTTTTCCCTGACTGTGGGGAACTTCCATAAGCAGCTTAGTGAAGCCATGTAATCATTTACAACTAGTATAGCTAGTTTGCGATAGAAAAAAATCGTGTTTTTTAAAGATTTCTGAAAATCTATTCATCAGATTTTGGTAAAAAATTACACAGAACTACAATAACTTCCTACCTAGTCTCATTTTGAATTTCATATTTTTAAGTCACCAATTAAAAGACATTTATTCTTTATTACATATTGAAATTACATGCGTATTTACAGTTTAACGCAGGGAGGTAATCTGGTATTCCATTGATGATTGACTATCAATTATTTAACCGTTACAATCCGTGATCAGCGGGATTGAGATTGCTGTTATAAAGACAAGACTTAGGAGGCCCTTGTGATTTGGTTTATTTAGGTGTGTCCCTTGTAAACAATGTACAGCAATAACATGTACTTCGTCATATTCACAGACGGGCCTCGCATCTCTTAAATTAAGTAGGTTGCAAATACGTAAATATACCGTTATGCGTATCACATGACCGTAAATTAGCTGTTGCAAGTATCAAGTCTTCTAACTTGATTTTTCATACAAAACTACAAAAATGTTACATAGAACTTATGAACAAAACTTTTTTAACTCATTTATGCTCTTGCTGAAATTTCAGTGTGTATTAGGTAGATATATTTCATTTATTCGTGCAAAGTTTCATACTTGTAGGTGTAGTAATTACAGAGAAATTTTCAAAAAAACACGATTTTTTTCTATCGCAAACTAGCTATACAATAACATACAGTAAAGGAACTTATAATAATACACAACTTTTCCTCAAATACTGTAAAATCATTAATTTTCGTGGGGGGTTAAATTTCGTGGATTTCGTGGTTCACTTCAACCACGAACTTTAATCCCAACGAACATTGATTTTGACCCTTGTTTTGTTACCTGAAATGCAAAATCCACGAATTCAAGTGCCAACGAAATTGCCTTTTTTACCAAAACCACGAAATTTCGTCCCAACGAAATTAAATGATTTTACAGTACATGATAAAGAAACATACCTCCTTTTCATCTCTACCCAGTTTATCTACGGCTCTGATCACCCGGTCCTTGGAGAACCCCATTGTAACTAATCTATCTACAGATGATTGTGCTTCTAATGATAACTGTTTATATAGTGCTACATGTACGCTGTCTCGTGGAGTCTCCGGTGTTACATGTACGTTGTCTCGTGGAGTCTCCGGTGTTACAACATGTACCATATCTCGTGGAGACTCAGACTCAGATTGATCTGTGGTAGATCCGGATCCAGTCGGTGGTAGTGGACTATACCTGTTCCAACCCTGAAAGGTATCAATACAGACATACATAGTCTATCAAACATTGGTTAAAACATACTGTATGTACACATGGAGTCACTTATAACTGTGAATACAGACGTACATAGTCTAGCGAACATTGGTTAAAACATATGTACACATGGAGTCACTTATAACTGTGAATACAGACATACATAGTCTAGCAAACATTGGTTAAAACATATGTACACATGAAGTCACTTATAACTGTGAATACAGACATACATAGTCTATCAAACATTGGTTAAAACATATGTACACATGGAGTCACTTATAACTGTGAATACAGACATACATAGTCTAGCAAACATTGGTTAAAACATATGTACACATGGAGTCACTTATAACTGTGAATACAGACATACATAGTCTATCAAACACTGGTTAAAACATATGTACACTTGGAGGCACTTATAACTGTGAATACAGACATACATAGTCTAGCAAACACTGGTTAAAACATATGTACACTTGGAGGCACTTATAACTGTGAATACAGACATACATAGTCTATCAAACACTGGTTAAAACATATGTACACTTGGAGGCACTTATAACTGTGAATACAGACACACATAGTCTAGCAAACACTGGTTAAAACATATGTACACATGGAGTCACTTATAACTGTGAATACAGACACACATAGTCTAGCAAACATTGGTTAAAACATATGTACACTTGGAGGCACTTATAACTGTGAATACAGACATACATAGTCTATCAAACACTGGTTAAAACATATGTACACTTGAAGGCAAATCCCACTAACTCAATACTTACTGGGTATATTTTATTGACATTTGCACTGTATGTAGTTAAAAGATGTGAGATCATGTTTTAAAATATTTCATTTAATAATAGACAATATTAAAGAAACGCAAGCAGTTATTCATTTATTACGGGATGATAAAATTGCAAATTCACGAAATTTACTAGCTCAATCCCAGTGATAGTTTATCATGGATAATTTGCCGCTCATATACATACATTTTAAAAGCCGACAAGCCATTGCAGAAAAATTATTTTACTGAAAATTGTTTTTCCTCGCTTCGATCGCAAAATAACTTCAACCTATGAAATGTGTCAACAGACGTTCTTTGCGAAAACATATACCTCAATAAATATTTTAATATTTATAAATACTCCCACCTCCTATATTACTTTTAGAGGTTGTCAATTAGAATTAAGATACAAAGCCCTTAAAGGTTAACATAAATGTCTTCACATTAAGCATAGATCTCACTCAAAATCGGGCACTTGTGCAAACACTTCATTACGATTAATCTTAGTACTGTTCTGTATTTAATAATAAAACGTGTCCTGTTTAACACCAAATAAGGTATCTCAGAACGCACAGAATGCGTCGGATTGATCCATTGTTTAGAAAAATTTCCGGGGGAGCATGCCCCCGATCCCCCCTATTTCAAATGATCAACTTCCAGTTACCATGTTATAACAAAATTGCCAGAGAATCATAAACTCAGTTGTTATATATTAGTATATAGATATAACCAAAATACGCTTCCACGAATGAAGTGTTGTTATGTTAAAGACGCTCCTACGCACATGCAGGATTATGCCCTGGACCCCAGCAAATTTCTTACGCCCCCCCCCCCCAAACCGGAAATCCTGGATCCGCCCATGAGAATCCACAGGCAATGTTTACTGAACCGTGCAATTTGAATATTGGATTACGTTGTGTGTCTAGTAACAACGAAATACACAAAAATTTCATTAAAAATATTCACAAACATAAAAGTTATTAGGAATTAAAACTGCACAGTTGTAAGTGCCTCCAAGTGTAAGTGCATATTGCCACTGTTATAGTTTTAATAGCATTGATCATATAATGCCTGTTTTGAACATGGTACTAAAGTGTGGAGTGGTCAGGGAGCTTCCTGATCAACATCATTCTACCACGACACTTACACATTCACACTGATTTTCTCCTGAATGTAATTTGGATTAATCATATATAGTACTTAGAAGCTGTGTATAAGCGTTTAACATACGGAAATGAGCAGAAAATAGCTATTTATATTTAGCAACAGAGACCTTGACACCATCGTCTCCACTTTTAACAGCACTCTTACAGTGCTGTAAATGGATGTTCACTGGGAGTTCTGCTTTATTTTGTTGATCTCATACTTAATTTTAGTGCTGACTATAGTATAAAGCCTGAATATGCTGACTATAGTATAAAGCCTAAATATGCTGACTATAGTATAAAGCCTGAATATGCTGACTATAGTATAAAACCTGAATATGCTGACTATAGTATAAAACCTGAATACACATGATTTAAAAAAGAATAAGCCTTGCAGTTAAAGCCCTAAGTGTTAAAATATTGCCTTTTGAAAATTTCTAGTGTCAATTTAAGGTTAAAATGAAATATGCATATTTAAAAGAATAAAACTAAAATACTAACCTGTTGTGATGATGGCCTGGGTGGAGGGGCTGGAGGTCTGCGAGGTGCTGGACGTGGCTTGCTACTATCATTCACACTACTAGAACCATTCTCTGCAGCAAAATGCTGTTGTACAAAGTTTAACTCTTCACTGGAATGTCTTACAGCTTGATCACTAATTGATCTGTCAGTATTTGTATATTGCACATTTAAATCATCACCAACTGTAATCTGTGAAGTGTTATCATAAGTTGGTTCACTTATGTTCACACTATTATTGTCAGTACCCTCGTTCAGCTCAGCACTGTCATCAAACTCGTGTCTACTGTAGGTGAAGGTTCGAGGTGGTTTAGGTAAAGCAGCCCTTCTGTTTGATAAAACTTTGGAACCTTCCGGGCACTGGAATGATGTTTGACTCGCTCCAATTTGATCATTTATGCTATCAATACTTGCACTGTTATTAACAAGGTTCATATGTTGACCACCTGAAAATGATGGTTCACTTGTACTATGTCCTATAGGAGGGAGTGGTTGATTGTTTCCTACAAGGTCCCGCCTCGGAGGTATAGGTGGTAAGTTAGACCCATCAGTTATACCATTCATACCATTCTCCTTAACTTCACCTCCAGTAACCTTCAATTCTACCAACTTTAAATCAATGTTTTCATATTCTGGACTATCAGGTTGAGCATCATCTAGTTCCTCATTGTCTCTAGGAACATTCACAACTGCACCATTTAACACACTCCTAGAAATATCACACTGATTCCGATCACTCTGATTCCGATCACACTGATTCCGATCACTCTGATTCCGTGTTTCATCAAACTTTCCATTTTCCACACTAGTTGTAGGTACTGGTGGTACGGGGGATGATTTCTTTGTTTCTTCAAGGACACTTGCCAGTTCATCCATAACATTTATAGTTTGTAACTCGAGATTATCAAATGGATCTTCCTCATTCTCAAACCACTTTAAATCAATATCATTTCTTGTTCTACTCACTCCAATATTCTTCTCGTCAATATCCTCGCAACTGTTACTTTGTGTAGGTTGAAGTATATCATTGGATATGTTGGCAATTAATGGATTAGGTAACATCATGTTAACATAGTCATCTTGTTGTTTACCCCTGACTGCAGGACGAGGTGCAGACTGGGGAACTAATATACCAGGATTTTCATACAGTGGTTCTTGTAAATTGTTGGTATTTTCATAGATAGGTTGTTCCTCCTCCTCGCTACTAGTTGCTATATTCTCATCTTGAGATGGTACGGTCTGACGTAATCTTACTGCTTCTGATTCTAATCTTTGTCTCTCTTTCTCTGCAGACCATTTTAATACAGCATCTTCAACTTCAAATGTGTACTGTAATAAACAAGTAATGTAAGCTAAGAATGACTTTTTGTCAATATGCATCCTTTCTACAAACTTAATCCTGACGTCTCATACACATACCTGACGTCTCATACACATACCTGATGTCTCATACACATACCTGACGTCTCATACACATACATGACGTCTCATACACATACATGACGTCTCATACACATACCTGACGTTTCATACACATACATGACATCTCATGCACATACCTCACATCTCATACACATACCTGACGTCTCATACACATACATGACGTCTCACACACATACCTGACGTCTCATACACATACCTGACATCTCATACACATACCTCACGTCTCATACACATACCTGACGTCTCATACACATACATGACGTCTCACACACATACCTGACGTCTCACACACATACCTGACGTCTCATACACATACCAGACGTCTCATACACATACCTGACATCTCATACACATACCTGACATCTCATACACATACCTGACGTCTCATACACATACCTGACGTCTCATACACATACATGACGTCTCACACACATACCTGACGTCTCATACACATACCTGACGTCTCATACACATACCTGACATCTCATACACATACCTGTCATCTCATACACATACCTGACATCTCATACACATACCAGACATCTCATACACATATATATGAAGTCTCATACACATACCTGACGTCTCATACATATACCTGACGTCTCATACATATACCAGACATCTCATACACATATATATGAAGTCTCATACACAAACCTGACGTCTCATACACATACCTGACATCTCATACACATACCTGACATCTCATACTCATACCTGACGTCTCATACACATACCTGACGTCTCATACACATACCTGACATCTCATACATCTTATACACAAACCTGACTTCTCATACACATACCTGACGTCTCATACACAAACCTGACGTCTCATAGACATACCTGACATCTCATACACATACCTGACATCTCATACACATACCTGACGCTGACATCTCATACACATACACGACGTCTCATACACATACCTGACAGCTCATATACATACCTGACATCTCATACACATACACGACGTCTCATACACATACCTGACGTCTCATACACATACCTGACGTCTCATACACATACCTGACGTCTCATACACATACCTGACGTCTCATACACATACCAGACGTCTCATACACATACCTGACATCTCATACACATACCTGACATCTCATACACATACCTGACGTCTCATACACATACCTGACGTCTCATACACATACATGACGTCTCACACACATACCTGACGTCTCATACACATACCTGACGTCTCATACACATACCAGACGTCTCATACACATACCTGACATCTCATACACATACCTGTCATCTCATACACATACCTGACGTCTCATACACATACCTGACGTCTCATACATATACCTGACGTCTCATACAGATACCTGACGTCTCATACACATACCTGACGTCTCATACACATACATGACGTCTCACACACATACCTGACGTCTCATACACATACCTGACGTCTCATACACATACCAGACGTCTCATACACATACCTGACATCTCATACACATACCTGACATCTCATACACATACCTGACATCTCATACACATACCTGACGTCTCATACACATACATGACGTCTCACACACATACCTGACGTCTCATACACATACCTGACGTCTCATACACATACCTGACATCTCATACACATACCTGTCATCTCATACACATACCTGACGTCTCATACACATACCTGACGTCTCATACATATACCTGACGTCTCATACAGATACCTGACGTCTCATAAACATACCTGACATCTCATACACATACCTGACGTCTCATACACATACCTGACGTCTCATACACATACCAGACATCTCATACACATACCTGACATCTCATACACATACCTGACGTCTCATACACATACCTGACGTCTCATACACATACCTGACATCTCATACACATACCTGATGTCTCATACACATACCTGACGTCTCATACACATACCTGACATCATATACACATACCTGACATCTCATACACATACCTGACGTCTCATACACATACCTGACATCTCATACACATACCAGACAGCTCATACACATACCTGACGTCTCATACACATAACAGACAGCTCATACACATACCTGACATCTCATACACATACCAGACATCTCATACACATATATATGAAGTCTCATACACATACCAGACGTCTCATACATATACCTGACGACTCATACATATACCAGACATCTCATACACATATATATGAAGTCTCATACACAAACCTGACGTCTCATACACATACCTGACATCTCATACACATACCTGACATCTCATACTCATACCTGACGTCTCATACACATACCTGACGTCTCATACATCTTATACACAAACCTGACGTCTCATACACATACCTGACGTCTCATACACATAACAGACAGCTCATACACATACCTGACGTCTCATACACATACCTGACGTCTCATACACATACCAGACGTCTCATACACATACCTGACATCTCATACACATACCTGACATCTCATACACATACCTGACGTCTCATACACATACCTGACGTCTCATACACATACATGACGTCTCACACACATACCTGACGTCTCATACACATACCTGACGTCTCATACACATACCAGACGTCTCATACACATACCTGACATCTCATACACATACCTGTCATCTCATACACATACCTGACGTCTCATACACATACCTGACGTCTCATACATATACCTGACGTCTCATACAGATACCTGACGTCTCATACACATACCTGACATCTCATACACATACCTGAGGTCTCATACACATACCTGACGTCTCATAAACATACCTGACATCTCATACACATACCTGACGTCTCATACACATACCTGACGTCTCATACACATACCAGACATCTCATACACATACCTGACATCTCATACACATACCTGACGTCTCATACACATACCTGACGTCTCATACACATACCTGACATCTCATACACATACCTGATGTCTCATACACATACCTGACGTCTCATACACATACCTGACATCATATACACATACCTGACATCTCATACACATACCTGACGTCTCATACACATACCTGACATCTCATACACATACCAGACAGCTCATACACATATATATGAAGTCTCATACACATACCAGACGTCTCATACATATACCTGACGTCTCATACATATACCAGACATCTCATACACATATATATGAAGTCTCATACACAAACCTGACGTCTCATACACATACCTGACATCTCATACACATACCTGACATCTCATACTCATACCTGACGTCTCATACACATACCTGACGTCTCATACATCTTATACACAAACCTGACGTCTCATACACATACCTGACGTCTCATACACATAACAGACAGCTCATACACATACCTGACGTCTCATACACATACCTGACGTCTCATACACATACCAGACGTCTCATACACATACCTGACATCTCATACACATACCTGACATCTCATACACATACCTGACGTCTCATACACATACCTGACGTCTCATACACATACATGACGTCTCACACACATACCTGACGTCTCATACACATACCTGACGTCTCATACACATACCTGACGTCTCATACACATACCTGACATCTCATACACATACCTGTCATCTCATACACATACCTGACGTCTCATACACATACCTGACGTCTCATACATATACCTGACGTCTCATACAGATACCTGACGTCTCATACACATACCTGACATCTCATACACATACCTGAGGTCTCATACACATACCTGACGTCTCATAAACATACCTGACATCTCATACACATACCTGACGTCTCATACACATACCTGACGTCTCATACACATACCAGACATCTCATACACATACCTGACATCTCATACACATACCTGACGTCTCATACACATACCTGACGTCTCATACACATACCTGACATCTCATACACATACCTGATGTCTCATACACATACCTGACGTCTCATACACATACCTGACATCATATACACATACCTGACATCTCATACACATACCTGACGTCTCATACACATACCTGACATCTCATACACATACCAGACAGCTCATACACATACCTGACGTCTCATACACATAACAGACAGCTCATACACATACCTGACATCTCATACACATACCAGACATCTCATACACATATATATGAAGTCTCATACACATACCAGACGTCTCATACATATACCTGACGTCTCATACATATACCAGACATCTCATACACATATATATGAAGTCTCATACACAAACCTGACGTCTCATACACATACCTGACATCTCATACACATACCTGACATCTCATACTCATACCTGACGTCTCATACACATACCTGACGTCTCATACATCTTATACACAAACCTGACGTCTCATACACATACCTGACGTCTCATACACATAACAGACAGCTCATACACATACCTGACATCTCATACACATACCAGACATCTCATACACATATATATGAAGTCTCATACACATACCTGACGTCTCATACATATACCTGACGTCTCATACATATACCAGACATCTCATACACATATATATGAAGTCTCATACACAAACCTGACGTCTCATACACATACCTGACATCTCATACACATACCTGACATCTCATACTCATACCTGACGTCTCATACACATACCTGACGTCTCATACACATACCTGACATCTCATACATCTTATACACAAACCTGACGTCTCATACACATACCTGACGTCTCATACACAAACCTGACGTCTCATAGACATACCTGACATCTCATACACATACACGACGTCTCATACACATACCTGACAGCTCATATACATACCTGACATCTCATACACATACACGACGTCTCATACACATACCTGACGTCTCATACACATACCTGACGTCTCATACACATACCTGACGTCTCATACAGATACCTGACGTCTCATACACATACCTGACATCTCATACACATACCTGACGTCTCATACACATACCTGACAGCTCATACACATACCTGATATCTCATACACATACCTGACACCTCATACACATACCTGACATCTCATACACATACCTGACATCTCATACACATACCTGACATCTCATACACATACCCGACATCTCATACACATACCTGACGTCTCATACACATATCTGACATCTCATACACATACCTGACATCTCATACACATACCTGACAGCTCATATACATACCTGACATCTCATACACATACCTGACATCTCATACACATACCTGACATCTCATACACATACCTGACATCTCATACACATACCTGACATCTCATACACATACCTGACATCTCATACACATACCTGACATCTCATACACATACCTGACATCTCATACACATACCTGACATCTCATACACATACCTGACATCTCATACACATACCTGACGTCTCATACACATACCTGACATCTCATATACATACCTGACATCTCATACACATACCTGACGTCTCATACACATACCTCACATCTCATACACATACCTGACATCTCATATACATACCTGACATCTCATACCAGACATCTCATACACATACCTGACGTCTCATACACATACCTGACGTCTCATTCACATACCTGACATCTCATATACATACCTGACATCTCATATACATACCTGACATCTCATACACATACCTGACATCTCATATACATACCTGACATCTCATACACATACCTGACATCTCATACACATACCTGACATCTCATACACATACCTGACATCTCATACACATACCTGACATCTCATACACGTACCTGACGTCTCATACACATACCTGACGTCTCATACACATACCTGACATCTCATATACATACCTGACATCTCATACACATACCTGACATCTCATACACATACCTCACATCTCATACACATACCTGACATCTCATACACATACCTGACGTCTCATACACATACCTGACGTCTCATACACATACCTGACATCTCATACACATACCTGACATCTCATACACATACCTGACGTCTCATACACATACCTCACATCTCATACACATACCTGACGTCTCATACACATACCTGACATCTCATACCAGACATCTCATACACATACCTGACATCTCATATACATACCTGACATCTCATATACATACCTGACATCTCATATACATACCTGACATCTCATATACATACCTGACATCTCAGACACATACCTGACATCTCATATACATACCTGACATCTCATACACATACCTGACATCTCATACACATACCTGACATCTCATACACATACCTGACGTCTCATACACATACCTGACATCTCATACACATACCTGACATCTCATACACATACCTGACATCTCATACACATACCTGACATCTCATACACATACCTGACGTCTCATACACATACCTGACATCTCATACACATACCTGACATCTCATACACATACCTGACATCTCATACACATACCTGACATCTCATATACATACCTGACATCTCATACACATACCTGACATCTCATACCAGACATCTCATACACATACCTGACATCTCATACACATACATCACATCTCATACACATTCCAACACCATTATATCAGTAAGGATCTCTGACTTTTCAAATCATAGAAAAATCACACGTTGCATTTAATTTATGTTAAATTTCCAATTATGATTGATAATCATGACAATAAAAGCATTTAAACAAAATGTCAGAAAAAATATGGACTGATGAAACCAAAGACATTTAATGATATATAACTTTTATAGGAATCAACTGATACATACCTCAACATTGAGAGCTTTAGGCTGGAGTGAATGTTGAAAGTCTGGAGGTAAGACAACCTATAATACACAACAATGTATATAATTAACTACCTGTAACCAACATACCAATTCCTTCAATCAATTACTAGCATCAATAATTATATTTTCTGAATATCAAGAATCAGTCTTATACTGACATGCAATCCTTCAACCTAGAACTATTGACCTTGAATTATTCAATTATGACTTGGAAATATAATACAGATAAAAAGCTGTCATAGATCAGTTTATAACAAGTAAATCTAACTCTTACAGAGAAGTTGGCATCATGATTGTGATCAAGTGTGAAACTATCCACAGGGCTTTCACTAGCTTTCAAAAGTGAAGAGTCTTAATGACTCCTGACTCTCAATTTCCAAGAGTCAACAAACTATTGCATGGAAACATGTATTATTAGTATAGAAATTTGAGTTTTCAGCTTAAATTTTCAAGAGTCAAAATTGGCACTTTTGTCAATTTCAGGAGTCAAATTGCAGTTTCAAGAGTCAAATGAAAGCCCTGATCCAACCAATATAATAAATAGAGGATCTTACATGAGTGTATTTTTATATTGAATTTGTTGGATAAAAGATAAAATACCAGGCTCTGTCGAGTATTTTATAACTTTTAAGTTTTATGCAAAAAGTTTAATAAATGGTATATGGAAAGACATTTATGTAAGATTCTTTTTGTCAAATTAACAAAATAAACCCTGTGAATGTGCAAAAAGTAGACAGGCTTCCCCTTTAGGAGAGAATAAAGTCAGTGAGTAGTGCAATTAAAAATAAATGAGCCAATAAACATAGTGCAGCAGTATATTTAAATCACTGTTATATTGAATTGTAATCACCACAGACCTATTTTTTTCGTGCATCCTGTCTATGGATGTATATTTTTGACAGTGCGTATGCATACATAAAAATAGTAATTAGCCGTCTAATTTGCATAGTGATTATATAACCGAGTAGTGTAATATTGTTTTTATTATATGGGCTTTATTACACTCCTGCACCGTGGTTTATGTGTTAATAATTATTATAGGTCACTGGTCAATGGACTTTCTGAATATTTGAGTTTGTATGTAAACTTTAACAAGAATTTAAATAAGTACAGAAGGGCAGATATTATGGCACAAAGTTACCTACTCCAGGCAGTGTCAGGGTTTGGGCAATGAGTATGATGGTAAACAATGTAAAGTACCAAAGCAATATACATGTAAATGGACTTTGAAGATACTAGTCTCTACTAGAGAACCTCAACTTTATCATTAGCATTAAGCCTACACAGACACAGCATGGCAGTGTGACTGCAATAGCTATCTTCATTCTTCTAATAGTTGAGCTAATACAGGACCCTTATTTCTGAAGCTATATAAATACAAGAACAAAGTAGTAGAACAAATGAGATTGTGTAAGTAACAGGTTTACCTTTGTTGGTGGTATAAACTTTGGACCAAGTTTGAAGGGAATATCATCCAAGCAATTAGTGGTAAAACTTCCTCCTGAAAGTAACAAGTGTATATATTGTAGTATGGTTCATTATACACTTATCTAAATCTGATACAGTCTGTGAAAAGATCATTTCAAGTTATTCTCCTATTAAAAACCTCCAACAAATTCTTACAAAATAATCAGACTTATAATGTTTGTGATTGTAAAAGTGTGAACTCTGTGATTGTGAACGTGTGTAATTTGTAATTTGTTGGCACAAGTAAATGTTGGTACAAGTCAATGTAGGTACAAGTCAATACAGGTACAAGTCAATGTTGGCACAAGTAATGGTACAAGTCAATGTTGGCGCAAGTAATGGTACAAGTCAATGTTGGCACAAGTAATGGTACAAGTCAATGTTGGCACAAGTAATGGTACAAGTCAATGTTGGCACAAGTAATGGTACAAGTCAATGTTGGCACTAGTCAATGTTGGTACAAGTAATGGTACAATTCAATGTTGGCAAAAGTAATGGTACAAGTCAATGTTGACACTAGTCAATGTTGGTACAAGTCAATGTTAGTACAAGTCAATGTTGGCACAAGTCAATGTTGGTTGGTACAAGTCAATGTTAGTACAAGTCAATGTTGGCACAAGTCAATGTTGGCACAAAAAATGGTACAAGTCAATGTTGGTACAAGTCTATGTTGGCACAAGTCAATGTTACCACAAGTAAATGTTGGCACAAGTCAATGTTGGCACAAGCCAATGTTATCACAAGTGAATGTTGGCACAAGTAAATGTTGGCACAAGTCAATGTTGGCACAAGCCAATGTTATCACAAGTAAATGTTGGCACAAGTAAATGTTGGCACAAGTCAATGTTGGCACAAGCCAATGTTATCACAAGTAAATGTTATCACAAGTCAATGTTGGCACAAGTAAATGTTGGTTGGCACAAGTCAATGTTGGCACAAGTCAATGTTGGCACAAGTCAATGTTGGCACAATTCAATGTTGGCACAAGTTCCATAAAGTTAAATTGGACAGGAACTAAGGGACAACTGAAATACAGTAGAAACTCCCCAATCCGGAACCTCTCTAATCCGGAATCCCCCTCAATCCGAATTTTTTTCACGGTCCCGATTCGTTCCTTCTAAAAGGTATGTGAAAAAACCTCCCCAATCCGGAACTCCGTTACTCGTGAAATTGCTTTTAGTATCAACCCGAATGTTTCCGTATAGTAGGGTACGGGGTAAATTTGTTGATAATTCGTCATTTTGTAAATAAAGCACCATGGAGAAAAAAGTTCAACTTAATTTGTCATTTATTTGTTAAAAACAATTACATTCGTACATTAAAATATATTGTGGCTTACATAAACAAAGATTTGATTCGTAATTACCCTTATTATTGACAGTTTTTTACCGACGTATAGTCGGAATGAGGAGAGACAATAAACAAGAAAATTCAGAAAACAAACAGTTTTGCACTTGGTTTTAGACACGAAGGACCGTACACAGGTTGATTTTAAACACGACCCGATACGAAGAGCAGAAATCGAGAGCGCTATCACACCTTTTAATCTGTTAATTGCCTGACAGGGGGATTAACTGGCCGTTTGCAGTGTAGCCAGAGGCAATTACCAGTAGTCAGTTGTTTATTGGTGTCTACAGATCTTTCCAGTATACATTTCTTTACACCAAAATAAAAAAATTAGTTTTGAAAAAAAAAATTCTAAGCTTTGAAATTATTTTTTCGCCAATCTCAAAATAATTCCGTCAAAAGCGGAAATGGCGAATAGCAGCGGAACCCCTGCATGAACTACTGAATACAGACATACTGTACCAACAATAGTGTACACCAGACGATATAAATTTTCCTTAAAAACACTAAATAGGTAAAACCTCTCCAATCCGAAATCCTCCCTTATCCGAACTTTTTGGCCGGTCCGAAGGGAGTTCGGATTAGGGAGTTTTTACTGTATTCACATAATCAGACATAATTGTCGGTAATAATTAAATATGAGTCAATAATTAAGTGTTTGAACAGCAAGTTTGCATATTTTGTGTTTTTGACTCAAATTGCCTGTAATGCAATAGAAATCACACAATGAGTTTTAAAAAATATTCAGACTTACTAAAACACTGATAGTTTATAGAATATTGTAGAGTAAAAAAAATGAAGTATGTCATTATAATTCTCTCTTCATCCTGGAACTATGTTAATTTGTTAATACAGTTATAACTTACCACCAAATGCCATGATTCTTGTACCTGAAACACAACAAATATTCACTTATAATCAACATTCATCTAATAATAAGATGAAAATAAGATTGTTAGAGTTAGTACGAAACAAAAGCTCCTATTATTGTATTGTTACAATTTAAGTAGACTAGTCATGAAATTCCCACTGTTTATCGGGTGTGCAAGTCTCACTTAACAAGATCACTTTATTACATGGTTTGGTGTGCAAGTATCACTTAACAAGATCACTTTATTACATGATCGGGTGAGCAAGTCTCACATAACAAGATCATTTTATTACATGATCGGGTGTGCAAGTCTCACTTAACAAGATCATTTTATTACATGAGCGTGTGTGCAAGTCTCACATAACAAGATCACTTTATTACATGGTTTGGTGTGCAAGACTCACTTAACAAGATCACTTTGTTACATGGTTTGGTGTGCAAGTCTCACATAACAAGACCATTTTATTACATGGTTTGGTGTGCAAGTCTCACTTAACAAGATCACTTTATTACATGGTCGGGTGTGCAAGTCTCACTTAACAAGATCATCTTATTACATGGTGCATTAGCATCTCATTGATCACTGGACAGTGGTGTGGAATTCCTGTGTCTGACTTGCAAGTCTTGTGCTTTTTGGCTGGCAATTGGATCTTTCTATCCAGCTTGCCCATTGGCAAGTGGGTGAAAATCAAAATAATGAAGCCATTCAGTAATTTCATGTTTACAGCTTACTGAAATAAGATTCTAGGGTATTTAGTTTTTCTAAATATGTGTTTCCATGTGGTAAGTTGTTATGGAAAATTTTGTTGCATTTGGACAGCCCATTACAAAGTTATGAAGAAAAAACCTTCAAAAAATGGCCCGTACACTTGGGACAATGCGTGACATTGAATGTGAAAGTGTATTTTCCACTTTGAAAAACTTTGCCATCATCATTGACATTAACATGGGGGTTTCTTCATGGTCACGTGCAATGTATTGGTCATTGATTTAGTAAAGGTTTTGGCAATACCAATGGATCATAATTTGTTCACGTTACTTTGAAATGGAAAGGGGTTGAGTCTTATTTTGCTCCAAAAATTGCCAATGGATACATTTGTAGACTCAGCAATGAATAGTATTACTAAATAGATTAAATCTGGTTTATCTATTTGATAGGTACATATGTACACTTTACGATTTACAACATTTTTTATTCATTGTCAGCTGCGATGACACATCATTTGCAATGTTTGATACACATACAAAATTGTCCCAAGTGTACAAAATAGCAAAAGGTATGTAATTTTCATTGTTCATGCCAAGTTTTGATTTATTTGCCCATTCTGACTAAGAAATGGCCAAAACAAATTGTTACTAAAACAAATTTGACAAAGAAATGTCATTTGAGATTTTTACAGCCAATAAAGGTGTTGTCCCAAGTGTACATGGTTTTTGAGAGTTTTGATAAACAGGTGTAAGTGCCAAGAAATATACATGAAATATCATCCAGGTTTACTGCTGCATTTAGAAAGGTGTAATACTCTTCCTGAAATGTCTTTTTGGTTGTTGTTATGGTAAACAAAGAAAATATGATGGATAATTTTGAATTATAATTATAAGAAAAAGATTAAATTCAGTTGCAATTTTTATTCATTAACTTGATTTCTAAATCATATGTATTAAGATGTTTTACTATTCGTACAGCTATAAAAAGTATTATTCTGTTTAGTAATATTGATTTTATAAGGACCCAATCCAGCAGGTTTAAACTGTTACTATTTTTTGTACACTTGGGACAAAAAATAACCAAAATAGGATATTTTCAAAATCATAACAAGAATCATACTTATTTTTTTCACAGAAACATCTAGAGTAAAAATGACTTCCCCTCTGGTAGATTAGTTCAATTTTCATGCAAAAATAAGCATAAGAAGTCATAAAACATGGAACAACATTCTGCTAACACATGGACTGACGTACAGCTAATACATTGGCTAATCAAAACGTTTACACATGGTAGCACGTATAATGACATACTGCTAACATATGGACCAATCAACTGCAAATACAGTTTCTGATGCTTACACATATTGCTAACAAGTGGACAGGCATATGTCTAACACATTGGGTGACATAATGCTCACACGTAGACCATCACACTGCTTACAAATGGTCCACACTATCACAGTAACATGTTTTACCCAATTATTGATCATAACAGTTGGATATCACATGCGATACTGTGTTTTTGGTGTAAATATTATTATATATGATATAAATCTAAGAGTACTTCAGATCCTAATATGCAAACCAACATATTGAGATTGAAATATCAATAATTCACTTTTGATGTATTGCAAATTGACTCAGAGGAAGTACAACTCCGATTTTAGAACACCTTGTAGTTATACCTGGCCTGATGATATCACATGGCATGATGGCAGCCACTATCTGATATACCAGGACATTGAAGCCACCTTGTCTTGTTCCAGGAAAGGGACTCAAGCTTAAATTCAATTTAAATTAACTTTTATATGGGACATAACATTACAAAGATATGGAGCTATAACAGTTAGTTCTCTATATTTATAAAGTGTCACAAGTGTACAACCCATGATGTACAACTTTATTATGAATTAAATGAAAAACTTTGAAGCCATAATATGATGATAGTGATTTATAGAAGAAAAGATTGTTAACCTGTTCTGAAGTTCTGTAATAAGCAATTGTTCTTTCATTTTTATATAATTCATGTTCAAAACGACATCTGAATGTTATAATCATTATATGCAAATGATTTATTTACGGAATTATCAAGATTCAAACTCATCTAAAAGACATTATTTCTTTTGTTCACCCTTAAAGATTCATTGTATAAGCATATACAAGTGTAAAGTATTGTTAGTAGTTTTCAAATATTGTTGATATAGTAAGTGCATATATTTTGTCCCAAGTGTACGGAACTTATAAAAAATACTGTGCTTAGGAAAATGGCCATATCTTTGTCAATTTTGAATATTTTGCTTTGAAATTTTGCATGCTTCATTTAGATATCCTAAAGGCTTCAAAATTTAGTAGTATTCTTCTATGAATGATACTAATACAGATTTACCTAAACTTTACAAGGTACTTTAGTAAAAATGTTGACCCTCAGAAGTATAAAAAGTTCAATTTCAACATAATTTTAGGTATAACATTGGTTGTTCATTGTTTAAATGTTGTCGACACATGTCAAGTTTAATTTGATTGAACTTATACAGTCTCAGACTAATTATGGTGTAATTGTTTTTGTATTAAAGTAAGGCACTTATTTGACAAAAAGTTCATTAAATTGTTCAAAACAAATCAGTCTGTATTTTTTTCTATTCTTTTAATCATCTTGCCCTTCTGGAATATTTAACTTAAACCATTTTCCTATCTAATTCAAATTATTACTTGCCCATAGAATGTATTCTAAATTTTACCCCTTATGTCACGCTCTGGCTTCATTATTTTGATTTTCACCCAAGTGCAAAATTATCATTAGAAAATAATATTACTGGTTTGGGACCTATAAGCGAACAAAAATGAAGGTTTTTCCCGATTTTGTCTTTAAAAAGTTTTTTTTTACAAAAATAAATGGCAAATTAATAAACTACAGCCTTTCCCCGTCTAGAAATGTAAACAACTCCAGCCTTGTCTGCGCATGCATCCCAAAACAGGGGCTCCAAAAGGGTCACTAATTTTCGCTTATTAGTAAGTCTACAGTACCAGTACCCGAACAGATGGCTTCATCGGCCGAATAAATGACATTAATCGGTAAATATATTAAATAATTTTGATTTGAACAAATGTAATCAACCTTCACAAGATACCTCGTCAACTTTCATGTGGGTGTTATTTTCTGCTGGTTTGTACCATACTAATTCCATACATCACATCGTGTGCTCAATTATCTCATACTCATAGTGCACAACTTTATAGAAGTACTTTGACACAGTTTATAATCATAATTAATTTTCAGCTACATTGATAGTCACGTTAGTCAAAACGGCAAAAATACTACAATTTTTCAAATAATCAAGGGAAATAATCTTCTAATATGGAAGTTATTTTAGACTGGATTACATTCCCTGGATTAATAAAAAAAAAGTTCTGGTCAAAATGCTCCCATGGGGAAAGTTTTACGCCCGTTTGTGAAGGTCGTTCGGAAACCCCGAAATGTGAACAAACAGAAAGTAGGTGGGGTCTAGAGGGGTAATGAAGAAAGAAGAATTTTTGCGTAAATTTTATACTATTCTTTGACTAAAGAAATTTTACACGAAGCTTCCTTAAATCATTCTCGTTCAACCAGCGTGATATTCATCCGTAATACACTCTGGTATAAAACTAACCAATCCCAGCGTGGTGAACAAACGTCTCAACCAATCAAAGCCATTTCGTTTATTTCCTTATAAGGCAATTGATTAAATTCCGTCACGGGTGTTTCCCAAAGATCCCTCGTCAATCGTCCAATCAAAATCGACGCTACATACAGAATATAAACCGACAGTGTTTGAATTTTATTTCCGACTATTAAATCGACTTATGAAAAAAAATTGTGATATTTTTGCATTGATGATCAAAAGAAGATTTTACTATCATTGCACAACATAACTGGTTATTTGTATTGAAACTAGCGGTAGTTTGTCATACAAAAACAGAATTTACCTTTAACGTCAGCACTCCACTTGACTCACCGTTTTATTTAAATTTTATTTCCGATAAATAGTTTTCGAATCACCGGTAGATCTACATTTCCATTTGAGAACCGATGTCAGGTTATTCTCTTATTCTTCATACTTTTTATACGCCAAATTCGATTCAATATGTTTCAACAAACAACTCAGCATTTAATTTCAATCACTGTTCACTAATTAAATAATCCATGTTCACAATTGTGTTTGTTTATAGAAATATTCCCGCAGCTGTCGTAACGCGCATTCTGATTGGACAATAGCGGGAATCATGCTAGTGACGAAATATAGCTATTTTTAGATTTGCAAACGATATAAGTGGTGTTGTTTCAGAGTATAGTCTAGGGACTTGACTATACACTGACTTAATGTTATGTTAGGTCTAGGGCTGTAACGGTATACCGCGGTATACGAAATACCGCGGACTTCAGTCCCACACGGTTCACGATACAAGACTTTTAAATTTCGGTACGGTTCGGTATGAGCTTTTTTACGAGCAAAATAATATTCAGACAACAAAAACACCTGACAGCCTTCTGATCATGTATACTTACCATGTATTAGTCATTTTAATTGTATTGAGATATGCTTCATATCGTCTAAATACACCTAAAAATGTTGATAGGCACATAACAATTGCCGTTATAGAAGCATAAAATTCATTATCACTTAAAAATTGAAGTATTTAAGCTGTTGTTAGAAAATAGTGTATCATACCGAAATATACCGAACCGTTAGAAAAATTGACGGTACGTATCATATCGTGAGGTGAGCGTACCGTTACACCCCTAGTTAGGTCCTAACCCAGTAAATGTCCAAATAATAAGTATAAAGCGCTAGTTAGGATATTTGTTTGCTGAAGATTAAAAGCAAATTATATTATAGGTAGTTTTAAATAGTGATAATATTCAATAATTGTTTATTGGTTTTGTCTGTTTAAACATTTAAAGAAAAATGATTTTAAACCCGGTGGCCGCTAAGGCCGCTAAGGCCGTAATGCGTTTCAACCCCCTGAGGCTGATGTTAAAATTCCAGAGTCCGGAAACTGGTAGTCAAATTTGCTATTAAACGTAAAGTTAACATATTGTTCAACAAATCACTAGTATGAAACGTTACATTACATTATTCTAACGCATCATGCCAAAATGAGTCATATTCCAATTTCCACACACACTGTCCAGTGTTTACAAAGAAAACTATTCTGATCAGATGTCTTAATTATAAGAATAAGATGCAACTGTAAACCACTTTCTAACATCAGCAGTCAAAAATACTTATTTACTTCAAATGGCATCTTATCATAAATGACAAAAGTTGAAATCGAAAACAAAATTTCTGAAGAAACTGAAACAACAGAATATTTGGGTTAGATGTCTGAACAGAATTAGAGCCGTTGATTGAGTGTATTACCTCAATTCATGGATTCGTGTTTGAAGATTTATATCGTCTAGTTGTTCCGCCGTGATCTCACAAAAACTAAGATTTCAGATGTGAAAAATATCGATTAGTCAACATATTCTGATTGCTGACATTTGACAATCGTCGTCCATGTTGGGTAATGGCTAAGTTTGTTAAAATACCCGAATATCGCTGTCGTCTTCAAGACGGTCGGTCTATTTACCACAAAACACCACAGAATACCACATAACACCACAGAATACCACAGAACTCATTAAAAATAGCAGAAAATGAATAAATAACGCATTTAAATTAATTAATACCTTAAAAACGAACATAAACACACCTTAAAAAGTATTTTAACGGACATTATAGCCGCTAAATTATGATTTCTGATCAAGGGAAGCAACTCGTATTTACCACAGAACAAATCGAGACTGGTCGGATTTACCACAGAACAAATCGAGACTCGTCGGATCTACCACAGAACACTTACATATCACTGTAATAGTATAGATAAATGCATTAAATGGTTTATATACACGTTATTAGTTGTATTAATTAAATAAATGAATTATAAATAATGATAATTAGTGTTTTTATGCTGACAATTATTGTTGTTGAAGTCAAGGGAAGCAACTCGTATTTACCACAGAACAATTCTAGACTGATCGGATTTACCACAGAACAAATCGACACTGGTCGGATTTACCACAGAACACTTATATATCACTGTAATAGTATAGATAAATGCATTAAATGGTTTATATACACGTTACTAGTTGTATTGATTAAATAAATGAATTATGCTTATGGATAATTAGTGTTTTAAGGGACATTATTGACGTTAAATTATGAATTCTGATCAAGGGAAGCAACTCGTAATTACCACAGAACAATTCTACATTCTATAGATTTACCACAGAACAATTCAAAATCATTGAATTTTCATAAATAAATATATTTCATGATAAATAATTAACTTGTTAACTGTATTTAATAGATTAAAGACATATACTATCGAATATAATGTTTATATATACTTACATACATAATATTGAATATCAAGCAACTCGGAATTACCACAGAACAATGATCGATTATATATGAAATTTAATGCATCTTATAATTTTTATACGAGTACGTATTCTTAACATTTAATGTATGTTTTCTAGTGTATTTATAATTAAATTTGACCATGATGTTTTATTCTTAATTTCAGGAACAATTTGATGGCAGATAAGTCCGGGGAAGCAACTCGGAATTACCACAGACAGAATGGATTTGCCACAGAATATAATTAAAACACAAAAATGTCATAAATAAATAAGGAATATGATAATACATGATTCTTTTTTATCTTTTATTTATTATGTTTATTTTGCACTGTTTGGTTTTATTTGAACTATATGAAATAAAAAAGTATGATTATTCCTTGCATATGACGACCGTTGTTGTACCCGAGGAATCGGTTGACTCTATCAATTAGTCGACACTCAATAAATCGAGCTTTAATCATAAATAATTAATACAGAAAGTATAATTAAAAATTGCTGTTGATTAGTTATTCACGACGACATTATTATGAAATAAAACAAAAACAAATTAATACAATGATTTGACGGCAGTATTGTTTGAACCCGATAATTTGAAGATTAAGGCGATAATTAAGCGTGAATTGTTTGTGGCCAATTACCGACTTATAATATTCTACTATACGCATAGTCTTTGTGTCACTACAATTGTCTGAGCACGTGTAATATTATACGTATATGAGCCGTTATCCAGGTTTAAATTTATTGAAATAGAACATGGAATATTGTATATAAATTGTTTATTTCTGTCTCATCCACATTTACAATTATGCAAACAACATCATATAAAACAACTAAAATATGTGGTCATTCTGACAAGAATTTATAAGAGACCAGCATCATAAACCAATAAATATCTATTTTACAACAATAAATGAAAGCTATCTACCAAGTCCATAGCTTAATAATTTTAGATACTTGGTTTAGGTAAGTAAAAAGCTGTATAATGACGCCAAAACCCAATGTATGTGGTGACACATCTGTATAGTATTACATAATTCAGAATACATGAACGGTTGACATGTTGACTTATTAAAAGGTGTCAAAAGGGTTTAAATGTGTCCTAATCCAATCAAGACCATTGCTCGTGTGGTCGTAGTCTGTATAATTAAATGTGTGCATATTTAATTATTGAGATGACAAAGAACTCGGTTTCAATTTTGTTATTTAATAATCACACACTTAATTACGTATTATACTATATATTCTCTATTTACGTCTCATTCATGTACATTTACACATATAAAATTTCATATCATAATAAAAACATATCAAATGTACATAACCATTCAAAATTGAATTACAAGAGACATTAAGGTACTACAATTCTCATATATGAGTACCACATTAACTTAAACATATTCACAGTATAATATTAAAGGAACTATTAAAATATCACATACATATATATATATTAATAAGACTAAGAAACTGTTGTTAATGCGTTGTATTAAAAATGATTGATATAAGAAAATTGAAATTTGTAAATAGGCACTAAAGCGCTTATTAAGGAATATCTTAAAATATCAATTATCACCCCGGTCAGACCGTAGATGAACTGATTAACAACAGTCTCTTAGATGGAAGTAAAACACTAGCAAATATTAAAATTGTTTTACATTATTCACATAAAATACATTACACACGAAAATATAATAAGAATCATACTTTATACATAGTACAAACATAAATAGGATCCATCCATAGGACCTTAATCTGATTACCTTTTTATGAAAACACACTATTTACAAATATAAAAAGTTCTTCGTTTTAAAATATCATAACAGGTTTTGGCACTTATCCTTATCATATCAGATGAGTTAAAAAAGAAAAAAAGTTTATCATTTCTAGACATTCTTATAAAATTATCATTCAAGTCAACCGCTTTATTGTACATATTCTGTCTAATGTCATCATATAAATGACAATCAAATAAAACATGAAATTCATCTTCAATGCTGTCACAGAATGGGCATTTACGGTTGATTACCGGAATACGCTCATATCTACCGGTCTCTATACGTATGGGGGCAACGCCGCAGCGAAATTTACTATAAGCCGCCCTATGACTAGGTGGCATAATCAATTTACAATATTTCTCGGTACATAAATCTGTTTTAAAAAGACGATATGTGCGTAACTTATTGCCTCCTTGCCCAGACGTCCCTGTATCAGCATTGATAGATTTATTCCAATCCAAAATGTATTTTGAGAGTAAAGCAGAAGTGACTTTGTCAACCAAAGCATGTTTAGGAATATACACTTCAATATCACAGAATTCACGCAAATCACAGACAGTAAACATATTTATCACAGTGTGGAACCAATTTTTACATGTTGTATTAGCTAAGGAGTAAGCCCAAAGTGCAATGCGTTTATTCACACGGTTATTTTCCATACACGACAAGCGAGACCAAAACAACGATATAGATTTCCATTGCCTTATATTCGGGGCAATCCATGCCATTTCTCCAACTACAGCCGCATTTGGTGTGTATCTCCCGACACCGAGAAAGAAACGCATTGCACGGTTTTGCACCGCATTTATACACGAATAAGATTTATGACCCCAAATAGCGGCACCGTAACTAATAGTAGGCCACACAACAGAATCATATAGTTGCGTATAAACGTCAAACGGTACACCTCCGACGGATTTGCATTTGGCTATAACAAGGCCAAGGGCGCGACTTGCACTTTGGGCCACACACTTTGCTGTGATATTATAATCCAAGTGTTCACTCAATACTAGACCTAAGTATGTATACTTATCAACAATATCCAACTTATCTGTACCAAAGTAAAACTCAAACAAAGTTCTATGAACAGACATTGGACGAAAATGAACAATTTGACTTTTCTTACTATTAATAGACATACTATTCAAAGAACACCAATCCTTAAGTGCATTTAGTAAACGCTGTAAATCATTTTCATTTTCAGCAAGTAAAACAATATCATCAGCATACAGTAAAATACATATTTTTTCTGTACCACATTGAACACCAATATCGAATGATTTGAGGTAAAGTGCTAGATCGTTAATAAACAAATTAAACAAAAGAGGGGATAAAATACACCCCTGACGTAAACCTGACTTTACCTCAAACCAGTCAGTACATAAACCATTTACTCTGACACACGATGACACAGAACTGTACAGAGACTGTATAGCTGTTAACATTTTGCCTTTAATGCCCAAATTAAACAATTTATTCCAAAGTAAGTCTCGATGAATATAGTCGTATGCTTTTTTAAAATCTATGAACGTACAAAAAGTTGACAGTTTCTTTCTCTTTCTAGTATCTATAATATTCGTAATGGTAGATAATTGATCAATAGTGCTACGTTTCTGTCGAAAACCATTTTGCTCATCAATGACAATGTTATTCGAATCGGCCCAGTTTGATAGCCTATTGTTCAAAATATTACAATAAAGTTTATACATCGACGATGCTAGTGAAATTCCCCTGTAAGATAATGGATTGCTAGCATCTAGACTTGCAGATTTTGGTATTGGGTTTATCACACATTTCCCCCATAGTGATGGAATGGTACCGTTACTAAAACAAACATTAAATAAAACATGTAAAAACATAACAGTAGTATCATTTTTAAGTGCTTCAGACGGTATGCCATCTATACTATAACAAAACTGGGTTTAAGTAATATTAGCTTATTTCAGACTTAACATTAACTATTACAGTGATATGTAAGTGTTCTGTGGTAGATCCGACGAGTCTCGATTTGTTCTGTGGTAAATCCGACCAGTCTCGATTTGTTCTGTGGTAAATACGAGTTGCTTCCCTTGATCAGAAATCATAATTTAGCGGCTATAATGTCCGTTAAAAATACTTTTTAAGGTGTGTTTATGTTCGTTTTTAAGGTATTAATTAATTTAAATGCGTTATTTATTCATTTTCTGCTATTTTTAATGAGTTCTGTGGTATTCTGTGGTGTTATGTGGTATTCTGTGGTGTTCTGTGGTAAATAGACCGACTCTCTTCAAGATAAACAACAAGAGTAAGCTCCCTTGGTAAATTTGATTAAATTTAATTTCAACTTATGGACACTCTCGGTCAGATGACGAAATACAATGTACAAGAGCATAAGAAATATCAATTAATACATGCTTGATTAGAAATGATTCGTAGTAAAATAATTAACTAAAAATGAATACTACAAAAAAAAGAGAATTTGAAAAAAGATATTTGAGCGGATTGGATCCCGTGATCAGAGATGGTTTTAATTTTGTTAGGAACTTCAGTAATCTATTCTGACACAAACATTGGTGAAACAACACTAGGTAACAAAAATACACCAATAATCAGTTCTGTTTGGGTTAGGTGTTTGAATGTTTTTTTTTCTAATTACAACGAAATTCGTAAATGTTTATATTATACCAAAGACGTCCAACACGGTTGGACGTCTTTGATTATACCCAGTCAGCATGTCGACATCGGCTCAACGTTGGCTGATCGTTGTAAAGTTGGCATAGCGTCGGCGTTGGCTGTGTACCGTTGGCCCATCGTTGGGCCAACAGTATTGTACAACGGTTGGCTAGATGTAGGTTTTGTTGCAATGGCTCAACGTCGGCAGAATTACAAACTACCAACAATGTGGGTGCATACAGTGGGCCAACATTTTGCCAACAATGTCAACTTCATAAATATGTCAGTATTTCGGGGCAAAATATTTTGACTGACTGACTGACTGACTGGTTGAAATAAGCATTTTTATTTCGATTCTTGATTCTAGAATTTGATTAAATTATTTTGTCAATGCAACTTAATGATAGTTTACAATGTTAATTTATCTTATAAGTTTCATAATTATGATTTTGATTAATTAACTGATTGATTCTATTTGTTACAGTTGACAATAATGCTGATGGTAATTAATTAATTTGAATGAGCATATAATAATAAATTAATCGTTAAAATATTTCATTTCATTTATTCAGCTAAACATTTGCGTATTAAATATCTTTTTTTTTTAAATACCACACATACTCATGGTGCTACTTTTTTAATTTGAAGAACTATTAATAGTGTTGAATATAAAATGTAGGCCTACTCTTTTCATTAATTTTGTAACTAACACAAGTTACACCACTTGTTGATAGACTAACAATGAAGACAGAAAATATATATAAAAGTTAGTACTGTATGTATTCTGCAACATGCTGACTTGCTCAGTTGACCAGGAAAGGTGGTACATTCTGAGCTTTCAGTTTATTCCAATTTATTTAAAGTCGATTATGGAACCAGTTTTTCCAACTGATACGAATCACTCTCGACACCTCATTCCTGATGTTGTATATCGCCACCAAATTATACTATAACAGATGAGTTGACAGTTTTCACTTTTATACCGAGTGTCTACATAGGGAATTTCTGGTACTACATCTTTGGTATGTCGTGGCCACTCATGGGATCGAACCCAGAACCTCCCGCACTTTGAGGAGACTCTGTACCACTAAGCTATTGCGGTTTTGTGATCACTTTTGGTTGCTTTTCAGATAGAGATTTTCTGGTACCATTTTAACTCCATCTATGGTATGACGCGGCCAAAAGTGGGATCTTGAAGCAGACTCTCACTACCACTAAGCTTTCGAGGTTTTGCGATCACTTTTTGTCCGCTTTTCAGTTAACATTACAGAAATCAAGTATTTGTGAGCCAACAAAATGCCAACCATGAATAATATTTACCAACCGTTGGGATATTGTTGGTACAACAGTGGCCCAACGATGGGCCAACGATGTTTTATATTGAGCCAACGGTTGGCCTAACGGTATCACAACGAGCAAAATGACGTTGGGCCAACGTAATTTTCCAACGTTGGCCCAACGATGTTCGCATCGTTGGGCCAACGTTGGGCCAACGTAAACATGCTATCTGGGATATATATGTCATTTTTTATTTGATGATCTAAATTATGAAATGTGTTAAAATACAATTTGTTTACACATTTTTATATGTACAATGTCCAAATACAATGTAAACCGTAAACTGTCGGGCGGAACAAGCTTCACGTGCAATACAATATCGAACAGCCCTCGTAGTATGGGATAAAAAGGTTATTTAATTTAATTTATAATATGGACAGAAATTAAAGAGAACTGATATAACATAAGTTATGTTGGATATTTGATACAAGGATTATGAAGGATTATATTACCATACTGGATTCTTATAAGATAAAAGTAAATGGCTCAAAAGGACATTGATAACACCGCTTAATAAATGGAATTAACATCACCATAAATTTGCCCAAAAGATTAAAGATCTTAGTGGCATATAACATCCTCATTTAATGATAAAGCCAGCAAAACTATTAACCAAAGGCTATATATTATATAATGTTCAACCAAAGTAACTATAGAATTTGCCTTTTTAAAAGTTGTGATTACTTTGTACAAGACCAAGTCTCTGCTGCAAATAGTGACACCACAGCACGATGCTAAACAACATACAGCTTCCAATACAAACAGCTCTTTTTCATGGAATTGTTAATGATATTTCGCCTCTTCTTCTTCTTCTTCTTCTTCTTCTTCTTCTTCTTCTTCAATGTAATTTGCAGGGCCCACTCTGTGGCATTATCGCAAATGTTAGAGACAGAGGTGAGATACAAGGAATCCGGGTGCGATACCCTAGCTCGTTCTTCAGTGTGGTTTTGCAATGGTAACTTGGGAATGATACTAAGCCTTCTTAAATGTCACAATATGGATAAATCTAGACTTAAATGTCACAATGTGAGTAATTTTAGGCTTAAATATCTCAATGTGGATAATTCTAGGCTTAAATGTCACAATGTGGATAATTCTAGGCTTAAATTTCACAATGTGAGTAATTTTAGGCTTAAATATCACAGTGTGGATAAATCTGGGCTTAAATGTCACAATGTGGATAATTCTAGGCTTAAATTTCACAATGTGGATAATTCTAGGCGACAGTATACCAGCAACAGTTTTAAATGTATTTCTGACTACATGTAGTCGATAATAAATTCTTGTGATTTAACTTTTAGTTTTTCAGAATGACAAATTTGATATTTCAACGAAGTAAAAACATGAAAATATGTACATGTAATATGACTGCATATACTACGAGATTATTATGTTTGGGGAAATTTTGAAGAAAAATCCAGATTTAGGAGGGCTTAGAATTAAAAAAAAATAGAGAAAAAAATACAAAAAGGCCCACTTCTCAATGTGCTTATCAACTTTATTCTTCGCAATAGCTAAGTGTATCATTTCTTCCAATCTCTTTCTCTTGGATATTATTTTTTGAAATATAAAATGTTCGGTGTTTCGTTTACATTCTTGCATTTGAAGATAAACTATTTTGCCAAAAGTAAAAGGAAGTTAATAGTTGTACTTTTATTTGCAGAGTAGTAGTTGCAAAAAGAGATAATTTCGAAACTAATTTGACTTTAGTATTACATTTTTGGTCAATAAACAGTCCAACGTCTCTCAAAAACATTTAAATGCATGTATCTTGACATTCCCACAACATGTGTGGAATCGAGTCATTACACACAGAGCAGAAACCCCAAAGACTTGATAAGTCGATTATAAATTCTTGTGTTGCCTATAATATACTTCATTACACACATCATTATTTTGTTTGAATGATTAACAATCACCATTTTAGGATAAAACTTGTTGAAAACATCCATCTGTTTCTAATTATATGCTTTAGCTTAGTTAAAAAAATATACTATTGTATTTTAGGTATTTGCTTAGTTGTGACAATTAATGCTCATCTTTCGTTATCACTTTCAATGTTCCTGCAACATCTACATGTTGCGTGTTCGTTGTATTAATGTTGAAGTTTCGTTGCAACATAGTGGATGCATGATGAAAAGCTTATACAACTGAATTTCAACGTTTATTTAAACGTTGATGTAGCGTTATTTCAACGTTGATACAACGTTATTTCAACGTTGATGCAACGTTATTTCAACGTTAATGCAACGTTAATGCATCTTTGCATCTTCGTTGTATTAACAATGAAGTTTCGTTGCAACATAGCGGTCGCATATGAAACGAATATCGAGAGCTCAGTGCAAAACTATGGTAACTGCCTCAATTTTATGGGAACATACCATAGTTTTGCACTACGCACTCGATATAAACCGTATTTCAAAGTTGTCTGACAACGTTTATGCATGCTATGTTGTATACATAAACGTTGCTGTGCCTGCTAGGAGGGAGACACGAACGTGGGTTTCCATAGGTAACCGTGACGTCATTGAATTTGGCATATGTTCGGCATAAAGCACATCATACATGGTATTTGTAAACCAGGTCAAGTCGCAGCTATGACTTGTTTGATCCCTTGGGATACCGTTTTGGTATATATTTGTGAAACTAGGACGTCCTGTATGGGGAAATAGGCCGGCTCTTGGCTACGTTTAAATCGGACACTTGAGTTCTTTAAGTTGTGTGTGGGCATAGCTCTGTGTAGTTGTGGTGTAACTGTTATGTAGTATTTTAGGTAGCTACAATCATGTGAGCTACCACATGTACCATATGTGCTCGGCCGATTTCCCCATTTTATTCTATTATGTATGATAAGGATTAGCAAAACCAGACATGTATACAAATGTAATACGAAAAATGTGATCCGTCGAGCTGTAGTTCTACTGTGTGATGTGTTGTTTATTTTAGACAATACGTACATTGGTAAACAGTAAATATCCTTATATCCGGCTATGTATGGTGTATATGACAGTAGTTAACCTTGCTGTTTGACTGGCCACTCCCATAACTGCTCACTGGCCAAGTCAGACAGTAAATAACGCCACGTAGAATCTAAAACCCGGATACACTGTATCACAATACACTATATCACCCCCACTATCTTTTCTACTATCCGTCCATTCAACAAATAAAGACAGGACAAAATTAAAAGTATGTGGGCTTGAGTTTAACAATCCTTGCTTGAAATTAAACAGTCGATAATTCTGTGGTTGAAATCGACGACATGTGATGTTGTGTAGGCTTGCATGTGATGTTGTGTATGCTTGTATGTGATGTTGTGTATGCTTGTATGTGATGTTGTGTATGCTTGTATGTGATGTTGTGTATGCTTGTATGTGATGTTGTGTATGCTTGTATGTGGTGTTGTGTAGGCTTGTATGTGATGTTGTGTGGGCTTGCATGTGATGTTGTGTATGCTTGTATGTGATGTTGTGTAGGCTTGTATGTGGTCTTGTGTAGGCTTGTATGTGATGTTGTGTATGCGTGTATGTGATGTTGTGTAGGCTTGTATGTGGTGTTGTGGAGACTTGTATGTGGTGTTGTGTAGGCTTGTATGTGGTGCTGTGTGGGCTTGTATGTGATGTTGTGTGGGCTTGTATGTGATGTTGTGCAGACTTGTATGTGGTGTTGTGTAGGCTTGTATGTGGTGTTGTGTAGGCTTGTATGTGATGTTGTGTGGGCTTGTATGTGGTGTTGTGTAGGCTTGTATGTGATGTTGTGTGGGCTTGTATGTGATGTTGTGTAGGCTTGTATGTGGTGTTGTGTAGGCTTGTATGTGGTGTTGTGTAGGCTTGTATGTGGTGTTGTGTAGGCTTGTATGTGGTGTTGTGTAGGCTTGTATGTGGTGTTGTGTAGGCTTGTATGTGGTGTTGTGTAGGCTTGTATGTGATGTTGTGTGGGCTTGTATGTGATGTTGTGCAGACTTGTATGTGGTGTTGTGTAGGCTTGTATGTGGTGTTGTGTAGGCTTGTATGTGATGTTGTGTGGGCTTGTATGTGGTGTTGTGTAGGCTTGTATGTGATGTTGTGTGGGCTTGTATGTGATGTTGTGTAGGCTTGTATGTGGTGTTGTGTAGGCATGCATGTGGTGTTGTGTGGGCTTGTATGTGATGTTGTGTATGCTTGTATGTGATGTTGTGTGGGCTTCTTTGTGATGTTGTGCAGACTTGTATGTGGTGTTGTGTGGGCTTGTATGTGGTGTTGTGTAGGCATGCATGTGGTGTTGTGTGGGCTTGTATGTGATGTTGTGTAGGCATGCATGTGGTGTTGTGTGGGCTTGTATGTGATGTTGTGTGGGCTTGTATGTGGTGTTGTGTAGGCATGCATGTGGTGTTGTGTGGGCTTCTTTGTGATGTTGTGTAGGCATGCATGTGGTGTTGTGTAGGCTTGTATGTGATGTTGTGTGGGCTTGTATGTGATGTTGTGTAGGCTTGTATGTGATGTTGTGTAGGCTTGTATGTGGTGTTGTGTGGGCTTGTATGTGATGTTGTGTGGGCTTGCATGTGATGTTGTGTAGACTTGTATGTGGTGTTGTGTAGACTTGTATGTGGTCTTGTGTAGACTTGTATGTGGTGTTGTGTGGGCTTGTATGTGATGTTGTGTAGGCTTGTATGTGATGTTGTGTAGACTTGTATGTGATGTTGTGTAGGCTTGTATGTGATGTTGTGTGGGCTTGTATGTGATGTTGTGTAGACTTGTATGTGGCGTTGTGTAGACTTGTATGTGGTCTTGTGTAGACTTGTATGTGGTGTTGTGTGGGCTTGTATGTGATGTTGTGTAGGCTTGTATGTGATGTTGTGTAGGCTTGTATGTGATGTTGTGTAGGCTTGTATGTGATGTTGTGTGGACTTGAATGTGATGTTGTGTGGGCATGCATGTGATGTTGTGTATGCTTGTATGTGGTGTTGTGTAGGCTTGTATGTGGTGTTGTGTAGACTTGTATGTGGTGTTGTGTGGGCTTGTATGTGATGTTGTGTAGGCTTGTATGTGATGTTGTGTAGGCTTGTATGTGGTGTTGTGTAGGCTTGTATGTGATGTTGTGTAGACTTGTATGTGATGTTGTGTGGGCTTGTATGTGATGTTGTGTAGGCTTGTATGTGGTGTTGTGTGGGCATGCATGTGATGTTGTGTTGGCATGCATGTGATGTTGTGTAGGCTTGTATGTGATGTTGTGTAGGCTTGTATGTGGTGTTGTGGGGGCATGCATGTGATGTTGTGTTGGCATGCATGTGATGTTGTGTAGGCTTGTATGTGGTGTTGTGTAGGCTTGTATGTGGTCTTGTGTAGGCTTGTATGTGATGTTGTGTATGCTTGTATGTGGTGTTGTGTGGGTTTCTTTGTGATGTTGTGTGGGCTTCTTTGTGATGTTGTGTAGGCTTGTATGTGATGTTGTGTAGGCTTGTATGTGATGTTGTGTAGGCTTGTATGTGATGTTGTGTAGGCTTGTATGTGATGTTGTGTAGGCTTGTATGTGATGTTGTGTAGGCTTGTATGTGATGTTGTGTAGGCTTGTATGTGATGTTGTGTAGGCTTGTATGTGATGTTGTGTGGGCTTGTATGTGATGTTGTGTATGCTTGTATGTGGTGTTGTGTAGGCTTGTATGTGGTGTTGTGTAGGCTTGTATGTGGTGTTGTGTTGGCTTGTATGTGATGTTGTGTAGGCTTGTATGTGATGTTGTGTATGCTTGTATGTGATGTTGTGTAGGCTTGTATGTGGTGTTGTGCAGACTTGTATGTGGTGTTGTGTAGGCTTGTATGTGGTGTTGTGTAGGCTTGTATGTGATGTTGTGTGGGCTTGCATGTGATGTTGGGTAAGCTTGCATGTGATGTTGTGCAGACTTGCATGTGATGTTGTGTAGGCTTGCAATGACAAAAATATAAAAGTACCATTTTTTCTGCTTATATGATGACCTTTGCGCCTATACAGGATACTAAACGTAAGCATTTAAGTACATACACTCGCCCACACATCACAGACAGTCCTCAAAAATCTTATCTTTCCTGTATGATAATTGTATCCTGTTGGGTCACGTGGTCACACAGTTATATATATATATATATATATATATATATATATATATATATATATATATATATATATATATAAGGCATCGTTATCACGGATACAAACATTGTCTACTACACCAGAATGTTCATACGGATTGTTGTTGTTGTTCTAATCGTCTCCCATTGGAGTGGTAAGTGTAGTGTTGTGCTGTACTGGTATTCAACAGTTGAGTGATGTACTGTTAAAAACATACACAAGTCTATCATATTTCAAGGTATGAAATATAAGTCCAAATACTCGTATAAGTTCTAGGTATTTTATTAACTCCCAAATTACCAAATATAAATAGTCTAAATAGCTATAACACAAAAGCATGTAAGTTCTCACGAAACATTCAAGGTAGTTCTTTAAGCAAGCTGTCCATAAGTGTCATTAGTTCTCGTAACATAATATCCACACTGCGGCATCCGCCGAGTGACAAGCTAGTCCGTGGACTCAACTATCCCCCCTTGGCTTGTTCATCTTCGAGCTTTTAAGCCAAACTGCCCGTGCGTCATATTTACGTAAAGTTCCACTAAAACCGCACTAGCTCATCCATCATTTGTCAAGTATATCTGGTGTTTACATATACGGCTGTCAGTATTTAATTTGTTATAATTAGTCTATGATGTCCTTGACGCAGTTTGTCCATATATGGTATGTAGTCTCGCCTGGCTATTCTATGTCTCGCCTGACTATGCTATATTACATCTCCCCCTGTGCTTTTAAGAAACTTAGTTGTTTAACAAAACAAATAATTTCTTAGTTGATGTTTCCTTCCGTTAATTGGAATAAGGTTGGTGCATAAATCTTGATAAGTGTCACCTAAAGTTGATGTGATTGCTCTACTTTTAGTCTTTACTGATTCAGTTTGGAGTGACACCCAGCCTTAGGCTATTAAAAAACACGTCCCCCATTCGAATTAAGACATTCAATTCATTCAAGAATAATTCAATTTCTTAGTGAAGATTAAGAAATTCAATTAATTCAAGAATAATTTAATTTCTTAGCTAAGTGATATGTAGGCTATATGCCACTAATCCTATCCTTGCAACATAACTTTTAAACACAACTACAACGTGTTTCTTTAAAATACAACAATGACAAATAAGATTTTGAAATAAACGAAACACATAGAAATATAAATATATATTGTATGAACGCCAACACCTTCTCTGAAAAAAATAATAATCTAGTAAATTTGCATAATAATGTCAAAGATCGCACTGATTAAACACAATCCATAATTCTTCAGACGCACATGCATACGGGCAAATGAGCAATGCCATCCACCATGAAGAAAATGTCTGTATATAGTATCCATTGTTATCATCCACACTACCCGTCTGGTTCCTCGTTTTCGATTTTCATGAATGTTCTGCCATATGTGCTGGAAATCTCTGCACCCTCAGCAAATAAAACGTTGATAGATCCTCACTGTATTGAGACATCATTGTGGTAGTTCATGATTTAACATGTGTAACTGGTAACTTCCCGAGGTCCATAGGTTGGGCCGTTTTCCACACAATCGTATCTCCTTGATTCTATAATTTACACTTTTATGAACGTCATGAGATGACAAGCGCTCAGCAACAACCATTTGTCATCTCCTGAACGAGCTATGTCTATCTTGTAGAATCTGTTTATGTTTGTCCAGTCGTTGTTTTTGCTCTAATTACTTGTTGGTACGTTTATCCAGACGTTGTTGTTTTGATAACGAGTTGGTAAATTGATGGTGCGCGCGCAGAAATGTTTATTTTTTGGTAATAGTCGAAACCATGTCTTGCGGTTTTTCAGGATATCAGCGTTGTAAGGCCTGCTTCCATCGTGGTTTCCTGTTTTTCTATTTCGGCGCTGGTGTCAACTTTATAACGAGGTGGTAGCCCCTTGCATGTCTTGTTAATACTTTATTTTTGGCAAACCAAAGTGCATTTTTGTACCTATTTTCACAACAGTTCTAAAAGCCTTACCCAGTCCCTTTTTACAAACAATAATAAATAACTTGTCCTTGTTTCAACTCATGTAAGGTATAAAATACAGTGCACATATTATGGGTATTTGATTGGGATGTTTCAACTTTACGCCTATCCTTTCCTAATTTAGCAACGCTATCAGTGAGACAGATTCCTGGTCCAATTCCTACAATACCAGAGTATATTCCTCGCAACCTTATATGTGCGGGACAAATAAGTAAGCTCGGGTGTTCTACTTAACCCAAACAAACAACCGCCGTATGAACGCGGTTTCACGGTTTATCACTGATTTATTCTCCTAAGCGATGCAATACATGGCCTGTTCATCGGCACACATTACTTATATAATAAATATAGTCTCAGACATCCCCAATCAGGCCCGGATCCACCGGGGGGGCACAGGGGGCCCGTGCCCCCCCAGTTGGCCTCGGAGTGACCATTTTTACATCACTTAAAGCCCTACATTCTCCCTTCTTTGTTTCTGGTCCAGAACTTTATAGAGGGATCAGCATGATGCCAGCATTGTGCCAGCATGAGATCACTATCAGTGATTATCTGGGGTCATAAAACACTGTAACTGGTCAGTGTAAGGGATCAGAGGCCCATATAGCTACTGATAATCAATAATGTGCTACTGTAATATGTACCCTTGAAAATATGTGTTGCATTGTGTGTTTGTTTAATTTGTATAATTAGATATATTTCTTTGATTTTTGTTATCATCTGGTTTAAGTGTGTAAAAACTATTTGTCAAAATATTTACTATTTTAGTTATTAATATTCCCTAAGAGTTATTTAAATAAATACACACCCAAACCAGATACAAATAAAACTAAGCAACTATACCAAAGAGGTACACAATATCAATTCTGATTGTATGTCTGTGAATATACCTTTTTTATAAATATAAGATAACATAATACTCATCGATCTAGTTAATAAATTTTAAAAAATTAATTCAAAACATCAAAACAAAACCAACATCAAAAATAACATTTTTATATCTTATGAATAATATCAATTCACTCATTTCATTGAATACATTATTAAGAAATGTTAATCATGAGGCATACAGCTACCGGTATATAAGTTATATATGTTCAGATTTTTAAAACACTTATAATTGTGCATTAATTTGCATGCATTTGTGTCTAATCACACGACAGTCGTTTTCAAGCAACACAAACAAAATTATGTCAATCTTAATGGTTCAGGTTTTTTTTCACAATAAAATATTACAAAAACTTATATATCAATTTAATTTTACTATAGGCCTACAGATATTTTATAACTTCCTGTCATAAAGGGAACTCTTGTTGTCTCTTATCTAATACTAGGGCCTCTTGTAAACTAATTAACATGCTGTGCAATGTTGCATAATATTATGTAATAGGGTACAATATGGTCAGATATCTCAAAAATCAGTAACCACATGCTGAGAAAACTATGACCAAATTTGGTTGGCCCAGTGCCAAAATCCAGGTCTTTAAATGTTAAAATCCTTAAAATATTACCAATCGATTTGGCTGTGGATCGATATTTTGTGACAATAACCCTGTATATTACATATTCCGGAAGCGAGGGCAACAAAATGTGCCCCCTGTTGTGTAATCACAAGGTCCATGTGCCCCCTGGTGTGTAATCTCCAGGTTCAGTTTACACTTGATCTAATCATCCAGATATATGTTTTACAGCGTCTGAATGATGCAGATCAAGGTGTATGTGCCCCTTGATCAATGTCACTACAGCGCTTGAATTAACAGATTAAAAATTTTGACATGAATTTGAAGAAAGTAAATTTTCTTATTGACATATTTATTTGTTATAACAGTAAACTGATTATGTATGTAACGCTACCATTTTGATGATATCAAGCCTGTCTGGTTTTCAAAGAAAAAGGTTAGAAAATGAATTTTTCATTCAAAATTGAAAGAAAATCTTCACAAGGGGGACATTTAAATTGTCCATTTTTCAAGTTGAATTGTTCAAATAAATTTTCTAAAACGTACGGGCGCAATAATTTGCAAGATTTTTATTATTTAAAAAAAATGATCTGAACCTGTGAACACTACTGTCTAAGATAAAACCATGCATGGCATATGTAAAACAACAACCAGTTGCATCCACGCCCCACCCCGAGGATGGGCTATAGTTAGCCGGGGGAAACGACCGTACATGTTTTTACCTTTCAGCTAATCCCCACTGCCGGGGAAAGGTTGGGAATTTTTTCTCCGAACCAATTCCTCGGGGACAGTATTTAGTTTTGTGTAGACGGGAAATACTTGAGGTTAAAATTACTATCAGCTGTCCCCGAAGGGCCGTGGAAGGGCGGGGATTTTGACAATTCGAAAGTAAAAATCCTGGCCCATTGGTGGGGGTGGATGCAACTGACTGGTGTATAAGTATTTCACTACTGGTCTTCAAAGTTCAAGTATTATTTATGGGTAGTCAGGAAGATTTCTTTTAAGAATATTGTGTAATTCATGTTAGTTTTTGATGATGTAGCAGTTCAAATTTATACGTTTACTTTTGATTTTAAATTAAAGTGCAGGAAATTGCATGATTTTAATTCAAAAAGTGAAAATTTCGTCGCCGGGAGGGGACACCCCTCCCGTACCCACCCCAACTTAGCCTTCCAAAAATGTCTTGTGCCCCCCCAGCCCAAAATTTCTGGATCCGGGCCTGCCCAATCAAAATAAACTCTTAACCCATTCCTTGTCAGGAAATCCCCGCGCAGTATAATCATGCATTTTAAGGGGTTGTACACTTATTCCTTTAACATGTAAGCTATTTCAATTAATTGAGTGTGCATTTATTCTTCGTCGCGTGAGTGCCGGCTTATGTTTTGATACTTAATATGCATACAGTTGCTTATGCATTGGTATTTAATACAGCCCTATATTTTCTATCTATATATTTATTTTTTTAACAAGAAACCTACCGCTACTGAAATTATAATTATATGTTGACATGCATCTCTACTAATCGTACGATCTTTTCCGATAATAATTTACAAACAAATATTCTGATAAACAAAATCATTAAATAAAAGTCGTTAATATTATTATTTATTTTTTTTATTATCGCCCTCTGCATTCCCACCTACAATGGCTCAGTTATTCGCAATTAAAACAATGTTTACTAGCTTTTTATTCAGACTGCTTTTGCCTTACGGCGTTTACCTACTTTTTCATGCAATTGTTTTCAATATGACCGCGCCTGATACAATTTCCTAAACATCTTATATGATGACTTGGTCTATATACATTGGCACGCTTTTTTTGCCCTACTATAGTCCGAAAAATTCTACTGTGTTTTGCCTGATCTAAAATTTAATCTACTCCTTACATTTTGTTCCTTCATAGCGCAGCAAACGGCTGCGACGAATGTCACTGGAGCTTCGCGCATTACTATTATTGACATGTATGATAATTATATTCGGCCATATAATGATATATATACAATTACTTACAGCGCCTCAGGGGCTTTGATATACTAATTGTTGTCATCCAATAAGGTTGTCAATTATACATATGGTGCATACTGTTATATAGATTTTAGCAATGATCAAAATGATGTCGGAACTCTCTCAAAGGTATTACTAATTTTGCAATTGACTGTCTACCAACATGAGCTGAAACTTTAGATACTTGTGTTAATAAATCGTTAATTATTGCCCAAATAACTGCACTTGGATTAGCCATTTTTCAAGTATAAACAAAAACAATTTAGGTACCACTCACCTCAAACTTGGTCGACTGGTCGTATCCGTGACCTAATGTGTAGTACTTCGAATTATTTCCGCGACGATGTTCCCCTTTTTAAAATGTCGTAATCCATGGTCTACGACACCAAATCAACAGTGTAGTGTTGTGCTGTACTGGTATTCAACAGTTGAGTGATGTACTGTTATAAACATACACAAGTCTATCATATTTCAAGGTATGAAATATAAGTCCAAATACTCGTATAAGTTCTAGGTATTTTATTAACTCCCAAATTACCAAATATAAATAGTCTAAATAGCTATAACACAAAAGCATGTAAGTTCTCACGAAACATTCAAGGTAGTTCTTTAAGCAAGCTGTCCATAAGTGTCATTAGTTCTCGTAACATAATATCCACACTGCGGCATCCGCCGAGTGACAAGCTAGTCCGTGGACTCAACTATCCCCCCTTGGCTTGTTCATCTTCGAGCTTTTAAGCCAAACTGCCCGTGCGTCATATTTACGTAAAGTTCCACTAAAACCGCACTAGCTCATCCATCATTTGTCAAGTATATCTGGTGTTTACATATACGGCTGTCAGTATTTAATTTGTTATAATTAGTCTATGATGTCCTTGACGCAGTTTGTCCATATATGGTATGTAGTCTCGCCTGGCTATTCTATGTCTCGCCTGACTATGCTATATTACATAAGGAGCGGTACGTAAGTCGTTTATGTTTGTCTTGCATTTGGGCGTTTTGTTTGTATGAGTTTTACTTCTGCGTATTCCATTTCAAAGTAAAAAGAACACAGAATCATTTAGGATTATACTGAATTAGAAGTAAATTGCTTAAACTGTGGTGTACCTTTATTCCCGTGTATTGTTTCCAGTTACGGTTTATGTCTGATTGATACGGTGTGGTGTCGAGCAGTTAACTTTTCCTTTGTAGTTGTAAATTCCGAACTTATTTTTGATGACTGTTGCTTTCACTGTGTCTAGTTAGTATTACATGCTGATAAAGTGATTTGCTGCCTGAACATTGTCCCAGAAATCAAATATTGGATTCACATCCTGGGATCGAACAAGCCACTCCAAGCAAACGGTTGATGAACTCTGTAGGTGCGCGTTGGTCACACGAGCCCTATGTAGACGAGCATAATTGTCCCAAAAATGAAATTGGGGACACTAGCATCAGCATCTTGGCAAACATAATCGTCCAAGACATTATTGATGTACATAACGGATGTTATTGACCCGTGTTTAGAACAGTACAGGCCAGTCCTTCATTGGACGCTGATTCCAGCCTATACCATTACTGAACCCCCACCAAATCGATCATGCACGGCTATAAAACATACCAAACTGCTCTAGTCTCATTCTCCAGACTCTGGTCCGCCTATCTGTGAAATCGACACAGACCCTGTAAATGTAAGAAAAAGGACAGGATCAAGTCTTGGAGCATCCATGTGACATGGTCTATGACCCATTGCTGACGTTCTCTCAAATGAGGCAGTTGACTAGAGATGCGAATAACTGGTCTTCGAGCGGTTAAACCTGCATCGAGGAGATGATTATTTGCAGTTTGTGTGGATATTCTTACCCAAGTGGCATCCCGAAGTTGTTTCGAATATTTGATCCGGTTTGAAAATAGTTTAAGTGAGATTGAGCTGTAAGAAAACGGTCAATTCCTCGGGGATAGTATTTAGGCCTTTGGGTACGGGACAGTCACATACTCGAGATTTTATTATCGGCTGTCCACGCAGGGCCGTACATTATATAGACCTGATGGTATGGTATGGAGACAATGACTGGATCCCGACCTGCCTGTTAACATTATAGACCTGATATGGTACGGAGACAATGACCTGATCCCGTGCTGCCTGGTACATTATAGACCTGATAAGGTATGGAGACAATGACCTGATCCCGCACTGCCTGGTACATTATAGACCTGATATGGTACGGAGACAATGACCTGATCCTGACCTACCTGGCAACATTATAGACCTGATACGGTAAGGAGACAATGACCTGATCCCGCACTGCCTGGTACATTAAAGCAGGATATCGTACAGAGACAAAGACCTGATCCTGACCGGCAAGGTAAAATAATTTACCTGACATGGTACGGAGACAATAACCTGATCCCGACCAACATGGTAACATAATATTCCTGTTATGTAACGGAGACAATGACCTGATCCTGCACTGTCTGGTACATTATAGACCTGCTATTGTATGGAGACAATGACCTTATCCCAAACTGCCTGGTAACATATTCTTGATATGGTACGGAGACCACAATGTGATCCCAACCTGCCAAGTATCATTATATTCCAGATATGGTACGAAGACAATAACCTGATAACGCCCTGTATGGTAAACATATATTTTTGGTATGGTATGGAGACAATAACCTAATCCAAATCTGCCAGGTAACATTATAGACATGATACTGTACGGAGACAATGACCTGATCCTGACCTGCAAGGTAACATTATTGACCTGATATTGTACGGAGACAATAACCTGATCCGGCCTGCCTGGTAACATAATATTCCTGATATTTTAGGGAGACAATGACCTGATCCCGCACTGCCTGGTACATTATTGACCTGATATGGTACAGAGACAGTGACCTGATCCTGCACTGTCTGGTACATTATTGACCTGATATGGTACAGAGACAGTGACCTGATCCTGCACTGCCTGGTACATTATTGACCTGATATGGTACAGAGACAGTGACCTGATCCCGCATTGTCTGGTACATTATAGAACTGATATGGTACGGAGAAATTGACCGGATCCCGACCTGCCTGGTAACATTATAGTCCTGATATGGTAAGGAGACCATAACCTGATCCCGCATTGCCTGGTACATTATAGACCTGATATTGTATGGAGACAATGACCTGATCCCGCACTGCCTGGTACATTATAGACCTGATATTGTATGGAGACAATGACCAGATTCCGACCTGCCTGGTAACATTATAGTCATGATATGGTAAGGAGACCATAACCTGATCCCGCACTGCCTGGTACATTATAGACCTGATATTGTATGGAGACAATGACCTGATCCCGCACTGCCTGGTACATTATAGACCTGATATTGTATGGAGACAATGACTGGATCCCAACCTGCCTGGTACATTATAGACCTGATATTGTATGGAGACAATGACCTGATCCCGCACTGCCTGGTACATTATAGACCTGATATTGTATGGAGACAATGACTGGATCCCAACCTGCCTGGTAACATTATAGTCATGATAATAGTACGCAGAAATGACCTGATCCTCACCTACCTGGTACATTATAGATATGATAAGGAGACAATAACCTGATCCCGAACTGCCTGGTACATTGCTGACCTGATATGGTAAGGAGACAATGACCTCATCCTGCATTGCCTGGTATATTATTGACCTGATATTGGACGGAGACAATGACCTGATCCCGACCTCACAAGTAACATTATAGACCTGCAATGGTACGGAGACTTAAACCGGATCCCGACCTGCCTGTTAACATTTAAGACATGATATGGTACGGAGACAATAACCTGATCCTGCACTGCCTGGTACATTATATTGTATGGAGACAATGACCTGATCCCGCACTGCCTGGTACATTATTGGCATGATATCGTAAGGAGACAATGACCTGTCCCGCGCTGCCTGGTACATTATAGACCTGATATTGTATGGAGACAATCACTGGATCCTGACAGGCCTGGTAACATTATAGTCATGATAATAGTACACAGAAATGACCTGATCCCGACCTGCCTGGTACATTATAGACATGATATAGTAAGGAGACAATAACCTGATCCCGCACTGCCTGGTACATTATAGACATGATATCGTACAGAAACAATGACCTTATCCTGACCTGCAAGGCAACATTATTGACCTGATA